>CM060960.1:28359000-28964000 GCA_030765055.1 Mantis religiosa | reverse complement strand
GTGCCATCTCTATGTGAGGCCCGGGACTTATAAACCGACCTGCATATTGTGGATGAATTATCTTCCTTTAGAAGCGTTAAACCTCGGACGAGAGTATTCCAAAGCTTGTCATCTTAATTCCACAAAATATATGAAGTGCAGAAAACTAATTGCTGAAATGTTTTCTAATGGTTGTCTTATTGGTCACGAAGATTCTTTTAATTCTCTACACGATAATAGGAACGTATCACCTTGACTGACAAAAAACTAGCGTTAATATCCACATTACCTGTATTACTAACGCACGGATGAGCATGGCTCCATACAGGCAACATTTTTTTCTCATTCTTATAATGTACTTAATGATACATTACGAAAATGGGCGAGGTGTTCTTAATTTAGGACAGTTATAATCTTTACGAGCAGCGATCATGAATCCGGTTTTGTAAACAACTAGTTGTGTTTTTTTTTTTTTTTTTTTTATTTCGTGTTTTGAGGTACCGCAGTGAAATGGTAGGGAAGTACCAGCTTTTCTGTTTCGCTTTTATGATGACTACAGTTCTTACAGAGGCTCCAAAGCAAATTTTGAATTTTTCTCTGTGTCTCTTACTGAAATGGGGAATGGGGGTGCCTAAATTAGAAAGAAAAAAGCCCGGATTATATCGCCAGGTCAGATTCTATACCTCTTCTTCGGATGTTTATATTTTGTTTGTAATTTACGTCCTCCAACGTTAAGTGATATTAGACGATGAATAGAATGGGTGATATGATGCTCAAATGAGACCAGGGTCCATAGAGCTTAGAGTTACCCGTCATTCGTCTTTCAGGATAAGGGAAAACCTTTCAAAAAGTCTTATCCACGTAACACACCCTGACCGAGATACGAACTCGGGACCTCTTGAACGTGAGGCAGGCACGCTACCACCACGCTACCGAGGCGGGCTTTCTGATGCTTAAAATGCACAAATATGGCACATAATTTTGTTTTACAAGCCCCAGTTCTAAAGAACATAATTTTAAAATTCTGTCATTTGTAATTTATAGTTTCTTAAACTAGCTTTAAAAATTAACAAGTCAAAACAAAATTCCAAAGAGGAAAAAGGCAGAAAGATTTGTTTGCTAATGCTTCGAGAGTTTACTTGACAAATTATAAAAGAACTGGCTGAAATCTGCATCAAGAGAAAGCCCCAGGTTTGATTCCCAGGACTGGAGTATGAACGTTTGTCCTCTTCAGAGCACTTGTTGGCCCATTGAGATTACTAACCATGTCCCACCCTCCAATACTTCACGCTATTCCTGACTTCCACTGTGGAAAAGGAAATTGGTGAATTCTGTGGGGGAAAAGAAAGCATAGAATACCATGTAACAGCATGCGAGGAGTTTGCAATATGGAGAAAAAATGTTTGGGGGGAAAAATGGGAAAAAGTAGAGAAGAGGATAGTAGATATAAAAATGTTAACGGGAAAAGAGGAAGAGAAGGTAGGAAGTATTGTTGAGTTCTTGCAGAATGTACGAGGGCTGTTCAATAAAGAATGATTACAACTTTTTCACAACGTACCTTTACTCATCCTCATAATTTTGATGGTCCTTCTCAAAATATTCCCCCCCCCCCACTAAATGCGATGCACTTGTCCCAGTGTTTCTGCCAGTCTTCAAAGACATGCTGGAAACCATTTTTGAGAGATCCTTCAAAATCGACTCCGCAGCCTTCACCACTGCTTCTGCTGTTGGATAATGCCTCCCACGAAGGCGTTTCTTCAAGTTAGAGAACAGAAAAAAGTCACATGGAGCTAGATCCGGAATGTAGGGAGGATGAGGGATGCAGTTCACGTTGATTTTTGCAAGATATTCAGGAACAACATTGGCAATATGCGGCCGCGCATTATCGTGGTGGAGCATCCAGCCTGCTTCACGGAAATGTGGTCTTTTTCACCTTATATGGACTTGCGATGTTTTCAGGACATTCCCGTGGTACTTTCTAGTTACTGATGTGTGTGCAGGTACTACATGCTGATAAACCATTCCATAAATATCAAAGAATGAGATGACCATAACTTTCCCAGCAGAAGCAACCACCTTTGGTTTTTGGGGGTTGGTGATGAAGGATATTTCCATACTGAGCTTTGCTCTCATGATCAAAATTATGTAGCCAAGTTCCTTCAGCAGTGATTACGTTTGAAAGAAACTCCGGATCTTCCTCTAACATCAACTTTAACTGCATCTTACCTCCATTGCAGTGGTAGGAGAAGCTGAACATGTCTGAATTTGCCTGGTTCTCACAGGCGGGAACCGAGAATACCAACAATGAAACTAGTACGGCGTGTTTGTTTCACATTAAGCTAACAAAATATAATCAGATTGAATTTTAGTGCGGAAAATTATGTCCGTAAAACATTATGATCATTCTATATTGAACAGACCTCGTATAAGAAAAATGGACAAGAAATGTAAAGTATATAAGAAAAGAAGATGAGGGGGAAGAATGGGACTAAATAAGTAACAAGGAGGTGTGGAGGTTAAGAGCTGCCTGGCAGAGCAGAAGACCAGGGTGTGATGTAAGCCAAGGTAGCAACAAGGTAAAGACAAATAAATGTAACCTAACGTTGTAAATTGTAAAAGTTTGGAATATGCTTTTATAGTGCCTTGAAGTGTATTGTAGTATTTTAAAATGCATGGCTACCTGTCAAGTGAAACGTAAGGTATAAGCTGTCAAAACGGGGCAACATCGGATGTTTCAGCTCGTTATATTATATGTTTGTAATATTTATTATTAATAAATAAATAGTTTAGAACTGCTTACATTGATTACGTAGACGTCCAAAGGTTTGGTTACTACATTGCTGATTGGCCACCTAGATCTCGCGTTAGAGCACTAGCGACTGCACAAGCCTCTCTTAATGCACGTGTTTCTCTGACATTTCCGGTTCCTGTAGCACTCAAGTAAAATTTTCTGTTTTTCTCACGCAATGACCACTTGATCCTGAAGTTGACCCTTAAAAACTCCCACTCTTTAACCTTGTGTACATACACGAGCTAACTGCACCTAACCTTGAACCAAAGACTGGTTGTCTTCCTTTCAAACTAATCGCTTACATGGAATTTTAAAATTTGAAAGGAAACAGCTATACCAAGCATATCCGTTACAGCTGACTCTCATTATCTGCTCACTTGTTTGACAGCACGCCATTCTGATGTCCGTATCATCCACTCGAAACAATCCATTAAATATTCATTACCAGGCATTTCTTCCTTCAGATCCGGGGCCTTTAACCTGAAGCTTCGGGGACTTATCGATGGACTTCATAGATCAGTCTCACAAAAATATATTGATATACACAAACATTTCTTATAAAAGCTTATTCCTCTTCCTGCTGATATACAGCAGAACATGTATTTTAGAATTTTAAAAATCCTTTATTTTTTATTTTTTATTTTTTTATTGATCGAACAGCAGTACAATGCTTTACAGATCAGAGTGAAAAGAAGGTAACAGTACAATAAGAACAATAGCACTCAGGGGTGGGCTAACAGGCCACCCCTTAACTACATTAAGTTAGAACTCCAATAATACTCTCTGAGAAATTATGTCAATATTGAAGATGTAAGACAGACATCAAGCACTAGAATCACTCGAATCTGATGTATCACTTAGAAGCAGGTCCTGTGGTAGTCTCCTCTTCAAGCGTGAGGGCTAGCGCGTGCGGACGCCGATGTTATAATGCACAGCTCCTGGAACTTCTTGCAGCGTGCAAAAGAAACGACGAGCGATCCTGCGAATGTAGTCGTGAAGAGGTAACAGTCCTAGTTCGTGATGGAGCTGCTGATTACGGATGAACCATGGAGCGTTGGTAGCGATGCGCATGAAGCTATTCTGTATGACCTGAAGACGAAGCAGATGACATGTGTGTGCGGCCCCCCACACTTGGCAGGCATATGTAATAAGCGGATGAACGAGTGATTTGTAGAGTAACAATGAAGACTGTAGGCCGAGGCTGGAACGGCGATGCAACAGAGGTGAGAGTTGAAAGTCGCCCAGAGGCCAGTGATATAAGACGAACGATATGAGCACGCCAGGTCAGTCGAGAGTCCAAAAGCACTCCAAGGTATTTAACGGGAGTTGTAGTGGGGGGCCAAGGGACATTGTTCCTGTAGAGACACAACGGAGTAAGCGAAGTATATCGACGAAGAGTGAAGATTTTAGCTCCGGTTTTCTGAGGGTTCAATGAGATCCGCCAAGTGCTGAACCAATGAGTTAGGCGTTCTAAAGAGAGCTGTACTACTTGTTGTGCTTGCTGGAGATTAACATGAGAATAATATAGTACTGCGTCATCAGCGTAAAGAGCTAAAGAAGTCGGAGCTAAGTCAGGAATATCAGAAATGTACATATATATTAAATAGAGTCGGGGTCAAGATAGAACCCTGTGAGACACCTGCGGTAATAATTTTAAAAATCCGAATTTAGATACATATACATCACTAAAATTAAATTGTTAAACTAACGAACAACTTTTGTTTAACAGTTATTGTCGTACATAATTGTAAATATTTGCAGGTTACTTAGTTGTTTTATAATCAAACCCCGGTGAAGGCATTAAATGACGAAATATTCACGTAAATAATGGATGGAGTTTGGTTGGGCACTCTCAGGTGGTTTCGTCTGTGTTCTTCATTTGGAGGTCTGGGATGAAGCAAGATAAGGCTGAGTGGATTCTTCAATATAAAAATGTGTGATTGGTGAATATTGTGAGTGTTAAAAGTGATATTTTCATTAAGTAAAAAGTTAACATTGAGAGAGCTAAGTGATAAGTGAGAAAATTTAATATTTTCAGTGAAAAGTGAAGAAATTTAAGTAGTTAGAATAAAATTTTAGATAAAATGAATTTGTAATATATAGATAGGATTTATTGTTTTTGTCTTAATATTGTAATAATTTTAAGTTTAACTTTCATATATAACTGTATAGCTAAAGGCACATAATTTAAATAAAAGTTTTTCTTTAATTAATTCCTAAAATAGTAATAGTAATTTATTTCCTTTTACATCAACAAATGGAAATACAAAATCAAGATTACAATTATAAAATCCATACTGAAATATGCCATATATTCCTAAATCCTGAAAATCCTATCATGTTATAATGTCGCCCACCATTGAATAGTAATTCAGTCCCCATACACCTAACTCTAGGTTTTTATGTATTGGAGGCCCTCTGCTCCTTTTTACACTTTCTGCCATTTCACCTATCCCACTCTACATTTTTCTCTTAATTGTTCTTAGCCATCTCTCTTTAACTTTCCCTAAATAATTCCCTATATTTCTCCTGTTCTTTCCTCCTTTTACTGACAACATTTTTCTAATTACTACTTCATCCCCCAAACTGTCCCATTTACGTAGCCAAGCCTGCTCTCTCCATATCTTTGTTTGACTACAATTTAATATACAATGGAAATCTGCATTCTCTTCTCCACACAATGGACATTTATCTAGCTCCCTCTCTTGACCTATACCTTTCAAGTTTCTCACTCCTGTTCTCGCCCAAGCAAAACCTTCTCGCCCTAACTTACTACATATATCTATATATCCTTCCCTCCCCCAGGTTAAAATAGTAATAAGTAGAATATATTATTTTATATGACAATAAAAAGGTATATAAAAGAAATTAGATGAATAAAATAATTTGTTCATTTTGGAAATATAATAAAAAGAATGAGTATATAAATATTAATAAAAACAATTGTTTGAATAATTTAATGAATTTTCTGTGTAAAATTTAAGAGTATTTAAATAAGCTTATTTGAATAATATTTATAAAAGAAAAAATGCTGGTTACCAGTATATTAAATGGAAAATAAAAAATAAAAGAAATTGTTAGAATAGCTGGAAAATATCTCCAGTTGTTGTATCGCTGGACACCAGTGATAGATTTTCTTTTAATTATATCTTATTCAGTTGTCTTGAGTTAGTAATTAAGCAAGTAGGTAAAGATGTTTTGTATAATTTTGGTATTTAATGTGTGTTAGACTTTGTTAGGATATAGTTAAATATTTTTCTGTTGTTTCTTGTTTGCTTTGTTTTGTTTTATAGTAGATATGTTTAGAGATAGTTATTTTTGTTTACTTTAGTTAAGAAATTGAGCTGTTTGTTTTTCCAGTTTTAGATTTTTTTTTGCTGGATACCAGTATAGAATTTAATATTATTTCAGTTTTTTCTGAGTAGATAGATTTTCTTAGATATTAGATTTTTTTTTGTTTTGTTACTGTTTTTGTAATTAATGTGAAACAATTATGTCTATTATATATTTATGTGTATTATATGTATTTTGGAAATCAATAGAAAATTTGAATATATGCCCCCGTATAGTTTACAAGGTGCCGGGGTGGTCTATTCAGATTTTATTTTATTTTATTTGGAGGTCTGGGTTCGATTCCCATACCTGGCTACCTGACCCATGGATATTTTCGGAGGCTTTCCTTGGTCACTAGGTGAATGCCGAGTAGGTTAATTACATTCCACGAATTTCTTATAAAGTAGAAAGTGTCGGCGGGAGTCTTGGCGGGGCACGGCAGGAAGATATGCTCCTGGTAAACACTTCCTCCTCTGGAAGGATGGCCGCGCCGTGGCTCAGTGGTTAGACCACTTGGCTCTCACCAAGGCGACCGCAAAGTGAGATTGTAGTGGACAACACGGCGCTGGGGCGGGTTTTCTCCGGGATCTCCGGTTTCCCCGCCATCTCATTCCACCGGTGCTCCGTCTTCATCTCATGTATCATCAGTGTCACCGCCTGCGGTGCTGTATGTAGTAAAAGCGGGCGTTAAACACTACACATTTCTGGAAGGACAGTCTCCGGTTTCCAGGCCGACCTAGTGGGACGTTTCAGAACTACGGGTGTGGGATACCGATTGTACTGGCCTGCAGATTCATTTGCTAATGCTCTGAAAATATACATGACACATTTCAGAAGAATTGCATGAAATCTTTATCAGGCGAAACATTTTTAAAAATAGTTTCTAATATTTTAAATTCAGAATGAAGAATATTTCGCATACGTTATATAAATATAGGCGTTCTTAATATCAAAAGCTAAATATATTTACAATTTGTGGTCTTTAGGTATTTTTATATCATGGAATACAAACATCAACTTTTCATTAGTTAGAGTCAAACTGAAAAATTCAATGCCACGGCCGCGACTTGAACCACGGTTCTCCTGGTTACTAAGTTACATCTGTGGGTATCAATCTTAAAAGGGTAGCATTATTAGTTCAGGATTTCAAATGTTCAGTCATAGGCATCCTTAATGTTGGAGGTTTTCCTTTATAATGAAAGATGAGCGTCGGGTATCTCTAAGCTCTTCCCGAAGGGGAGGGAATCCGTTCCCTTCAGCTGCCGTGGTGCGGGTACTGCGGGACCCTAGCACTCGTGGTACCTCTGACGTTACTAGAGGAACCTCGGGCCGAACTGCCAAGTCCCTCTCGTCGGGGAGTTATTCGGATTGGGTTGGACTCGAGGGGGCAGTGTGTTTCCGACACCTACGGGGAATTGGGTGCCTCCGGACAGGCTACGGCCGCCCGGAGGGGGTAGAGCGTTGCCTAATAAGTCCCGGGTACTAGCCTGCAGAGCTAGTAGAAGGTGTGCTAGATCACGAGGCGGCCACACCGAGGATTTCGGTAGTCTTCCCTGCGGGGTTGACGCGCGTACGTGGCGTATCCACTTCCATTCCATGTTGTTGTGCTCAGCGGGGAGGGGGCTTTTTAAGAAATCAGTTATTGCCCTATGGAAAGAGCCCCGGAGTACCAATCGCTCCCGGGTAGAAGGTGGCCCGGATACTTGATCCTACGGGTCCAGGACTCATGGGAGTAGCACCTCTGCTAAAATTACCTCTAAGCTCTATGTAACTTATACCTATTTGCACATGGCTTCATTCATCGTCGATTCATACGTTATATGAATATCAAAGGCTAACTACATTTACAATTTGTGGTTTTTAAGTATTTTTATATCATGGAATACCAACATCAAATTTTGTTTAGACATAGTCAAACTGAAAAATTCAATGCCACAGCCGGGATTTGAACCACGGATGCCTGGTTTCCATCCAGTCGCTCTTACCCATTGAGCTACCATGGACAACGTGCCGTCCTGACATTAAATTTTTCAATTGACTCATGTATTTTCCCGGTAGACCACTAGGGGCTCTCGCATCCGAGTTCCACCGTCTGTGGCGACTTACTATTGTAAGTACTTAAGTCCCAGGCTTCATCACTTAACTCTTATTCAGTTAATAGATGGAAATTAAAGATTTCTTCATACTAGCCGTGTATAGGCTAAGGATTTGGATAGATAGCGTTCAACAGAAAAATTCAATGCTATGGTCGGGATTTGAACCACGGATTTCCTGGCTTCTATCCAGTTGCTCTTATCCATTGAGCTGCCATGGCCAACATGACATTAAATTCTCCAATTGGCTCGTATATTTCCCCGGTAAACCACTAGGGGCTCTCGCATCCGAGGTACACCGTCTGTGGCGACTTACTATTGTAAGTACTTAAGTCCCAGGCTTCATCTTTAAACTCTTATTAAGTTAATATATGGAAATTAAATATTTTTTCATACTAGCCATGTACAGTCTAAGGTTTTGGATAGATACAGTCCAACAAAAATATTTAATGCCACAGCGGGGATTTGAATCAGGATCTCCTTGTTTCCGTCCAGTCGCTCTTACCCATTGAGCTACCATGGCCAACGTGTCGTTATGACATTAAATTCTTCAATAGACTCATATATTTTCCGTGTAAACCACTAGTGTGAAGGAGTGATTAATTTCCATCAACTAATTTAAATCAAATTTGAATTCCATTTAAGGCAAGGCTACACTGAAAATTACAAATTTTATAATAATAAACCTAACCTTATGCGCTTTCATTTGCTATTTTGGTTTGGGGGTCTCGAATCAACGGTTTGGAAGCTACGACTTGCCGAAATTTCGGGTCGAGTTAACCTTTGGTCCTACGTGGACAGAGTACATGAGATGAAAGTTTCTTTGTGAAACGGCAAGGCAGAAGCTGTTTGGATATTTGCGCTGGCTCGATGAGTTTGGTCGTAAATGCAGAAAAACGATTTTGGTGGTTTTTGGGGAATAGCGGCCCAACGGTCGTAGATAGCGTCTCGGTGCACATGACCACCTAGGTGCGCCTTGTAATTTGGGACCGAACGCTCCTTTCCCGGACGCTCTAGCTCCTATAGGCTCGGAGAAAGGCGTCGAAAACCGCCAAAAATTAGAGATTTCCAAATTCTGAGTCCGTTAAAAAAATTTATTTTTTTGTTATTTTTTTAATGTGGTCAGTCCCCCGTATTTTGTGCCGCTGATTACTCTAAAGTGTTTGGTTCCTCCGTAGGTTTGGTTCCTAACTTTAAGCCACATAATTAGAGTATCATTTTAAACTTGCATGCAAATTTTTTATGTTGCTACACCAATACAAAAATATTCTACGCGTCAAAAAATTTTAGATTTTAAGTTGAATCTTTGTTTTTGGCTATTACAAAGCAATTTTAAGATACCCACATTATTATTTTTTGGAATACTCTTGTAGAATTTGTTCTAAAATATTTTCCACGTGTTAGCTCTCAAAATTTTGAAAATATTAACTGATTTTATTACTTAATGCCATATAATTTTCAAAACATGAGGAATAATAAAAAAACGGATTGTGAAGTTTCTTATTTACATATTTTGGAGCTATCCTGTAAGTTTCACCAAGTTAAATGGATAACTTTGACACGTGAGGCATTTTGTATACTGACAAGTGTTAGAAAAAAGGTTTCTCAGAAAATCACTTTGAAAGTCATGATTGTTACTTTTAACGATTTTTAAAGGTGTTACGTGATGGCCTAAAGCGGTGGAAATGATAAAAATAGCACGCCATCTATTACTACATACTCTAAGCTATCAATAATGCCAAAAAAATTCCATGATTATCAATATTTTTGGAGAATTTTCAGTGTAGGCTTGCCTTAACTGTGTTTATGAACTATGACACATGTGTGACAGCAACCATATAAAAGGGTAGAGGCAGAATGAAAAATTTAGTGCCATAGCCGGGATTTGAACCACGGATCTTCTGGTTTCCGTCCAGCCGCACTACCATTGTGCTACTATGGCCAACGTGCCGACATGACAATAAATTCTCCATCTGACTCGTGTTTCTCCCGGTAAACCACTAGGAGTTCTCATAAACACATGAGACAACTACCTTAATGGCGACTTACTATGCTGTAAGTACTTTAAGGCCCGGGCTTTATAGTTCGGACCACTATTAGGTACAATTAATGGAAATTAATTGTTCTTTCACACTAGCCGTATGTAGGACGCACTATGAAAGGGTTTCCGTCCAGAAGATCTGTGGTTCAAATCCCGGCTATGGCATTGAATTTTTCATTCTGCCTCTACCCTTTCATAGTGCGTCCTACACACGGCTAGTGTGAAAGAACAATTAATTTCCAGCAACCATATAGTTTAAAACTTTCATTATATTATTTGTGTAGGCAATTTTCTCAATATTTCACAATTATAAATTACTTTGCACAACTATTTTCCTTGTGCACACCGAAAGCTGAGAGAACATCGCCAGCCTTCCGCTCAATTCCTCATGCAAAGAATGCAATTTCCGTGCACAAATAAATCCACGTTCCAAATTACGCAGCGTACATTTATATTATCATGGTCTACTTTGTAAATTAGAATCCGTAGACTGGATGGTAAGCAGCAAACATTTATTCATAAGGAGATAGCAGCACGAATAGAAGTAAAAGAGGAAATAAAAAATAATGAAGGAGGTAAATGAAGATACACCTCCAGGTGACGTAACTTTGTGCTCTATCATAATTGAACCAAGTTTAATGAAGGTTCATTAAAGAATAATGGAAGGAGAGGGCTTCCTTTGCTGCAGTGGAAGGGTGGGGTGGGGGGTGAAATCCAGGCGGAAAAGTTTTAGAAAGAGAAGATAAATTAATGCAACTTGGGGGCTCCGGCCCGTTTAGACAATTAGGCAGCACAGGGCTAAACTTCTCTGTTACTTTCACAAGTCTGTAATCAACTAGTGTATGGAAGACAGAGATACAGATTCGAACCCCCAACTACCTCTAAATGAGCAACTGACAGCGATTATTAAAACTTTGAATATAATTAGAAACCTCTGTGCATTGTAGAACAAGATGACGGGTTATATTTACATGAATTTATGTACCCGTTCTTCTACATAAATATACTTTTCTCAACCTCTTCTTAATCACCGTTAGGAAAATTTAACTAAACTGAATTCAATTTGTAATACTCCGTCCTGGCTAGTTCTTTCCTACGCCACGACGTACTACACAGAAAACTGTTATTTATTTGAAAGTTAAGTGTGCTTTCAAATTACAGATGTGTAGGAGAACATTTGGAAGGTTAGAGAGTCAGGCTGAAAAATTTAATGCCATAGCTGTGATTTGAAACCTGAGATCCATGGTTATGCAAGATTTTAAAGGGTAGAATGAGACTGAAAAATTTAATGGCATAGCTGTGATTTGAAACCTGAGGTACGTGGTTATGCAAACTTTGAAAGGTTTGAACCCTGAGATCCATGCAATATATGAAAGGGTAGAGTGAGACTGAAAAATTTAATGCAATAGCCGGGATTTAAACCCTGAGATCCATGGTTATGCAAGATTTTAAAGGGTAGAATGAGACTGAAAAATTTAATGCCATACCTGCAATTAAAAACCTGAGATCTGTAGCTATGCAAGATGTGATAGGATAGAGTGTGACTGAAAAATTTAATTCCATAGCTGGAATTCAAAACCTGAGATCTGTAGCTATGCAAGATTTGAAAGGGTGGAGTGAGACTGAAAAATTTAATGACATAGCTGTGATTTGAAACCTGAGATCCATGGTTATGCAAGATTTTAAAGGGTAGAATGAGACTGAAAAATTTAATGACATAGCTGTGATTTGAAACCTGAGATCCATGGTTATGCAAGATTTTAAAGGGTAGAATGAGACTGAAAAATTTAATGGCATAGCTGTGATTTGAAACCTGAGATCCATGGTTATGCAAGATTTTAAAGGGTAGAATGAGACTGAAAAATTTAATGACATAGCTGTGATTTGAAACCTGAGATCCATGGTTATGCAAGATTTTAAAGGGTAGAATGAGACTGAAACATTTAATGGCATAGCTGTGATTTGAAACCTGAGATCCATGGCTATGCAAGATTTTAAAGGGTAGAATGAGACTGAAAAATTTAATGACATAGCTGTGATTTGAAACCTGAGATCCATGGTTATGCAAGATTTTAAAGGGTAGAATGAGACTGAAAAATTTAATGACATAGCTGTGATTTGAAACCTGAGATCCATGGTTGTGCAAGATTTTAAAGGGTAGAATGAGACTGAAAAATTTAATGACATAGCTGTGACTCGAAACCTGAGATCCATGGTTATGCAAGATTTTAAAGGGTAGAATGAGACTGAAAAATTTAATGGCATAGCTGTGATTTGAAACCTGAGATCCATGGTTATGCAAGATTTTAAAGGGTAGAATGAGACTGAAAAATTTAATGACATAGCTGTGATTTGAAACCTGAGATCCATGGTTATGCAAGATTTTAAAGGGTAGAATGAGACTGAAACATTTAATGGCATAGCTGTGATTTGAAACCTGATATCCATGGCTATGCAAGATTTTAAAGGGTAGAATGAGACTGAAAAATTTAATGACATAGCTGTGATTTGAAACCTGAGATCCGTGGTTATGCAAGATTTTAAAGGGTAGAATGAGACTGAAAAATTTAATGACATAGCTGTGATTTGAAACCTGAGATCCATGGTTGTGCAAGATTTTAAAGGGTAGAATGAGACTGAAAAATTTAATGACATAGCTGTGATTTGAAACCTGAGATCCATGGTTATGCAAGATTTTAAAGGGTAGAATGAGACTGAAAAATTTAATGACATAGCTGTGATTTGAAACCTGAGATCCATGGTTGTGCAAGATTTTAAAGGGTAGAATGAGACTGAAAAATTTAATGACATAGCTGTGATTTGAAACCTGAGATCCATGGTTATGCAAGATTTTAAAGGGTAGAATGAGACTGAAACATTTAATGGCATAGCTGTGATTTGAAACCTGAGATCCATGGCTATGCAAGATTTTAAAGGGTAGAGTGAGACTGAAAAATTTAATGCCATAGCTGGGATTTGAAACCTGAGATCCATGGTTATGCAAGATATGAAAGGGTAGAGTGAGACTGACAAGTTTAATGCCATACCTGGAATTTAAAACCTGAGATCTGTAGCTATGCAAGATTTGAAAGGGTGGAGTGAGACTGATAAGTTTAATGCCATACCTGGAATTTAAAACCTGAGACCTATAGCTATGCAAGATATGAAATGCTTGAGTGAGACTAATAAATTTAAAGCCATACCTGGAATTTGAAACCTGAGACCTTTAGCTATGCAAGATTTGAAGGGGTAGAGTGAGACTGATAAGTTTAATGCCATAGCTGGAGTTTAAAACCTGAGACCTTTAGCTATGCAAGATTTGAAGGGGTAGAGTGAGACTGATAAGTTTAATGCCATAGCTGGAATTTAAAACCTGAGATCTGTAGCTATGCAGGATATTAAGGGGTAGAGTGAGAGTGAAAAATTTAATGCCATACCTGGAATTTAAAACCTGAGATCTGTAGCTATGCAGGATATGAAGGGGTAGAGTGAGAGTGAAAAATTTAATACCATACCTGGAATTTAAAACCTGAGATCTGTAGCTATGCAATTTTGAAAGGGTAGAGTGAGACTGATAAATTTAATGCCATACCTGGAATTTAAAACCTGGGATCTATAGTTATGCAAGATTTGAAAGGGTGGAATGAGACTGAAATATTTAATGGCATAGCTGGGATTTGAAACCTGAGATCCATGATTATACAAGATATGAAAGGGTAGAATGAGACTGATAAATTTAATGCCATACCTGGAGTTTAAAACCTGAGATCTGTAGTTATGCAAGATTTGAAAGGTTAGAGTGAGACTGAAATATTTAATGGCATAGCTGGGATTTGAAACCTGAGATCCATGATTATGCAAGATATGAAAGGGTAGAATGAGACTGAAAAATTTAATGGCGTAGCTGGGATTTGAAACCTAGAGATCCATGATTATGCAAGATATGAAAGGGTAGAATGAGGCTGAAAAATTTAATTGCATAGCTGGAATTTGAAATCTGAGATCTGTAGCTATGCAAGATTTGAAAGGGTAGAGTGAGACTGATAAGTTTAATGCCATATCTGGAGTTTAAAACCTGAGATCTGTAGCTATGCAGGAAATGAAAGGGTAGAGTGAGACTGAAAAATTTAATGCCATACCTGGAATTTAAAACCTGAGATTTGTAGCTATGCAAGATTTGAAAGGGTAGAGCGAGACTGATAAATTGAATGCTATACCTGGAATTTAAAACCAGAGATCTGTAGCTATGCAAGATATGAAAGGGTAGAGCGAGACTGATAAATTTAATGCCATACCTGGAACTTAAAACCTGATATCTGTAGCTATGCAAGATTTGAAAGGGTAGAGAGAGACTGATAAGTTTAATGCCATACCTGCAGTTTAAAACCTGAGATCTGTAGTTATGCAAGATTTGAAAGGGTAGAGTGAGACAGAAAAATTAAATGCCATACCTGGAATTTAAAACCTGAGATCTTAAGCTATGCAAGATATGAAAGGGTACAGTGAGACTGAAAAATTAAATGCCATACCTGGAATTTAAAACCTGAGATCTTAAGCTATGCAAGATATGAAAGGGTACAGTGAGACTGAAAAATTAAATGCCATACCTGGAATTTAAAACCTGAGATCTTAAGCTATGCAAGATTTGAAAGGGTAGAGTGAGACAGAAAAATTAAATGCCATACCTGGAATTTAAAACCTGAGATCTTAAGCTATGCAAGATATGATAGGTTAGAGTGAGACTGAAAAATTTAATGGCATAGCTGTGATTTGAACCGAGAGATCCGTGATTCAAATCCCAGCTATGGCATTGAATCATTCAATTTCACTCTACCTTTCCAAATCTTATTTATCTATTCGTTATTTCAATAATTAATTTGATTAATTTCAATTAGCAGATAAACTTACAAATAGCAAACTTGAATAAACATTAATATAATATAAAATTGGATAAGCTAAAGTGAAACTAAATGAAAATATTGATATTATTACAGTGTAAACAAAACCTTATTGTAATTGGTGCCCTGTATACAAAACAAATAACTGCGTAAGCTGTTATAATTCTAACTGGACTAATTCAAGTTATACAGTGCGATCCATATAAACCAGAACCAATAATAGAACACACGTGCAACTTTGGGAAAATATAATATTCATAAAATACTAATTGAAATAACGACACATCCTGATTAATAAAGAGATAACAAAAGACTATAAAACACATGATGGCTTACTATCCATCAGAGATTGGATGCTGGATAGGATAACGTCATAGAACTATTATATTAACTTTTAAATTTATAGTACTAAAAGTCTTGGCTTAGCCTACCAATCCGGCTACCTCCCGCCTCGGTAGCGCGGTGGTAGCGTGTCTACCTGACGTTCAAGAGGTCTCGAGTTTGAATCTCGGTCAGGATAAGTTACCTGGATAAGGTTTATTCCAGGGTTTTCCCTATACTTCAAGACAAATGTCCGGTAACTAAGCTCCATGGACCCTGGACTCATTTGAGCATCATTTCACCGTCCGATATGACTGGCTGCCGACCTCATGCTCAGAGTGGTAGGGCAGAGTGTCCCATATCTTCCCAATAAGGGGAAATTATATGTTTGCATTATGTTAACTCCCCCAACAGGAGTATAGTTTTCTGACCTCGAGATCACTACCTATCGCAACTCCTCAAATAGATCGAGTTGCTGAGTAAGGAACGGTGAATAATTGGAGGGAAACACACTTACCCACATGACGGACACTACACTCCCACACATACTACCTTCATTTAAGTAGTATAGAATCTAGGAACATTTTTGCCTTTTAGAAATAATACCTATATACTTCACTACACTTGCCTAGAAATAACGAAGTTGTCCAACGGACGGAAATGAAATGCTGGAGTACATTTAGCCTGTCATCCTTGAGACTTCACTTCATTTTCTTGCAGGTGGTGCTTACTGCGAAGTTCCCACGCTTCCACGTTCCAAACGTCTTCGATTTTTAACTCCTCCGGTTTTAATAAGAAAGAAGCAAGGATAACAGGAACATCTATTCACAAAAATTTGATATGCAGAATCGTTACGTGTTCCTCCCATCAAAGGTTCTACATAATCACATAAGATCCCTTCCATGTAACGTTGCTTCGGAATTCTTAAAAGTCACGCGACTACTAACCTCTTATTGAACTGCTTTGGTGAAATAGGCGCATCTGTAACATAAATATTTGAAAAGAGCCGGTTTTTATGTATAATGTCGGTAGGCGGCAGAACTCTCGTATTGGTAGGTTGGTAGTAATGCTCTATTTTGTAGACCCGACGTGCATTTGGTATTCCAAACATTGGAGGTGACGCGAGAGGAGCAGTAGAGCGCAATCAAATTCTCTTTTCGTTTAAACCGGTGATGTGTCATGGCTGCATCATTATGATCCTGAAGGAAAACAAGCCAGTAGAGTGTGGAAATAGCCAGGTTCTCCAACACCAAAAATGGAAAACGTTATTCCATCTGCAGGGAGAGTGATGACGATCACAGTTTTTGACTGTAATGGAATGATTTACCAGCATGCACTTCTCCCTCACTCTAGTGTTACAGCAGCATACTACACGTCAGTATTGGCTACACTGAGGAAGCAGATTCCAAAGAAACGAACAGAGCCTTCTCGTACTGGGTGGCGACTTCATTCTCGGCCTCACGTCGCAAATCAAGTAATGCAGTTTCTGGCCCGATTCAACATTACCTATGCACCACATCCACTTTATAGCCCAGATCTTGCACCCTGTAACTTTTTTTTATTCACATCACTAAAGGCAAAGCTTAGGGGTATACGATTTGAGAACTCTGAAGCAGTGCATGCATGCTCAAGAGCATGTAGCACAACGATGGTTCCAACGTTTCAACAATGGAGGTAAAACACTAAAGATTTAGCACGTTTTGTAAGACATAAAGTATGGAATATTGAGGATACACAACAAGTTTTGTGAGAAAATCCACAAAAAGTACAAGTAGACTTTCAGAAGAACTTGGTGCATCAAAATATATCATACATCACCACATTAAGACACTTGGAAAATCATACAGAAGCTATAGAACTGTAGCTCATGAACTGACACATCAACAGGCTGAACATAGAATGTATATCTGTCGTCAGCCTATCTGTAATCCCATAGATGATAGATTTGACAGGAAAATTGTTACCTGTGGTAAAAAATGAGTATATTACAGAAATCCTTATGCCTAGAAATAGTGGCTTCATCAGCGCCAACCTGCCAGATACATCGTTAAAAAATATATGAGTTCGGTTGCACAGTAATTTTGAATGTCTGGTGAAGTTTTGAAGGTGTGATTCACTGTGAATTTGTTCCAAACGGGCGGGCGATTGATGCAGATGTTTATTCTCAACAACTGGAACGAACAAATGAAATTCTGAGACGGAGATACCCAGCATAGTAGAGTTCTATTGGAACAGGACAATGTAACACCCTAAACTGCACGAACAACTATGGAAAAAATCGGGAATTGGTAGTATTTGAACTGCTACCACTCCCAGAAATACAGCCCTGATCTCACATTGTCAGATTATCATATTTTTGGATACGTGGTCCATTTTCTACGTGGAGGAAAGTTGAAGCAATACAATTCTCAGCATACAGCCCTGATCTCACACTGTCAGATTATCATATTTTTCGATCCATTGTCCACTTTCTTCCCAGAACACATTTTAAATAATTATTTTTCTTAAAAAATGGAATTACTTACGATATATTATGTATATTTTAATGGGTCCTGGATTAAAATTTTGTTTTGGTTATCTTGTCCATTTTATATATTTTGAATATACTTAATCCATTCTTCTTCCTTTATCTGTATTATATTTAGACGCTTCGTTATTTAGGAATTGTATATGTCCCCTCAAACCTCCAAAGACTATATGAAAATTCTTTACTTAAAGTGAAAGTTGTGCGGTAATTCCAGACTGAAGGTTAATTGTTAATTCCGTGGAGTTTTCGCATTCTTACAATATCGCTAACAATTAACTTGAGTCATTTTTAATACATGGTGGCCTCAGCTCATATCGATTGATTGTATCGTTATATCCGTAGCTGAGGCAAAACATTAAGGTCAGATGTTAAGGTGGGCCCAGAAAATTGCTTTTAACATAGTCGGTAGTAAAAAGAACCAGTCATGGTCTTTTATCACTTTATTGTTACAAACCAATCATAGTGTAATTACCTACTTTCATTCAAAAGGTTTAGCCTCGTAGTGTCGTGTTCATATTAAAATAAATAAGTTGAATGTGCACGAAGTGGCAGCACTAAAGATCCGGCTCTTTGAGCTGGAAGCACTTAATTTGTTCCACATCAACTTCTGCGAGGATAAAAAAGCCTAGAGATCGACACCAGACCTCCGGATATAGAGCAATATCCGGGACCCAGTTTATTTTCCTGAATATGCTGCCGCGTGACAGATATACTCCTTGATTTCAAGCAGAAATAAAGGAGGACCTTTCCACTAGAGTGTCGTATTTTTAACACGTGACAGCTGCCGTTATTATTGAGTTATATCAGTCATTTTTTCATGTTTTTGCATTTGTTATTGACAAACAGCCATGCAATTTTACAGCATTCAGCAAGGCGTAGAAATTGTGAAAATTTAGTATCAAAACGGCTCATCTGTTCGCCAAACCTTCCGTGTATTACGTGATAGAGGGCTCTTATAACGGACTGTTTTTGGCCTCAATTAAATGGTATGGATCTCAGAAATATCTGGTTCCAGCAAGTTGATGCCACATTTCATGCTGCTTTCGAAACAATCGATATTTTGAAGGAAAATTTCAGAGGTTTCATCATTTACCGTGGTGGTGAAGTAAACTGGCCCCCGAGATCATGTGATTTAACGCCGCTGGGTTACTTCTTGTGGGGTTATGTTAAATATCGCGTTTATACCAACAAGCCAGAAACACTAAATGATATTATGAATAATATCACTGGTTATGTAAAAGGATAAGCATAAAGGTAATTGGATACAAAGTCAATAGATAATTTTAAGGAACTTACTAACCTGTGTTTAGACCAGACTTTCTTTACTTCAATGGAACATTTTTTCAACAAAGTTCTGGAGTAGCTATGGGTAGTCCTCCTTCACCTTTTCTTGCTGATCTTCTGAAATACAAATCACTAAATCTTTTCCTTCAATTTTTAAAACATGGTATAGATACGGGGATGACATTTTGCTATCGTTTCTAAAAGATACGTAGATGAGGCTTTAAAACTTCTAAATTTACATGAGAAAGCTATAAGATTCACATTAGAAATTGAAAACAATGGTTACCTCCCCTTCCTGGATCTAAATATCACAAAAATAACAATAAATTTAACTTTGGCATTTATAGGAAATCAACTCACACTGATAACTATATAAAAATAAAAGTTTCAACCCTTTTCTGTTTTTAATAATTTGATTTACAGTTTGATTAACATACCTCTAAACAAAGACGAATTTAATATAGAATATAAACACATTATTAACATTGCTTTAATTAATGGATTTAATAAAGATTTTATACACAAATTTAAATATAAAAATATAAATGATGTTTCAACTCTTAAAAAATAATATAGTATATATATTCAAAAATATTCTTATCTATGGGCAAATAAGAAATTCCAAAAAATTTCAAAGAAGTTGCTGTAATATTGGCACAACAAAATAAATACAGAATAAAATCTTTATTACAATTTTTCTAAAAAAAGACCAAATTTCAGACAACAAAAAAGTCTGATATTTATGAAGTTAACTGTTTAGATTTATATTGGTAGGACCAAACGTAATTTAGAAACCAGAGCTAAGGGTCATTTCAGATATACTAAATATAAACAGACAATAAATCGGCAGTGGCTGACCATTTTTGGTCATCCAAAGGTCAAATAAACCCAGATGTTAAATTATTGGAACAATTGAATGGACCGATAGATTTAATGGTTTGGGAGGGAATATTTATTTTAAAACTAAAGAGTGCGTGATGAATTTTGATATCCCACAAGTAGATGTCATCAATAAGTTTGTGTTGTCCCCGGTAGATGTCAGTAAGATAGGGAGCTATTCTTCAAATTTCGGAAGTGGTCGAGGTTAGCCAGGCAGTTGGTGTTGTGTCACCGTGTCAGGGTCACAGGTTGAAAATTAGGTAAACTTTTCTTCGAAACCGGTTGTGTTACCATAGTGTTAGTTTTTAAACTTAATATCACTCAGTATTCGTGAAGTTGGGCCTAATTTACGTTCTTCTGTCATTGAACATTGGGTATACTATATACAGCGGCGGTTTCTCTGGATGTAGAGAAGGCCTTTTCTACCACCTGGCATGCAGGTCTCCTACATAAACTAATCCCCCCGAGGCTTCCTTCACACATGATACATCTTCTACACACTTTCCTTAAACACAGACATTTTACAGTCACTGTGGCTGGAAAGCTATCCACCAGAAGACTCATTAAAGGCGGAGTCCCCAAAGGTTCTGTTTTATCCCCTACGCTTTTTAGCGTATAAGTAGCAGATCTCCCCACGGAGCTGCATGTCAGAATAGCCCAGTATGCAGACTATGTGCTGCTCTACAACACAGATAGAAACGCACGCAGAGCCTTCAACCCAATACAGTGACACCTAAGCCTCATTCATGATTGGTGCAGGCTTTGGAGATTGTCCATCAACCCGGAGAAAAGCCAAGTTATACTTTTCACCAAGCGCCACTTTCCCGCCAACCTCCCCTCTTTTAACTATTCTGGCTGAAGGATAGAGTGGACAAACTCTCTTACCTATTTGGGTGTAAAGCTGGACAAGGGCCTAACTTTTGGGGGTCACATCCAGGAGTTAGCTCATCGGGCATGCGGGGCTTCGGCTTCGTTATACCCCATGATGCGATCAGGGATGCCGACACCCCTTATGTTGCATCTTTTTCAGGCTTTGATTCTTTCTATAATGCTTTATGCGTGTGAGGTCTGGGGCATGGCCGCAGGAACCAATCTGCGACAACTCCAGTGTGTACGGAATAGATGCCTTAGGGCCATCTATTCTGTAGGCAGGTGCTTTCCTGTGAGATACCTTCATGAAGCCTCATCTCTCTACTATGTGGAAGATGTCATTAGGCGCCGGGCCACAAAATTCCACGCGAGTTTGCCTCAACATCAGAGCACCCTGGTTAGGTCTCTAGGGAGCTACCAAACATCAGAACGACGCTTCAAGCTCTACCGGCTTCCCGGCATGGCATGCGGGCACACCCGGTAACAATAAAGTTGATATTACAACTTCAAAATTATTCCTACCTGAAAATTAGACTAATAATTATTCTAAAATCAACTCCTTAATTTTCTCACACCAGCGTTGCACCCGAGTCGGCAACCACTGAGGAGCTACGGCTACCTCCCTTCTTTCATCCACCTAAAATAAACCCGCCATCATACAGAACCCCCACATATTCGTCATTAAGTGGTTAAGTCCGTCTAGGACAGGTACATGAATGACACACGACGTCCAGACCCTCAGTCAGCCACCAACTCTCGGCACGGCACATGCAATCCAACGAAGTCGCAGCGGTCACTTAATTGATTTTCTCTTCCACGCGTAATGACATTAATTATTTTCAAAAATAAAAGCATAAACCTTTATAACATATACAACTACTTTACTACTAATACTTACTAATTACGTATATTATCATCCTTCTTTAGGCTTATTACGGTCTCAATTTTTAGTTAATTCAAACCTAACAAGTAAGTTTGAAGTGACATCTGAAACTTCAAGTTCCCACATGTCTGAGACGGGATGTTTGATATGCCTGAGACATTCTGTTGAGGACAATACAGCTGGCTACTGTTCAAGTTTCAGAAGGTTATCGTATCTTTAAATGTACATGGTTCCCCTTTGCTGCAGGTACTTCCTTATTAAGCCCTAGAACTTCAGTCGATTGTTTCTTATTTTGTTACCGAGCGAGATGCTGCCGCTATAAAACAAGACTCAGCAACTAATGAGTTTTCTGTTGGTTACGCAGGTCGGTAGGCGATTACTGGGACAGTACCCCTTGTACCACTGCATTTCTGTCCCCAGTTCCCTGTATCCATAATTTACTTTATTATTAATTTTGGTATGGGCTTTTGACCAAAGAAGAAAGGGAAATCCTGAAATTATTCATGAGACAGCAAAAAAGATAAAAGAGCACAAATAGTTGGTGGGCAGAGGTAGGAGGAATTATGGGAAAAAATAGGGATGGGAGATATATGGAGATTAGAGGAAAGGAATACAAGCAATGTGGGTAAGTTGGTAAAAGTCAGAATAGACGACATAGAAAAGCAGAAAATATGGGGAAGTCAAGAGAATATGAAATCATTACAATTTTACAAACAAATAAAAAGAAACTGGGGACGAGAAGCATATGTAGATTACTGCAATAGACAAGAGAGAGAAGGGCTAGCATGGATGAGAACAGGAACAATAGTCCTAAGAGACTAAGAGGCAGGGAATAGGGAATTTGTGAATTTTGAGGTGGAAAAGAAAGTATTGTCACCCAACCAGCCCGACCAACGACAGCTGAGAAGGGACCAGAGGCACCCGGGCCACACCCACTCAGTCCCACCTCTTCCCCCTTCCCCTGCCGTCTGGAACCTTCGCGGTGATTCACTGAAACGAGAGACTTCGAGAAAACGGCGATATTCCTATAAAAAGGGCTGCAGTGAGTGAATGGAGTTAGTTCTTGGCGAGCAGCGAAGCAGCGCCGTGCTAGTGTACGGACGAGAAGACTGTATACGTGCATCGGAAGAGTGTGCGTAACTGTGAGCGTGAAGTGGAACTGTAACGGACGAACTGGTGAAACGTAATTGGGTGCATTACGTAATTCTGTGTAATTGGCAAGTGTTCAACTGTAAGTCGGTGGAAATAAAGAACATTTTGAGTTTATGCAATTGGACTTTTAATTTCACGAACACACAAAGTCACAGTATAGAACACTATGTAACAGAATGCGAGGAGTTTGTAATTTGGAGAAAAATGGTTTTGGAGGAAAAATGGGAGAAAGTAGAGAAGAGGATAGTAGCTATAAAAATGCTAACAGGAAAGGAGGAAAAGAAGGTAAGAAGTATTGGCAAGTTTTTACAGAAAGTAAAAGAAAAATGGGCGAGAAATAATGAAGAATATAAGAAAAGAAGATGGGGGAGGAAAGAGGCTAATTAAGTAACAAGTAGGTATGGAGGTTAACAGCTACCTGGCCGAGCAGAAGACCAGGGTGTCGTGTAAGTCAAGATAGCAACAAGGTAAAGACAAATAAATGTAGCCTAAAGTTGTAAATTATAAAATTTTGGAATATGCACACTAAATTAATAATTCATTAATTCATTGTTTGCTTCAAGGCGACGGTAGCCGTAGGTTGCAGCTGCTAGGTGAATGCGCGGATTATCCCTGGTGCTCCCATTCATCTCCCCACCATTTTGGGCACAGTTGATTCTTAAGGGTTTGCAACTGCCCCTGAGCGGCGAAAGAGACGTTCAAACTGAAAACCTTAGGTCAGTGGATTATTTTGAAAAAAAAAATAATAATAATAATTTGGTTTCATTGAGTTAGGCTGTTCACATTCCTTTGCTCTTGATTATTTTGAACTCAGAGGTCCTCAAAAAGTATGTTTACACTAGATTTTTGTGTGGGATGTACGAGGGCTGTTCAATAAAGAAAGATCATAATTTTTACGGCCATAATTTTTCACACTAAAATTCAGTCTTGTTATATTTTGTTAGCTTAATGTGAAACAAACACGCCGTAGTTTTTTCATTGTTGGTACTGCTGGTTCCCGCCTGTGAGAACCAGGCAAGTTCAGACATATTCAGTATCGCCTACCGCTGCAATGGAGGTAACACGCGAGGAACAATATAAGGGTTTGAAATTCTGCTGTCGAGTCAACAGATGTTCAGTTGAGGCTTATAAAATTTTACAAGAGGCCTATGGAGAGTCTGTTCTTCTCAACAGCACAGCTCGAGGGTGGTTTAAAATGTTTAAAGAGGGGAGATAATCAATTTCAAAGAAAGGTGGACCCGGTGTTCCAGTTACTGCTCTTACGAAAGAAACTATCAACACTGCTGCTGCCATTGTGAGAGAGGATGGACGAATTACCTTAAGATCACTTTCTGAAATACTGAACATTTCATTGGGTACCACCCACACGTTGGTGACAGAAACATTACACATGAGATGTGTTTGTGCGCGATGAGTTCCAAGACCGTTGATTCCCGAACAAAAGGACATTCGCATGCAGGTCTGAATGCAGTTAAAGTTGATGTTAGAGTAAGATCCGGAGTTTCTTTCAAACGTAATCACTGCTGATTAAACTTGGCTACATCATTTTGATCCTGAGAGCAAACAGCAAAGCTCAGTGTGGAAATCTCCTTCATCACCAACCCCCTAGAAAGTAAAAGTGGTTGCTTCTGCTGGGTAAGTTATGGTCATCTCATTCTTTGATATTCATGGAATGGTTTATCAGCATGTTGTACCTGCACACACATCAGTAACTGGACAATGGTACAGCGATGTCCTGGAAACTTTGGAAGTCCATACCGGGTGCAATATACCACATTTCCGAGAAGCAGACTGGATGCTGCACGACGATAATGTTCGGCCGCATATTGCCAAAGTTGTTGCTGAATATTTTGCAAAAATAAACGTGAAGTGCACCCCTTACCCTCCGTATAGTCCGGATTTAGCCCTATGTGACTTGTTTCTATTCCCTAACTCGAAGAAAAGCCTTCGTGGGAGGCATTATCCATCATCAGAAGCGGTGGTGAAGGCTGCGGAGGCGATTTTGAAGGATCTCTCCAAAAATGGTCTCCAGCATGTCTTTGAAGACTTGCAGAACCGCTGGGACAAGTGCATCGCATTCAGGGGAGACTTTTTTGAGAAGGACCATCAAAATTATGAGGATGAGTAAATGTACGTTGTCAAAAAAAATGTGATCATTTTTTATTGAACAGCTTTCGTAATAGCTTCTCTGCGTGATATTTACGTGGTAGTGAAAGTAAAAAGCTGACAGACCTTAGGTTATCTTTCCATCTTTATGACCTTGACATATGAAATCCAGCATAACGTCTTATGGGCATTAATATTCATAGATAAAACTGGGAGTTGAACTGCAGTACAGGTCACATTTCTATGCCTTATCTTCAGCGTTAAAGCAGCTATGGGTACAATATCATAGTGACCAAGTTCACTGACACCTGTGAGGCGAAAAAAACTCAACAATTTTGCTTATACTTAACAGCTGTGCCAGTAGCAAGCCAACAGTAAACCTTGGAATGACAGCAAGTGGCAGTGCGAAGACGGTAGTTAGACAATGTACTTCCGGTCATTAGAAAGTGACAAATGATGTCTATCAGAATAAAGTATCAAATTTAATGCCTCGTAAACATCTACAACTGCAAGAAACGAGTTTGAATTGTTTTTACCTAATCATGTACTTAGGGTAATGAAGGGGGAACTAAGGATGACATACAACATTTTGCAATAGCATTTGATGTGAATTGGGAATCTATTGAAAACTTTTTTGAAAAGCTCATTTTGTGTATATCTGAATCTGTATTTGAACAATATAACCTCAAAAGGAATAGTTGTTACAGCATTTTCCAAGAAATACACGAGAAAGATCTCTCATTTCAAACTGCACTTTGCATGAGAAAATTATCAAAATGTTTTCCCCATAATATAGCTCAAAAGAATTTGATTATAATTTAATACGACAGCTGTTCAATAAAGATCAATCACTTTTATTTACGGTCATAATTTTTCGCACTAAAATTCAATCTTATTATATTCTGTTAGCTTAATGTGAAACAAACACGCCGTAGTAGTTACATGGTTTGTATTCCCGGATTAATGTTGGTATACCTGGTTCCCGTCTGTGACAACCAGGCCAGTTCAGACATGCTCAGTATCGCCTACCGCTGCTGGAGGTAACACGTGAGGAGCAATATGCGGCTTTGAAATTCGGCTTTCGTCTCAAAAGATCTTCAGTTGAGGCCTATACAATGTTACAGGATGCCTATGGAAAGTCTGTTCTTCCCTACAACACAGCTCGAAGGTGGTTTAAAACGTTTAAAGAGGGGAGACAGTTTCAAAGGAAGGTGTTACTGCTCTTAGAGATGAAAGAACCAACACTGCTGCTGCCATTGTGAGCGAGATTGGATGAATTACCTTAAGATCACTTTCTGAAATACTGAACATTTCATTGGGTGCCACCTACATGTTGGTGACAGAAACATTACACATGAGAGGTGTTTGAGCGCGATGGGTTTCAAGACTGTTGATTCCCGAACAAAAGGACATTCACATGCAGGTCTGCATGTGGTTAAAGTTAATATTAGAGGAAGATCTGGAGTTTCTTTCAAACGTTATCGCTGCTGAAGAAACTAGGCTACATCATTTTGATCCTGAGAGCAAACAGCAAAGCTCAGTGTGGAAATCTCCTTCATCACCAACCCCCCCAAAAAGCAAAAGTGTTTGCTTCTGCTGGGAAATTTATGGCCACCTCTTTCTTCAAAATTCATGGAATGGTTTAAGACTATGATGTATGTACCTGCACACACATCAGTAACTGGACAATACTACAGAGATATCCTGGAAACATTGCAAGTCCATATCAGGCGCAAAAGACCATATTTCCGTGAAGCAGCCTGGATGCTGCACCACGATAATGCGCGGTCGCATATTGCCCATGTTGTTGTTGAATATCCTGTAAAAATCAACGTGAGGTACATCCCTCAACCTCCCTATAGTCCGGATTTAGCCCCATGTGACTATATTTATATTCTCTAACCTGAAGAAACGTCACCGTGGGAGGCATTATCCATCATCAGAAGCAATGGTGAAGGCTGCGGAGGCGATTTTGAAGGATCTCTCAAAAATGGTTTCCAGCATGTCTTTGAAGACTGGCAGAAACGCTGGGACAAGTGCATCGCATTGAGGGGAGACTATTTTGAGAATGACCATCAAAATTATGAGGATGGGTAAACGTACGTTGTCAAAAAAAAAAAAAAAAAAATCTGATCATTCTTTATTGAACAGCTCTCGTATATCTGAGATATCTATGGGACAAATGAATTACATATCTTATGTTTTCTAGGAATTCCTTCTAGTCATTCTGGAAGACCTTTGCATTACTGTTAAGATATAGCCAATATCTTGGTGCACCAAGTATCTGACAGTATTTTGTTTCTGAGGTAACCAGTTTGGAGACATGCTTGCTCATTCCTTTGGATTTTGAAGTACATACGTTTTACTCGAATAGGAAGTCTCTTAACATTTTATAGCTACTATCCTCTTCTCTACTTTCTTCCATTTTTCTTTCTAAACCTTTTTTCTCCCTATTGCAACCTCCTCGCATTCTGTTACATAGTGTTCTATGCTTTCTTTTCCCCCACACAATTCACAAATTACCATTTCCCTACCTCTTATCCCTTAGAAATATTATCCCTGTTCTCATCCAAGCTATCCCTTCTCTCACTTGTCTATTGCAGTAATCTACATATGCTTCTCGTCTCCAATTTCTTTTTATTTGCTTGTAAAATTGTAATGATTTCATATTTTCTAGACTTCCCCATATTTCCTGTCTTTCTATATCTTCTATTCTGCATTTTACCAATTTACCTACATCGCTTGTATTCCTTTCCTCTAATCCCCATATATCTCCCAAGTTCTGATAGTCCCCTTGTTAGTGCATTTTCCTGTTCTCATTTGACCTACAAGGAATACTTACTGAAACCATTTGTAAAAATTATTTTCATGAAAAATTAGGGAAATTCATGTAGGACGGCACTCAGATTTTTCCCTCTATCCATCATTTGTGTCCAGGAGTACTTAAATTTTAATTCCATTTTAGTTTAGCAGGATTAGCATTAGATTTACTATGGCGGTATTTGGCTCGAAATCTGTGGTTTACTGCACCTAAGCCCCAAGTTTCTCCCCGGGAGGAGTATGAGGCGAATAGACGCTGAGGGCGACTCACCAAGGAGTCAGGATAATGCAGAGAGCAGGGCATTGGCGGTTCCTCCATAAGGTTGCAGGTTTGCGCTACACCCACTGATTCTGAATATACAACAAGTGCATTTTGCACATTAAAGCTGTACTTGTTTGCATTGTTTTATATACAAACATGTTTCAATTACTCTTATCGTCTGTAGCTGCCCATCACCGCAGAAGTCGAAATAAACAGTGATTAGCTGTAGGAGCCGCAGGTTTGCAGTGAAGAGTTAATCTAAGATTTCGCCCAAATGTAGGCTCTCTGAGGGGGTTGCGGGAAGGTGAAGAGATGGGAGTGGCTTCTTATACATTGCTTAAATGGAGGTTTATAAACCTAGCTCCTCCTACTCTTAGCAACGGCTATAGCGTGACCTTCAGGCTTAGCTTCTGTGTGCTCTGCTTTTCGAACACAGGGAGAATTTAATTAAATGCATGGAGGTTATTCAGAAGAGAGCTCTGTTAAACAACAACGCCACACTTGTTCAGGCTTCTGGGTTTATAGCCACTTTGAAAGATTATAATTTTGTATTCTGGCTGTCTTTCTTCTACAAGATCATGCCACATGTGGACATTTTGTACAATCAGCTGCAGAAAGGAGACTGCACTGCAACATTTGCCATCGCCCAGCTAAACGCATTTAAAAGGGAAGTGCAAAAGGTAAGAAATAGCGTGATTATCGAGGAACACGAAGAAACTGCAATTAAGAGGAGAAGAATAGAAGATCATGATGTGAAAAGAAGAGAAGCTCTTGAAGTATGTGACATTCTTAGAGAAGCAAAGGACAGATTTAGCTTCACGGGACGTCTGGTAGCCTCAACTTTCTTTCATCAAGAACATTTCTAAGACATTTCCAGAGGATTCCCTTAGAGAAACAATAAGGTTATATCCTTTTATAATTGGAACAAAAATTCTTAGAGAACTGACTGTAATTTAGAGTCGAGAGGTATTTCGTGGAATGTCTGGCGCTTTGTGCTTGATGGACTTCAATAAGGAAAACAATTTATGTACTACATTCAGCGAATATGTCAAACTCCTCCGAGTACTGTTAACTATGCCAATGTCTACCGCTGAAGCAGAATGCTGTTTCTCAACTTTAAAAAGAATAAAAACTTTCCTTAGGAACACAATGTCACAGGACCGATTGTCAGCATTATCAATGGACTCAATTGAGAGAGATTTTGTTATGAATATCAGCGACTTCAACGCAAAAGTTATCGATAGATTCGCCAGGTCTAAGGAGAGTAGAGCAGAGAATCTGTATAAATAGGTGAGTCATTACTACTCTGTATTTTATTTTTCATTTGTGCACCACCAATAATTTAACCCACCAGCCGCCACTGGAGCAGGGTCACTACTATTTACCGGTTGGAAACTCCCCGGCGGGGCAACACAACCGGTATCCTACCCCCGTGGTTCCAGAAACGACGCGGAGCATATCATCCTACCATATCCAGCTTTCGCCTAGCAACCCGATGGGTCAGGTATGTAGGCCACGGGAATTGAACCAGTGCCTCCCGAACGCAGGCCAAGGACGAAACTGCCTGAGCCATGCTGCTCGGTTTAGCTGAGTAAAATGTTATTGCATTCTGTGTTAAGGGATGGGTAGATATTTCAGGCCATGTTATTTCTGATGTGCACAACTGGTACTAAAAGTTGTGTTAATAATTTTAGGAATTTCAGGGCAAACGTGACTATGATGTGCTGGAACGAATAGCTGGAGCTGTAAATCTCTTCTAGTTCTGGCAGTCAGACAAACAGAACAGAAACAGGGCACATAAAACCGAGAAATAAAGCTAAGGAGGAAGGAAAAAGGACGACCGATTCCGGGTTCGAGTTGGGTCAAGCACCCCGAGTTTTCCCACCAGCGGTGCGACATTGTTAGTTGATAAGTCATGCACTGTAACTGATTATTATGGCAGTCGTAAAAACTTAACGTCCTTTGTGATGAGGTATGTGATCGTTCCTTTCCGTTATCAGGAGAATGCCCGCAATTAAAGTGAGCTGCCTTCCGTGTCCTTATCAGGAGGCGATATGCAAAATTATCTAATGCCTGCCGCATTAACTGTAATGCACTTCACGTACAACTATTCATTTGAGAATGTTAAAGTTTGATTACATTCCCTTTCAGAATATGTCCTTTATAATCAGTACCGTTTTACATTTGATGAAACCACTCTTTGTAAAGTACAGGTTCCAGTGGTTCATCTGATAACGAAAAGGTTAAAACAATAATTTTGACACAGTTATTTTAGATTTAATTTTATTTAAACTTATTTGTGATTGTAGTGGCTAGGGAAGGAGGCCAAAATATCAACTTAAAGAGTGATCTGATAGATAGATGAAAAGGAAATTGAATATTTATGAGGATTTTAATAAGAACAATATTATTGTACATTTTTGTTTAATTTACGTCCTCCAACGTCAAGTGATATCGGCTGAAATGATGCTCAAATAAGTCCGGGGTCTAACAAGCATAGAAATGAAATGTGTAGTGTTTACCGCCCGCTTTTACTACATACGGCACCGCAGGCGGCGACACTGATGATACATGAGATGAAGATGGAGCACCGGTGGAATGAGATGGCGGGGAAAACAGGATATCCCTGAGAAAACCCGTCCCAGCGCCGTGTTCTCCACCACAAATCTCACTTTGTGGTCGCCTGGGATCGAACCCTGGCCGCCTTGGTGAGAGTATGAAGGTTAGAGTTACCCGACATTCGTCTATCGGGAAAAAAGAAAACCCCGGTAAAAACCTTATCTACTAGCTCACCCTGACCAAGATTCGAACTTGGGACCTCTTGAACGTGAGGTAGACACGCTACCATCTATGCTACTGAGGCGGGAATTATTGTACATTTTAGTGAAATATTATTTTAGTATTAAGACGTGTGAAAAAGTGATTTAAGACAAAATCTATGAAAATATTATTAAATATTACAATAAACATTAAAACGAACGTAACTTCTTTATCTGATGATCAAGCTGTGCTTCCTAGGCCGGCGGATTTCCATTATAAGGCCGGTTTCCAAGAGGGGCTGAAGCGAAATCCAGCATCACGATTAAGCGTTTTCCTCTCGGAGGAAATGGCCAGAGCCTCCTTAACTCTCCGCTCCCAGTAGCTGTTCGTTTAATGCAACCTGGTTAAGTCTGGACTGGCAGAGCATAAAGTCTGTTTAGTTAACGCATGTGCACTTCGGAGTCAAAGGAACCTGAGCCTCCCGCCAACTAATGACCGTCATAGATCTATCTGCACACTTCAGAAATGGAACACTGTCGTTGAGGACCAATAGCAACCCTGATTTTCTCGAAGTGACAGTCGCATGTCTACTCCCCGTGCAGTCTCAGTTGCCAAAGTTCCAACTTCCAGTTGATCTGTTTCATTACGTGCAGCAATTCGTTGTGTGTCACGATGTGGAGACCGTGGGAGGGAAATGCAGTGATAAATGCAAATGAAGTAGTAGATAACTTTCAGTCAAGTGAAAATAATCAAAGGAAGACAATAGTGTGAATAACTGGGCCGAGGTATATTACTGGAAAAGCCTCAAAAAACAAAGTTATAACGGGAACTGTTTCTAAGCAAATTCAAGCGCTTGTTTTGAACACATATAAATATGTGCTGACAAATAATCTTGGTAAGGGGTCGTGCAATGAACCTGATGATAAATTCTGGGTATTCACAGAAATACAGTAAGAAATATTGTGACGAAAGGAATACCAAAGACGCCGATCAAGTGTGAAAACAAAAGGAAACGTTTCTGTAAAGTAGATAATTTCACATGCGATTTAATTCGTCGAGAAATTTATAGATTCTATGCAAAAGGCAGAGCGCCCAGCTTAGACGAATTGGTTGCACATTTGAAAGAAATTTGTGATTTTACTTATGGGCGCTGCACTTTGCGCGGTCTCCTAAAGGAGCTGGGTTTCAAATACCGCACTTTGAATAAATTAAGGGTTATTATGGAATCCAGTAGAATTGTAGCTTGGCGATATATATGTCAAAAATAAGGAAGTTTTGCAGTAATGGACATAAGATAATTTATTTAGACGAAACCTCATACGACACCTATGACTTATCGAGAAAGGTTACAACCTTGCAGAAAGATCTGGGAGAAGAAGGGTCGGGGGTTGTAAAACGATTATAAGGGTTCGGCAAAGGCCGACGTGCACACGTGTTAACTAAACAGACTTTACCTTCGATAGCGACCATAGAGCCAACTTTCGGGGGACGACAATCTTGAAAAAATGTAGCCAAGTCAACCACATGACCTAATAACCAGTTCTGTCATAAACGTGTAGTTCCTCTGTAGATATGAAGAACTGACAGCGCAAATCTAACCTCAAACAATCAGGAACACCACATGGTAATTGTTGATTTTCTGTAACTCTAATTCTGTACTACTGACAAAGATATACAAACAAAAGTGCATCGAATCGTGTTCAAAAGCCGTGTACTAATTCCCTACAAGTTACAGCTTGTAGTTAGGTATGATAGGATCTATAACTGTAGTAGGATTGCAGAAGGCAATAAATGAAATCCAGAAATTCTATGAAGAGTGGGGAATAAAAATAAACATAAAGTTATGGTCTTCAAGAAGGGAGCTAAACTAAAAAAAGATGAAAAGTGGATACCTAATGGCAAAAGGGTAGAAGCGGTCAATGAATTTGAATACTTAGCAGTGAGATTGAATAACAATGGAAAAGCGGAGTACACAGGAGAAAAATTGAAGTAAAAGGAAGGGCGGTAATGAATGGGATAAAGATATGCAAATATAAACTAGAAATGACAACGAAGTGGTTAGAAAGAATGTATGAAGCATTAGTGGAATCCAAAATGCTGTATACAGTGGAGATCTGGAGGGGGGGGGGCACAGAGGTAAATAAAACGGTGGACCAAAACTACAGAAGGTTTTGTAAAGAGCTACTAGGCTCACCAAGATCAGCACCTAGGGAAGTAGCTTTAGTAGAATTAGGAAAGACAAGAAGAAATGGAATAATAATGGAAAGAATAATAACATTTTGGTATAGGTGCTTGACCAAAGAAGGTGGGGAAATTATTAAATTATGCATGAGACAGCAAAATAAATTAGAGAACTCAAATAGTTGGTGGGCAGCGATAGGAGGAATTATGGAAATTATTAAAATAAAAAGAATTATATTAATTGGGAGTCGATTAATGACACTAAACAACACTTACTTTTAAATTTTCTCGGAACTAGTTTCAGAGGCCTTCCCTCTATCTTCAGCCGGACATCGACTGGTTTTCATTGGTGTAGCTGGCAATATTTTGTCATCGGTCTCCTCTGGTGGCGGTTCGAGGAACTTGCTGAACAAATCTTTCTGGGAGATGTCGAAATTGAATACTTTGTTCCTATTTTTTGAAATAAAGATTTGTTCCCATGTGGACAGTTCTTGTTTTGCTGTTGTATGTTTTAGTAATTTTGGTTCTGGATTTATGTTGTGGTTTTTTTCCCCAAAATGCGTGGCAACTGCTGATTTTTCTAATTGTTTGTATTTTATGTTCCTAAAGTGTTCCTTTGCTCTTTTTTCTAAATTTCTTTTGGTTTTTCCAATATAAATTTGACTACAGTCACAGCATTCAATTTGATATATACCAGAATTTTTGTTAGATGGAATGGCATCTTTGATGTTTGTGCAAATTAGGTTTTTTAAGGAGTAATGGTTCACTGGAGCTAGTTGAATGTTTTGTTTTTTGAAGACTTTTTTGAATTTATCAAAGACCCATAGATGGTAAGTGAATTTTTTGAAGATCACTTTAGTTTCTGTAGCTGAGAGGGTTGTGGTTTCCTTTAGCATTTTCTTCTTATTTGCTAAGTTCACTTTTTTGTCTACTAGTGATTTGGGAAAGTAATTTTTCTGTGCTATTTCAATAATTTTGTTGTATTCTATTTTGCATTCTTCTGCTGTGAGAGGGATGTTGACCAGTCTGTGTGCTAAACTATTAAAGATTGCCTGTTTGTGGGATCTTGAATTGTAGCCATTAGTTTTTATGTAGTTGTCTGTCTGTGTTGGTTTTCTGTAAATGCCAAAGTTTATTATATTTTTATTTCTGATTATTTTTAGATCTAAAAATGGTAAATACTCGTCTTTTTCAACTTCTACAGTGAACTTGATGCTTTTTTCTTGAATATTTAAAAGTTTTAGTGCATCACTGATGTGTTTTTTTGGCACTCTGGCAAAGATATACATATATATCTATCATATATATAACAAAAAATCTGGTATATATCAAATTGAATGCTGTGACTGTAGTCAAATTTATATTGGAAAAACCAAAAGAAATTTAGAAACAAGAGCAAAGGAACACTTTAGGAACATAAAATACAAACAATTAGAAAAATCAGCAGTTGCCACGCATTTTTGGGGAAAAAAACACAACATAAATCCAGAACCAAAATTACTAAAACATACATCAGGAAAACAAGAACTGTCCACATGGGAACAAATCTTTATTTCAAAAAAATAGGAACAAAGTATTCAATTTCGACATCCCCCAGAAAGATTTGTTCAGCAAGTTCCTCGAACCGCCACCAGAGGAGACCGATGACAAAATATTGCCAGCTACACCAATGAGAAAGAGTCAATGTCCGGCTGACGATAGAGGGAAGGCCTCTGAAACTAGTTCCGAGTAAATTTAAAAGTAAGTGTTGTTTAGTTTCATTAATCGACTCCAAATTAATTTAATTTATACAACAATACTGTTTTCAACACTTCCATGAAAGGATTTTTAAATAAAAAGAAATTGGAGACGGGAAGCATATGTAGATTACTGCAATAGGCAAGAGAGAGAAGGGTTAGCTTGGATGAGATCAGGAACAATATTTCTAAGAGGGATAAGAGTTAGGGAAAAGGGAATTTGTGAGTTGTGCGGGGGAAAAGAAAGCATAGAATGCGAGGAGGTTGTACTGTGGAGAGAAAAAGGTTTGGGAGGAAAAATGGGAGAAAGTAGAGAAGATGATAGTAGCTATAAAAATGTTAACGGGAAGGGAGGAAAAGCAGGTATACTCCTCCACAGGAGAGAAAGTCTCCGAGGGACGAGACGCAGGGGGGTTGGCCGAAGGTCCCCACACCCTCTATGGACAGGTTTATGACAACCCATGTCAGTACAGTTACAGACCATTTAAAAACATTCTGACGGCTTCTACTTTTGTGAATGAATCTTCTCGGTTTTAATGTACATTCGCTGTCCTTGTCCCACAGCACATACCTCCCAGGGATTTTCTTTGCATTGCTATACTATAAGAAGTATTGGTGAGTTCTTACAGAAAGTTAAAGAAAAATGGGCAAGAAATGTAAAGAATATAAGAAAGGAAGATGGGGGGGAGGTATAGAGGTTAAGATCTACCTAGCAGAGGAGACCAGGGTGTCATGTAAGCCAAAGTAGCAACAAGGTAAAGACAAATGTAGCCTAAAGTTGTACATTGAAAAATTTTGGAATATGCACAATAAATAAAAAATTTATTCATTCATTCGTTCATTTATGTTTTGCCCGCCTCGATAGCGTAGATGGTAGCATGTCTGCCTCACGTTCAAGAGGTCCCGAGTTCAAATCTCGGTCAGGGTGAGTTACCTGGATAAGGTTTCTTCCAGGGTTTACCCTTATCCTGAAAGACGAATGTCGGGTAACTCTAAGCTTCATGGACCCCGGACTCATTTGAGCATCATTTCACCCATTCCATTCATCGTCCGAAATGACTTAACGTTGGAGGACGTAAAATTACAGGAAAAAAGTCATACATGTTAGGTTTGACGTTAGCATTGTGTTAGCTAACAATTTGTTATAAAACCAATATTTTTAACACGATGTTAAACTTCAACTAAAAGTTAAGGAACAAGATGTTAAAACATTGGTCGCTGAAATTGGCCTTAAGAGTATTTTTAGTAAATTTCACCCTTAAAATGATGCACATTCCTGTATTGTCAACGTTTCCACTGTACGCGGCTGTTGACCTCTAAATGTGTTCCATTGGCGTTTAGCTCACTCGTGACCTCTTACATAGCAAGAGTGTAGCACGTAAGGAAACAGTGTATTAATATTACATGAAAATTAAAGTATCGCATTCTAGTAAATAGCTAATGTCAAGAGAAGGGGTGGAAGTCTGAATATCGACTTCAATTACTGCAAGTACAGCTAGGTTTCCGTGCCGCGCGGTCTGTGTGGGGAGGTGGGGGTGGCTGAGGGCGCACAAACACGACAGAGCTGGAAATCCACACAGAAGCCACGCGTTAGTGCATTTTTAATGCGTTTTACTTCCCCTGTGCTCACGCAACCTGCCTGGCATGGAACTCGTGTTATCTAAGGGCTTAAAACAAAGTGCGTTGTTTGGTTTGGCTCAAACCTACAGGAGAATTAAGCTGTCCATGTTTTTATAAACAAATATACTTATAAATTTACGTAGAGATGTAGAGAATTATTCCATTACACATAAAACTTTACAGTAAATCGCATTTTAAGGATTTGAAACTATTAAAAGCTTAAAATAAGACCTGAGAAATAGGATCTGAAGCTTTCCTGGCTACAAATATGCCAAATTGTATCAAAGAAACGTAACTACTTAACTTGATTATCAAGCTGTATCCATCTGTATTTCTTAAGTCGACGGGTTTTCATTTTAAAGCCGGTTTTCAGGAAGAGCTGAAATGAAACCCACATCACGATTAAACGCGCTTCTTTCGGAGGAAATGGCCAAAGCCTCCTTAATTCTCCGCTCCCAGTAAATGTTGCATTTTGCTCCCGAAAGTTGGCTCTATCAAAACAATGCTCTGCCAACCCAGGCCTCTCAGGTTATATTAAACGAATGCTCTGTTCATGTTCGTTTCTTCTGGTAGCGATGGTTCTTCCGGTTTGTCCTATATACGGTGTCCCACATTTACACTCCCTGAACTTGGAAGTCCAGTTTGTCTTTCACTGGTCTCAACAGATGTTTACTCTTCGGAGGTGGCTTGTGGATGGTCCTGATGTATTTGGCGAGAATTCTGCTGATTCTGCCGGATAGATTGCCGGTAAACGTAATGCAGGCTGCAGCGGTAGGCTTATCTGATGCTTGCTGTATTAAAGGTTTCCCTTTCCTAGCTTTGGTGATCGAGGCTTCAACGGAGTAGCCGTTTTGACAGAAAGTGTGTCTCAGGTGCTGTAATTCTTGTTTTAAATGGCTGGGATCAGAGATAGACAAAGCAATGTTTACATGATCCTTTTTAAAGTAGTCTCACTTTTGATAGCGTCTCTGCCAGTTCTTGAACACGTGCTGCAGACCATTCTTTGCCAGGTCCTTGAGAATCGCCCCCTTTTCTTCAGCACTGCTTCAGAGTTCTCAAATCGAATACCCCAAAGCTTCGATTATCACCGGCGATGAGTCATCATTATGATCCTGAAGGAAAACAAGGCAGCACAGTGTGGAAATCGCCAGGTTCTCCAACACCAAAAAAGGCAAAAGTTGTTCCAACTGCAGGGAGAGTGATGGCGATCACATCTTTGATTGTAATGGAATGATATACTAACATGCAGTTCCCCCTCACACTACTGTTACAGCAGCATAATACACGTCAGTATTGGCTACACTGAGGAAGCACATTGCAAAGAAAGGACTAGAGCTTTCTCAGACTGGGTAGCGACTTCATCATGACAATGCACGGCCTCACGTCGCATATCAAGTCATGCAGTTTGTGGTTCGATTCAACATTAGCTGTGGACCACATCCACCTTATAGCCGCGATCTTGCATCCTGTGACCTTTTTATTCCCATCAGAAGAAGTGCTCAAGAAAAGTGAGGCGATTCTCAAGGACCTGACAAAGAATGGTCTGCAGCATGTGATGAAGGACTGGCAGAGACGACATAAAAAGTGCATTGCCATGCAGTAATAAATATCTGTGAAAAAAAGATCAGTACAAATCTTTGTTGATCAACCCTGGTAATTTTGGGCGCAGCGAAAAGAGAATATCGTTGCTTGCGCTTGTGCTGTGCGTTCCGGTGTCCCAAATGTTGATTTCCAGGTGAAATCTTGGTATCAAATTTGTTGGGTGTAATGCAATTCATTGTTTACCTACTATTTACATTGAAAATATGGCATTATTGTGACCATTTCAGTGCTGGTATTAATAAAAAAAGAAATGCTGTCGGATAAGTTATTCAACTTTCTAATAGTATAGTGTGTATTAATTAGCAAGGAACAAATATTTGGGAGACAAAACTGACAGCATCGCTTATTGCAAGAGAATGATGAATGAATGAGGAAGACATACGTAACGGAGACGTCACAGTGACGCAATAACTTCCCTGATATTAACAGTTCTTGGGGAGCACGAGATTCCTTGCATTGTAAGGCAAACAATCAAGTGGAGTGATTGATGGTACAAATTCACTAGAAGCGCTCGGCACAAGGAGCAGGAATTGGTGGTGGGAATAATACAAGGGGAGCATCCCAAAGGAGGAAACCAAATTTATTCATCCTATCAATTTCATCCCCTTCCACTACATGTGCATTTTCTGCGCCTTACAGGGGAACCTCTTGGCTAAATGTCGGGTTATAGGGGAACTCTATGTGTTCAGCAGATGGTTTACGAGGTTTTAAAGCCTATACCTTTGTTCAAAGATCATCTGCACTAGCGAATCCTTTCGGAAACGCAAATACCCATAACAGGTTATAATCTACGATTTGGGCTTCACCCTGTTCCGTCTTCAAGTTGCTGATACAATCGCTTTTTTATTTAATTTGCGTCTTCGAGCATTAGATCATAACGAATGATGAATGAAGTGGGTGAAATGATGCTGAAATTAGCCCAGGGTCCATAGAGTTTTTTTTTTTACCGTGGAGGGGAAAAACCCAGTAACAGGCGACGGCCCACGTGCGATGGCCGACAGTGTGAGGGTCCCTGTGCCCTGAGGGGGCCAGGCATACTCACTAAAAAAACCCTCCACGTGTTAGTTACGTGAATCTTATATTATTTTGCGTGCATTTATTAACATGCTTAGTCGGGTCCCGCATAGCACCCCGGTTAGTATGTGGTATCTATTAAGCTGGCATGCGATGCATGCGAGCGCGTCAATGTTGCTTCTTGGTGGTGACCATCAAACCTGGGCACCACCAAGTGTAATTCATGCTTTAGTTTAATTATATACCTGTGGCTCAGGCCGGGTAGGCCTGTTGGTCAGTGTTACGTGTAATTTATCTATTGTTTATTTTTGCTTTGTAAGCCTATGTGTATTGTAATAATAAAGCTCAGGCCTTGGTGACCTGATATTCAGGGATTGGTATTGGTATGGTTATTAGTTCTACTTATGGCCCCAGTTTCCTGGGTTTGTCAGTGGTTTGTACGTGGCATGCAATTCGAACTATGTGTTCGGTCGTCCTTAGTTCCGGCGTGGCCGTTCGTTATTTCCTTAGTCCATGCGTTGTCGTCGGCGTGTCCTACTCCATCTGCAGTCGCCCGCTGTCTCTGCGCCTGTAGGACACTGGTGGGAGGCCCTCTGACTCCCGGACCGCCTTGACTGTTCTCAAGGGCTTGGAGGGCTCTGTGCGGGCAGTGTTCTGAAAAGAGTCAGTAAGATAAAGATTAGTGAAGGGAAAGTAGGGGTGTCAGCCTAATTGTCTCTGTCAGTTGTCCCTTAATAGGTTGTTCAGGAAGTTCTGAACGTCGTCTTCGTCGTCATGTGTGAGTCTTCTTTCGAAAAGTGATAATGGTCGCGCGTGTATGTTTATTTCTGTAGTGTAGTTTCTGAGTCGTGAGATTAGAGGACTGTGGTGTATTTCAAGGTTTTTATAGGTGTCATATGCTAGTTTCTTAATGAATTCTTCTACTGTGTGCATCTTTAGCTCGCTGTGTAGTAGGTCGGCTGGTGCTGTATGAGGTACTTTTGCTATCATTCGTAGTATTTTGTTTTGAAATTGTTGTACTCTTAGTATATATGTTTTGGCAGCATACCCCCAGACCGGCGTTGCGTATGTGAATATGGGCCTTATAAGAGTTTTGTATAGCGTGAGCCCTAAGTTCATGTTTATATGGGAGTTCATGTTTATGAGGGGGTAAAGCTTGCCCAATTGGGCGTTGGCTTTACCCCTGATTTGGTGGACGTGCTTTTTCCACGTCAGCCCCTGGTCCATTTTGAGACCTAGCCAGGTGACTGTGTCCGTCCACTGTATATTTTCTCCGAATATAGAGAGTGGGGGGAGCTGGTGTTTCCCTAATCTGTGCTTAAGCTTTTTGGTGAAAATTATGGCTTGCGTTTTTCTTGGGTTTACTTAAATACGCCATTTTGTGAGCCATTCTTCTAGATTATTCAGGGCGTTTTGTAGTCTCCGGTGGATGAAGTCCAGTGTGGCTGATTTAGTCACAATTGCTGTATCATCTGCGTAGATGTACAAATCTGTGTAATTGGTTTTTGGTATGTCGTTCATAGTGATATTAAAGATAATCGGCCCTAGCATACTTCCCTGAGGGACTCCCACTTTGATTTGGCGGGGGGTCGATAATTGGTTGTTAACTTTCGATTGGAGAGTTCTGTGGATCCTCCTCTTTCAGTATGAGGGAAAACCCCGCAAGAAAACCATACTTATCTAGGTAACTCACCCTGAGATTTGAACTCAGGACCTCTTGAAGATGATGATGATAATGCTGATGGATATAGGGGCGCTCAACTACACCGGGTATCAGGGCCCTTTTAAAAACTACTCATGATAAAAGCCAGATATAAAAAGTTTCTAAAAACAATACTAATGTAAATAAACCTATTAAAACTACATGTACATAGAAAGGGAAAAAAATCAACCAAAAAAAAAATAAAAAAATAAAATCAAAACCTACTAAAAATTATGTTCGCTATATCCTAAGGTCTAAACGAGAAAAGAATCTAAAAACCTTCTCCACTACTGTGTTATCGTCCGCTAGCATTTCTGCAAAGCTGACCGGCAGCTGACTGGTCTGCTAGGTGAAAACACTCTAGCAGCACGTGTCGTACAGATAACGCTTCTTTGCAAAACGGACACAGTGGAGCAAGCTCGTTTTTAAATAGAAAACTATGAGTAAAAAAGCAGTGCACAATACGTAATTCACCTCCTCGCGACGAGATGACCGACAGGAGGTAACCCAGGGAATCGGAAGTTCCTTGACAGATCTAAGTTTATTATTGCGGAGAGCGGACCACTCTTCCTACCAGCAGGTTTGCACAGCTCTCCGCAATACGGCCCTAAAATCTTCCAATGTCACACATGGTACTCGAACCCTGGGCTTCATGGTAGCCGTCTTGGCTGCCGAATCCACCATTTCATTCCCCCGTAAGCCTACGTGACCAGGGATCCATGCACACACCACGTTAATGCCAGAAGCGTGTAAATCGTGGAGGGCATCCTGTATACGCTGCACAATAGGGTGGTAGTTGTACAGCTGCCGTAGACTTTGAAGTGCACTGAGGGAATCACTCAGGATTAAGCAGGTCCCCAACTTTCGTCGACGTACGTGTAAAATGGCCCGGTATATTGCATAAAGCTCTGCAGTAAAAATTGAAGTGCTAGTGTGGAATCCGAATGTATACGGTTCGGTTCCACACACGTAAGCACAACCAACACCATTTGAGTTCTTGGAGCCATCAGTATAAATTACAAAATGGTCCTGATATCGCGATAAAAATTCTAAAAAACATATGCGGATACTTGACATAGACATGGTAGATTTATCATATTGGGTCATTCCCAGATCAACGTGGGACGCTCTGCACAACCAAGGACGGTATGTCCTCTCCCCCCTAGGATACATTTTGAGCATTTCAGTATCAAGATGTCTAAGGAGCTCCCGGAAACGAAAACCAGGTGGCTTTGGTTTAATAGAAGTGTTCCTATAACGCACGTCCATGAAGGTATTAAAGAACGGCGTAAACGATGGATGTGTGGGCATACAATTAAGTCCACAGCCATAATTTGCTAATAACATGTTGCCCCTGTACTGCAGAGGAGGTTCTGCAGTTGATACAGACATGCTACCACCTTCACAACTTCGTTTGCACTTCGGCTTAAAATAAATTTATGAAGCAATGAATCTGCATATTAATAACTGGGTAAAAACATTTTATATCCTTACATGACTTTATCGATCCTTCAACACACTATTCTTACCAGGGCTGTTTCTTCTCCCTACGTAAGGTTAATAGAGAAAATTTTTTTAAGAAATGGTTTCAATACATATAATGTATTAAGAAAGTAAGGGAATAGATTAAAAGTGATAGAGAATTCTTAAAGATTTGGTTGCTACGTTATGCATTTGAAACTTGGTTCTCTTTGCAGCAGGATAAGAAACAAAGGAAAAGCTAACGACTTATTAACTGTGGGAGGGAGAAAATAGAATATCTATACGGATTCTGTATCTTCTCTCAATAATATTCTGAAATCTCTTGGGTTCAAATATAGGAGAACCATTGATGGTCACAAATTTCTGCTTGAAAAAAGTGATATTGTTGGTGCAAGACCAAAATTTTTTAGCACAATGTACAACATTTCATGCTGTAAAAATGCTTCATAAGTGCGCATTCATACCTTTCGAATTTATTAAGTATTTTAATGAAACAGAAATTGGTTTAAGGTCCATTACAAACAGTATACAAATATTGCATCGTTAAAATAGAAACTATATTCACAAATCGTTGAAATGTCACTATTTTGTATCACTGTAGCAAATACCTTCTTTCGTAGAACGCATCTACGAAGGTAGTTCAAAAATTATGCCTCCTATTTTTTTCTCTTTAAATTGCCAAGCAAATTGAATCCAATTTACATAGTTTGAAAACTACAACATTGACGATTAATTTGTTACTATTCAATATAATCTTCGTCATTTTCCACAGTTTTGGCCCACCTTTTAACTAGGGCATGTATTACACTGTGATAAAACACACGATCTTGCTTCCTACACCATTGACGCACGGACGTTTTCACAGCCTCCTTATCTTCAAAATGAATTCCACGATGAGCTTCCTTTAGTGGGCCAAACAGATGGAAGTCTGATGGTGCCAGGTCAGGGCTGTATGGGGAGTGAGGTAAGACTTGTCATCCCAATTTCTCAATTTCTGCAGTGGTGTATCGGCTGGTTTGCATTTTCATGCAAAAGAAGAACATCCGCCATAGTTTTTGTTGGGCGAACTCGGCGAAGACGTGCTTTCAGCTTTTTGAGAGTTCTGACGTATTGGACAGAATTTATTGTGCATCCCTGCTCCAAAAAATCAATCATACGCACACCCTCTGCATCTCAAAACACGTCGCCATAACTTTCCCTGAGACCGCTGAGTTTTGAATTCTTTTGACGTTGTGTGACGCCATTCCATTGATTGCCTCTTTGATTCAGGTTCCAAAAAAAAAAAAAAAAAAAAAAAAAAAAAATGAATCCACTTTTCGTCTCCAGTAACAATTATTTTCCAGAAACTTCTCTCCCTCCAAATTGAAGCACTGCAAGTGTTCGGAGGCCATTGTTTTCCTTGTTTCTTTGTTTTGGGCGTTTAACATTCTTGGTACCCAACGTGAGTAAACTTTTGAGTAACCCAGTTGTTGAATAATCGTCATCACACTGCCTTTACTGAAGGAGGTAATCCGACACAGTTCACCTGTTGTTACCCGGCGATCACCACGAATGATGTCATCGACTCGCTGAATGTTGCATGGAGTCATGCAGTCACCGTGCTGCCGCTTCGCTTTTCATCTGCCAATGGTGTTTGCCCTTCAGCTTTGTGACAGCGACGAACCCATCATCTAACAGTGCTGACATCCACCGTTGCATCACCATACACATTTTTTAGCCTTTAGTGAATGCGAATTGGTGTTTCACCTTCCGCAGTCAAAAATTCAATCACAGAACACTGTCTAATACGAATGTCAATGTCAGCCATTTTGCAAGAGGATGCAGTGCTGCCACCTGTTGACTTAGGAAGTTACTACTGCAGGGGATTGGAGAAGAAGGTTTGACGAATTGCGTCAAATTCAAAGTTTTCACATAACTTACTTATTTAAGGGGGAAAAATAGGAGGTATTACTTTTTTACCCACCCTCGTAATTTGAATAATTTTGTTTTGTGTGCATATGAACGGTGGCTATGTAAGCGAATGTTCTCCAGTTCAAGGTTTTAAGTTTCAGATTGTGTGATAATCTTTGTGTATGTTGCCACACACATGCTGAAATACTAAGTGAACTTCTCTCTCAGCATCTATATCACTGTACATCTCAGCATCTGTATGATACTTGCTAGGTTGAGACAAAGACAGATACAGGTGTTACAAAAAGGTATGGCCAAACTTTCAGGTAACATTCCTCACACACAAAGAAAGAAAATATGTTATGTGGACATGTGACCGGAAACGCTAAATTTCCATGTTAGACCTCATTTTAGTATTTCTCTTAAAATGTAAATTGAAATCATTCGTGCAAACAATTGTCAAAATACCACATTGTGGTTCATGCACGATGGAGCTCCTGCACATTTCAGTCGAAGTGTTCGTACGCTTCCCAACAACAGATTCGGTGACCAATAGATTGGTAGAGGCGGACCAATTCCATGGCCTCCACGCTCTCCTGACCTCAACCCTCTTGACTTTCATTTATGGGGGCATTTGAAAGCTCTTGTCTACACAACCCAGGTACCAAATGTAGAGACTCTTCGTGCTCGTATTGTGGACGGCTGTTCTCCAGGGCTGCATCAACGAATCAGGGATTCCATGCGACGGAGGATGGATGCATGTAACCTCGCTAACGGAGGACATTTTGAACATTTCCTGTAATAAAGTGTTTGAAGTCACGCTGGTACGTTCTGTTGTCGTGTGTTTCCATTCCATGATTAATGTGATTTGAAGAGAAGTAATAAAATAAGCTCTAACATGGAAATTAAGCGTTTCCGGACACATGTCCGCATAACATATTTTCTTTCTTTGTGTGTGAGGAATGTTTCCTGAAAGTTTGGCCGTACCTTTTTGTAACCTCCTGTATATCTTCCATCTCTGTCGCCCACTTGCCGTGGAACTGGCAACGCCAAGAGTGTGGGGTAACCGTATTGGATCAACCCATGTCCCTTTTTATTTTGTAGCTACCATAATATATCTGCATATATGTATTATCACTGCAGATGCTCGTTTTGTTGTTTGACACAAAGGGATTTTTATTCCACCTTCCTTCTCATTATTACAATATTCAATCATGTCTTTCGCCTGCCCGTGTATGACATGTTGCCGTCCAGAAAACGCGATTGTATCTGAATAGAGTACGGACTCAGTCTGGCCGAGAATGTGCGATAAGCTCACGTAAACAACACGGTTGTTACACATTCTTCCCATATGCTTCGACACTTTGCACTAAATACCTACAGAAGCTAGGGTGTTGGGAATAGTCCTGGCTGAAGAAAATTTCCAACCCTCCTGACAAAAATTGAACCTTCTGGTTAGTGTTCTAACCACCAGATCACATATACCGTTTGGCTTTTATCTTATTGTTTGAGTTTTCAATTACACTAGGGAACACGTTTTTTGTACCCGAAACAAAAGAGGCTAATTCTTATGCAAAATGACTCGCTGATTCCAAAAGTGCCTCTGAAAATGCAATATCACGTAACGTTTTTGAGATATTCTTATTCTTTCATATAACATTACAGAAATTAGGTATGATACCAACTCATATTGACTTAATTTAAAACAATAGCCATTTTATTATTAAATAATATTTTTATACCTGTAAAGAATATGAATACTATTCGAAATAACTAGAAAAAATTTTCCATCACGTAAGATTTATCAGTAAAATTAATTTTAGAGTCTATTATAAAAATCGTATTTACATGGGTGTGCCCAACTCAAAATAAATTAAGTTGACAAGCATTTTGTAGTGAAAGAATGGGAGAAAAGGGAAGACTATACCACTGGAGCAAGCAATGTTAAGTATGTGCCTCCAGTAGACCCAAACAAAGTTCTTCTCCCCCTACTTCACATAAAGCCCGGGTTAATGAAGAATTTTGTTAAATGTTTGGACAAACGTGGAAGTACATTTGAGTATTTAAGAAGTATCTTTCCCAAAATAAGTGAATATAAATTGAAGGAAGGTATATTTGTCGGTCCTCAAATAAGATTACTTCTTAAAGACAGTGTTTTTGAATCAAAGCTTAAACTTGTTGAACTGGCAGCATGGAAATCATTTAAATCAGTGGTGGAAGGCTTCCTGGGTAATAACAAAGAAGAACATTATGAAACTTTAGTCTCAGAACTATTAAGCAGCTACAAAGATATGGGTTGCCGAGTGTCACTTAAAATCCACTTCTTGCACTCTCACCTTGATAGTTTCCCTACAAACCTAGGAGCTGTAGTAAGTGATGAGCAAGGTGAGCGTTTTCACCAGGACATTTCTGAGATGGAAAGACGTTACCAGGGTCGCTGGGATTTAGCCATGTTCGGAGACTATTGTTGGTTCCTCAAACGGGAGAGTACATGTCTATACCAAAAAAAAAAAAAAAAAAAAAAAAAAATCAACAGTGAAACACTTCTGAGATATATCAGGTATGTGGTTTTCATCATTATCTTGTGTTTATTTATTTTAATAGTAATAATTAATAATAATTATTATTTTCAATGTTATTTGGCAATAAATTACTTATTATTTTCAATTAACAAAATATGAGTTATAACATCGCATTTCTGTAAGTTTTCATAAAAAATTATGAATACCTAAAAAACGTTACGTGATACAGCATTTTGAGGGGCATTTTTGGAATCAGCAGATCAGTTTACATAAGAATTTACCTATTTTGTTTCGGGTATATGAAAATAATTTTTTCCCCCCAGTGTTATTTATACTTTTCTGAAATAGGAAGTCACTATTGTCCACCAACGCAAAGTAAGTCCCTGAGAGGAATGTGCAGCCATCCACAATGGGACAAGGACAGCGAATGTGTTACACAGAGAAGGGAGGCTACACAGGCAGCAGAACAGCTAACAGATCATGCACCCTATTCACTCCATACAGTAAAAACCCCGTAGGGGAGGGGATACATCCCCTTCAGCTGCCGTGATGGGGGCGCTGCGGACCCCTAGAACTCCTGGTACCTCTGACGTTACTACAGGAACCTCGGGCCGGACATTCCAGCCCCTCCCTGATTTGGAGTTGTTCGGATTGGGTTGGACTCGAGGGGCCAGTGGTTCCCGCTACCTGTGGGAGATCGGCTACGTCTCCGGAGGGGATTCAGGGAAGCCATATATTCCCGCGTACTAGCCAGCATAGCTATTAGAAGGTGTGAAAGATCACCAGGCGGCCCCACTGAGGTCATATCGGTAGCCTTTACATTCTGGAGTTGGCGCGCGTAAGTGGCGTATCCACTTCCATCCCGTCTTGAGTCCATAGGACCAGATGGGGGGGGTGGCTTGTTACTCTCTAGGTCTTGCCCTATGGAAAGCCCCACGGAGGCGCCGGGCGCCCTTTTGGGAGAGCTCGGTAACTCCCTGGTCGAAGGAAAATGAAATGAAATGTGTAATGTTTAACGCCCGCTTTTACTACATATGTCACCGCAGGCGATGACACTGATGATACATGAGATGAAGATGGAGCAACGGTGGAATGAGATGACGGGGGAAACCGGAGATCCCGGAGAAAACCCGCCCCAGCGCCGTGTGGTCCACCACAAATCTCACTTTGTGCACTTGAGAGACAAGCGGTCTAAACACTGAGCCACGGCACGGCTGGTCGAAGGAGGCCCGGGTCCAGGACTAATGGGAGTAGAACCTCTTGCATGAACTTACAACAAAACCAAGATGAATTATTCACAGAAGTAGAAGCCATTAGAATATTCTTGTGACTGAACTAATAAAGTGTGTATAAAGCTGATGAGGGAGGGTGTTGACAGTTGAGTCCAGAGGTTCTACTCCCATCAGCCCTGGACCCGTAGGACCAAGATCCGGGCCTCTTTCAACCACGGAGTATCCGAGCTGTCCCAAAAGGCGTCCGGCGTCCTCCGTGGGGCTTTCCATAGGACAAGACCTGGGTTACTAACAAGCCCCCCCCCCACCTGGCCCAAGGACACAAAACGGGATGGAAGTGGATACGCCAATTACGCGCGCCAACACCAAAAGGTGAAGACTACGGGTATGACCTCGGTGGGGCCGCCTGGCGATCTAGCACGCCTTCTACTAGCTGTGAAGGCTAGTACCCGGGAATATTGTCATCTAATTATCGGAAGGCACGGCCAGCTAGCAGCAGGGTAGGGCCAGAGGGGAAGTATTCGGCCCACGCCTACCCATTTGTCTCGTTTCACTAACTGAGGGGATGATTAGAAGAGCGGCACTAGCCCTGTACCGTCTCGTTCCCCTCCCCTGAGGCCTGGAACCGTCGGGATGATTCATTGCACCGCGAGTCTTCCAGATACGGCGATCTTCCCTATATAAGGCCTGCAGTTGGCGAGACAGCGGAGTTCTTGGCGTACAGCGTGAGGAGCGCCGAGTGAGTTCACGGACCGGAAGACTGAACGTGCATCAGAGGAGTTGTACGTAATTGGAGTGTAGAGTGGACCTGTGACAGACGAACTGACGAATTATAATTGTGTGCATTACGTAATTCTATGTAATCGGCAAGTGTTCCGACTGTAATTCGGTGGAAATGAAGAACATTTTGGGTTTGTGCAATTGGACTTTTAATTTCACGAATCCACAAAGTTACAAATGGCTTCCCTCAATCCCGTCCGGAGACGTACCCGATCACCCACGGGTATCGGGAACCACTGCCCCCTCGAGACCAACCCAATCCGAACAACTCCCAGAGGTAGAGGGCTCGAATATTCAGCCCGTGGTTCCTCTCGTAACGTTAGAGGTACCACTAGTGCTAAGGTTCCGCAGCGCACGCACCACGGCAGCTGAAGGGGACGGATCCCCTCCCCTATGGGAGGGAGGGTGTAGTAGCCTTCTCTAATTCCCCAGTGCGTCATTCCTCGGGGACCTTCTTTGCTTTTTTGGACTGTACTAAGTAAACTGGCTAACTAAACAGAATGGAATGTTCAAAGCCATCACTTAGTGACCTGCTCTCAGATGATGTGACTACTACTTATTCCCCTATTGCCACTGTATCTACAAGGAAATGTGCAACAAAACCATTTTTACAAACTTTTATCTCGATTAAACGTCTTTAAGAGCTGATGTTAGTGGAAGAGGTCATGTGATTTCTTTATAAGTTTGTGGGTAAAGCTTCCAGGTGTTAAAAAAAAAAACAAATGAATGATAATATCGCATCATGTAAACCTGTTGCTTTAATATCCTCTACTATTTTCTCACTGCTGGTCGTAGCATACTATAATTGGTAATTGGTACAAAGTCGTGACAGTGTTCATACATTAGATATTGTAATTGTGGTCATGTTCGAGCATGTATTTATCTGCTGTTTCTATGTAATTTAAAAATTAAAAGTACTCACAGGTGAAAATTGGTCAAAATGCTACAAAAGGTATCATTTTGTTTGATGTGCTTATAATAATTACGTACATATTATCTTCACTTGTTATTCAGTGACGTGCAGAACTGCCGTCACGTGTCTTTTAAAAGGCATTGCTAAACTTAGCGAAGTATTGATTTGGAATTTCAAAGCCGCTTTTATTGCTTACTGTTCTTTTGGAGCCTTCTATAGTCACTTTATCGATGGATCACTCCGTAATGCTGTAATTCATATTAACTTTGCTCAGTTTGAACGCTATTTCAAATTATAATTGAGAGCTTAAACATAAAATTCGGAGACAACTTCTTTTCTAATAAGGATAACTACAAATATTTATTAATAATTTATTACTCTATTTCCCGATGTCACCAACAGATGTTAAGACTTAACACCTGTTTAGCAATAGTTAAAACAAAACCTGCATTTCTCCAATAAGTGTTAGCATAACACTCGTGTTAAATCTCTTGTTAAACTAACAAGCCAAATTTCTGTTGTTAAGTCATTAACAACTGTTAATAGTCCAGATGGTGACTGTGAGCGCAGCTGTTGATGTAGATTTGCTATATTTAAGACCGTCTAAATGGCATTCGTAATAAAGTACGGCCTATGAGGAGAAATGATTTTGAGGAGCTATCAGAAGAAAATTTTGCGGAAGTACAGAAGAGGTTAGAATACGCCGATCTCGCCTTTTCTTCTAGTGTTACTACGCGGCCTGACATCTTACCTTTACTCATCCTCATAATTTAGATGGTTCTTCTCAAAACAGTCTCCCCTGAATGCGTTGCACTTGTCCCAGCGTTTCTGCCAGTCTTCAAAGATATTGTGGGTTCGTGAAATTAAAAGTCTAGTTGTACAAACTCAAAACGTTCTTTGTTTCCACCGAATTACAGTTGGAACACTTGCCAATTACATAGAATGACGTAGCGCACACAATTACAAACCACCAGTTCGTATTTCACAGGTCCACTCCACACTCACAATTACGTACAGCTCCTCTGATACACGTACGCAGTCTTCCAGTCCGTTCCCTAGCACTGCGCTTTGCACGGCTACTGATCAAGGACTGAACTGACTCGTCCACTGCAGCCCTTATATCGGAAGATCGCTTCTCTGGAAGATTCGAAAGATGTTTATACATATAGTTAAAAAGGACCAAACATATATTTCCATGGCAAAAATAATTAAAACACAAAACCTAAAAGTAATTCAAAGTGTCAGGCAAGGAATTGGTTTGATAGCATCAGCTGCTGTGTTCGACTCATATTAAAGAGGCCTCAGGTTCGATCCCTGGCTACGACCAATTCTTACCCGATGGGTTTTCGTGGTATCCATGCGGTTGCGGCTGGTTGCGGCTGGGCGGTGGCTCCGTACTCTGAAAGGATATCTGGAATCAGTTACGTTTGTACTGGAAACGTTAGAGACCTATACTTTACTTCGTCGCTATCTGGAGTTGATCACCCTTGTGGTCTCTATTTCATCCCTTCCTCATAGGTGTCACACATACTCAGTATTTATACAGCTTTACCTTTGATATTATTACATCAGAGACAACTTTTTAATAAATATGTTACTAAGCACTTCCACATTACTAAACAAAACTGTTTAACATTAATATATTACACAATATTCAATTAAACAACAACATGTGTGTTATAAATCTTTATTTTCCATTAGGTTGATGATGTATATTTTTATAATCAGTATCATTATCTGTTTGAGGCAGGCAAATTGCTGATATAAAATAAATGCTGTAACACACGGTTGAAACATTAATCTTTTTTACCGTCAGATGTATTGACTTTTTATTTTTTAATATTACATGTCGTGGAAACATTGCAGTTATTCTGTAAATATAGAACCGGTTTCTGAACTAGCCCCACATGTTTGTTGTGCCATCATTTTACGTCACATACCCTGTAATTTGAACTCGACAGCCAAGTGGTGTATAACATGGCCATATCCTCACTTTCCGATACTCTCGGGTTTCCCAAAATGGAGTCAAGGATGTTATCAAACACATGCGCATCGCTGTTATTAAGGTCGGATAACGTACTGGAATTCTATACTTGTGTCGTGACTTCATGTCCCAATATCAGGATTTCTAAATAGATTCGCTGCCAGTGGCGTAGATAGTATATGTTCTAAATTTAAACAACAATGATTACTTTTATCGTTTGTAGTTTTATCGATACTAGATATCCCTAGTCGATAACACTGGGGAACAAAAAAAAAATTATTTTCGTATACCCGAAACAAAATAGGCAAATTCTTATGTAAACTGTTCTGCTGATTCCAAAAATGCCCCTCAAAATGCTGTATCACGTAACGTTCTTTAGGTATTCATAATTTTTATGAAAACTTACAAAATGTGATGTGACAACTCATATTTGATTAATTGAAAATAATAGGTATTTTATTGCCAAATAACATTGAAAATAATAATAATTATTAATTATTACTAAAATAAATAAACACAAGATAATGATGAAAAAAACCAATACCTGAATTATCTCAGAAGTGTTTCACTGTTGATTTTTTTTTTTTGTATTGACTCTCCCGTTTGAGGAACCAACAATAGTCTCTGAACATGGCTGAATCCTAGCGATACCCTGGTAACGTCTTTCCATCTCAGAAATGTCCTGGTGAAAACGCTCACCTTGCTCATCACTTACTACAGCTCCTAGGTTTGTAGGGAAACTTTCAAGATGAGAGTGCAAAAAGTGGATTTTAAGTGACATACGGCAACCCATTTCTTTGTAGCTCCTTAATAGTTCTGAGACTAAAGTTTCATAATTTTCTTCTTTGTTATTGCCCAGGAAGCCTTCCACCACTGATTTAAATGATTTCCATGCTGCCAGTTCAACACGTCTAAGCTTTGATTAAAAAATACTGTCTTTAAGAAGTAGTCTTATTTGAGGACCGACAAATATACCTTCCTTCAATTTAGATTCACTTATTTTGGGAAAGATACTTCTTAAATACTCAAATGCACTTCCACTTTTGTCCAAACTTTTTACAAAATTCTTCATTAAGCTGAGCTTTATATGAAGTGGGGGGAGAAGAACTTTGTTTGGGTCTACTGGAGGCACATACTTAACACTGCTTGCTCCAGGGGTATAGTCTTCCCTTTTCCCCCACTCTTTCACTATAAAATGCTTGTCAGTTGCCCTACTATCCCATACGTACAAAAAACAGCAATATTTTGTGAAACATCCCTGCAGTCTTGTTAGCGATGCAACTACCTTGAGGTCACTACAAATTTCCCAGCCATGGTTTTGATAACTAATAGCATCTAAAATGATGGACATGGAATCGTATGTCTCCTTCATTCCTATGGCATGAAATAAAGGTATTGAAGTTAGTAAATTGCCATTATGAAGCAACACTGCCTTTAAGTTGTATTTAGAAAAGTCAATGGCTATTATTTTAAATTAAGTCAATATGAGTTGGTATCATATCTCATTTCTGTAATTTTATATAAAATAATAAGAATATCTCAAAAACGTTACGTGTTACAGCATTTTCGGAGGCATTTTTGGAATCAGCGAGTCATTTTGCTACAAAAAACGTGTTCCCTAGTGTAATCACCTTATAACCTCGTAGGGGAGGGGAATCGTCCCTTTCAGCTGCCGAGGTGCGGGCGCTGCGGACCCTCAGCACTCGTGGTACCTCTGACGTTACCAGAGGAACCTTGGGCCGAACTGCCGAGCCCGTCCCGTCGGGGAGTTGTTAGGATTGGGTTGGACTCGAGGGGGCAGTGCTTTCCGATACCCATGGGAGATAGGGTACGTCTCCGGACGGGGTTGAGGGAAGCCATTAATATTCCAGCATAGCTATACTTGTCGCCAGTCTAGAAAGTGATTGACAGTTCGTCCGGAGAGAGAGGCAACGTTGCCGCTTATTGCTACCACGTGGAGAGCGCGATAGCACTACGCGTGTGAGGGTGATTCAGTTGCGACTGCAATGGGTATTTTATTATTATTGTTATTATTAATTATTTATAATGTTGTACACAAAACGATAGTGCAGTCGTGGATCTACATGCAAACGCTGGAGCATGCAAGACCACATAAGCATAAATATAATCGTAACAAAAGAGGCATACCTGTGACATTTTGATGCTTATTGAAGTGGGGAAAATGCCGCTTACATAATTTTTCCCGGGAGTTTCTAATTTATACCCCAATGTCTAACTTTCTTCTTTAACATACTTTTCTTTCCCAATTTTAACCTTAATGCCCTTACTGATACCTACAGCACGTGAAGTCCTATCAAGCACCTTAGAGAATGAAATACTCGACTCCCCTTTCAATTTCTCCTCATCGAAGTATTCTCTCACAGAGTATATGTCCTTTAATTGGAATACCTTTACAAAACACAGTTTTATTTGGTTCCAGAGCACGTACAGGTTTTCGCTTGTCATTATATTTAGATATAAACATTCATTATAATCAATTACAAATGATCACAACACGCGCACAGATACACGAACTCACACACGTAAACCAAGGCAAAATGCCACAAATAAAATGCAAAGTAACTTGCCAGTACAGGATCTCTAACTGTGAGAGCATTCTGTTTATGCAGCGTTATCAGAAGAGAAATAAAAACCTGGGTATTGTATTTACTGCAGCGTTTGCGTAACTCGCCCGCCCGCAAGTCATGCTAAGCACGTGTTAGAATATCGGCAACCAAGGTTTGGCGTCCAACGTTGGTCAGTCTAATCGTTACCATGACAACCGTTATGACGTACTCATCCCCTCCCGTTTATTTAGACCGTTATTCCATGTCGTTACTGTCAATCACATTCTAGTTTGGCGAAGGTGTACTAGATCACCAGGCGGCCCCACCGAGGTCATATCGGTAGCCTTCCCATTTTGGTGTTGGTGCGCGCAAGTGGCGTATCCACTTCCATCCCGTCTTGAGTCCACAGGACCAGATGGGGTGGGGGCTTGTCAAAAAGCCCCATGGAGGCGCCGAGCGCCCTTTCGGGACAGCTCGGTGACTCTCTGGTGGAAGAAGGCCCTGGTCCTTGTTCCTACGTGTCCAGAACTAATCGGAGTAGATCCTCTGGCATGAATTTATGAATGAATCCCCTTATAACCAGTTATAATAAAGTTGGTGACTATACTGCTTGCAAAAGCTAAACGTTGGCCAATACTGAAGTGGAGCGCTGTTGCCAAGTGCAGTACGTGCACCTATAAAGGTTCCGTGTACATATGACTAGTTTTACCCGACAGCAAAGGTGTTGGCTATTCTTCCCGTAGTTAAACAACACATCAAATATTCCTAAAACATTAAGATCTTACCTTGACACACGTCACAGCAGTGGAATAGCAAGCATGGTTTCCAGTCCAGTAGCTCTTCTTGGAACCGAAAATTTAGGCAGTGCCGCTCGTCTTTTACCAAGGTCAGGTTCGATCCCAGAGTAGCATATGTCGATTTGTGGTGAATACAGTAGAATCTTGGTAGGTTTTCTTTGGATTCTCTGGTTCCCCCACCATTCATGCTACGAACTTCTCCATCAACATCATCTTTCATTCTTCCACCCTAATTTCGTATTTACCAGACCTCTTGACTGATCACCATCCTGGCAACTTTCTCTGAACAAGTTTACGTGACCTCCTCGACGGCGCCAGATCTCATGCTCCACTTGAAGTTCTGGAGTGTGTAAGTTTCCCATACGAATAAGTTAAACAGAAGAAAAGATTGTAAATCAACTTTTCTTTAACACTAGTCCTGTATAGCCCAAAGTATAGGCCAAAGTATGGGGTGAGATAGAGTAACACTGAAAAATTCGTTGCTGTAGCCGGGATTTGAACCGCGGATTTTTCGGTCTCCGTCCAGCTGCTCTTAACAACACCACATGCCTCATTCAACTGGCGATGAATTTCAGTAATGTCATACCATGAAAATGGAGAAAACGAATGATTACACACTGTTCTTGCAACGAAAACGTCGCAATTTTAAGTATAAAAAGCAGTCCTAGCTCTCCATCACTTCCACTGGAGTTTTATGCACTGTACAGTACTGCCATCTGTCACACATTCACAAAGAGTGTATTTAAAAAAAGCAGAAGCTGCTATTTGGTTACAGTTCTGAAAAGAATATATATATGTATGTATAAGAATAGTTTAATAAAACTGAATAGGGGAAATTATATGACTGCAGTAGATTCGATGCTTTAAATATAGGATTTTTAATTGAAATCTTTAAAGTCAAAGCGTGAAAGATTTATTTTAAGCCTAGTTGGAATGTCATTTAATTTCTTAAGAGTATTTAGAGCCCTAATCACTCAAAACAAGAAAGGATCACTAGATGTGTCTTTCTCCCAACCAAATACGGAAATGTCGGATATAAGTGATTTATTATCACGTCTGTAGAATTTTAAATTACCGCTTCTCGTGGTACCTTATCCGTCACGATCTCCAAGTGTTAAATCCACTTATCGACCTAACACCTTTCACAGAAAACACCGTTAGCTCGTCAATGCACAATGCCGTCATTGAGGGGATGTCTTCGGACGATGACTTTTTTAAATTGTTCTATTGTCTTTTTGTTTTGTTCTCCGCCCTATTGTTGTCCTGTGGGCTCATGCTGTTCACGACAGCCCTTTGGGTCACGATCGCACCACTCCGCCCAAACACACACTAGTCCTCAATCAGTCAAGACTCTGAAGATGCCATGTTTCTCCTCAATTCCTCTTGACAAGCTCTTGGGCAATGCAGCACACATCCCCCCTCCCCGCCATGTGCGGCTCGAAATTTTGTAAATTGTTTGTTTGTTTTGCACGCCGCTATCTTGGTTCTCTCCTAAGCACATAGAGGGGAAGCAAGAAAGTACTGTAGCCCTCTAATGAGAAAACGTCTGCGAGGGTTCGTCTTTCCCGAGAGGGATGGCTAAGGCGCTAGCATCCCTGGCCCGCATTAAGGGGGGTCATGGGTTCGATTTCAATAGCAGATCTTCCTATCACATGGGTTTTCGAGGTTCCCCAGGTCGCTAGCGTTATAACATCTCTCGAATTTCCTGTCTCCCAATACTCATTTCCTTCAAATTTCGTCCTGGTTGACTACTTCAGAGTTCTGAGTTTCTGTACAAATAGTTGGAAACTGAGCGGGATGGCTCAATGGTTTATAGCGGCTAGACGGAGACCAGAAGATCCGTGGTTCAAATCCCGGCTATGGCATCGAATTTTTCAGTCTGGCCCTACCCCTCTACCCTTTCATAGTGCATCCTACACAGAGCTAGTGTAAATAACAATTAATTTCCATAATTTTTTTATTTTTTGTAACTCATTTTGAAAATAAAGTACGCTTTAATAATAATAATAATAATAATAATAATAATAATAATAATAATAATAATAATAATAATAATAATAATAATAATAATAATAATAATAATAATAATAATAATAATAATAATAATAATAGTAATAATAATAGTAATAATAATAATAATAATAATAATAATAATAATAATAATAATAATAATAATAATAATAATAATAATAATAATAATAATAATAATAATAATAATAATAATAATAGTAATAATAATAATAATAGTAATAATAATAATAATAGTAATAATAATAATAATAATAGTAATAATAATAATAATAATAATAATAGTAATAATAATAATAATAATAGTAATAGTAATAATAATAATAATAATAGTAATAATAATAATAATAATAATAATAATAATAATAATAATAATAATAATAATAATAATAATAATAATAATAATAATAATAATAATAATAATAATAATAATAATAATAATAATAATAATAATAATAATAATAATAATAATAATAATAATAATAATAATAATAATAATAATAATAATAATAATAATAATAATAATAATAATAATAATAATAATAATAATAATAATAATAATAATAATAATAATAATAATAATAATAATAATAATAATAATAATAATAATAATAATAATAATAATAATAATAATAATAATAATAATAATAATAATAATAATAATAATAATAATAATAATAATAATAATAATAATAATAATAATAATAATAATAATAATAATAATAATAATAATAATAATAATAATAATAATAATAATAATAATAATAATAATAATAATAATAATAATAATAATAATAATAATAATAATAATAATAATAATAATAATAATAATAATAATAATAATAATAATAATAATAATAATAATAATAATAATAATAATAATAATAATAATAATAATAATAATAATAATAATAATAATAATAATAATAATAATAATAATAATAATAATAATAATAATAATAATAATAATAATAATAATAATAATAATAATAATAATAATAATAATAATAATAATAATAATAATAATAATAATAATAATAAATAGCATAATGAAAGTTCATTAAATATAATTGACATATGGTTGACTTTCAAATTGTACAGTATAAAATATATTATTTAATAACTTATGGAATGTTTTAAATTTTGAGTGCAAATGTTCTGGGCACAGCAAGTAATTTCAGGCAATTTCTGGTAAATTTATAACAATATATATGATCATAAGCAGTTATCAAAATCTGAATTTAGGTAATAGTAATTTTCTTTCTATAACATATATAATTCCAATGTATAATCAAATCACATATACTATCACAGTAGCAACTTCTTTTAAAAGTACATCCCTTCCAGATGCCGGTAGTTCATTTAATTTCTCGAGATTTTTTTTACTTAACGGTTGGTAGAGTTAAAGTTAATGTTAAAAGAAATCGTAATTATTTGTGGTGTCAAAGGTGGGGTTTTCTCCTTAATCAAGATTATACAAGATTCCTTCCAAATTGAATACCTCACAAAACTCTCCCAGGTGATTCAAGATCTGCACCTTATTTTGTTATTTGTTTACTTACTTTAATTGGATACCTGGAGGCATCCCTTCCAAATCCACTAAGTTTGCTTAAGTTTATTTGAAATTATACCATTTTTATTAATACATATTAGCAATAATGCTGTTAGAGAATAAATAACAACCTTATTAAATATCAAAATAGATGTCCACCTCGGTAGCATTGGTGGTAGCGTGTCTGCCTCACGTTGAACACGTCCCAATTTGACCCTCGCTGAGGTTGACTTATCTGGATCAGGATATTTCTGGAGTTTTCCCTTAACCTGAAAAACGAAAGTCGGGTAACTTTAAACTCTATGAACCCTGGGCTCATTTGAGCATTATAAACACGGTGTTCATTTTCAACTGTAATTTTACAGCGCAAAATTGGTCGTCATCAATTGCATCGCTGATGGAACAAGTTTATATACGATTCCCCTAGCGGCTAGCGATTGTATTAGATGTGCTGACAGCAGTTTTGAGGGCTCCCTCTACCGGCAGGTAAATATACTATTTGAGAGGTGGACCTTGCCCGCGTAATACAAAGGTGCGTAATTTCGCCTAGTGCGTAGATATGCTAACTGTTTTTTTTTAAAAAAAAAAACGATATACAGCAAAGCTAATTATGCAGCCATAAATGTAGACCATGAATAATATACGAAATGACAGGTCAATGAACACTTATTTCACAATGAACATCTGTTTTCTGTTATAGTAGACATATATGCATATTGTACACCTGTCACATAAAATAGAAATATTTCAATTTGATTTCAATTCTTTTCTGTCACCCACAGTTTCCTCACGATGTAATTTCATTACAAACCAGAAAATTAGCAGAACGTGTTCTAGGAAAGAAAAATAAATTAGTGTTATAATATGTACGAAGCTTTTATCCAAGTCTAAACAAGGAAATATCTCTAGTACATAGTATTATGTGTCCATTTTCTTATATTTCCTTTCTCTCTTCCCCTTAAACAGTGTCTGTATTGCGAGAAGGTATGCTTGAGGCGTTTCTGTCATAACATTATTTATTGCTTCTAGATTGGGACCAGTCACTTTATAGCGTCCAGTGTCTCTCTTTTTGCGAGTAACTGATCCTGTATCTTGGAAATGTTTGACGCACCTATTGGTTTAAAAGACATAAGGATACCAACATTAATAGACATTTTAATTAAGCGTGAGAATGACAAACAATTTATATCGTACACTGATAAAACGTAAGACGTTTATGTTGCAAACAAAAGTATGTCAATTTGACGTTACCTGGACACTTTTGACATCATTACGCTCCTAGGTACTAGTCTGAATGCTGGATTGCGTTGCATAAGCTCCTCTATGCAGCGGTTTCTACTACGAGGGCTGTCCAATAAAGAATGATTACAATTTTTTTTGACAACCTACCTTTGCTCATCCACATTTTGATGGTCCTTCTCAAAATAGTCTCCCCTGAATGCGATTCACTTGTCCCAGCGTTTCTGCCAGTTTTCAAAGACATGCTGGAAACCATTTCTGAGAGATCCTTCAAAATCGCCTCTGCAGCCTTCACCACTGCTTCTGATCATGCCTCCCACCAAGGCGTTTATTCAAATTAGGGTACAGAAAAAGGTCACATGGTGCTAAATCCGGACTATAGGGAGGGTGAGGGATGCATTTCACGTAGATTTTTGCAACATATTCAGCAACAACATTGGCAATATGCAGCCGCGCATTATCGTGGTCCTCTTAAACCATTCCATGAACATCAAAGAATGAGATGACCACAACTTTCCCAGCAGAAGCAACCACTTTTGCTATTTTGGGGGTTGGTGATGAAGGAGATTTCTACACTGAGCTTTGCTGTTTGCTCTGAGGATCAAACTGATATAGCCAAGTTTCATCAGCAGTGATTACGTTTGAAAGAAACTCCGCATCTTCCTCTAACATCAACTTTAACTGCATGTTACCTCCACTGCAGCGGTAGGCGATACTGAACATGTCTGAACTTACTTGGTTCTCACAGGCGGGAACCAGGAGTACCAACAATGAAACTACTACGGTGTGTTCGTTTCACATTAAGCTAACAGAATATAATCAGATTGAATTTTAATGCGAAAAATTATGTCCGTAAAAAATTATGATCATTCTTTAATGCCGGTACGAAAGTAGCATTTAGCCATGAAGACGTAATGGTCTGTGTTCACATCCAGGGGAAGCTAGTTGTATTAGTTACCAGAGCAACCACACCGAGGGCGCTGTAATTTGCTTACTGTTCCGCAAAAATTAGCGCTTCTTCTCGGTAGAGGGCACTATAATTTCATGATAGACTCACCAGTCAATTATGACGTCATTCTTGCTCAATCGGAGGGCGGAAAATAACGAATAAAAGTGAACATCGTGTATAATCTTGAAGTTGCATTGCACCTGATCAATTCTAAAGGCTCATCTACTTCGTGCTAACTGAGCTATATTGGTGATCTCCAGCTCGTTAGACTACCAGCCATGCTGCCTAGTTACACCCAGTCTCTTACGAGTTCCGTTGCTGAGCACTAGGAAGCGCTACTTTCTCCTGTAGAGGGAGCCAAAAGCTTGGACAATTGCTTGACGCTGCACCGGGGGGATCGGCCTGGACTTTTCGTCTGGGAGGCTCCGGTACAAGAAAGAGGATTTCCGACATGTATCTCGGACACTGAACATCGCATCTGCACTTCGTCGCTCCGTACGTACGAACATTGGGGACAACATCGTCTGGCTTCGCTCCATTATGTAAGTTCTGGATAAACCTTCTAAATTTCTATTCCAAATCTTTCCCTGTGTTTCTCGCGTCAATTAAGACAATTTTCGTGGAGTTAGTGCACTTTGAACAACAAAAGAAACCCCAAAGACTTTCACTGCAGTTAAAGAAATAATAATATATAACCAGTGGCAAGGATAATAAATTGACATGGTGCTAAAGATTTGAAGACAAGAGAAATTGTATATTGTTATATTTGAAATCTTAAGAGTATAAAGATATCTTTAAAAGCATCTAATTTTGAAATATTTTGTGTCTTTCCTTAACCATCCTATACGGACCTCTGGTAATTTAACGCTTCCACGTTTTAAGTCATCCCAGGAAACGGTACAATCATTATTGGTCAAATTATGTGCCACGTTTTTCATTTTTTTTTTTTTTTTTTTTTTTGTTATGCTGTTCAGAGACAGAATTATGTACATACACAGAGACACTTCTTTCATTCGATGTTCTCAAAACATATTTCTGGTATCGTTCACAAACATATACACACAGTCCACACCACAAACACCAACTTGCAATTGTTACTTACGTAACTATTACATGCACCTTGACCTCGTTTATATTCCTACTGAAACCAGCCGTGCTCACATCATGTAAGTTACATGCTCTGGAAAAGACCACGGAGTGATTACGGGAGAAGCACATAGAAATTAATTACATCGTCGGGCGACCTAGGTCTTGGGTGTGTTTCCGCAGAGCGACAGATTTATCGACTGCAGGCACTACCCTGTCGACTTTCCCACAGCGATAATCCTTATCACTGTCACTGAACTCGGCTTATTTTATGACGCTGCAACAGCTTTGCGCCTTTCACTTTTACTTATATTTGTCTGCAGCCCTTGCAGTAGACGTGAACTACTATTTCCTCCTCGTGTGCTAGATAACTATGCGTTATACGAGGACTGTTCAATTCTTTTTTTTTTTTTTTTTTTTTTTTTTTTGACAACGTACCTTCACTCATCCTCATAATTTTGACAGTCCTTCTTAAAATAGTCTCCCCTGAATGCGATGCACTTGTCCCAGCATTTCTGTTAGTCTTCAAGGCCATGCTGGAAACCATTTTTGAGAGATCCTTCAAAATCGCCTCCGCAGCCTTCAACACTGCTTCTGAAGATGGATAATTCCTCCCATGAAGGCGTTTTTTCAAGTTAGAGAATAGAAAAGAGTCATATGGGACTAAATCCGGACTATAGGGACGGTGAGGGATGTACTTCATGTTGATTTTTGCAAGATATTCAGCAATAACATTGGCAATATGCGGCCGCGCATTATCGTGGTGCAGCATCCAGCCTGCTTCACAGAAATGTGGTCTTTTGCGCCTGATATACTTCTTGTAATGTTTTCAGGACATCCCTGTAGTATTGCCCAGTTACTAATGTGTGTACATGTACAAGATACTGATAAACCAGTCCATGAATATCAAAGCAAGATATGACCATAACTTTTCCAGCAGAAGCAACCACTTTTGCTTTTTGGGGGAATTGGTGATAAAGGAGATTTCCACACTGAGCTCTGCTGTTTGCCCTCAGGATCAAAATGATGTAGCCAAGTTTCATCAGCAGTGATTACGTTTGAAACAAGCTCCGGATCTTCCTCTAACATCAACTTTAACTGCATGCAGACCTTAACTTTAACTTTAACTGCATGATTATAATTTTTTTACGGTCATAATTTTTCACATTGAAGTTCAAACTTATTATATTCTGTTAGCTTAATGTGAAACAACCCCGCCATAGTAGTTTCATTGTTGGTACTCCTGGTTCTCGCCTTTGTGAACCAGGCAAGTTCAGACATGTTCAGTATCGCCTACCACTGCAATGGAGGTAACACGCGAGGAACAAAATGACGCTTTGAAATTCTGCTATCGTCTCAACAAATCTTCAGTTGAGGCCTATACAATGTTACAAGAGGGCTATAGAGAGTCTGATCTTCCCTACAACACAGCTCGAAGTTGGTTTAAAACGTTTAAAGAGGAGAGAGAATCAACTTCAAAGGAAGGTGGACCCAGTGCTCCAATTACTGCTCTTACGCAAGAAAACATCACCACTGCTGCTGCCATTGTGAGAGTATCGACGAATTACCTTAAGATCATTTTCTGAAATACTTCACATTTCATTGGGTGCCACTCACACGTTGGTGACAGAAACATTACACATGAGACTGTTTGTGCGCGATGGGTTCCAAGACTGTTGATTCTCGAACAAAAGGACATTCGCATGATGGTGTGCATGTAGTTAAAGTTGATGTTAGAAGAAGATCCGGAGTTTCTTGCAAACGTAATCACTGCTGATGAAACTTGGCTACATCATTTTGATCCTGAGAGCAAACAGCAAAGCTCAGTGTGGAAATTTCCTTCATCACCAACCCCCAAAAATCAAAAGTGGTTACTTCTGCGGGGAAAGCTATGGTCATCTCATTCTTTGATATTCATGGAATGGTTTATCAGCAAGTTGTACCTGCACACATATCAGTAACTGGACAATACTACAGGGATGTCCTGAAAACATTGCAAGTCCATATCAGGCGCAAAAGATCACATTTCCGTGAAGCAGGCTGGATGCTGCACCACGATAATGCGCGGCTGCATATTGCCAATGTTTTTGCTGAATATCTTGCAAAAATCAACGTGAAGTGCATCCCTCACCCTCCCTATGGTCCGGATTTAGCCCCATGTGTCTTTTTCTATTCCCTAACTTGAAGAAACATCTTCGTGGGAGGCATTATCCAAAATCAGAAGCAGTGGTAAAGGCTGCGGAGGTGATTTTGAAGGATCTCTCAAAAAATTGTTTCCAGCATGTCTTTGAATGCTTGCAGAAACGCTGGGACAAGTGCATCGCATTCAGGGGAGGCTATTTTGAGAAGGACCATAAAAATTATGAGGGTGAGTAAAGATACATTGTCAAAAAATTATTGTGATCATTTTTATTGAGCAGCTCTCGTATTTTAATTAATTTTTACTGATTATAATACTCTTGGGTTGATACTTCGACTAGAAAAAGATGTTAAAATATTGTTTAATGAACACTGAAGTTGATCTTTGACAGTCATAAATTTTGTTCAGTCTATATGAGTTTGAAGGAATTTAGTAACAGTGACGTCAAAATAAATCTCAGAAACTATTTGTAGTTGGTTTATTAATGCTCGTCACTTACTTGTTTATATTTATGAGAGACTAGTTTCAAAGACATTCGCCTCCATTTTCAATCTCTTTTCAACTGGCATCTGTTTGGCTAACTTATTTATGAGTGCATTTGAAACACAAATCAAAAAGTCCTTCCCATTGATCTTCAAAGTGCTCCCCTTTTTGGACATCAAGATCAAAAAAATGAACAACAAACTCACTTTTGGTATTTACAGGAAACCGACACACACAGAACAACAACAACAACAACAACAGTTTCAACCCAAAACAACACCAACATGCCATTTTCAACAGTTTAATCTTTCGGATGATCAACTTTCCACTAAACAGAGAAGATTATCAAGAAGAATACCTACACATAAAAAGTAGCTATATCCAACGGTTTCAACCCAAATTTAGTAGACAAAACAGTTAACAGACTCAACAAAGCTAAGAAAATAAAAGAAACCACCACCCTAGAACCTACAGGAGAAAAAGAGGAAAAACTTTTTAAAAAATTCACCTTCCACCCATCAGCCTATAACAAATTCCAAAAAATCTTCTCAAAACACAACATAACTCTTGCACCTCAAAATAGGTTTAATATCAGAAATTTGTTAAAAGGCCCTCCCAAAAATTCAATCCTTACCAAAGAAAACCCAGGAATCTATGAGATCAAATGTGAAACTTGCCCTAAAATTTATATAGGAAAAACAAAAAGAAATATTAACATCAGAACTAAAGAACATATAAGAAACATTAAAAATTGTGAAACAGAAAAATCAGCAGTGGCTTTCCATTTTTTGAATACTAGACATGACATCAATTTGGAAACATCTCTAATAAAATACGTTAATCACCCCATAAACCTTTCCGTATAGGAAAAAATCTTCATCAACAAAAATCGTCATAGAGTAATGAATTTTGAAACTCCACCACCGGATATCTTTGACAAGTACATCACGCCATCTATTGACAATACGGAGAAAGAAGAAACCACTACAACTTACACTAATCGAGTATCAGCTAATGATAGGAGCAAGAGCTCTTGAAACATGTCCTGTGAATAAACAGTGTGAGTGAAGCAATGTGTCAATATCTTCTCGATTCACTTTTGTACTAATTTGTGCTTCACTGTCCCTACGCTTCTTTCAAGTTTATACTTTGATGGGAAAACATATTCATATGGAAAAATAAGGATCACGTAATGAACTTTGAAATCCCACCAGTAGATAATTTGATAAAGAAGTTCATAGTTCCACCACCAGAGAGAGAGAGAGAGAGAGAGAGAGAGAGAGAGAGCGAGAGAGAGCGAGAGAGAGAGAGAGAGAGAGAGAGAGAGAGAGAGAGAGAGAGAGAGAGAGAGAGAGAGAGAGAGAGAGAGAGAGAGAGAGAGAGAGAGAGAGAGAGAGAGAGAGAGAGAGAGAGAGAGAGAGAGAGAGAGAGAGAGAGAGAGAGAGAGAGAGAGAGAGAGAGAGAGAGAGAGAGAGAGAGAGAGAGAGAGAGAGAGAGAGAGAGAGAGAGAGAGAGAGAGAGAGAGAGAGAGAGCAATAGATTCCAGTTGGAAAGATTGAAAATGGAGGCGAATGTCTTTGAAACTAGTATCTCTCATGAATATAAACAAGTAATGGCGAGTATTAATAAAGCAACTACAAATAGTTTCTGAGATTTGTTCAGTCTAGTCGTATTTTAATCTTCCTCTACCGAAACTGATACCTTACAGGTTGGCAGGACCGCTTGGAAGAATTCTACATTAACTTTCAGCTATTGGCAATGGTATATTTATTTGAACCGTGTTTATATGTTGCTTCCAGAATGACGCAGGCAAATGTTTTTTCCAACAGAAATAGACTACCACCTGGCAAGTTCAAGAGAAATAGCAGTGAAACTGAATGGAAGCGGGAGTATGTTCCAAAACCAGAATAGCGAACCTACCTGGGCACGTGCGACATCTACAGGTAAGAGACCAATACCTAAGAATGGTTACTCAGTGCCATCCACCTTCCCTACGGCCTTGTCACGATTATTTTGGTCTACTTATGATATATAGTGTGGAAGTTTCCGGTTATGTTTTCTTTTTATCCTTTTTCTTCCTCTCGGACCCGGCTACGATCCATCACTGCTGTTATACACAACACTTTGCTTCATTTCAGGCACTGTCCTCTCCAAAGACCTGTGTATGAAAGATGGTGTTCGTGTTTTTATATATATTTTAAATATATTTTAAGCTCTACTGCTGCTGCTGTTTGTCGCAGTTGAAGTTTGACAAATGAGGTCCCACCCTTTCTTCTTTTACGAAAGCACCACTGACTTCTCCCTTTCCTCCCCCTTCCCCTGCCATTATTCTCACAACAAACTCTAAAACAGCTCAACTGAAAAGATTACAGCTTTCAATTCTTCAAGTTTCCGTCCAAATTATTTTTTTATTCTTAACTTCCTTTATTCATAAAAACGTGAAAGGAATGAAGTTTAGTTATGCAGCAACTTTACTCTTTACATTAACTCCATTTTTTTTCTTACAAAGGGAACAACTTCCCTAAAAGCCAAATTATTAATTACGTTAATCCCTTACTGCTTAGACGAGCTTATTTTAGACAGTATTTTGTTAGCCATGTAGATTTTCAGTACTTTACTTTGTAATTGCATGTTATACTAATCTTCAAAAATAAAATAAAAGCATACTTAGCTGCCTTAAATTAAAAAAGGACGAACCTTTACTATATATACGATGGCAAGTCAAATGAAATCCTTAAATATTTTTAAATAATTATTGTGTAAACGTGTAGTGTTTAACGCCCGCTTTTACTACATACGGCACCGCAGGCGATGACACTGCTGATATATGAAATGAAGATGGAGCACCGGTGGAATGGGAAGGCGGGGGAAACTGGAGATCCCGGAGAAAACCCGCCCCAGCGCCGTGTTGTCCACCACAAATCTCACTTTGAGGTAGCCTGGCATCGAACCCGGGCCACCTTGGTGAGACCCAAGCGGTCTAACCACTGAGCCACGGCGTGGCCAATAATTATTGTGCAGAGGTGGTAAAAAAACTGTATCACTTTTCAACATAATCTCCCCCACGCTCAATACAAGTCCTTAAAAGTGCATAAATGCCCTTAGAAAAAATTCCTTTGTATTCCGCGGAACCACTGATGCACCGCGTGGTGTCCCTCTTCATCCGAACGGAACTTCTTTCTTCCCATTCCGTCTTTGAGTGATACAAACATATGGAAATAGCTTGGGGCAAGTTCTGGTGAGTATGGTGGACGAGGACGACACTCAAAATGCAGGTATGTGATTGCTGCTACTGTTGTACAGGCAGTTTGGGGCTTTGCACTGTCATGTTGCAAAAGGACACCTGCTGACACGTCCCTTTGATTTGATTGCAGGCCGCAGATGATTTTTTTTAAGGAGATCTGTGTATGATGCACTGGTGACAGTGGTCCCCCGAGGCATGTAATGCTCCAAAATGACCTCTTTCTCGTCCCAAAAGAGTGTCAGCATAACCTTCCCTGCTGATGGTTCTGTTGGAAATTTCTTTGGTTTTGGTGATGAGGAATGGCAGCATTCCTTACTCGCTTCCTTCGTTTCCGGTTGGTGGAACTGAACCCAGGTTTCGTTCTCAGTAACGATTCTTGCAAGGAAGCAATCACCTTCCCATTCAAAGCGCCGTAGAAGTTCTTCACAAGCATCAACACGTCGTTCTCTCGTTTCAGAAGTCAGCTGCCGCGGCACCCATCTTGCAGACACTTTGTGAAACTGGAGCACACCATACACAATGTGGTGTGTTGACACATGACTAATCTGCAAACTTGCTGCAGTGTCATTCAGTGTAACTCGGCGGTTTCCCTTCATTATGGCTTCAACTGCTGCAATGTACTGTGGAGTCACAACTCGTTATGCTTGACCTGGACGTGGAACATCTTCTACTGAAGTCACACCATTTGCGAACTTCCTACTCCATTGGTAGACTTGCTGCTGTGACAAACATGCATCACCGTACTGAACCTTCATTCGTCGATGAATATCAATAGGTTTAACGCCTTCACTACGCAAAGACCGAATAACTGAACGCAAATCAGAAGTGGGGCGGCCATCTTTATACTGATACTGCGACGGTGTGTACAGATGTATTATTTTATCTTGACAGGAATCCTGCGCGGTATGGATGAGTAGCAACTATGGTGGGGATAGTGCACCTATCGCCACAATGTGCCACACGCGTAAGATTACGAGAGGGGAGGGCAGTGTATAAGCTGTCTAAAAACAAATTTCGTTCTCGAAGCCAGTTTTGCAGCTCTTATAAACTAAGTTGTAATTCTTACTATGGTAGTAATCTCCACGCTTTTGTTGGATCTTAAATAGTACATAGGCATTTGGAACAAAACACTGTTCTCCTCCATCAGGCATGATAAACAACTGTCGGCCTTTCAATATCGCTGCAGAGTCCCTGTGACGTATTTCACTCCAGGCATATGGTCCAGTATGTGCTGTATTTATATAAGTTTCATCCATATAAACTATATAAACTTCACTTCGATATCTCCGAATATTTCGTAAATACTTAAGCCTTTTTGCACGTATGGTTCGATGTTCGATTAAAATTTGTCTGTCACGCTTAGTGCCTTTTTTTTAATAATCCTAGCTTCAAAAGAACTCTTCTTAATGTTCAGACACTGCCTTGGACGTCAATAGAATTTTTAAGCTTCCATAAGCCCTTTCTTCAAAGTTGGTTTTTGTTTTTCTGTGCTTTAAAAGTTATTCATAGTTCGCCTAACTACTTCTGAATTAAAACATCCAAATTAGATTTTGAGCATGTTCTTAATCTTTGTTTACGGGGCATAGAGAAGGACGTTGTTGCACTAGCATCAATGGCTTTTCTTTCCTTAATAACTCTCCTAAACTGCTTTCAGACACAACTGTTACCTCAGATACCCTTCTCCAGATTTTTATAGCTGACCTAGACCATTGTTCCTTTTTTATAAATCTATGGATATTGGTTATTTCTTCTCGTGTTTTTAAATGTAGCACTTTATTTCCTAATGTACTTCTAGGACGCGTCATTTATAAATGCTCTCTTGGAACCAGGAGACAAGCACATTTTGAAACAACCTGTAGTGTTACCGAGTAGCTCTGCACGTGTTTAGTTGCTCGCAACTGATACACAACTAACCTGCCCTCCCCTCCAGTTGCAACCGTTCTGAGGTGGACTCGTCCAGATACCACTGCGCATCGCTCTGCACTTCTCAAGATAAAAAAATACATCTGTATGCATCTACACTATGTTGGCGCGTACAGGCCATTCTGCACGCTATTTGTAGCACGCTTGCCAACTTACAAGATAACGGCGAGAAATTTCGATTTGTTATTACAAATTAAAGTTTTCATTTGACTCACCGTCGTACTACAGAGTGATATATATATGTATATATATACAACTGACGCATTTATTTCATTGTTTCGAAATGAAATGTGCTAGTGACAACACATTATACCTAAAATGTAGAGGAATTTTGGAAGAGCATTTACCTATATAGCAAATGTTGAAAATGTACAACTCAACACGTCGTTCCATGTCACTCGCCACTCGTTGGAGGATTCTATTGCCAATAGTTTGAATCTTATGTGTCAGGTTGTACTTCACATCGTCCAATGTCTGGGGAAGTGTGGCGGAAATCCTGTCTTTTAAGTAACTGCTTAGAAGGAAGCCCCACAATTAGTTCCATGGATTCATTTGATGTATGGCATATATCACCATCAGCTTTACATCGTCCAGTTGCTCAACAAACTCCATGAAAATCAGTCGGTACTCTGTAGAGTTCACAGTCTGGTTAAAAAGAAATTGGCACGGATTTTAACGGATACATAGATGCTTCATGCCCCACATAGTGGATCAAGTAGAAGAACGTTATCAAAGAAAGTTTGCCAAGAAACCGTACTAAAATTTTATACAATTTTAGCAGTTCCAGTCATATTAAATAGGTCTGAATGTTGGACTCTAATTAAGTTACTTAAAGACAGAAGTGCAGAAATGAAATTCCTGAGGTTTATTGCAGGTTATACTTTAATGGATAAACAAAAGAGTTTAGATATTCCAGAACAGTTGGTAGATGTTTAGCAGAGTACAGATAATACAAGCATATCTGAAGAATGAAACAATAGGATTCCTCAAAGAGCATGAAGTTAGAGTCTAAAAGGACAACGAAGTCGAGGAAGACCTGTCAGAGGATGAACAGAACAATCTTAGTGTGGAGTTGGAACAGATCATAGGTCTAAACCTTGTTTATATGATGATGGTGGTGGTAAAGATATTAAAACTTCTTTGGAATAAATATTTGTGTGTTCCACATGCTTTACCAGATATACAACATTATATGTAATTTCTTCCTATGAAGACTCCCACAAAGTTCAATAATGTATTTAACTTTCTTGCAGTTATTTTAGCTATTTGATATTGTTTTTCAAACTGTTAAAGCCATTTTTACAAATTTAAAGCAACAAATGCTTTACCATCTAAAGAGTAGTTTGAAATGGAAGTTTGTTCTTGAATATCCTTATTTTGTGTCTTCGAAAGTTAGTGAATTTAGTTACAGATTTGGCATTTTGTTTTTTGATTTTTGTTGTTCACTGCTATACACTCAGATCTTCGGACCGATAGACATATGGGAACTGACTGAGAGACTGACTGGCTGACTGACTGACTGACTGACTGACTGACTGACTGACTGACTGACTGACTGACTGACTGACTGACTGACTGACTGACTGACTGACTGATGGCTGACTTACTGGCTGGCTGGTGGTTGACTCACTCCCTCACTGGCTGGCTGGCTGGCTGGCTGGCTGCCTGAGTAATTGAATAAGTGACTTATTGACTAACTAACTGACGGGTTTGCTGGCTGGCTGACTGGCTGTTTCATTAACTGATTGACTGATTACTGACTAACTACTTATAGGCTGCTTGGCTGACTGACTGACTTACTGGCTGGCTGGTTGACTGACTGACTGTTTCATTAACTGACTAACTGATTGATTACTGGCTGTCTGACTACTTATAGGCTGCTTGGCTGACTAACTGATTGACTTACTGGCTGGCTGACTATCTACCTGAGTGACTGACTAACTCACTCACTGGCTGGCTGGCTGCCTGAGTAATTGAATGACTGACTAATTGACTAACTGACGGGCTTGCTCGCTGGCTGACTGGCTGTTTCATTAATTGACTGACTGACTGATTGATTACTGGCTGACTGACTACTTATAGGCTACTTGGCTGACTAACTGATTGACTTACTGGCTGGCTGGTTGACTGATTGCGTCACTCACTTAATCACTCATTGCCTGGTTGTCTGGCTGACTAACTGACTGACTTACTGGCTGACTGACTACCTACCTGATTGACTGACTTATTGGCTGACTGGTTGACTATCTGACTGAATCACTCATTTACTATTGCCTGGCTGTCTGGCTGAGTAAATGAATGACTGACTGATTGACTGATGGTCTGGCTGGCTGGTGTGCAGACTGACTGGCTGTTTCACTGACTGGCTGTTTCACTGACTGGCTGACTAATTACTGGCTGACTACTTATAGGCTGCTTGGCTGACTAAGTGATTGACGTACTGGCTGGTTGGTTGACTGACTGATTCATTCACTCACTCACTCACTCACTCACTCACTCACTCACTCACTCACTCACTCACTGGCTGGCTGCCTGAGTAACTGAATGACTGACTGATTGATTAACTGATGGGCTGGCTGGCTGACTGGCTGTTTCACTAACTGACTGAATGATTACTGGCTGACTGACTACTTATAGGCTGCTTGGATGACTAACAGACTTACTGGCTGGCTGGTTGACTGACTGCGTCACTCACTTAATCACTCATTGCCTGGCTGTCTGGCTGAATAACTGATTGACTTACTGGCTGGCTGTCTACTTGACTTCCCGTAGGGGGGCTGTCCATTCCTTCAGCTCTTCTGGTGCGAGCGCTGCGGACCCTTAGCACTCGTTACTAGAGGAACCTCGGGCCGAACCACCGAGCCCCTCCCGTAGGGGAGTTGTTCGGATTGGGTTGAACTCGAGGGGGCAGTGGTTCCCGATACCAGTGGGAGATCGGGTACGTCTGCGGTCGGGTTAAGGGAAGCCATATTCCAGCGCACTAGCCTGCATAGCTAGTACAAGGTGTGCTAGATCACCAGGTGGCCCTACCGAGGTTGATCGGTAGCCTTCCCCCTTTAGGGTTGGCGCGCGTCCACCCGTCTTGTGTTTTCGGACCAGATTGGGGGGGGGGGGGCTTCGTTAGTCTCTAGGTCTTGCCTATGCAAAGAGTCTTGAAGGCGCCGGGCACCCTTCGGGGATAGCTCGGTAACTCCCTGGTCTGAGAGAGAAGTGAGTGACAGCTGCCCTATGTAGATCCTTGGTATATATCTGCCTGCCTGACTGACTGACTTATTGGCTGGCTGGTTGGCAGACTGGCTCTCTGGCTGCCTGGCTGCCTGTCTGACTGAATGACTGACTTAATTACTGGCTGGTTGACTTAACTACCTGACTGACTGACTGACTTATTGGCTGGCTGGTTGACAGACTGGCTGTCTGGCTGGCTGGCTTACTGACTGACTTAATTACTGGCTGGTTGACTTAACTACCTGACTGACTGACTTATTGGTTGGTTGGCAGACTGCTGTCTGGCTGCCTGGCTGTCTGGCTGCCTGGCTGACTGAGTGACTGACTTAATTACTGGCTGGTTGACTTAACTACCTGACTGACTGACTTATTGGCTGAATGGTTGACAGACTGGCTGTCTGACTGGCTTACTGACCGACTTAATTACTGGCTGGTTGACTTAACTACCTGACAGACTGATTTATTGGCTGGTTGGCAGACTGGCTGTCTGGCTGCCTGGCTGACTGAATGACTGACTTAATTACTGGCTGGTTGACTTAACTACCTGACTGACTGACTTATTGGCTGAATCGTTGACAGACTGGCTGTCTGACTGGCTTACTGACTGACTTAATTACTGGCTGGTTGACTTAACTACCTGACTGACTGACTGATTTATTGCTGGTTGGCAGACTGGCTGTCTGGCTGCCTGGCTGACTGAATGACTGACTTAATTACTGGCTGGTTGATTTACTACCTGACTGACTGACTGACTGACTTATTGGCTGGCTGGTTGACAGACTGGCTGTCTGACTGGCTTACTGACTGACTTAATTACTGGCTGGTTGACTTAACTACCTGACTGACTGACTGACTTATTGGCTGGCTGGTTGGCAGACTGGCTATCTATCTGCCTGGCTGACTGAATGACTGACTTAATTACTGGCTGGTTGACTTAACTACCTGACTGACTGACTGACTGACTTATTGGCTGACTGATTGGCAGACGGTCTGTCTGGCTCGCTGGCTGGCTGGCTGGCTGACTGACTGACTTAATTACTGGCTGGTTGAATTAACTACCTGACTGACTGACTTATTGGCTGGCTGGTTGGCAGACGGTCTGTCTGTCTGTCTGGCTGGCTGGCTGTCTGGCTGGCTGGCTGGCTGGCTGAGTGACTGACTTAATTACTGGCTGGTTGACTTACCTGCCTGCCTGCCTGGCTGCCTGGCTGCCTGCCTGCCTGCCTGCCTGACTGACTGACTTATTGGGTGGCTGGTTTGCAGATTGGCTGTCTGGCTGACTGACTGACTTAATTACTAGCTGGTTGACTTAACTACCTGACTGGTTTACTGGCTGGTTGACTTAACTACCTGACTGACTGACTGACTGACTGACTGGCTGGCTGGCTGGTTGGCAAACTAACTAACTAACTAACTCACTCACTCACTCACTCACTCACTTACTCACTCTCACAGACTACAGAAACGCAGACAAAACTATTATTCGCTTAAACTACATATGATGTTTTGTATGAATAATTCAAAGAAATGCTTTGATCTAACCAGCGTTCACCAAGTTAAGATAAAAGATTTAACTTTTCCAATCGTATGTTGTACTGGAGAACTAGCAACTGAAGCTGATTTAAGTAGACAGTTAATTACAGGTTCTAACCGCATGCATGTATTTGTGTAGAGCTACCCACTAACACAGTTACAGAAACTCTCAGTAATAAATGTACATTTGCTAACTCTTAGACATTTCTGTTAGTGCCGCAATTGTACACGACAAATTTATGTGCCTGTCTTCTAAAACTTTACTTGTACCCTCTGCCGAGCCCATAAATTTCTTTAATGACTTATTGCAGGCTTACGGTTATTAACTGACTGGTTGAATACGCCGCAATCAGGTGTTTACCTTGATTCACGTCACATTAAAAGATTGTTCAATAGCAGGTGGCAGCCTACGCGTTAGTCATGCCACTTAATTTAGAGCACAGAAATGTGCTGAGTAATACAAAACAGCTTTTGGTCATTAACGTATGGGAAGATCCCCCCCCTTTTCTGTCTTGTCAAGGTTAAGTGAAGGTTCTGTCGCTACCCGTTAAGTTCATGCTGTGTAAATCTATTTCGGACATGCTTTCTACCTGAGAATTACGTGGTGATTAAGCTGAGACATACTAGGTCTTATGGTCATTTACGACCTTGATAACGTCTTCCTGCCTCAGACACGTTTTGACCTTACTGGCATTTCGTGATAAAAGAGGAACCGCTCAAGTACTGGCTTACCGACCAGGGGAAACCAACAAAAACTATTATACAAATATAACTCATATCGATAATTTCATAAAAAATAAAAGTTTTAACCCTTTACCATATAAATTTGCTGTTTTTAATAGTTTGATATGTGTGTATGTATGTATGTATGTATGTATGTATGTATGTATGTATGTATGTATGTATGTATGTATGTATGTATGTATGTATGTATGTATGTATGTATGTATGTATGTATGTATGTATGTATGTATGTATGTATGTATGTATGTATGTATGTATGTATGTATGTATGTATGTATGTATGTATGTATGTATGTATGTATGTATGTATGTATGTATGTATGTATGTATGTATGTATGTATGTATGTATGTATGTATGTATGTATGTATGTATGTATGTATGTATGTATGTATGTATGTATGTATGTATGTATGTATGTATGTATGTATGTATGTATGTATGTATGTATGTATGTATGTATGTATGTATGTATGTATGTATGTATGTATGTATGTATGTATGTATGTATGTATGTATGTATGTATGTATGTATGTATGTATGTATGTATGTATGTATGTATGTATGTATGTATGTATGTATGTATGTATGTATGTATGTATGTATGTATGTATGTATGTATGTATGTATGTATGTATGTATGTATGTATGTATGTATGTATGTATGTATGTATGTATGTATGTATGTATGTATGTATGTATGTATGTATGTATGTATGTATGTATGTATGTATGTATGTATGTATGTATGTATGTATGTATGTATGTATGTATGTATGTATGTATGTATGTATGTATGTATGTATGTATGTATGTATGTATGTATGTATGTATGTATGTATGTATGTATGTATGTATGTATGTATGTATTCACTGCAGTTGGGTACTACCCGGTGGCAGAGTTAAGAATACAGATCAAATTACAATACTAGATTTACAACAATAACACAATAAACAATACAGACATGAGCTTATTTCAACTTTAGTCACTTAAAACATATCTAATTACTTCTCTGTTTACATATTATATACCATTATAATTTAAAAGTTGCACTATAAACCATCTAGTTTTTTTTCTAAATTTCTTCAGCGACAGGGGACAGCCCTGAAAGACTGCTACAGGCAATTCATTCCATTCTTCAATGATTCTATTAACAAAAGAAAATTTTCCTACGTCGGTTCTGTATCTTCTACCCTTAATTTTATACCTATGATCGTTTCGTTCATAATAATCCGGATTATCTAACCTTACACTAACGTCCACCCATGCCTTTACACCAGCATTAGCTTTGAATAATGCTACCAACCTATGTTTTTTACGCCTAATTCTTAATTCCTCCCATTTAGTCTCATCTCCTTTTTATGAATTTTATTGCCGTCTTCTGTATTTTTTCTAATGGATCGATTTGGTTAGCTCTATACGGGTCCCAGCAAGCTACTCCATATTCCATAACCGGCCGCACTAAGGCCTTGTAGGCAATTTCCCTGGACCTAGCGTTCCCCTTTTTCAATATTCTCATTACGAAATGTAATGCCTTCCACGCATTGCTAGATGTGGAATTTACTTGTTCGTCCCATCGAGCATTACTTGCCAGGTACACTCCCAAGTATTTGCAGCTGTCCACCTGTGGAATTTGCACCCCTCCCATGTGATAGTTAACAATAATTTTGCCCTTAGTTCTGCTAAAATTACTTTTCTTGGCATTAATTGACATTTTGTTAGCCGCAGCCCAATTACAGATTGAATTTAAATCATCCTGAAGAGCGGTTTCATGCAATGTATTCCGAATTTTATTATAAATGATACAATCGTCTGCAAACAACCTTATCTGGCAGTTAATATTAACAGCAATGTCATTAACAAAAACGAGAAACAGTAAAGGTCCTAGTACTGAACCTTGCGGCACACCCGGACTTACGGTTCCCCTATCGGACAGATATATATCCCTGAATAAAGAGGAATTTAAAAAAGAATTTCTGGTATAAGTGTACTAAAGGGCAGAAAAGGGAATTATTGAATCTGTGTAAGAAGCAACAGAAAAGCATTAAAAATACAAATAGTTGATGGTCGGAATTGGAAGGAATGATACTAAAGATAGGCATGGGAGATCTATGGAGAGCAGAGGAGACAAATTATAACGGTTTTTGGTAGGAAGTGAGAATTAGACTACATGACATATAGGCAAGAGTTATGGGAAAGTATAGTGGAAAACAAATCTTTGAAATTTTATAAGCAATTAAAGACAGAATGGGGTAGGTAAAAATATATAGATCAATGTGGCAAAACTGGAAGAGAAGGCATAGCATGGATGAGACTAGGAATATTATACTTAAAAGGGTTGAGAAGTAATGAGGTAGCCCGCATCGGTAGTGTTGTGGTAGCATGTCTACCTTACGTTCAAGAGGTCTCGAGTTCGAATCTCGGTCAGGATGAGTTACCTGTGTAAGGTTTACCCGGGGTTTTCCCTTATCCTGAAGGACGAATGTCGGGTAGCTCTAGGCTCTACGGACCCTGGTCTCATTTGGGCATCATTTCATCCATCACCCGATATGACTTAACGTTGGAGGACGTAAAAAACGAAAAAACAATACAAAAAACAACAAAAAGGAAGGAAGGAAGGAAGGAAGGAAGGAAGGAAGGAAGGAAGGAAGGAAGGAAGGAAGGAAGGAAGGAAGGAAGGAAGGAAGGAAGGAAGGAAGGGAGGAAGGGAGGAAGGGAGGAAGGGAGGAAGGGAGGAAGGGAGGAAGGGAGGAAGGGAGGAAGGGAGGAAGGGAGGAAGGGAGGAAGGGAGGGAGGGAGGGAGGGAGGGAGGAAGGGAGGAAGGGAGGAAGGGAGGAAGGGAGGAAGGGAGGAAGGGAGGAAGGGAGGAAGGGAGGAAGGGAGGAAGGGAGGAAGGGAGGAAGGGAGGAAGGGAGGAAGGGAGGAAGGGAGGAAGGGAGGAAGGGAGGAAGGGAGGAAGGGAGGAAGGGAGGAAGGGAGGAAGGGAGGAAGGGAGGAAGGCAGGAAGGCAGGAAGGCAGGAAGGCAGGAAGGGAGGAAGGGAGGAAGGGAGGAAGGGAGGAAGGGAGGAAGGGAGGAAGGGAGGAAGGGAGGAAGGGAGGAAGGAAGGAAGGAAGGAAGGAAGGAAGGAAGGAAGGAAGGAAGGAAGGAAGGAAGGAAGGAAGGAAGGAAGGAAGGAAGGAAGGAAGGAAGGAAGGAAGGAAGGAAGGAAGGAAGGAATATGTGAACTTTGTGGAGACCAAGAGAGCACTGTTCATTATCTAGTAGAATCTAAGGGGTTAACAAGTTAGAGGAGAAAAATTGGGATAAGAAATGGGATAGTGTAAGTAAAGAGATATATGCAGTACACATGCTAACGGGGAGCAGAAAAAAATAGATGCATAGGAGATTTCTTATATAGGATTAGAGAACATTGGATTAGGGTAAATGAAGAAAAGGTCAAGAAGAAATGACATCAACCTGCTCAGGAAAATCAAGGGCTTGTAGCCAATACTGCTTTAATTAACGGTTTTAATAAAGACCTTATACAAAGGAAGATTGAAACATTTAAATATAAAAAGAACTGTTTTCAATATTTGTATCTTTAAAAAATAAAATACGATTATAATTTTAAAAAATATACCTACCATCCCTGGTATAATAAACAATTTCAAAAAGTTTTTAAAGAGTTTGGTATAACTTTGGTTCCTCAAAACGTATATAGTATTAAAAATTTACTACATTTCTCTAAAAAAAGATGAAATTCCTTATGATAAAAAATCTGGTACTTATCAATTTAATAGTTTAGATCAAGGAAACGTAGAGTCAGACTGAAAAATTCAATGCCATAGCCGGGATTTGAACCACGGAACTTCTGGTCTCCGTCCAGCCGCTCTAACCATTGAGCTACTATGGCCAACGTGCCGATATGACATTAAATTCTCCAACTGACCTGTATTTTCTCGGTAAACTACTTAGGAGTTCTCATAAACACATGAGACAACTACCTTAATGGCGACTTACTATGCTGTAAGTACTTTAAGGCCCGGGCTTTATAGTTCGGACCACTATTAGGTACAACTAATGTAAATTAATTGTCTTTTCAAACTTAGATTAAGTTTATATTGAGAAGAGGAAACGTAATTTAGAAATCAGAACGAAAGAACATTTTCGTAACGTTAAGTATAAACAAACTGATAAATCGGCCTTAGCAGATCATCTTTGATCATTTAACCATAATATAAATCCAGAAGTTAAATTATTAAAACAACTAAATATCCGGATAGATTTAATGGTTTGGGAACATATATTTATCTTTAAAATAAACATAGCGTAAATAATTTGGAAAATCGACAGTCGATTGTGCTCTTAAGTTTGTTTCGCATTCAGATAAAACATAATAACATAGTAACTTCCTTAACGACGAATGTGTTTTCTTTGACTGACGACGCGAACAAGGACTCGTGAAATCGACCTCAACTTCAACTAATTCAACTAATAAGAAAAATCAACATATATTTTTTAAGATAATTTCAAAAGCTGACATTTGGTGGTTACCTCTTATACGAGGGCTGTTCAATAAAGAATGGTCAGAATATTTTTCTGACAATGTACCTTTACTCATCCTCATAACTTTGATGGTCCTTCTCAAAATAGTCTCCCATGAATGCGATGCACTTGTCCCAGCGTTTCTGCCAGTCTTCAAAGACACTCTGGGAAACATTTTTTAAGGGATCCTTCAAAATCGCCTCCGCAGCCTTCACCACTGCTTCTTATGATGGATAATGCCTCCCACGAAGGCGTTTCTTCAAGTTAGGGAATAGAAAAAAGTCACATGGGGCTAAATCCGGACTATATGGAGGGTGAGGGATGCACTTCACGTTGATTTTTGCAAGATATGCAGCAAAAACATTGGCAATATGCGGCCGCGCATGATCATGGGGCAGCATCCAGCCTGCTTCACGGAAATGTGGTCTTTTGCGCCTGATATGGACTTGCAATATTTTCAGGAGATCCCTGTAATATTGTCCAGTTACTGATGTGTGTGCAGGTACAACAAGCTGATAAACCATTCCATGAATATCAAGGAATGAGACGACTATAACTTTCCCAGCAGAAGTAACCACTACTTTATGGAAATGAGGCATAGGTACTCATGCAGAAAATGAAAAGCCAAATTCAAAGTGCAGAGATGAACTTTTTAAGGAAAACAAAGGGATGCACAAGGTTGGATAGAATAAGGAATGAAGACATAAGAAAGGAACTCAACGTAGACTCGATAAGTAGCAAAATTGAAAAATGTCAAAAGGAATGGATGCAGCATATACAAAGAATGTCCGAAACAAGACTGCCTAAGATTGCATTCCAATATAAGCCACAAGGAAAGATAGATGTTGGTAGACCTAAAAGGAGACGGAAGGAGCAAATATTGTGAGACGGAACGGGCACTATGCCCATGCCGTGAAGTGAAGAAGAAGAAGAAGAAGAAGAAGAAGAAGAAGAAGAAGAAGAAGAAGAAGAAGAAGAAGAAGAAGAAGAAGAAGAAGAAGAAGAAGAAGAAGAAGAAGAAGAAGAAGAAGAAGAAGAAGAAGAAGAAGAAGAAGAAGAAGAAGAAGAAGAAGAAGAAGAAGAAGAAGAAGAAGAAGAAGAAGAAGAAGAAGAAGAAGAAGAAGAAGAAGAAGAAGAAGAAGAAGAAGAAGAAGAAGAAGAAGAAGAAGAAGAAGAAGAAGAAGAAGAAGAAGAAGAAGAAGAAGAAGAAGAAGAAGAAGAAGAAGAAGAAGAAGAAGAAGAAGAAGAAGAAGAAGAAGAAGAAGAAGAAGAAGAAGAATTATATAACATTATCCCTTTGTAGTTAAAGCATCCTTCATAAAGGCTCGTTTGCTGCGCTCGAATTGCCAGTTTGTCCTTGTTACGAGTGTTGTGGTAATGTACTTGAAAATTATTTATATTTGTATTAACATTTGTGGATGTTATGGCTCTCGAAAGGGGACACATTATTATTCGTCTACCTCCGTATAACTGTGATCTGAATGCAATTAAGCTGGCGTGGGCAAAGCTAAGGAATGTTTTCAGAGGATGCAACGTTACTTGTGATATCTTGGCTTATGTTACTCGCTATTTTGCTGAACTGTGTTTTTCAAGTTTGACCACACTGCAGAAACAAAAGAGCGTTGGCTCTCGCTTCTTCCCCTTTGGCTGCACCACACCGTATATCCAGCGCTCAACTTATCTTGCGCGTACTGTACTATTAAGAGTGTTGTGGCGACAGTTGTGGATTTATTAGCGTTTATTTAATAATATAATATAAATTCGATAGAGCACAGTACAAAAATCCAAATGAAATGAAAAATGTGTAGTGTTTAACGCCCGCTTTTACTACATATGGCACCGCAGGCGATGACACTGATGATACATGAGATGAAGATGCAGCACCGGTGGAATGAGATGACGGGGGAAACCGGAGATCCCTGAGAAAACTCGCCCCAGCGCCGTGTTGTCCACGACAAATCTCACTTTGCGGTCGCCTGGGGTCGAACCCGGGCCGCCTTGGTGAGAGCCAAGCGGTCTAACCACTGAGCCACGGCGCGGCCTAAAAGTCCAAACTTCACTATTTCTTCTATTATGAACATTGGTACGTGGTGGAGAAAAACTAAGCTCATATTGATTCAGCTGAAGCAAATTAGAGATAATGACATATTAAAATAAAAAACCTAGCCAAGAAGTCAAATTTTGTATATTAGTGGTATTGGACATGAATAAAATGGGTGAGATGCTGCTCAAATGAGCCCAGCGTCCATAGAGCTTATAGTTACCCGACAATCCCTTTCTAGGATTGGGGAAATCTCCGGAGAAACTATATCCAGGAAACTCCCCTGACCGTATACAAACTCGAGACCTCTTTAACTCGGGGCTGGCTACCAGAAGCTAGCATGTTACCCCTAGACTACATCAAATTCCTTCAAAGAGCTGAAAATTATCAACATCGCAATGGTGATGTCATTTTTGTTGCTTTTTCTATTTGCCTACCCACTCTGCGAAATGAATGCTGGCTGCATGACGAATATCTACCATTAAATTTCAAAGCTTGCGTGTCCATTTTTACGAGAACTCGGATGTAGAGACCCAAGCTTTATATTCGCTCGTAAAGTTTTCTGTCTTTTCATTTTGTCTGCATCCTCTGCCACGTCACTATTGCAGACTACTACCTCGCCAAGCCAACAATGTCATTGCGCACGCAAGACCAAGATATCGTATTTCATTCTGTTCTTCACGCGTTTAACACCCCGAGATATCATCTAAATAAGCTTGCTGGAATTTTTATTTTTTCCGAGCACGCATGAAGTTTTACTGCTCTCAAACCTTGAAATCTGAGGGGGTTAATCTAACAGATTCATCGGTAGAATAAAAGTTTTATTGGGAAATAATGTTCCTAGAAGCGTTGCGCGTAACAGCTATTTTTATCAGACAATGTAGTTATATTGTTGTTTGCCATTTTATGTTCGCTGTTCATTTGGTAAGAATTAAGTGAAGTAAGCACGGAATCACATTACAATCTGACCTGCTGCATTTATGTGGCTTCCTGGAAGTAAGGGGAGCACTGTCAACCCTTTTATTCTAAATAATTCATTGATTCCTATATGGTCATTAGTCACCATTGCAGAAAATTCCGTAATACAGCACGTGGGAATTGTTATGTAGAAGACACCTTTGCAGATAGTTCTCTGGAGTTACAACAGATGGCATGAAGTGTTTGCTGGTGGGCATTCTTTAAATATACTGTTAATATGATCTCCTACTTCTTGCTTACTACCTCCCTATCACAGAGGAAGACAGCTTCGAGAGTTGTGACGTATTTCAGCCGGGAGAGAGGCCTGCAGTGCGTGTGACGTCAGGCAAAAACCGTGTAATACCAATTTGCCTACATAACTGGCGCTGTGGGTACAGAATTTGAGGGTTTAGTCAGGTGTAGCGCACTTGATGACAACACTGTCGCTGCCACGTACCAAATGGAGCTGTTAAATTTACAATGTGACTATTTATTGAAGGACAAATATACACACATGCCTGCCTCGGTAACGTAGATGATAACCTGTCTGCCTCACGCTCAAGGTATAATGTAACATTGACTTTCTGACCAAACAGTCCTTACTTTCTTGACCAGACTCTCTCTGTTTGTGAAGATTCTCCTGCATATGTATGAAATGTTACAGATGATGGTAGGTTCAACTGAATGGCGTTCTTAAAGCTGTGATTTCCGTCAGAGGCTTGTGGTGACCCTCGATGGCAGAGGAAGACAGCTTCGAGAGTTGTGATGTATTTCACCAGGAGAGTGGCCTGCAGTGCATGTGACGTCAGGCAAGAGCCGTGTAATACCAAGCTGCCTATATGACTGGTGCTGTGAGTACAAAATCTGAGGGTTCAGTTAGGTGTGGCACACTCGAAGACAACAATGTAGCTGCCACGTACCAAACGGAGCTGTTAAATTTACAATGTGACGATTTATTGAATCACAAATATACACACATGCCCGCCTCGGTAGTGTAGATGGTACCGATATGACCTCGGTGGGGCCGCCTGGCGATCTAGCACACCTTCTACTAGCTTTGCAAGCTAGTACCCGGGAGAATTAGTGGCTTCCCTCAACCCCGTCCGAAGACGTACCCGATTCCCATGGGTATCGGGAACACACTGTCCCCTCGAGATCAACCCAATCCAAACTACTCCCGGAGGTAGGGGCTCAGATGTTCGGCCCGAGGTTCCTCTAGTAACGTCAGAGGTACCACGAGTGTTAAGGCTCCGCAGCGCCCGCACCACGGCATACTGAAGGGGACACACACAAAAGAAAGAGTTGGCTGATGTTTACAAGAATGTCCTCCAAACCAGGATTCCGAGGTTGTATTCACTTGCCGCACGGACATTGTGTATGTTTGGCTCGACATTTGTATGCGAACAACCTTTTCTGTTATGAAATTTGCTAAGACCAAACACTGAAGTACCTTGTCGTATCACAATCTAACAAATCGATTACAAATTTTCCAGATATTACGTCCTGACATTGATAAACTAGTTAAAGAAAAACGAAATAGAAAGTGTCGGAAAATGTCCACGTAACTTTGTTCTGAATGGGTCTCTTCTAATTTGCAGAGGAAATTATTTTGTTCTATTTTATTTACTTTATAACATGCCCGACCTTCAGATAAACTACGAGTTGAAGTTTTATATATTTTCTCATAGCACAGAGCCAAAATGTAATTGTTTATAAAGTGTGACCAATTCTGTAATTAAAGAAGTCAGCATTACAACACCCACGATGTAAGTTGTACATCTTATCAATACCCGATACGTTTCGTATCCTTCTTACGCTGTTGGAACCTCAAAACAGGGTGGTATGCTCTTGGTAATACTTCCTCCTATAGGATGATTTCCGGTCTCCGGACTCGTTGTGGCGCGGGCGTTTCTAAAACAGGAGGAGTGGCTGCTGATTGTTCTGGCCTGCCAGGGAGTTCTTTTCCAATTGGTAAATCAGCACTGTCGTGGCTCCTTGGGACGGCCACCCTCTGTCTCTTTTCGCTTTCTCCTTCCTCCCGTAAGGGAGGGATCTGACCCATTCAGCTGCTGTGGTGCAAGCGCTGCGGACCCTTAGCACTCGTGGTACCTCTGACATTACTAGAGGAACCTCGGGCCGAACATTCAAGCCCCTCCCTGAATGGGAGTTGTTCGGATTGGGTTGGACTCGAGGGGGCAGTGTGTTCCCGACACCCGCGGGAGATCGGGTACCTCCGGCCAGGCTTCGGCCACTCGGAGGGGTTAGAGGGTTGCCTCATAAGTCCCGGGTACTAGCCTGAAGAGCTAGTAGAAGGTTTGGTACATCACCAAGCGGCCCCACTGAGGTTTTCGGTAGTCTTCCCTGCGGGGTTGACGTGCGTAAATGGCGTATCCACTTCCAACCGTCTTGAGATGTGGAGGAGGGGGGCTGTGTTCCCGACACCCGTGGTAGATCGGGTACCTCCGGCCAGGCTTTAGACGCCCGGAGGGGACAGAGGGTTGCCTACGAGGCCCCGGGTACTAGCACTGCAGAGCTAGGAGAAGGCGTGCTACATCACCAGGCGGCCCGACCGAGGTTATTCGGTAGTCTTCGCTACGGGGTTGACACGTGTAAGTGGCGTATCCACTTCCAACCGTCTTGACGTTGTTGTCAATGGGGGGGGGGGGGTTCTTTTTAGACTCAAGGTATTGCCCCAAGGAAAGAGCTCCGGAACTGTCCATCACTCCCGGGCTGATAGAGGCCGGATACTGGGGACTTTCGGGTAGACCTTACGACACAAGTGTCTTCCGTGCATTGAGTGATTTTTTTGTGTCATTTACATCCTCCAACATCAAGTCATATCGGACGGTGAGTGAAATGGTTGAAATGATGCCCAAGTGAGCCCAGGTTCCATAGAGCTTAGAGCTACCCAACATTCGTCTTTAAAGGGAAAACCCCGGAAAAAGCCTTATCCAGGTAACTCACCCAGACCGAGATTCTTGAACGTGAGGCAGACATGCTATCATCTACGCTACACAGGCTGGCATTTAGATGATTCATCCTCTGTATACATTTTACTTATGAAAATGACTTAAACACGGGGTATTTCTATAAAAATCATTACAGCCAGTTTTGAGAAGTTCCAGACTTCGAAAGATTTATCAATAAAGGGTTAAAGATTCAGGGTACTTAACCATCTTTCAACTTTTCAGTTATGCTCTTCACACAGAGGCAGTTCTTTCCTCACACATGGCACACATATCTGCACCCATTTTTCTTTTAATTAAGAGTGTGTCAAAAAGATGGTCAAATCTTGGTATATAAAAAATAAAGTATTTATATTTTTTTATTCACAGATTAATTGTGAGTAAATTTGCTTCAGCTGTTTAAAAATATTACAACGTTATAAAGAAATATTAACTACTATCGGTAGCATTCCACTGTTACGTTTCTGAACCTAAAAACAAATTTTCCTTTAAAGTAGAGACAGCTAATCAATCTACTACAGTTTTTATTACTCTTGCCTTTCCTTTTCATATCCGTTTCGTAGCTCTCATTGCTCTGCTTGCTTTTGTTACCTTCATAATGATGATATTTTACATCTCGGTTCTGGGAGACAGTTAATGAGCTGAGGGAGAAAAATAACTGAAGAAATTTTCGCTCCTGAGTACCACAGGTAGCTAATTACCTCCATCGTTGCGGATGTTATTTGACAACGCTTTGGAAGACTGCAATTCAGGAATGTTGCCATTATAATTCCGCCGCAAGCTACCTGGGGAGAATCGCGACTTCACCAGGTTTCTGTCATTCTCTTTCGTTCTATGCTCTAATGATTACAGATCCTACGTTACAGTTGATGCCACTGATTTTGTGCGATATGGCATTCAGAACTTTCAAGCCTTGCTTTTTTATATACGGTACACTTTTAGAGTTATTCCTGTTACAATAAGTACTTTTATCCGCAAAAATAAGCAAAAACACATCATTACGCCATTCTTTTGTTACTGAAAAACAGGCCTTTTACTGTTAGAGATGAATAATCTCTGCAAAGAGTCGAATTGTCTCTACCAGGGTATATATAGCAGTTCAAGCAGAATAATAAAGTTAAAATTTGGGAGACAAAAACATATTATTCTTCAGGAACGACCACTGTGATATACAGGGTGTTTCAAAATGACACCGAACGGACATACAGCTTCTGTGTGACACATATAGATAGCTTTTTTAACAAATGAAAATGCTCCAGAATGAGTTTGGATTAGGCAGTGACAGGAACAACGACGCGTGCCTCACGCTGTCGAAGTTTACAGATATAGGTCACAAGCCGTGCCGCGTGCTGTAACTGTTCCTAAACATACCGACATACTCCGCAGAATTTCTTTGGCTTATGAAACCGCAATAAAGAAGTTATTGCTTAATTATTGCTTATGAGTGTTTACTGTGTTCCAAAATTCCATTATAGCACTCCATGATGGCAAATAAGCTGGTGGACATATGCAGAGGGAAGTTAATATTTGTGGGGTTGAGCATGGAAGCATTAAATGATAAACCGAACAGAAATAGGCATCAAATAATTGTAGATATACTAACCAAAACTAAATGGCTTATACAATGAGAAAAGCATTTTATTTCACGTGTTTGATAATACTAAATAAATCATTTGTTACTGAAAAGGAAGCAGTTGATGTTGTTGTAGACCAGGATTGTAAGGGGAGTGAAAGACTTACAAACCTAATCTGCAACTGGGTGTGTAGCTACTGGAAGAGTAGAGCGAAAGAAACATCTAAGTCAAACTGAACTGAATAACTATATTTCAAAGATGCCTAGTATTTTTACAGGGCACTCCCTGTACCTGAATGAGATCAGGGGCGCTTTGATAACATTTAAATACTTAATAACATAATGCAACCTTACTTTTAGCGATGAGTTGTTTGTATGGCTTGAACCTAGTGTGACTGTCAAAAGGTGTACGATCTGATATGCTCTGCTGGCGATCTACTCGTGGTAGCACTTCGAAATAAACTCTTGTTGATTCTTACAGAGACCATCAGAAGGTCCCCTCTGAAATCACTGTGAAGTCTCTCCCCCGGGGGCTAACTCAACCAAGCTTAAATAGGGGTCCTACCAAAAAGTCAACTCAGAGATTCCCATAACTGTTAATTTGCACCATATTGTGCAATCATTGTTTACATCTTTGAGAATATGTTTAAACCTGTTAATGACCAACTAAGCATTATTTCCCTTGATCAACAGGATGTGTGATTCATTGTTTAAAACATGGAGAACAAGTGGAGGCCTGTTACAGGCCACCTGTGAATTATTTCTCTAAGCCAGCAGGATGTATGATTCACCAGTCCAAAGTTCATGTTTTGCCAGTCAGCAGAATTTACACTTAATCATACAGCTTTTACCTACAGCTGTGCCCAGACTGAAGGCATCGAAAATAAATGTTACAGAATAATGATTGCAGAAATTTCCAAATCCTGCTCAGCCTAAACACGTAACAATATATACAGTAAGTGGTTGAAAGTATTGCACAATTAAGATCATAACAAAATGCTGTGAAGATAGACAAATAAATATTATCATTGATGTAACTATTTTCACAACCAATATTTTTAATGAAACTAAATTAATCGTGCGTTCGTTGAACTCTCTTCAGCTCTTCCATCCATCAAAACCATATCCGTCATTTCGGTGTTCGTATAGCGCTCCATATTGCTTGGATTTGCTATCTAGGTACACGCAAAATCCTCCCTGTTAGGACGGAATGTGTAGTTTTACACTGAAGAGCAACGTTCAACTGTCCGAGTTATTAGTCAACTTTTTCACAAGTAACTGTCCTTTGTCTCATTACTTGAAAGGTAGGCTAGGATCACTGATAAAGAGCAAATGGTAATGCTTTTGTTTTCGTGGCTGGTACGTCCCAATAACAACTTTTGTGGTTCGCACCTGCGCTGCCTTATCACAAAATCATGTAATATTTAATGTTACATAAAATTATACGTAACAGAACTTCGAAGCTGCGACACCGAAATTCGGACTAGTTAAGTTATGAACTACGCAATTGTTATAATCTTTCTGTGTCGTTTTGAAACAACCTGTAGTATCAAAGACATATTTTAATCCCTATGACTATCGATTATGTCGTAGATGCCTTGATCCGACATTCAATTTTTCTTTAACTGCTGAAAAACAAAAAACAAACATATCTACAATGGCGTAATCTTGCATAAATTGCGGATGACTTTAGTGGCAGATGTTGCAGGTGTCCATGAGAATCGAACCCGGCCTCCCAAATGCGGGCTACAGATGGAAGTGCCCAAACCAAACCTCTGGGTAACACTTTCACCTACTCCTAATTATAGTAAGGATCATAAATGTGTTTCAAATAGTTCTTTTTAAATGTTTTGTCGATATATTATATGCCTGGAGTACAAGTTTATGTGTTCAGTAATTCTGATGAAAAATCACACAGCGGGAGAAATTGTATGTATTAGAAAACGTGGAGACTTTTCAGAGTCTAAACAGCAATGTTTATTATTTTAGTTTCTGGCCATGATATGGGTTTGTATAAGTTTTTATCTTAGACATATTCAGAAAATAGTACGCCGTAATATATTGTTATACAGGGTGTTAGTTAAGTACATTGAAATATTTTCAGAGCAACTGGTGAATCTGTAACAAGTAATTTCAGATAGCAAACTTATTGTTTGTTTCAAATGTGGAAGTTACGACTAAAAGTTCCAAAAATGCCAGTACGTCACTGCTACTGATGATACCACTTGAGTCCACAGCACCCGAAAATAAAGAACCATGTCGGAGTATTCATCTGGCACAGTGGCTATGACGACACAAGCTTCCAAGTGAGAGATAAACGAGGTTCGATTCGTCTTCACTTTTTTGTCGTTTTCAATGTTAGTTTTGTTTTGTTTGTGTATTTGCGTATTTGATTTGTTTTAATTTGTTGTCTAAGCTTTAAATTAGTGTATAAATGTATGCATTTAACGGAGTAATTTCATCTTGTCACTGCAATTAAATACAATTCTTTCTAACAAAGGCTGAATCCTCCTTAATACTCTCAGTTGTTGTACGACTAAGTGGGAATTGATTTAAAGGCTAAACGAACGTATATATAAAAGTAAATAGAACTCTTTACGTCATGTTTATAGTTACTGTTAGAAATGGCGACCCGCGTTTTCAATTCAAAGTTTAAAGTGACGAAGGAAAGAATGTCCAAACTTCCTTGTGTTTCAGAATGACTTCATATGCTGCATTATTCTGGCAGTTATGTCCTCTTCTGAGGTACATAAGAACGAAGAATAAACTTATACAGGACACTAGAGTAGGCTACATGATGCACGAAGTCACTTGTTAATCGCTGTACAGTGTCGTACTGGAAGGTGATTAGTTCGAGATTTGAGAAATCTTTGAGAAATCAAATACCAATAACGAATGACTAAGAATCGATATTTCTATACTTATTAGTAGGGCCCGGATGTTGTTGTCCTAAAATGTTTCTAAAAATGAGCTCTAAAAATCCATTGAAATATAAAAAATGCATGTAAAATGTAAAAAAAATGACCTTACAAAAATTAACAATTTCGTTCATAATAGTAAATTAATAACTGTCAGAGACAAATAATGAATATATGGCTTGAATAACCACATTTTAAGAGTTACTTTCTTAGTAAATAATGCAATTATTGCTACTATATTAATAAATAAATTCAAAATTCATTAGGTCATTTTCAGTTTTATAAAATATAAAAGAAGTTACTGTTTCCATTAGCCAAAACTACCTTACTTAGCGTTGGTCATCTTCAAGTTATCAAAAGTAAAGGAACGGCTGTTGTCAGCTAAAACTGTTTAATACTTTGAGAAGCTTCTCTCCACTTCCACAGAAATTATAGGTGCATATTTGAAAAACATTATGTCACTGCCTGTTAAATCCTGTTCAAAAATATCAGTTCTGTAGTTCTCTCCTGACAAGATATCGGCAATCTGACAAACTGTTTGGTATCCTTTATTTTTGTCCAACACAAATTTTAGTGTCTGTCTAATTTTGTCCCCAATCTCACCTTTTACATGTACCCTTTCTTCTGCAATCCTCACTAACTCAGTCAACTTATCCAATGTCATGCCACTTTCTTCAAGGCGGGTTATGGTATCTGTAAAAAAAAAATGTAAAATTTGATATAATGAAAGCTAATTTACCTTGGATTTGAGTTTCAGCATACAGATCCTGTGCGCTCTCAGTTGCCTTAGAATCTACCCTCACTATTTGAAAATTGTCACAGTGGTATATACATGCAGTTAACCTTGTACCTCAGCGTGTTAAAATTGGTGCCGGGGGCAATGCTCCACTCCTGGAAATGGAAATAAGAACACTTTGATGCCGGTGTGTCAGACCCACCATACTTGCTCCGGACACTGCGAGAGGGCTGTACAAGCAATGATCACACGCACGGCACAGCGGACACACCAAGAACCGCGGTGTTGGCCATCGAATGGCGCTAGCTGCGCAGCGTTTGGACACCGCCGCCGTCAGTGTCAGCCAGTTTGCCGTGGCATACGGAGCTCCAACGCAGTCTTTAACACTGGTAGCATGCCGCGACAGCGTGTACGTGAACCGTATGTGCAAATGACGGACTTTGAGCGAAGGCGTATAGTGGGCATGCGGGAGGCCGGGTGGACGTACCGCCGAATTGCTCAACACGTGGGGCGTGAGGTCTCCACAGTACATCGATGTTGTCGCCAGTGGTCGGCGGAAGGTGCACGTGCCCGTCGACCTGGGACCGGACCGCAGCGACGCACGGATGCACGCCAAGACCGTCGGATCCTACGCAGTGCCGCAGGGGACCGCACCGCCACTTCCCACAGCAAATTAGGGACACTGTTGCTCCTGGGGTATCGGCGAGGAACATTCGCAACCGTCTCCATGAAGCTGGGTTGCGGTCCCGCGCACCGTTAGGCCGTCTTCCGCTCACGCCCCAACATCGTGCAGCCCGCATCCAGTGATGTCGCGACAGGCGTGAATGGAGGGACGAATGGAGACGTGTCGTCTTCAGCGATGAGAGTCGCTTCTGCCTGGTGCCAATGATGGTCGTATGCTTGTTTGGCGCCGTGCAGGTGAGCGCCACAATCAGGACTGCATACGACCGAGGCACACAGGGCCAACACCCGGCGTCATGGTATGGGGAGCGATCTCCTACACTGGCCGTACACCTCTGGTGATCGTCGAGGGGACACTGAATAGTGCACGGTACATCCAAACCGTCATCGAACCCATCGTTCTACCATTCCTAGACTGGCAAGGGAACTTGCTGTTCCAACAGGACAATGCACGTCCGCATGTATCCCGTGCCACCCAACGTGCTCTAGACGGTGTAAGTCAACTACCCTGGACAGCAAGATCTCCGGATCTGTCCGCCATTGACCATGTTTGGGACTACGTCGGTTAACTTGGTCTGCACGTCCAGCACGAACGCTGGTCCAACTGAGGCACCAGCTGGAAATGGCATGGCAAGCCGTTCCACAGGACTACATCCAGCATCTCTACGATCGTCTCCATGGGAGAGTAGCAGCCTGCATTGCTGCGAAAGGTGGATATACACGGTACTAGTGCCGACATTGTGCATGCTCTGTTGCCTGTGTCTATCTGCCTATGGTTCTGTCAGTGTGATCATGTGATGTATCTGACCCCAGGAATGTGTCAATAAAGTTTCCCCTTCCTGGGACAATGAATTCACGGTGTTCTTATTTCAATTTCCAGGAAATTGCCTTAGAATCTACCCTCCCTATTTGAAAATTTTCACAGTGGTGTATACATGCAGTTAACCTTGTACCTCAGCGTGTTAAAATTGGTGCCGGGGCAAAGCTATATCAAGGACCTTTTCTTTTAAATACATAGTTCGGTTTGCCTCTTTCAAATATATGTTCTTTACTGATTATTTTAAAATAAACCCAAAAAGCCCATGGGTCAGGATCAGGTTGGCAACGTGAATCAAACTCGGGCCTCCAGAATGCAGGCTAGAGATGAAAATGCCCAATAAATTCGTGAAAAACAAAGAAAATGACTGGAAAATGCATCTGAATCTTAAGAAATGACTTTATTATAAAAAATGTGGGAAAAAATGTATTTTGATGACCTACAAAATGCCAGTTAAGTTTAACACAATTAATCGGTTATGTTTAGCCATAGACCACGCATTGCTTATCTCAACTTTCTTATATTAGTCACTGAAATTATTTGGTATAGTACATTAACACCCTGTATACTTTCAACTGTTAAAAATAAAGGAAAGTGCAGTTAAATGTTGAATGCTTTTACCAAGTTCTCGCCTTAACTTAGGCACTGACATGATAAATTATTCGTTAACATTTGAAAGTGCTGGTAGTCTGTGGCACACAATTGACAATATCGTGAAGCGGCTGCATCTTTCCCTTTCGTTACGAAACCGCTCCCTACGGCAGAATCATAAGAAAGCCGTTACGATGCCCTGGTTCTAATTGAACGCGTAACACTGGCAGTGCATTCCGTGGGAAAGGCCTTCTGGAATTGTTCCATCCAATTACTGAACTACATTATTAACCCCATGGAGCATGCCTTGCACAGCATGCATCGAGAGATCCGGGTTCGATTTCCGCACGAGATATAGGATCAAGTTGTAATAACGTAATCTAGTTGATGGACGCACAAGACCAATAAATCATGGCTCATGCGCTTGGACTTGTTGGACACTCCCATCATTACAGGGCAATTCCCGGTTCATCACCGGCAGGACTCAGAGCAAGAGGGGAACACCTGTCATTTCGCGTTAACATCGATTGTATAGATTACTAAAACGACGGCACTGTAATGAATGGATTTTGTATTCCAGAGGCGCCAAGCGTTGCTAGTCGTTTATCCTGTAGGCTGTGGAAAAGTTTTACATAAGCCAGCAGTTGAACACAAACTGGTTTACACGCTAAGAACCGGATTGTTACAGTTAAAACATATTTGGTATATTATTACAAAAATAGTAAGCTATTATGTAACTGGATAAACAGAGAGTTTATCTATGGATACAACAATTTAATACGTGACTCGAAGGGGAGCATTTTAAGCCCTACAAGTGGACATTAGAAGTTCGTCCACTTGTATAATACAAGGTGAGTTTAAGTTACAATACCTCCTATTTTTTAAGGACTGGAACCAGATAGTAAATTCTATTTTTCTAATTCACGGGGAATCTTTGTGAATGTGTCACAAAGATGGCAGTACTGTACAGTGCATGCGAATTTATTGGCAGCGATGAAAGTAAGGACTGCTTTTTATACTTAAAATGACGACGTTTTCATTGCAAGAACAGCGTGTTATTATTCGTTTTCTCCATTTTCGTGGTGTGACCCCTAGTGAAATTCATCGCCAGTTGAGTGAGGCATGTGGTGATGGTACCATGGATGTGTCTAATATGTGGCGATTTTTTTTCAATTTACCTCCTCCAACGTCTAATCATATCAGACCATGAATGAAATGGTACTCAAATGAGTCCGGGGTACACGGAGCTTAGACTTACCCGACATTCGTCTTTCAGGATAAGGGAAAACCCCTGAAAAAACCTTATCCAGGTAACTCAACCGGACCGATATTCGAACTCGGGACCTCTTGCGTGTGAGGCAGACGCGCTACCATCTTCGCTACCGAGGCGGGCACATGTGGCGATGTTACCATGGATGCGTCTAATGTGCGTTCTTGGGTGTGACAGTTCAATGAAGGCAGAAGATCGTGTAATGTAATGTAATGTAATGTGTAGTGTTTAACGCCCGCTTTTACTACATACGGCACCGCAGGCGGAGACACTGATGATACATGAGATGAATATGGAACACCGGTGGAATGAGATGGCGGGGAAAACCGGAGATCCCGGAGAAAACCTGACCCAGCGCCGTGTTGTCCACCACCAATCTCACTTTGCGGTCGCCTGGGATCAAACCCGGGCCGCCTTGGTGGGAGCCAAGAGGTCTAACCACTGAGCCACGGCGTGGCCTAGAGGGAAGATCGTGTGACAACAAAGCAAGTCTGTCACGGTCTCGCACCAACCGGTCTGACGACATGATCCAGCGAGTGGAGAATGTTTTGGAGGATCGCCGATTGAGCACTTTCAAATCTTCATGCAGGATTGCGTGCACAGATCCCACGGAAATGCCAATTTTGGAGGCGATATCTGCAACTGTCTCACCTGGATTTTTGTTGAAAAATCATCTTCAAAGATGAAGCTGACTTTTGCATGGATGATTTATTTAGCAAGCAAAATTGCCGCCTTTGGAGCAATCACAATCCAATGGAGATTGAAGAACGACCACGTCATCTTCAAAAGGCTACTTTGTGGTGTGGATTTTTATATGGTGGAATTATTAGTCCATACTTTTTTCAAAACGAAGTTGAAGAAGCTGACTGCCTTTGGAGAAGGATAACAGACTCTTATAAGGGATTGTTTTTGGCCTAAACTGGATGGATAGGATCTTAGAAACATCTTATTTCAGCAAGATGGTGCCACATGTCATACTGCTCTCGAAACAATCGATCTCTTGAACGAGAAGTTCAGAGATTTCATCATTTCCCGTGGTGGTGATGTTAACTGACTCCCGATATCATGTGAGTTAACGTCGTAGGATAACTAACGTAACTACTTAACTTTATTATCAAGCTGTATTAATCTTTGCTTCTTAAATCGACGGATTTCCATTTTTCAGGCCGGTTTCCAACAGGAGCTCAGCTGAAATCCTCCATCACAATTAAGCGTGCTCCTTTCGCAGGAAATAGCCAAAGTTTCATTAATTCTTCGCTCTCGTAACTGTTGCATTTTGCCAAAATGGTCATTTCCCTAAAGTTGGCTCTATGGTCGTTATCAAAACAACGCTCTGCCAGCCCAGACTTCTCAGGCTGCACTAAACGAATATTCCGTCCCTGTTCTTTTATTCTGGTAGCGATGGTCCTTCCGGTTTGTCCTATATACGATGTCCAACATTCACAGGGAATGCGGTACACTCCCGGAACTTGGAAGTCCAGTTTGTCTTTCCTCCTAAAGGAGCACGCTTAACCGTGATGCTGGATTTCAGTTCAACTCATCTTGGAAACCAGACTTGAATTGGAAATCCGTCGACTTAAGAAGCACAGATTAATACAGGTTGATAACAAAGTTAATTAGTTACGTTTCTTTGACACAATTAATTTTTTATACTCACGCCATTTCCTGGCGTGGCATTTAATTTATTGAAAACAGTCTTTTGTTCAGTAATGCGAATTTTGATAGTGTTTTGTCTTTGTTTATAGTTGTGTTATATCCAGTGTTTCAGTTGTGGTTATAACATTTAATATATATCCTGATGATGTGAGAGATACACACTTCCGAAACGTTTATTTCTACTCGTCTTTTCACCTGGCTTTCTGCCCGAGAAAAAATTGATCGTCGCCAGGAAAGCTTCAGTTCTTATTCTTATTGCTGTTATCAAATGTTGGGGGTACACCTTTCTGTTTCATAATGCTCCATAATTTACTTCTATTTACCTTGTCAAAGGCCTTCTCGAAATCTATAAATGCTTATAGCTCTTCTACGTAATGACATTAATTATATTCAAAAATAAAAATAAATAAATCTCTATCATTTATAGAACATGTTTTATTTAAGTTCAAATATAGGACATTCTTGTTGAGAGACCCCTTACAAGGTTCACTGAATTAATAATTTAAATTGAGTAGCACACGAATAAATCTGAATAAATTCTACCAACACCTCTGTTATGACAACAGACAATAATGACCACCAGCAATGCTACTACTAAAATCGTAGTCAAATCCCGGGTGTGGCATTAAATTTTTCGGTGTGATTCTACCCTACAAACTAAATTGAATCAAATCTTTCTGGCTCACTTAGCCGTGGAACCAATTTCTCGGGATAAATACGTGAATCAAAAACAATAACGCAATGAAGTGACAGATGAATGTAGGTACTGCAGTACATAGCAGCTATGTGAATTGATTTGCAGGTATCCAAGCTAAAAAGCAACAGCTCATGTAGGTTCCAAAAAAACATCTGAATGTGCCAGCTACACGAATGTGCACAGGTGTGCCTTTTCTTTCCACTATTATATTTTTGCAACACAAAACGTGCAGCGTAGACAAAACTTTTCTAACTGTACAAGCAGCGACTGCTGTGTGAAACCAAACAAATACACTTCGTTTTCTAAATGTAGCCATAGAATAGAAGAAAAAAAAATGCTTGAAAAACATGGAACAGAAGCAGTTCAGGAACCTCCTACGTACGCCTTTGCCTTTGAATCTGTCATTCTTTGTTAAAAGGAGCACTGCACTATTTTTATATTACTCTTAGGTTTCAACAATTGATTATTCATATATGATATACCTGACCTACAAAATTCTCTATAGCCATGTATGTAGACAATACTGTTCCATTTATTTTAAAGTTCAAACTAAATACAGCAATAAATTGGCTTCAAAAATTATATTTTTCATTGTAGACAGAATGGCTTAAGTTTGTTAGATTTGTTAGATTGTTTTAGGGCCCGTCGACAACAAGGTCATTTGGGCCCGAAGTCAGCACTAAAACCAAAAAGATACAAAAATTTAGCTAAAAAGGTAAAATATAATAAAAACACTCAACTGTTAAAAGGACGTAAAAAACCATCTAAAGACTAATAATTTAAAATCTCTAAAATTAATAAATATAAAATACAAGTCAGACTTGTATATTAAAACCTATTTCAGAAATAAACCGCAGTGCCTTAACCACGGCCACTGGGTCGTCCCCTAAAACACCCAGCAAGTTAGTTCCCAAGCCCAAAGACTGGCGAACGCGGGCATACTGCGGGCAATCAAGCAATACGTGCCGCACAGTGTGGCGTACGGCACACGGAGCACACACTGGGGCCGGTTCCCCTCTTAACAGGTGGCCATGAGTCGCACGTGTGTGCCCAATTCTCAGCCGGGTGAGTATCACCTCGACTCGCCGGTTATCCCTGCAGGAAGTTCGCCAGGGTTGTACGCTCTCCTTTATTGCCCGGAGTTGTGTGCCTTCGAAAACTGTCCAGGAGTGCTGCCAAGCAGATAGGAGTTGGCGATGGAAAAAACGTTGCACATCCTGGTATGGCACAGTAGTTGTGAGACTCCGGGGCAAATGGCAAGCGGATTTAGCAGCCGAGTCCGCCTCCTCGTTTCCGGAAATCCCCACATGGCCTGGGGTCCAAGTAAAAACAAAATTGTACCCGCGACTGAGCATTTGCGAGATCTGGGCCTGTATTTTTAAAACGAGGGTGTTAGCGGCAGTGTGCTGTTGCAAGGCCTGAAGAGCACTTAGAGAATCAGTGCAGACGATAAAAGAGCCAGGAGCTAACTTGCAAATAAAAAGGAGCAAATAGAAGATGGCATACAGCTCTGCGGAGAAAACTGAAGTGGAGTCCTGTGAAGGCGAAATTTATGAGCCTCACCGTTAATGAAGAACGCGCAACCCGTAGCGCTATCTAACTGAGAACCGTCTGTAAAGACCGGAACATAGGGTAACGGCCCAATAGTTCGGCAAAAAGTTGTTGGAACATCGAATGTGGAGTAGCGAGTCTAGAGTTGCTTGAAAGAGCGAGATCGAACCGCGCACGATTGAGCTGCCATGCAGGATAAGGGCAGATGGACGACTTCTCCACGCGAAGCATTCGGAGGCCATGGGAATGTAGGAGATCCCGAAATCTTATTCCCACGGGGCGTGTCCGAGAACCAGGGCGCATATAACGGTGGACTAAATCTGGACAGAGAACTGGTTTAAAACAAGGATGATTGGGATAACTTGCCAACTTCGAGACGTATGAGCAGAGTAACAGCGAGCGACGAATATGGAGTGGAGGTTCGCCTGAGTCTGCATACAGGCAGTCGACTCGACTGGTGCGGAAAGCTCCTGTGGCAAGGCGGATACCAGCATGATGTACGGTGTCTAAAAGGCGAAGATTAGAGGCGGTCGCTGCGCCATAAATAAAACTACCATAGTCCAGCTAGGACCGAACCAGAGAGCGGTACAGCCTCAACATTACCGTGCTCCATAAGACAGAAGTAAATATTCTCTGCTTAAGGTTCCATGAAATTTTTGCTGCATATGGTTTCTAAATACACCACTAACCTCGATATAATTCTAGACCTCAGTAAAATATCTCTAAAGCTAAAGTGTGGACAACAGGGACACACCCTCAAGAGGAACGGATGTGATGAGGGAACCGAAGCAACGACCAACACAAATGATGTAAATGCACATTTTAGGTGCAGCGGTCTACTCCCATTAGTCATGGACCTGTAGAACCAAGGACCCGGGCTTACTTCTACCCGGGAACGATGGAAAACTCCGGGGTCTTCCCATGGGGCAATACTTTGAGTCTAAAAAGCCCCCTCCCCATCGACTACAGCGTCAAGACGGGTGGAAGTGGATAGGGCACTTACGCGCGTCAACCCCACAGGGAAGACTGCCGAAAACCTCGGTGGGGCTTCCTGGTAATCTAGCACACCTTCTACTAGCTCTGCAGACCAGCAGCAGACCAGCGGAAGATTCGAGTCGTCCAGGTTTACCTGGACGGAGTGTTTGCTGCCCAGCACCTAGCCGCTTATTGCGTCTTTATCTGGGAAGTATAGAAGAGTCATCTTTTGTCTCAGGCAGTTGTTTTTGGCAGTGGAATATCTAGCCTTATGCGCACTGTCACCCCGTGGGGGGGATGCGCCCAGTGCTGGCTGCGCTCTTCCGCCTGCCTGGGAGGCATCTGAGCACAGTCCGCTTAACAGGCTAGAGTGAAAGGAACAGTGTTTAGGTATTGAATTTACCAAGTCCATTTCTGGGCTTGGGGGGGTTGGAGTCAGGGGAATGTGGCCCCGTTCAGTTCTAGTTACCCAAAGCATCTTTGGGCAACCGCTAGCTCGGTCGGCGGCGAGGAGCCGTGTGGTCGTAACGGCCAAGGGTGTTCACCAGGATGTTGTGATGGGAGTCCAGCTTATCGTAGATGGTGCGGGATCTCTCCCGCACCACGTCCACGATGTACGGGACCCCGGAGTAGGTATGGAGGATGTGGGACGGGAATCTACGCCCGATATCGTAGATCATTCGCAGTGCCCTGTTCTGGACGCGCTGTAGTCTGCGGAGAGTGGTGGGAGCCGCTGATCCCCAGACTTCGCAGCCGTACAGAATCAGGGGTGGTATAATCGCCCGATACAGGCGTAGTTTGAGGTGCGTTGGCATGGTGGATTTGAGAATTGGGTATAACTGCGTTAGCGCTGCATGCCCTTGTCCGGCTTTGACCCGGACGTGAGGTGCGTAGGTGAGACCGCGATCGAGGTGGACGCCAAGGTATTTGGCAGTGGGAACCCAGGGGATTTGCCTCTGCCTCAACCTCAGCAACCAATCCGGTCGCGCAGCTCGGACCTTAGCCAGGAGAAGAGTAGAGCTCTTCTCGGGGCTAATTGCCATCCTCCACTTCTTACTCCAACTCTCTACCCCCTCCGGGCGGCCCTAGCCTGGCCGGAGGTACCCAATTCCCGTGGGTGTCGGGAACACACTGCCCCCTCGAGTCCAACACAATCCGAACAACTCCCCGACGGGAGGGGCTGATAGAAATGTACAGAATTACCTGACACATGGGTTCTTTTCGTAGTGTTTCCCGGGTAACTAGGCGAATGATGCGTAGGTTAATTACATCCTCCGAATTTGCTGACCCTCCATTTAATATCTGATCTGGTGGTCTCTTTCAAGGTAGAAGTATCGCCGGGAGTATCGGCGGTGCATGGCAGGATGATATGCTCTTGATAAACGCTTTCTCCTCCTGTTGGAGGGTCTTCGATCTCCGAATCGACCTGGTGGTTTGTTTCAGGACCACGGTGCACGGGCCTGCCGGGGAGTTTTCAACTGCTAAATTGTAAGGACCCTCACCTCTGCACTATCGTGACTCCTATCGCCTCATCTTTGCACCCGCGGGTGTCCAAGTGATAGGCATAGGTACAATAGACCATGTTTAGACCTCCGTAGCGTAGTCAAGTCCAGTCCCTAAAATTTCTAAGTCCTGAACACTAAACCGGATGTTGCTCGCAGTGACCCTCCCAAGTGTGGCTCATAAGCTCCCTTCCAGTGGGGACCTGTAAAAGCCTTACGCAGCAATGGAGGTTCCAACAGTTGTCATCTGAAGGGATGGAGAAGTATGTAGTGTTAGTTCGCCAGTCATTTGTCTTGTCTAAGAGGAGACATAGTTTGTCATATTAAGATAAAAAGGTACATTGATTGAAAAATGTCAAACAGGAACAACTGAATAAACAGACCATGGACTTGAAACAGGAACCTTTGGTCCTATGGATTAATTATTCAATTAATTATTTTTAATAATTATATATACCTCCGAACTGTAAAAAGGTATATTTGGCTATGTCTGTAAAACTGAACATTTATATTTCTATGTAAATTATCGTGTCGTGGACATGGGCAGATATATATATATATATGACAAACCTTGCACTCAGAAAGGACAGGGTGTAGATGGACCATTCAGCTCATTCCATTCCATTCCAGTCAAGTATGTTCTGTGCACTTCGTCTGGTGTATCCACTGACGTCAGGATAAGTTAAATATAGCAGTTGTATTGTAGGCTGTCACCGCCTGTGAAAGTGCAATTTTTTGATGGAGCCCGGGTCCCGCATAGTTGTTAATAAACAAATAAACTGAAGTTAAGAAAATATCGAATGTTTGTTGCTATCTCGAACTAACACCCTGAGAAACCAAAGAGTCCAGGCAAGAGAATCAGTTTAAAGCAGCCGGAGGCAAGGGCAAAGCAGACCGCAGACTAGCGAGGCAGAGACCGACGGTGTCCCGACGTTTGGTCCAGGTACGTGCTGTGTGAGGCGGTGAGAAAGTACTGTCGCATACTACACTGAAAGGAACACAATTCAATGAACAAGTCTTAAGCGTGTCTGCCCACGTAGCTCAGTCGGTAGAGCACCTGTCTGCCATGTGAGCGGTCCCGGGTTGGATTCCCGTTCAGAGATGTGAATTGTTCTCTAGCCAAGATGATTCCCCATCTTCCCCAGAGTCTGGAAGTATGAATGAGAGTGCGAAGGGTGCATAACCTAATGATTAAAAAACAAAAATTCAAGGTGTCAGCAACCCAACGTCTATGAGCCAACACCATCGAAAATAGGTGATATGTTCCAAAGAAGAATGACTTAATGACAGATAAAGGCCGGGCATAAATGAAACAAAGGAGGTCTTAAGTGAGTTTCGATATTATCGAGGGGTGATGCTTAAGAAAACTTATAGAATAGAGTAATTGTGGTGTAATGATAGTAATAATAGTAATAATAATAGTAATAATAAAAGTAAACTCCTTGTTTTTTGTTTTTTATATTTTTGTAATGTACGCCCTCCAACGTTAAATCACACCGGACGATGAATGGAATGGGTGAAATGATGCTGAAATCAGCCGATGGTCCATGGAGCTCAGAGTTACCCGACATTCGTCTTTAAGGATAAGGGAAAACCCCGGAAAAACCTTATACAGGTAACTGACCCTCACCGAGATTTGAACTTGAGACCTCTTGAACGTGAGGCCGATATGCTACCATCTACGCGGCCGCGCCGTGGCTCAGTGGTTAGATCGCTTGGCTCTCACTAAGGCGGCCCGGGTTTGATCCCAGGCGACCGCAAAGTGAGATTTGTGCTGGACAACACGGCGCTGGGGCTGGTTTCCTCCGGGACCTCCGGTTTCCCCCGCCATCTCATTCCACCGACGCTTCATCTTTATCTCATGTATCATCAGTGTCACCGCCTGTGGTGCCGTATGTAGTAAAAGCGGGTGTTAAACACCACACACTACCATCTACGCTACCGAGGCATCCTGAACTTCTTGGGGTTATCCCTTATTGAACATTAAAGTTCTCATACTTTCCTGAAATGGAAAGTCGTTATTCGATTTTTTATCTCTTGGCCAGCAAACAAATTAACATTTCAGGATCATTATGTAGGGTCCAGCTCTGTAAAAAGCTACGTGAAAAATGTCATATGAATTCACAGTCATGTGAATACAACGTATTAATATTTTTCATAACTGTACACATCACAACATGGTGTTATTGAGTTTTGTTTTCTTGTACTTTTTGTTTAAGCATAACTTATGTAAATGTACAAGTCAATTGTATGCAGAGCCTTGATAAATTTTCTGCCTACTGGTTCTCAATGATCGTCAATGAGCTTACAGAACGGGTTCTAATCTAATTTAATCTAATCTGGATAAAACGCCATCAGAATGACCACCAGAGCAAAGAGAAGTTTATTACTGCCTGGAGATAAATACTTTATTTCGAAGCAGAAAACTGGATATGTGAATTAACAGTAGACCTGCGCCGTAAAAGTGCAACCGGTTCATAAAGTTGCACGTGCGTTTCTTCCATTAAATGGATGAGTTTCAGCATGCTGTACTAATTACAAGAGCGATATGAAGTTTGAAGTTTTGGGGTAAGATAAATCGATGGGGAGAGATTCCGATCTCGAAGCTATTGCTGATGATGATACATTTGCAGCAATTACTACGTCGTTTCGCCGGGGGGAGGCGGGAAGTCATTAGGGGCACACCAATGACCATGGCTTGATTGACTGGTATTGCACAAGCGGTGGTTACCCCATATCTTAAGCTCAAAACGGGTTTAGAGGCATGGTGGGCTTCTGTGTCAACTTGGGATCTGCAATAAAATATATGTTATTTTATTTATTATTTAATGGCAGGGCGGCAATTACAGGGGTAAGAATATGTAAACAAAAACTGGAGATGTCAGTTAGATGGTTATCTTGGCCCCAACTCTATTTAATATATACATTTCTGATATTCCTGACTTAGCTCCGACTTCTTTAGCTCTTTACGCTGATGACACAGTACTATATTATTCTCATGTTAATCTCCAGCACGCACAACAAGTAGTACAGCTCTCTTTAGATCGCCTAACTCATTGGTTCAGCAATTGGCGGATCTCATTGAACCCTCAGAAAACCGAAGCTAAAATCTTCACTCTTCGCCGATATACTCCGCTTCCTCCGTTGTGTCTCTGTTCTTTGGCTCCCCACTACAACTCCCGTTCAATATTTTGGAGTGTTTTTGGACTCTCGGCTGACCTGACGTGCTCATATCGATCGTCTTATATCACTGGCCTCCGGGCGACTTTCAAAACTCTCACATCTGTTGCATCGCCGTTTCAGCCTCGGCATACAGTCTTCATTGTTACCCTACAAATCACTCGTTCGTCCGCTATTACATATGCCTGCCAAGTGTGCGCACACAAATGTCATCTGCGTCGTCTTCAGGTCATCCAGAATCGCTTCATGCGCATCGCTACCAACGCTCCATGGTTCATCCGTAATCAGCAGCTCCATCACGAACTCGGACTGTTACCTCTTCACGACTACATTCGCAGGATCGCTCGTCGTTTCTTTTCCACGCTGCAAGAAGTTCTAGGAGCTGTGCATTATAACATAGGCGTCCGCACGCGCCAGCCCTCACGCTTGAAGAGGAGATTACCACAGGACCTGCTTCTAAGTGATACATCTGATTCGAGTGATTCTAGTGCTTGATGTCTATCTTACATCTTCAATATTGACATAATTTCTCAGAGAGTATTATTGGAGTTCTGACTTAATGTAGTTAGGGGGCGGCCTGTTAGTCTACCCCTGAGTGTTATTGTTCTTATTGTACTGTTACCTTCTTTTCACTCTGATCTGTAAAGCTTTGTACTGCTGATCGATCAATAAAAAATTATAAAAAATGTTAGATGGTTAGAAAGAATGAATGAAGCGGTCGTTGAAGCCAGAATAATGTATGCAGTGGAGGTATGGGGCACATCAGAAATAGGTACACAGTTAGACCAGATGTATGGATTGTTTTGTAAAGAAATACTAGGGCTGCCAACATCGGCACCAAGAGAGGTGGCATTACTAGAGCTAGGTAATACAAATTGGAGGGGAATAATAATAGAGAGAATACTGAAATTCTGGTATAAGTATATTATAGGGCAGAAAGAGGAATTATTCAATCTGTGCATGAAACAAAGGAAAAGCATTAAGAATACAAACAGTTGATGGTCGGAATTGAAAGAATGGCATCGAAGATAGACATGGGATATTTATGGAGAGCAGAGGAGACAAATTATAATGGTTTTTGGAAAGAAGTGAGAACCAGAGTTCAAGACATAGATAGGCAGGAGATATGGGAAAGTGTAGAAGAAAAGAAACCTTTGAAAATTTATAATCAATTAAAGACAGAATGGGGTAGGGAAAATATATAGATCAATGTGACAAAACTGAAAGAGAAGGCATAGCATGGATGATAGTAGGAATAATATATCTAAAAGCGTTAAGAAGTAATGAGGTAAGGATATGTGAATTTTGTGGAGATGAAGAGAGCACTGTTCATTACCTGGTGGAATGTAGGGAGTTAACATATATAACATATATATCGTACTGCGAAACTTAGTTTTGACAAATACAATTCTGCTGGATTCCATAACTACCCCTATCTTATTCAAAGTGCGGTATTTGAAACCCAGCTCCTCAGTGTCAATAAGGAAAATAAAAAAAGTTTCTTACAAATGTACAACCAATTCGTCTAAGGTGAGCGCTCACCCTTTTGCATAGAATCTATAAATTTCTCGGCAAATTAAATCGCATGTGAAATTATCTACTTTAGAGAAACGTTTCCTTTTGTTTTCACACTTGATCGGCGTCTTTGGTATTCCTTTCGTCACAATATTTCTTACCGTATTCCTGTGAATTTATCATTAGGTCCATTGCATGACCCCTTACCAAGATTATTTTTCAGCACATATTTACGTGTGTTCAAAACAAGCGCCTGAATTTGCTTAGAAACAGTTCCCGTTATAACTTTGTCTTTTGAGGCTTTTCCAGTAAAATAACTCGCCCCAGTTATTCACACTATTGTCATCAATTTGATTATTTTCAATTGACTGAAAGTTATCTACTACTTCATTTGCATTTACCACTGCATTTCCCTCCTACGGTCTCCACATCGTGACACAACGAATTTCTGCACGTAATGAAACAGATCAACTAGAAGCTGGAACTTTGGTAACTGAAACTCCACGTGGAGTAAATATGTGACTGTCATTTTGAGAAAATCAGGGTTGCTATTGGTTCTCAACGACAGTGTTCCATTTCTGAAGTGTGGAGATAGATTTATAACGTTCATTAGTGGGCGGTAGGATCCGTTTGTGATGCAAATGCATTGGCGTTGCCTAGACAGACTTTACCTGTCAGCAGGGCAGTGAAGCCAGTAGCTGCCAGGGAGTTCTGTGCTCTCTGCCATTTACGTTGTCCATATGGGACATAAGGGAAGAGGCCATGCCGTGGCTCAGTGGTTAGACCGCTTGGCTCTCACCAAGGCGGTCCGGGTTCGATCCCAGGCGACCGCAAAGTGAGACTTGTGGTTGACAACACGGCACTGGGCGGGTTTTCTCCGGGATCTCCAGTTTCCCCCGCCATCTCATTCCACTGGTGCTCCATCTACATTTCATATATCATGAGTGTCATCGTCTACGGTGCTGTATGTAGTAAAAGCGGGCGTTAAACACTACATCCACACATAAGGGAAGAGAGTCTTGAACAGTTTATCTGCTCTGGTAGTGGATCTGTTTACTACGAAATGAGTATATAAGAGTGCATATGAGTCACCCGTGCTGCCAGATCTAATGCTTGTTTCAGTAGCTGCAGTGATAGTTATTATATTAATATAAGTTGCTGTTAATATTAACTGCCAGAAAAGGTTGTTTGCAGACGATTGTATCATTTATAATAAAATTCGGAAAACAGTGCATCAAACCGCTCTTCAGGATGATTTAAATGAAATCTGTAATTTGGCTGCGGCTAACAAAATGTCAATTAATGCCAAGAAAAGTAAGTCCATTGTTTTTAGTAGAACTAAGGGCAAAATTATTGTTAACTATCACATGGGAGGGGTGCAAATTCCACAGGTGGACAGCTGCAAATAATTGGGAGTGTACCTGGCAAGTAATGCTGGATGGGACGAACAAGTAAATTCCACATCTAGGAATGCGTGGAAGGCATTACATTTCGTAATGAGAATATTGAAAAAGGGGAGCGCTAGGTCCAGGGAAATTGCCTACAAGGCCTTAGTGCGGCCGGTTATGGAATATGGAGTAGCATGCTGGGACCCGTATAGAGCTAACCAAATCGATCCATTAGAAAAAATACAGAAGAGGGCAATAAAATTCATAAAAAGAGGCAAGTATTTTGGGCCTATGAAAGGAGATGAGACTAAATGGGAGGAATGAAGAATTAGGCGTAAAAAACATAGGTTGGTAGCATTATTCAAAGCTAATGCTGGTGTAAAGGCATGGGTGGACGTTAGTGTAAGGTTAGATAATCCGGATTATTGTGGACGAAACGATCATAGGTATAAAATTAAGGGTAGAAGATACAGAACCGAGGTAGGAAAATTTTCTTTTGTTAATAGAACCATTGAAGAATGGAATGAATTGCCTGTAGCAGTCTTTCAGAGCTGTCCCCTGTCGCTGAAGAAATTTAGAAAAAATCTAGATGGTTTATAGTTTAACTTTTAAATTATAATGGTATATAATATGTAAATAGAGAAGTAATTAGATATGTTTTAAGTGCCTAAAGTAAAATAATATCATGTTTGTATTGTTTATTTTTAGTATTTGTAATTTGGTCTGTAACGTGTTATTGTTGTAAATTCTTAACTCTGCCACCGGGTAGTGCCCAATTGCAGTGAATAAATAAATAAATAAATACATACATACACACATGTATGGGTGAGTTATGTGACCACTATATTTTACAGGAACTGTCCTTAATACAACCAGAGGGCTGGCATAAACATCATGCGACGAGCAGAAGTGATTACGTTAAACATTCCTCTGCCTTGCCTTTTTGTGTTGGGTGGACAGCTCTTCCCAGGTATATATAAAAAGATCCAAATTCCAGTCGAGTTGTTAATTGCCCTCCTATATCTAATCTACCTCTATAACTTATAGCTTATCCTAAATTAATCACCGTCTTCATCATGCTTTTTCAAATTTAGAAAGTGTGACCTCAGTTTAAGGACCTCGTGTAATAAATAGTAGTCAAGTATAAGTGTCAGTGAACCATTGTCGTTATCTTGGTAACGTCCATAGGAATACAATTTTACGGTCTTTAAACCGGTGTTGCACGTCATTATAATGGAATATTACGTTGGCAGAGCTCAGAAAATTGCAGGTTGCATGTTTGTTTGTGAACATGATAAAATGAAGGTTGACGTGCCTTGCCCTCTATGAAAATCTCTTTATTTTCCTTTTTGCTTCAGTGATGACGTATTAGACTATTGTTAGTTACATTTGCTCTTTAGTGTATTATTTCTCTCTTAGTGTTTATACTGTAGTGGAAAGATTATTAGCAAAACTGAATAATCTTTTATTTTTTTGTAGTTCAAGAAAAATATATAACACACAGGATGGCACTATGACATTGAATGTTCAGGAAAAACATTTTAATATTTAGTGTGACCTCCCATAACTTTAATTAAGGTCAAAATTCGTCTCTGCATCCCTTGGATTAAGATTTTGCACAAATCACGAATTTCATCTTCTCTCCATATGGAAACACTGGACTCAATCAACTGAAATTTGGTAGTACGATCCTTTGCTTTCACGTTTTTGGATAATACGCCACATATTTTCTATTGGATTCATGTCTGAAACGTTTTCTGGCCAATCCAGTTGAGAAATTCCATGTGTTTTGGGTTTCTCAGCGACACTTTTTGCTCGATGGCATTGCGCTCCATCTTGCATAAAAATATATTTCCTGATAGGAACCATTCATTGTACATAGGTAACCAAAAGTTGTTTATCACTTCATTGTACTTTGCAGCACTCATATTGCCTTCTACAACGTGCAAAGACCCCGGTTCATACCTCCCCACACCATTATTTTAGTAGGATATTTCACACGCTGCACCAAACATTCCTGCTTCAGTTGCTCTCCAGGACTTCTTCTCACTCAAATAGGGTTATCTTCCTCCACAGAAACATAGGATTCATCACTGAATATCACCTGATATTGCAAAATAAATTAACTTAAGTAATTTCTTTAATTTCTATAAAATGACTATTTTGAAAAAAAAAAAACTTGAATTTTTCTAAAAAAGATGTTACAAATTAATTTTTTCCTTTAATTCCTTTAATTTCTTTAATTATAACCTAACGGAATTTACTTGTTTTTCCATTGTCCTGGACTCGAATCTTTGTGTTTTATAGCCCAGAGTAGCCATTTCTTCTTCATGGCCGGAGTCAGTTTCTCCTTTTAAATTGGTCGCCTTGCACTCAGGTCAGTATAAAACAGACATCCGAGAATTGTTTTTGCACTAACTTCAGCTCCATGTGCTCTGGTAACCCTATGAAGTTGGTTTGAAGCTAATCGTCTCTTTTGGCGTGCTTTTTGTATCAGAAGTCTCTCAAAACCATTTGTAGTGGCCTGTTTTCTGCCACATGCCCTATGCCGTTTTGGTGATGAACTTTGATTTTCTTTGATCTATTTGGCAAACCTACTCACATATCTAATGCTAGCACCAACCAATTTACTTATTTCCCTTAGAGAATCAGTTATTTTGTTCCAAAAGTACTTCCAATTTGCCTCTTTTCCTTCGATTAACATCACTAGCTTTACCCATTTTCACACTAGGCTGAAAACTTTGTGATGTGGTGACTGAATGAACTATCTGTCTACCAGCTAAACCAACCCGCACCACATTCCTTACCCATCCTGCCACTCTTTAAGGTAACCAACAGAAAGGTTACTTGAAAAATGGGAAGGCAAATAAGGAGAAAAACAAAAGGAGAATTAACCAAACGAAAAGTGTATATAATATGCAGTACTGACTGATATTATTTCATATATTGTATCATATTACCCCATGTGTCATATAAGCATAATAAGGTTTTCTGAGAGCAAAGGAAAATTAATAAATACCACATAAAATGGAGCTACTGCACATATAACTAAATATAAATACAATTAAAATAGACATTTGCGATAAAACACGCGTTTTGCTAATAATTTGTCCACTACTGTAAATAAAATATATGACACTCACTCTTGTAACAACGTTATTACAAACCTTTACAACTCTTTGTTCATGTTACTAAGCGTTTGTAGATATTCGCAAACTTTATGAACTGTTCGCTATGTGACAGCTTTGAATTTTCGTTAACTTTGATGGTCAGTGGATAAGAAAGGTCTTTCCTTTGGAGAAAAGCATAAGTATTTGAAAATTCAGAGCTATAAGAAGAATATCTCAGAAATATACTTGATAAATTGAGTGCCTTAATAAATTCTATATATTTTATGGAATATGATTTTGCCTGTCTCTTATGGTTTAGCAGTTGGAAGTAATTCAAACGAGCAGCACTTATTTGTCATAGGAGAAATCTTACATTTAACATGTGATAGTTGCCATTGTTATCGAGTTACAACAGTCATTTTTTTCCATGTGGTTACAGTTGTTATTGACAAATTGTCAAGAAACGTTACAACACTCAACAACGCGTAGAAATTGTGAAACATTTTATAAAATGGATCACCTGTTTGCGAAAGCTTCCGTGTGTGCATTAATCATCCCTGCGGGAGAATGATTTGGCGTTTGATCGATAAATTTAAAAGATGTAGTTCTGTCAGCGATCAAAGAACGCCTGCACGTAATCGACGTAAGCGCTCCAACGAAAATTTAGGCGCTGTTCATGAGAGTGTACGGGAGAACGGAAACAAATCAATTGTTAGTCGAGCGCAAGAATTATGGCTTCTGCCGACCACAACTTGGTGATTTATGTATCTGGACTTGAAGTTGCACGTCTTGGTGGCGTAGATGGTGTCTGCCTCACGTTCAAGAGCTCCCGAGTTCGAATCTCGGACACGGTGAGTTACCTGGATAAGGTTTTTACCAGGGTTTTCCGTTATCCTAAACGACGAATGTCGGATAACTCTAAGCTACATGGACCCTGGGCCTATTTGTGCATCATTTCACCCAATCCATCCATCGTCCGATATGACTTAGAAAGTTAAAGGATGTAAATTAAAAACAAAAATAGTGTTCACTCAAGAGCTTAAGTCCAACGACAATAGGTTGTGTCGTGTACTCGTTGACTGGGCTATGGAGCAATTGGAAGCTGACCCAAAATCTCATCTTCAGCGACTAGGTCCATTTTTGGATGGATGACTTTGCTATCAAACAAAATTGTCACTATTGGAGCAACCACATCCAATACAGATTCAAGAACGACCACTTCGTCCCCAAAAAGTTACTGTGTGGTGTGGATTTTGGTATTGTGGAATTATTAGTCCATATCTTTTCCAAGACGAAGATGGAGAAGCTCTGTCAATGGAGAAAGATAAAGGAGTACTTTTGGCTTCAACTGGATGGTATAGATCTCAGAAATATCTGGTTCCAGCAAGATGGTGCCACATGTCATACTGCTCTCGAAGCAATCGATTTTTGAAGAAGATTTTCAGAGGTTTCATAATTTCCCGTGGTGGTGATGTTAACTGGTCCCCAAGATCATGTGATTTAACGACGTTCAATTACTTCCTATGAGACTATGTTAAATCTAGAGTATATGCCAACACGATAGAAACAGTAAATGAAATTATGAATAACATCACGCGTGTTATTCGTGAAGTAAAACCTAATTTAAGTTCTTCTGTCATCGAAAATTGGGTCAAACGTGTACGTACAACCCAACGAAGTCGCGGTGGTCACTTAACTGATGATCGCCTCGGTAGCGTAGATGGTAACGTGTCTGCCTCACGTTCTAAAGGTCCCGAGTTCGAATCCCGATCAGGGTGGGTTACCTGGATAAGGTTTTTCCGGGGTTTTCCCTTATCCTGAAAGACGAATGTGGGGTAACTCTAAGCTCCATGGACCCCGGGCTCATTTGAGCATCGTTTCACCCACTCCATTCATCGTCTGATATGACAACGTTGGAGGACGTAAATTACAAAAAATTAACTGATGTTGTCTTCCACACTTAATGACATTATGTTCTAAAATAAGTAAAAAGGAAATAAACATTTGTTTATAGAACGTGTTTTGTCTAAGTTAAAATATAGAACACTCTTCTTTAGAGATCATTTACCTTAAACACATTTTAATTTTATTACAATATTTCAGCTGGTTTTGGAGAATTTGGCAATAAATTAAAAAAGGCTAGCTTTAAAGATTGTCTGTGGCCTTTTAACAATGAAACATGTAATCCCTGAACAATGGTATTGCATTGTGTAGTTGTCATGGAGATTATTTGAATGTTATACTTTAGATTATCCAAACACGTTTATAGTTCTAGATTCTGGAGATGAAAATGAATCATCGAAGCCAGAGAAAAGTCTCCACCATCCAGCTGGGAGTCAAACCTAAGATCCCTGCTACAGAAGTACTCTAGCGTCCGGGATATGGGACCAGCTATCGTATACAATGCAGCAACGTTTTCCTTAGTACTCAAAATAAGGAAAATAAATTTAAATGCTGAAACTTTATACACATGAAAAAAGAAAAGAAACTTTAACGACAGTTTCTTGTACATACCCAATTTATCAGTCCCTCTCTCCACACACCCTGCTGTGCAGAAGAGTGACATGACGTGCCTGCTTGGGACATTTTGAGCGATGGGATATTACGGGAAGAAATCTGGGTTTTATTTTCAAGTTAGGCCCAAATTCTTGAAGCTAAAACAGACAAATCTCGTATCCATGACAGCATGTTAAACCTCTAAAGTCATATACGATACAACATTTAGCACTTCATAATAAGTAAAACTAATAAACATAGAGAGCGTGGGCATACGTGCAGAAATGTGTATTGATAACTAAGGCTAGTGCAATGAGTATTAATTCAATATATTTTTATCTGCAGGTTAATTAATATTAATTAACAAGAGTAATGGGTTTTGAGTTTAGTTTTGCTCGTAGTTCGCGATAGCTTCGGCATACCCAAGCAATTCATGTTAATTTTATCCGAGAGTGCGGGACAGATTTTTGAGAGGGGGAAAGCAGAGCGAGCTTTCTACTAGAGTAATACCAACAGATTATCTAAGCTGCAGGTCAACATCATATCTAAATTTCTGAGATTAGTCTGTAAAGTCCTCTTCATTTTTAACGTCTTTACTGTAACTGGTAAATCTTAACAGACAGACAAGACTTTGTTGCATAAAAATGTAAAATTCTTTGAAGCACCAGTTTATGCAAAACAACTTTTTCCTGCGTTAAGCATTTCCAATATATCATTTGTAATAAATTCAGCTTCCCCCCTCCCTCCCTCACTCCCTCCCTTCCTCCCTTCTTTCCTACCTCCCTTCCTTCCTACCTCCCTTCCTCCCTTACTCCCTTACGCCCTTACTCCCTTCCTCCCTTTCTGCCTGCCTTCCTCCCTTGTTCCCTTCCTCCCTTCCTCCCTTACTCCTTTACTCCATTACTACCTTCCTCCCTTACTCCATTACTACCTTCCTCCCTTAATCCATTACTACCTTCCTCCCTTACTCTCTTACTCCCTTCCTCCCTTCCTCCCTTTCTCCCTTACTCCCCTACTCCCTTACTCCCCTACTCCCTTACTCCCCTACTCCCTTATTCCCTTACTCCCTTATTCCCTTACTCCCTTACTCCCTTACTCCCTTATTCCCTTACTCCCTTACTCCCTTATTCCCTTACTCCCTTATTCCCTTACTCCCTTATTCCCTTATTCCCTTACTCCCTTACTACCTTATTCCCTTACTCCCTTATTCCCTTACTCCCTTATTCCCTTACTCCCTTATTCCCTTACTCCCTTATTCCCTTACTCCCTTACTCCCTTATTCCCTTATTCCCTTACTCCCTTACTCCCTTATTCCCTTACTCCCTTACTCCCTTATTCCCTTACTCCCTTACACCCTTATTCCCTTACTCCCTTACTCCCTTATTCCCTTACTCCCTTATTCCCTTACTCCCTTACTCCCTTATTCCCTTGTTCCCATACTCCCTTATTCCCTTACTCCCTTATTCCCTTATTTCCTTCCTCCTTTACTCCCTTACTCCCTTACTCCCTTCCTCCCTTACTCCCTTATTCCCTTACTCCCTTATTCCCTTACTCACTTACTCCCTTATTCCCTTATTCCCTTAGTCCCTTATTCCCTTACTCCCTTATTCCCTTACTCCCTTACTCCCTTATTCCCTTATTCCCTTACTCCCTTATTCCCTTACTCCCTTATTCCCTTATTTCCTTCCTCCTTTACTCCCTTACTCCCTTACTCCCTTCCTTCCTTACTCCTTACTCCCTTACACCCTCCCTTCCACCCTTCCTCCCTTACTCCCTTATTCCCTTATTCCCTTATTCCCTTCCTCCCTTCCTCCCTTATTCCCTTATTCCCTTCCTCCCTTCCTCCCTTACTCCCTTAGTCCCTTACTCCCTTACTCCTTTACTACCTTCCTTCTTTAGTCTCTTACTCCCTTACTCCCTTACTCCCTTCCTGCCTTACTCCCTTACTCCCTTACTCCCTTCCTGCCTTACTCCCTTACTCCCTTCCTACCTTACTCCCTTATTCCCTTACTCCCTTACTCCCTTACTCCCTTCCTCCCTTACTCCCTTCCTCCCTTACTCCTTTACTACCTTCCTTCCTTAGTCTCTTACTCCCTTACTCCCTTACTCCCTTCCTGCCTTACTTATTACTCCCTTACTCCCTTCCTGCCTTACTCCCTTACTCCCTTCCTACCTTACTCCCTTATTCCCTTACTCCCTTCCTCCCTTACTCCCTTACTCCCTTCCTCCCTTACTCCCTTACTCCCTTCCTCCCTTACTCCTTTACTACCTTCCTTCCTTAGTCTCTTACTCCCTTACTCCCTTCCTGCCTTACTCCCTTATTCCCTTACTCCCTTACTCCCTTACTCCCTTCCTGCCTTACTCCCTTACTCCCTTCCTGCCTTACTCCCTTACTCCCTTCCTGCCTTACTCCCTTACTCCCTTCCTGCCTTACTCCCTTATTCCCTTACTCCCTTACTCCCTTACTCCCTTATTCCCTTCCTCCCTTCCTCCCTTATTCCCTTATTCCCTTCCGCCCTTTCTCCCTTACTCCCTTACTCCCTTACTCCCTTCCTCCCTTCCTCCCTTATTCCCTTCCGCCCTTCCTCCCTTACTCCCTTCCTCCCTTCCTCCCTTATTCCCTTATTCCCTTCCTCCCTTCCGCCCTTCCTCCCTTCCTCCCTTACTCCCTTACTCCCTTACTCCTTTACTACCTTCCTTCCTTAGTCTCTTACTCCCTTACTCCCTTATTCCCTTCCTACCTTACTCCCTTACTCCCTTACTCCCTTATTCCCTTACTCCCTTACTACCTTCCTTCCTTTCTCCCTTACTCCCTTCCTCCCTTTCTCCCTTCCTTCCCTCTCTTTCTTTATATCTTCCTTTCTGTCTTTCTCCTGGTCATGCAAAGACCAGTTGTTAAAAGATTTCACTGCCGTTTAGGACTAATGTTTGAGTATTCTCCTAACCTCTTGTATCTACAAGAAAATATGCAGAAAGACATTTCTATAACTGTTTAAGTCGATTAACACAAATAATCCTCTGGAATAATAAGGAGTAAACTTTGTCCTACTTCGTTGCCTGTGTCACTGCCATTGGAGTAAGAGATAACTGTAATCTTCTCGCGGGAATGTGGCTATAAGGAGTGTGTTGACAAGAACTCTAGTGTTATCTGAGATAGATTACGGCTAGACTTTCTGAATATTAACAACACTTATCTCTTTTAAAATATACGCTGTTCTGTTATCAACACTGGGTACTATACTTCTACCAACATAAGAAGCACACTTAAGGTAAACAAAGACGATGTGAAGCCGAACATAATGGCCCCTGTCCGTAACAGTGAGCCTAAGATGTGAAAGTATATTCCAGCTTTTTTTAAAAAATGATAATAATTTTTACGGTCATAATATTTGGCACTAAAGTTCAATCTTATTATATTATGTTAGCATAATATGAAACAAACACGCCCTGGAAATTTCATTGTTGGTACTCCTGGTTCCCGCCTGTGAGGACCAGGCAAGTTCAGATATGTTCAGTATCGCCTAAAGCTGCAATAGAGGTAACATGCGAGGAACAATGTGTGGCTTTGAAATTCTGCTTTCGTCTCAAGAAATCTTCAGTTGAGGCCTATTCAATGTTACAGGAGGCCTATGGAGAGTCTGTTCTTCCCTACAGCACAGCTAGAAAGTGGTCTAAAATGTTTAAAGAGGGGAGACAATCAATATCAGAGGAAGTTGGACCGGTGCTCCAGTTACTGCTCTTACGGAAGAAAACATCAACACTGCTGCTGCCATTGTGAGAGACGATTGACGAATTACCTTAAAATCACTTTATGAAATACTGAACATTTCATTGGGTGCCACCCACAGGTTGTTGACAGAAACATTACACATGAGACGTATTTGTGCGTGATGGGCTCCAAGACTGTTGATTCCGGAACAAAAGGACATTACATGGAGGTTTACATGCAGTTAAAGTTGATGTTAGAGGAAGATCCGGAGTTTCTTTCAAACGTAATCACTGCTGATGAAGCTTGGCTACATCATTCTGACCCTGAGAGCAAACATCAAAGCTCAGTGTGGACATTTCCTTCATCACCAACCCCCAAGAAAACAAAAGTGATTGCTTCAGCTGGGAAAGTTATGTTCATCTCATTCTTTGATATTCACGGAATGGTTTATCATGCATATTGTACCTGCACACACATCAGTAACTGGACAATACTTCAGGGATGTCCTGAAAACATTGCAAGTCCATATCAGGCACAAAAGACCACATTTCCATGAAGCAGGCTGGATGCTGCACCACGATTATGCGTGGCGGCATATTGCCAATGTTGTTGCTGAATATCTTGCAAAAATTAACGTGAAGTGCATCCCTTGCCCTCCTTATAGTCCGGATTTAACCCCATGTGACTTTTTTCTATTCCCTAACTTGAAGAAACGTCTTCGTGGGAGGCATTATCCATCATCAGAAGCAGTGGTGAAGGCTGTGGAGGCGATTTTGAAGGATCTCTCAAAAAATGGTTTCCAGCATGTCTTTGAAGACTGGCAGAAACGCTGGGGCAAGTGCATCGACTTCAGGGGAGACTATGTTGAGAAGGAACATCAAAATTATGAGGATGAGTAAAGGTACGTTCTCAAAAAAAATTGTGAGTATTCTTTATTGTACAGCCCTCGTGTATAACAGTAGTGCATCAACTATGCTTTCCAGCATAGAAAAACAAGTTGCACTTTTGTTTCTCAGTGCACTACCTTTTAACGCATAGTCATCTTGATGTCAGCCTGGAATCTGATTATGCTAGGGTGAAGTATCACCTTAGGTAAAAATTTATTTTTGAAGAAAGTGTAACACCTTAGAATTTTAGAAAAATGACTGCCTAACTGTGAGAGTAAATATCATATGTCAAACCCTATGTTTGGGGTAAATGCCAGAAGATCTTCCAGCGTGAAGAAGTAATACTTCCGATATTAGGAACTAAACTAGGCCCCCTTTGTTAGCAATAACTGAAACTGAAAAAGACAGAAGAAGCATGAAAAACAGAAGCAATTTACCACTTTCAAACCAAAATCTACAAATTACCTTCTATCTCCTGATGTCCGAGAGTGGAATAGTTGAATTTGATTTCCATACATGAATCTCAATGTGGATATAATCAACTCGTCACTTCTGGTATAGGTGGGATCGATATTCCGGTGTATTATTGTGTGTATGTAACCTAAGTAGTAATAGGCGAATATACTTTGGAAATTAAAGGAAGTGCAAAACGTTATGGCATATAAACACTGGCCAATCCTCACGCCGGGCGCTGTTGCCAAACAGTAGTATCTCATATGCACACCAGAGGGCGTTTGACACACCAGTTATGGCGCAACCCCTTCCTTTGCATTATTAAACAATACATTAAGTACTAAAACCAAAAATCCCGGATCATCCTACCACAGCAGGACACCCATCAAATTTTGTAACCTGTTTAAAGGAAATATGTAATTTTCATGATTATTACATATATACAGATGGTTCGCGTTACCAATTTGAAGATAATATATCTGCAGTAGGATGTGCTTTTGTTGTTTACGAAAACCAAACGGAACTAGCTCACTCCATGTTTAAATTGTCACTTGAATGTTCTGTATTCCAGTCGGAGCTCTTAGCAATTAAAGAAGCTATAAAATGGTGTACTGTTAATGGGAACAGTGACCGTATTCTTAGTGATTCACAATCAGCTCTACTCGCTATTGATGATAAATACAATTTAAATTCATTAGCACATGAAATCAGAACCTTGCTTCAAAACCATCCAGGACATATTTGCCTGGGATGGCTTAAAGGACACAGTGGAATTTTAGGTAACGAGAGAGCTGCTTGCTTGGCTAAGAAGGCTGCAGAATCCAATCTTCCTGTGACATACTCTTTATGTCCTGTTTCTACTGTAAGGAGAATAATACATCAACATATTGTTGAAGAATGGAACCAACAATGGCTAACAACTCCAAATGGAGGTTTAGCAAAAACATTATTTTTCCCTAGTGTATATGACAGAGGAAAATGTGAAACTCTCGTACCAAATTTTGTTTTGACATAATTTTTAAGTGGACATGGTAAATTTGGTGAATACTTATCACGCTTTCACTTAACATCCAACCCCGAGTGCATGTGTTGTGAAGAATTTCAAACTGTGGTTCATCTCCTTTTCTGTTGTCCCATTTTCTGGAGAGAAAGACAAGAATTAATATTCAAGCTAGACTCTCTAGGAACTGAATTTTCTGCTCCGCTCACATCTTTGCTAATGAAGCAACAACAGTATAAGTACTTCATGATGTTTATAAACTCAGTGTTTAAACGTCTGAAATAGTTTAAATTAATATGCATCAGGTTATAACATATTTTCTTCCTTCTAGTATTTAAAATATTTTTGTTAAAATTGTATATTTTTATGTATCAACTCTAACCCTAATATACCACTGTGTAAAATAGGGTTCATAAATCTGGATAAATAAAAAAAATACATTAAGTACACCTAAAACGTTAAAATTAGCTTTGTTTTGTTGTTATACAATAAAATGTCCTTTATAGATATTGTCTCATGTGTAAGGGGTGCATTTTGCCCTATTTCACACGTAGGTTTTTAAGTTATAAGCACGTATCCTACAATTATTAGCCTAATTTCTTAGTTTTATAGTGCCTATAAATGCCTACTTCATACGTTTGTGCCTATTCTGCTTATTAGCGCCTAAAACTACCTTTTAAGCCATCTTCTTCTGCTTGTAATTGGTGACAACAGCTTTTGCATTTGTTAGTTTCAACGTGAAGTTTTCGGGGAAGAGAAATTTCTTATTGCTGCACATTTGATATACAAACAGGGGGTTTGTTAAGGAGACACAACTGTGTAAATTGGCCCAAAACTTTCAAAAATACCAATACAATACTTCAATAATATACAGCTTATTTTCCAGCGGTACTACAGAAAACGTCACATCACTAAATAACCCTACACCTGTATCGTAGCTGCTATTTCGTGATTTTAACCTCAGATTTCTCAGATTCTATATTTCCTACATTTTCCTAACTTCAAAATGTTCCACAGGATGCAATTTTTTATTAATCTGTATGACATTCTAAACATGCCTGTGTGGGCATGTGTTTTTGTTATTTGTATTTAAAAGGATTATAATGCTTACTTCTTAAATAAAACGTTTAGGAAAATAAAAATTGTAAAATAGGTATGATTATTTGTTCCCTTCGTTGATATGGCGAAGACAAATATTTCACATAGGTATAGGTCATTAATAGGTTAAAATGGGTACAGAAACTTACACCCAAAGCATTAATTTTTAAACTTGTGGGACATTTTGAAAATCGCCTGTTTTTTCTCTACCAGTTTTGCCACATTGATCTGTATATTTTTCCCTACCCCATTGTCTTTAATTGCTTATAATTTTTTTTTAAGATTTCTTTTCTTCTATACTTTCCCATATCTCTTGCATATCTATAACTTGTAGTCTAGCTCTCACTTCCTTATAAAACCACTATAATTGACCTTCTCTGTTCTCCATAGATCTCCAATGCTTATCTTCAATATCATTCTTTCCAATTCCAACCATCATCTATTTGTATTTTTGATGCTTTTCTGTTGCTTCATGCAGAGATTCAAAATTCCTCTTTCTGCCCTTTAATACACTTATACCAGAATTTCAATATTCTCTCTATTATTATTCCCCTCCTTTTTGTATTACCTAGCTCTAGTAATGCCTCTTTTCTTGGTTCCAATTTTGGCAGCCTTAGTACTTCTTTACAAAACAATCCGTAAATTTGGTCTAATTTTGTACCTATCACTGATATGACCCATACCTCCACTGGATACATTGTTCTGGCTTCAACGACCGTTTCGTACATTCTTTTTAACCATCTAAATGACATCTCCAGTTTATGTTTACATATTCTTACCCCTGACATTGACGGCCTGCTACTTCTGTAAATCATGGGATTTGCCACAACCTTGTTCCTTGACCCGGGGCTGTTAGCTCTAACTCCCCATCGGTAGATGTGAGTGAAGTTAGAAAGGCAAACAATGCAAGCCTTTAAGTTACTAGTTGGTTTTCTAGATGTTTGTTTGTTTTGATCAGCTTTCACTGTGAATTACACTCTGTGCTATAAGCGATCTCAAATATTATTGTAGCTTAATTAAACTTAATTTCTAGCGTAGTCGTGGATCTACTTGGCATTGTTTTGGTAGTTGTATGTTTTCATAAAACTAATTATGAAAAATTTCAATTAAAATATGGTGTAATTAAAATAATGATCTGTTCTTTCCTAATGAACAAACTCATTTTGTAAGAGAAATTCAGGGAACCTGTTGCAAAGCGTTTAGTTTCATATCTTAAATATTGTAACAAGTGACTCTTTTGTTTAATTCCAATAGTATGGTAATCATTTTGACTAGAGTTGTGCGTGTGAGATCATGTCACGTGACCTCTCGTCTTTCTCTCGTGTGCCAACGCTGGAAGAGGACGGACCTCGGTCCGCTCACTGTAAGGTAACCGGCCATGTGGCCAATTGTGTATTTCCTACTATTGTAGTAAACCTTTCATGTCTAAATTATAGTTTCAGTAGTTTGTAATATAATTGAACCTTCATATAGGAAATCCCAACCTCTTCGCAAAACATGTGAATCCCGTCTAAGAGCTCCCCCGTGCTAGGTCTGGCCATGTGATATCCTTATCCATTAACATCCATGGTAAGATCTTAACAATGTTTAGACAGCGGTTATGAATTTAGTACATTTAACATCGGTGGGACAGGATTTCTATTCTTCCCTTAAGCTAAGTTTGTGTATGATCTTATGGATACATTTCTTTAGAATTTTTGAACAGTGAACTATTAAATTGTTTTATCCTATTGTCACTCGAACGTCGGAATTCCCTATAGAACCGTCCAGCAGTAGGGCCACACGGGAAGCATTTAGCCCACGCCTACCCATTTGTCTCGTGTCACTAACTGAGGGGATGATTAGAAGAGCGGCATGAGCCCTGTACCGTCTCTTTCCCCTCCCACCATACGTCTGGAAACCTCGGGATAATTGTGCGCGCCGCGAACCTTCCAGAAACGGCGATCTTCCCTATATAAGGCCTGAAGTTGGCGAGCTTCTTGCGACATCGCTCATTTAAAGTCTCAGTCGCGGGGAAAACATCAACACTAAGGGCAGTGAGAGGCGGAGTCCCCGAAGGCTCTGTGCTATCCCCCACCCTCTTCAACGTCTTTATGGCAGATTTCCCCACAGAACCACGAGTCGTAATGGCACAATACGCTGACGACGTGTTTCTGTTCTGCAAGGACAAACACATCCTCAGAGCCTTCAACCCCATACAAAGACATCTCCGTCTCACACAACAGTGGTGCCAGCGTTGGCGGATGTCCGTAAATCCGGACAAGAGCCACGCCATACTTTTTACAAAGCGCCACACCCCCGCAGACTGCCCCAACTTCAGCTACCGAGGTCGAAGTATAGAGTGGTCTAACTCTGTCCAGTACCTAGGAGTAAACTTGGACAGAGGTATAAGTTTTCGCCGACACATCAGGGCCCTTTCGGCGAAGGTACAGGGAGCAATCGCTTCCCTGTATCCAACGCTGGGGTCGATCTCGACGCCAGTCCGCATGAAGTTGTACCTCTTCCGAGCGCTGGTAATCCCGGTGATTCTATATGCCTGCGAGATCTGGGGCATGGCAGCAGACAGCTGGATAGCATGGCTTCAACGTGCACAGAATAGAGGACTGCGGTCTATCTATTCTGTGGGACGTTATATCCCTACCAGGTTGCTCAACGAAGCATCGGGTCTTCCATACGTGGAGGATGAAATTAGGCGCCGGGCCTCAAAATTATACGCAAGTTTACCATCTCACAGAAGCGCCCTTGTCAGACCATTGGGAAATTATGACCCCACTAGACGCCGATCTAGACTGCGTCGGGTCCCCCGTATGGCATGCGGGCACCCTAGATAACCCAGGAGCTAATCCTATCAGCAGCTAAAGCTGAGCTCCTCATAATTCTTCCAAGCTTTTTGGCATCTAAAATTTAAAACAAAAACAAAAATTGGGTGCTAAGTAATGCATCCTCCCCTTCAACCCGAAGGTACTTTGGTATCCTCTAAATCAACTCCCAATCAAAACACCTACATCACCTTCATCCTACATGATTCAATATTAATCCTACCTGCGGTAAAACCCTAATGGGTGGGCACGCAGCAAAAACCTTCTGGCTGTATACAGTCAACCAGCACGAGCGAGCGAGACAGTTCAGTTCTTGGCGAGCAGCCGTGAGGAGTGCCGTGTGAGCGAACGGACTGGAAGACTGTGTACGTGTATCAGAGGAGTTGTATGTAATTGTGGGCGTGCAGTGGACCTGTGACAGACAAACTGACGAACTGTAATTGTGTGCATTATGTAATTCTGTGTAATCGGCAAGTTATCCAACTGTAATTTGGTGGAAATAAACAACGTCGTGAGTTTGTGCAAATGGACTTTTAGTTTCACGAACCCACAAAGTCACAATATTTTTTTAAAATTTTTTATTGTTTCTTATAAACATAAACATTTATGAAACAACTCTTAAGTTTAAAATATATTTTTAAATTGCGTTTATTAATTTGTATTAATGATAATGATTGAGAAATTACATAGGACGATATTCTTTGCGTCCTTTTGGTTGTACATGAGTTTTAATGTTTAGTGATTTAACTATTACATTCCTGTTTCACCTTTACTTTATTCAACACTAGTTATTTCGTATCCTTTACGTGTATCGTATTTCAATCCTCAAATGGTTTTCATACTATACCGACGGTAGTGGAGTTGTACGTTAAGCAACGAGGTTACTGGACACTTTCACATGAAGTCCGCAGTAATTGGTTGAAATTGAAGCCTCGTTTAGATTGGTTTGATCAGTATCAAATGTCTGGCATAGGAGCAGAGTTCTTAGCACTCACATTCAAGCAACATCTGCTTTGGAGCATTTTATCTATAAAGGAAAAATAATTGAAAACAGATACTCTAAGCGTAAATGAGTAACACAATATATTTAGTAGACAAGGATGCATAGACCTCTACACTTGATCCAGGCTAAGAAACAAACTTTTGTATTACTGAGCGTAACAATTTAACAGCACACATAGTCTATTGTTCTGAAACCTTCGTGCTTGAGATAACATCTGAAATGTTAGTACTGAGCTGCTCAAATGGTTCACCTGCCTTTATTTTTGTTAATAGAAACCTGTCAGGTAACGTGGACATAACATCTATCTGTCATTTGTGATTCCTGATGATTCTATTGGCTGAAGTGATGCATTCATTGGTGCTTAGCACACGTCCAAGAAGCGCGCCAGTATCTCTCTCACTCTTACAAGAATAATCAGTGCGTTATTTGAGAGGTTTCTATTAACAAAGGTAAAGACACGTTAACCTTTCGAGCAGCATGACCTTAGAAAATGAAGTTGCCTCACGAATAATTTCGGTTTTTTAAATGAGAACCTCGAGAAACAGCTGCTCGTGTATAAATACGAGTTCGGAGGGGGCCGAGAGACGTGTAGAGAAGTAGTCAGTCAGTGAGTTGCAGTTGTGCGGCTGGACGTGTGGCATATGGACTTGAAAATTGCTTACATGTGTGTTACGTCATTCTCACAGTTATAGGAGTGTCTTTCTACGGAAATAAAGGGCAATTTAAATTTCTGCAACTAGGCTTTTAATTCTACTAACACATAAAGTCACAATTGGTGTCAGAAGTGGGATAGCCTCAGAAGTCCTCTTGATTCTGAATGATCTTTGCTAAACTGGTAAATTGTAAGAAATAGACAAAATATTACTGCAAAAAAATTTAGATCTTCAATTGATGGAGGACTTCTGAGGCTATTCCACTTCTGACACTAATTGTGACTTTGTGGGTTCGTGAAATCAAAACTCCAAGTTACAAACACAAAAAATTTTACTTTATTTCCGTATAAATACGCTTCGTACACATAAGCAATACAACATACAAGCTCAACAACCACAGCCACTTACTAGCACGCGTTCAATTACCGACTCAGTCACTCTCTTTGGCAGGCAGAACATTCCAGAAATTTCTCAAACAATCGAGACCGGCTAGAACAAAGGCAAACTCTTTCGACATCCGTCTGCTCCCGCCCACCATTTCGGCAAGCTTTTGTCTCCAAACTGCCCTGCCGCCTCTTTGATCTTGTTACCCGCGCTGCCTCCAATCAACAATGACCTGGCGACAATATTCTGCCAAAGTTGTACGTGTATGTCAGGGGCGGTTCCTCCATAAGGTTGCAGGTTTGCGCTACACGCACTGATTCTGAATATACAACAAGTGCATTTTGCACATTAAAGCTGTACTTGTTTGCATTGTTTTATATACAAACATGTTTCAATTACGCTTATCGTCTGTAGCTGCCCATGACCGCAGAAGTCGAAATAAACAGTGATTAGCTGTAGGAGCCGCAGGTTTGCAGTGAACAGTTAACCTAAGATTTCGCCCAAATGTAGGCTCTCTGAGGGGATTGCGGGAAGGTGAAGATATGAGAGTGGCTTCTTATACATTGCTTAAATGGAGGTTTATAAACCTAGCTCCTCCTGCTCTTAGCAACGGCTATAGCGTGACCTTTAGGCTTAGCTTCTGTGTGCTCTGCTTTTCGAACACAGGAGAATTTAACTAAATGCATGGAGGTTATTCAGAAGAGAGCTCTGTTAAACAAGAACGCCACACAAGTTCCGGCTTCTGGGTTTATGGCCAGTTAGAAAAATTATAATTTAGTATTCTGGCTGTCTTTCTTCTACAACATCATGCCCCATGTGGATATTTTGTACAATCAGCTGCAGAAACGAGACTGCAATGCCACATTTGCCATCGCCCAGCTAAACGACTTTAAAAGGGAAGTGCAAAAGGTAAGAAATAGCGTGGATATCGACGAACACGAAAAAACTGCAATTAAGAGGAGAAGAATAGAAGATCATGATGTGAAAAGAAGAGAAGCTCTTGAAGTATGTGACATTCTTAGAGAAGCAAAGGACAGATTTAGCTTCACGGGGCATGTGGTAGCCTCAACTTTGTTTCACCAAGAAAATTTCTAAGACATTTCCAGAGGATTCCCTTAGAGAAACAATAAGGTTCTATCCTTTTATCATTGGTACAAAAGTTCGTAGAAAACTCACTGTAATTTACAGTCGAGAGGAATTTCGTGGTATGTCCGGCGGTTTGTGCTTGATGGACTTCAATAAGGAAAACAATTTGTGTGCTACATTCAGCGAATATGTCAAACTCCTCCGAGTACTGTTAACTATGTCAATGTCTGCCGCTGAAGCAGAATGCTGTTTCTCAACTTTAAAAAGAATAAAAACTTTCCTTAGGAACACAATGTCACAGGACCGATTGTCAGCATTAGCAATGCTTTCAATTGAGAGAGATTTTGTTATGAAGATCAGCGATTTCAACGCAAACGTCTTCGATAGATTCGCCAGATCTAAGGAGAGTACAACAGAGAATCTGTATAAATAGGTGAGTTATTACTACTCTGTATTTTATTTTTCATTTGTGCACCACCAATAATTTAACCCACCAGCCGCCACTGGTGTATGCTACTTTGCTTATGGTCTATTGAAATGGTTCGCACTAACAACGTGAAATAATGGTGAATTGCGGATGATCCTTTAGAATCTTCAGAAGAATGATGCATGAAAGATAGATTTCAGGGAAATGGAATGGAAAAGTAGGTTCGGAAAGAAAAATAGACATTGAAAAAATATAGTTTCAAATAAATTAACGTTCGGAAAAATTATTAAAAAATGGTGTGGAAAGCATCATATATGTGATGGATTATTTCACTAAATGGCCAAATTTTTAATGAGGGATCCTCCGTTATTGCATAACCCAAATATCCGCACTAGAATGTATACACACCTCAATGCTTCCAATATTTTTAATCAGTTTATGTCGTTGAAGTGGATGAGGGAGCTTAAAATAGTTCTCTGAAATACAGTTTCTCGTACTTTATTTAGCACAGCTGTAGCAACTACTGTACCATGAAAGGGACGTAGTAATAAAGTTTGAAGCAAACTGTCACTGAGGGATAGCCTATCATACGGATAGCCCTGTTTCATGACCGAAGTAGTCATTAAACCTAGGGTCAGTTTTACGCTTTAGTCTAGTTGTAGCGTGCGTCACCACAGAAGCCAAACCACCCCTGTGAATTCTTGTCACTCCACTACCCCTCTTCCCTTTCTCCCCCTGTTCTTTATTTTTTTCATTCCTTTACTTCCTTCGGAACGCTGATATCCCATTTCATTTGACGATCCTAGCCGGTCCAGCCGATAAAATCCCAACGCTTATGGAGCCATTTTCACCACAATCACGAAAAGAAGTTCCTCCCCTGCAAGGACAGGACTCTGGGGAATGCTGTCGTACGGGGCAGCTTCGATTTTAACAATCACGAGAGAGAGAGGTAGACTGGGGTCTTAATATACGTTAGTAAGTCCCTAGTGCGTTGTGCTCAACTCAATTGTTACACTGACATTTAGTGAGCCTTTTAAAATACACGTTAATGACTTCAATAAATCTGTTGATGTCATATAGCTGTTAGAGGTAGGAGGGTTAGGCCACTTTTCTCTCATCAACGTGATCCAGGTGCAGTTTCAGAGCATGTTATTAGATATTTGTAAAATGGTAGACATCCACTTAGCGGCTATCACCTTCCAGAAGATTGTGATGGTGATGATGATATACAGGATGTTACAAAAAGGTACGGCCAAACTTTCAGGAAAAATTCCTCACACACAAAGAAAGAAAATATGTTATGTGGACATGTGGCCGGAAACGCTAAATTTCCATGTTAGAGCTCATTTTAGTATTTCTCTTAAAATGTAAATTGAAATCATTCGTGCAGACAAATGTCAAAATACCCATTGTGGTTCATGCACGATGGAGCTCCTGCACATTTCAGTCGAAGTGTTCGTACGCTTCTCAACAACAGATTCGGTGACCAACAGATTGGTAGAGACGGGCCAATTCCATGGCCTCCACGCTCTCCTGACCTCAACCCTCTTGACTTTCATTTATGGGGGCATTTGAAAGCTCTTGTCTACACAACCCAGGTACCAAATGTAGAGACTCTTCGTGCTCTTATTGTGGACGGCTGTGATACAATACGCCATTCTCCAGGGCTGCATCAGCGCATCAGGGATTCCATGCGACGGAGGATGGATGCATGTAACCTCGCTAACGGAGGACATTTTGAACATTTCCTGTAATAAAGTGTTTGAAGTCACGTTGGTACGTTCTGTTTCTATGTGTTTCCATTCCATGATTCATGTGATTTGAAGAGAAGTAATAAAATGAGTTCTAACATGGAAATTAAGCGTTTCCGGACACATGTCCGCATAACATATTTTCTTTCTTTGTGTGTAAGGAATGTTTCTTGAAAGTTTGGCCGTATCTTTTTGTAACAGCCTGTATATAAGGGCGCTCAACTACGGCGGTCATCAGCGCCCTTTAAAAAACTAGTCATCGCAAAAGCCAGATATAAAACTTTCTAAAAACTATACAAGTGTAACAAAACCTATTAAAAATACACGTACATAAAAAACATCAATCAAAACCTGCTTAAAACTTCGTTCACTAAATCCTAAACTCTAAAATAGACAAAAATCTAAAAACCTTCTCCACGGGTCTCCACGCACGGCCTACACGTGGGTGGGCCTGTTGACCGTCTCCCTCAACCACGAAGAGGAGCCCACACGAGGGAGACTGTTGGCTCGCGACCCCGGGTGCGCCAAATCCGTACCTACCGAAGTAGGACCCTGGGGGAAAGATTGTGATGGGATTGCGATCCTCCTTCCCCCAGGAGGAAGGTTGAGCCAAAGGAGAGAGTGGCTGGCCAAAGGAGCCACAATAGTACAGAGGGCAGGATCCCTACATTTTACTTGGATAGAGACCCCTCCCGACAGGCCAGGACAACGAATTCGCTCCCCTACAGCGGGACGGCAACGGAACCAGCAGCCGAGCCCTGAAGGCCCCTGGCTAGCGTTCGCGAAATGGTCCCAGCAGAGAAGCGGAGACCGGCAACCAACCTACCAGAGGAGGAAGTAGTTAATTTTCCTCAGAGCATATCATTTTGTCATGCACCGCCGAGACTCCAGCTGACATTTGTACCCTGAAAGAGACCACGAGATGAGAGATTATATGAAATGATTACGGATATGAAATGGAGGGACAGGAAATTCGGGGGATGTAATTAACCTACCCAGCATTCGTCAAGCGACGTGGGAAAACCCACGAAAAACCCATGGGTCTAATGCCAAGGTTGTATAAACTGTGTTTCAACGGAAATTAAGATCATTTTGGAATTTCTGCAACTGGATTTTTAATTCTATGAAACCACAAAGTCACAATATTGACAAGGTAAATCGAATGCGACCACATGAGAGCACATAGCTGCATTAAACAGAAACAAACATTACAAATTAAGTTATTTTTTGTTTTTCAGCAGTGCTTTTGCATAGGTCTTCTAGGTATTTTAATTATATTTGTAGTGACTTGATATTTTTAATAATCTCTTTAATTTTTTTTTGGAAATACATTTTAAATGGCCCCAAAGAAACGCAGGCTGTTGGAAAAGTGTAACAAAGTCTAAAATTTGCACGGATAAATCGTGAAATTTAGAGAACTCCAAGTATTTCAACTTGTTGTATCCAGTTCAAGGAAAACAGTTGAACTTTAAAGCCAATGCACATAAGGTACATCTTGTGGGTGCTCCAGATTGTTTCATAATCAGGATAGGATGTTTGGCGGTGTAACAAATCCCTTGGGGCGACAGCTACAGTGAAGCGTGCAGTACAGAATGATCCTGTAATCACGCCTTCATCCTCTGTTCACCCTGTCGTGAACAGTAATCAGGTTCGCAACTTGTATGACAACAAAAAACCTGGAAGATAATCAATACAAACTCACCTAAAGTGCTGATAGTAATCGAAAGTGCAACGGAAACCAGTGAAATCAGAAACATACCTGAGGTAAACAAAAGCAAGAGGCAGTTCCAAACACGTGACTGCTGTCAATCGTCTCATTCATAGCAATTCTCAGACTAAGAGTGAAAAGTACGTGTAGAGGTATAACACCGTCCTGCATGGATTTTTTTTTTAAATAAATGAACCTTTCTGAATCACATTTTCACATTGATTCCAAAATTGCAATCCATTTACGCGTACCTCATCAGGATTGTTTGCAATTCAAAATATTAGTTCGTTGGATGGTACCTACACTCCTCAAACTGCAACCTTAGACTTCGTGGTAACCTCCTCCCCTACCACGTGATGACCAGACCCACTTCTCAGGTGGACACACATCTAGAGGTGTGTAAAGTGATAGTGGAGATGACGGTGAGGCGAGAGGACCTACAGCTTATACCGTGGACTCTAAACCATAGGGAACGCTTCACATGTGCTAGACAGAGCCACTCCAGAGCCAAGAATCGAACTCGGGACCCTTAGCATGGGAGATGCGAACGAAATCACTGCTGTACCCCAGCGCCCGCAATTCAAAATATTTTGAAAATTTTCCGTAATGTACATACTGCAATTGTGTAATTATCAATTGTTACGAAGTCTCAAAGGCTTATAGAAGAAGAAGAAGAAGATTGTGTTTTAAGGGCGCTCAACTGCTGGGTCATCAGCGCCCATAAAGACCAGCGGAGCTAAAAACCAATAAAAAGGCTAAACACTAAAAGACTAAAAGGCTAAAACACAAAAATACTAAAAGGCTAAAACAGTAAAAGCCTAGTAGGCTATCAATCATATAAAAACAAGGTAAAACAGCCGCACGACGGTGGCAAAGACTAAAAAAGAAACTTAATCCAATAAAACCAGAAAACAGGTTAAAATACCCAGACTCTTAGGGCCTAAATCCTAAAGTTTACGGAAAAAACAAACGCTAAATCTTTACCCACCGCCGTCTCGTCATCCGCGAGTATATCTGCCAAGCTGGCCGGCAGCTGGAGACACCTGCGGAGACGGGCTAGTCTAAAACAATCTAAAAATAAATGACGCACGGACAGTTCGGCACCGCAGAGCGAGCAAACTGGAGCCTGTGTCCGGTTTAATAAAAAGTTATGGCTAAAATAACAATGTCAAATGCGCAAACGAGCCAAAATTACCTCTTCCCGCCGCGATACGCGACAGGTCACCCAGTGATTCGGAAGCTCCTTTACCATTCGGAGCTTGTTGTCACGGAGGGCAGACTACTCGTCGCGCCAGCAATTTTCAAAGGCTTATAAGTTCAACTTCATTACTTAAAATATGAAACAATATAAGTATTATGTTTATATTTTATATTTCTGTATTTATATGTATTTTACATTTATTTATATCTACCAAATAGAGCGATGTCTCTTTCACTCCCCGCTCCTATCTCTCTCTCGCTCGGCGTTAGGTTACGAGAGGCCTCGTGACAATATCCTTTACCTGGAGTACTTTCCAAGAATTTTGATATTTTTTAATGAATTGCTTGAATGATTTTGATTAAAACCTTGTATGTTTTAGATATTTTCATACACGAGAAAATCTTCACTTTTCTGGGGAAGTGCCGTGAATTATCTTCATCCTGACTGACGTTTGTATAATAGAAAACCGTTAAAGATATAAGCCCGCCTTGGTAGCGTGTCTGTCTCACGTTCAAGAGGTCCCGAGTTCGAATCTTGGTCAGGGTGATGTGACCGTTCCCCTTGGTCAGGAACATAGGATAATTAATTATGTAGGATGTCAGACGTATAGTAAGAAGTGTGATTGTAACTGGGAGTAGTTTTATATTTCAATGATATAAACGTTTATCTGAAAGAACATATCGACAGAGTATAGCTAGATTTTGCAAGTTGGGAAACACATCTGGAAACACATCTGGCTAAGGTATGCCGCCTCCTTTGTCTGGTAACAAAAGCGAACTGAGGCAAATGTGCCCTAAGGCTAGCATAGGTGCTGCTCTGCCGCGTCTAGGTTTCATTGAATCTTTAGAAGTACGTGTCTTGTACTGATTTCTGAGGGATTATATGCATTCCTGAGTGCTCCCTTCGGAACGTGCTTGCGCATAAATTAGACTGCAAGCCTGGGAAAGTTTGTAGCATTTCTCCGTCATGCGCACACCTAATATTTCAAAAATAGATGGAAGCAAAATTATGAACTATCCAACCACTCACTAGTAATGCATCCAAGTGACGTCCCCAAAATTGAAAACCTTGTGATAGTGGGGGTAGTTTTAGCTATGGCAGAACTTAGAAGTTCCTGGTCAGATCACTCAGTTACTAGACACCGATGGAGTAAACCACGTATCACTCAGTTACTAGACACCGATGGAGTAAACCACGTATCACTCAGTTACTAGACACCGATGGAGTAAGCCACGTATCACTCAGTTACTAGACACCATTGGAGTAAACCACCTATCACTCAGTTACTAGACACCGATGGAGTAAACCACGTATCACTCAGTTACTAGACATCGATGGAGTAAACCACGTATCGCTCAGTTACCAGACACCGATGGAGTAAACCAAGTATCACTCAGTTACTAGACACCGTTGGAGTAAACCACGTATCATTCGGTTACTAGACACCGATGGAGTAAACCACGTATCACTCAGTTACTAGACATCGATGGAGTAAACCACGTATCACTCAGTTACTAGACACCGATGGAGTAAACCAAGTATCACTCAGTTACTAGACACCGTTGGAGTAAACCACGTATCATTCGGTTACTAGACACCGATGGAGTAAACCACGTATCACTCGGTTACTAGACACCGATGGAGTAAACCAAGTATCACTCAGTTACTAGACACCATTGGAGTAAACCACCTATCACTCAGTTACTAGACACCGATGGAGTAAACCACGTATCACTCAGTTACTAGACATCGATGGAGTAAACCACGTATCACTCAGTTACTAGACACCGATGGAGTTAACCACGTATCACTCAGTTACTAGACACCGATGGAGTAAACCACGTAACACTCAGTTACTAGACACCGCGGAGAGACCCGCGGTTACTAAGTTGCAAGGCTCGAAGCAGTGAACCACGCGTATACTAAGTTATACGCTACCGCGGATAAATCGCGTGCATTAAGTTACGAGACACCGCGGAGTCAACCAGTCAGCGTCGTGAACGCGAACCTGTAACAACACGTAGACGCGCGCAGTAAGAGAAACAACCAGATAGCGGCTTACAATTGGTGGCGAGTCGAGCTAGTGTTGCAGGTGATAATACATTGAGAATGGAGAAATGCGGATAGTTTTTCTCCAATACCACAACCACGCCAGGAAGTACCCTGAACCCTGAACACCTACAAGAGTCCTCATGCCGAGCGCCCGGAGAAAAACCCGGCCTGTACCAAAAATCTCCCCACCTGTGACCCCTCTCCATCACCACTATCTAAATATGAGGTGCTGAGATAAGGGAGATCTCAGCCGGGTTACATCACAGCCCGAACCGCCTCAGTGAGTTACCTGGATAAGGTTTTTCCAGAGTTTTCCCTTATTCTAAAAGACGAATGTCGGGTAGCTCTAAGCTCTATGGACCCTGGGATAATTTGAGCATCATTTCACCCATTCCATTCATCGTCCGATATGACTTAAGGTAGGAGGACGTAAAATTACAGAAACAAAAGGTTAAAGATATATCAAATATTAGTAAACAAACAGTGTAAATCCTCCTAAAACACAGTTTATGTGTGGAGTTAACTATTTCCGAGAAACTCTTTGTTGCTTTTGTTAGTATTTTCTTAATATTGTGACTTTGTGGGTTCGTGAAATGAAAATTCCAATTGCACCACTCAAAAACGTTCTTTATTTCCACCGACTTACAGTTGAACACTTGCCAATTACACAGAATTACGTAATGCACACAATTACGATTCACCAGTTCGTCCGTTACAATTCCACTTTGCTCTCGCAATTACGTACAATCCTCCGATGCACGTACACAGTCTTCTCGTCCGTACACTAGCACTGCACTCTTACGTTGCTCGCCAAGAACTGACTCAATTCACTCACTGCAGTCCTTTTTATAGGAATATCGCCGTTTTCTGCAAGCCTCTAGTTTCAGTGAATCACAGCGAAGGTTCCAGATGGCAGGAGGGAGGGAAGAGGCGGCCAGCGACAAGTGACACTTCCCTAATCAACCCCTCAGTTAGTGACTGAGATAGATGAGTGGGTGTGGCCCGTATGCCTCTGGTCCCTTCTCAGCTGTCGTTGGTCTGGCTTTCCGATAATTGGGTGACACTGCTCCCTCCTCAAAGCTGGTCGTCCCGAACAGCACCATCGTAGCGGGCTAGACGATCCAGATGTACCACCAACATCTTCCCTCGGGGAACCTTCTGGATGCGGTAGACCACGTCATTTATCCTCTTCACCACCCGGTACGGCCCTTGCCATGGCTGCTGAAGCTTCGGGCAGCGTCCCTTGGTCCGGGTAGGACGGTACAATCAGACCAGGTCACCTTGCTGGAACCCTTGGCTGTTGGCTTGCCTATCATACCTGGTCTCCATGCGGTCGCTCGCCTTCTGGATGTTCTGGCGAGCCATCTCGTGCTTGTCGTGGAGATGGTCCGCCAGGTTCTCCACATACTCGGTCACCGGCTGCTTCGCTTCCGGAGGGCTTCCAAAAGCCAAGTCACAAGGGAGGCGTAACTCTCGGCCAAACATTAAGCTGGCTGGCGTCATTCCAGTCGTGTCGTGTGTAGACGAGCGGTAGGCCAGCAAGAACAGTGGCACCTTGACGTCCCAGTCTCACTGATGGCTGGCCACGACCTTCCTCAGGTGTTCCACTAAGGTGTATCTTCCGACCATGCCATCCGACTGGGGATGTAGAGGCGTCGTGCGGGTCTTGTTCACCCCAAGCCTTTGTAGTGCCTCCTTCATTAGGTTGGACTCAAAATTGGTACCCTGGTCACTGTGTAGCTCTAACGGCACCCCAAATCGACAGAACACTTGCTCCACGAGGCAGTCTGTGATTTTCTTTGCCTCTTTGTTTGGGATGGCATAATATATAGATTCTTTTTTAAATGGAAATCGTTCATTTGTTTATCACTGGTCATGCAACTTCAAAGACATCACTTGCCTTACTGTATTGCCTTATACCTACAAGAAAATTAGCAAAAATCTGCAAAAGTTTATATCAATTAGCGTGAAGTAGAGGAATAAGTTTTTGTAAGAATAGTTTATAAATTTTGGTGTAAATTTTGATAAGATTTATACTAAATTTGAGTGTAGAATTCGCTTGTGTCATATTATAAATATGAGAAAGCAATATCTTGAATCAGAAGTTTCCTGTGGCACGTGATAAGCGGCCGTGCACGTGATTGCCACAGTTTAGTATGCGGGGCTATCTCCATCACCCTCTTTGCACCCTCATTAATGCGCTTCTGGCGAGAGGGAGGAGTCTGTACTTGCGGCTAAATAATGCCATTTTCTTCTCACTTTACGACTAGCCGATCCGTTTAATCTTGCTCAGGGCTAAAAGCGTAATAAACCCTCGACATTATCCAGGAGGTAATAATTCGGGGAGGAGGGATAAATTGAGTTTATATTACCCGAAGCCCTTTGAAACACCCTATGAAATGACTTTGAATTTAAAGACAATGAATAAAAGACGATAGAGTATGAAAAGTTTTTAGAATAAAACGTCAGAGATAGCTTTATCATATAAAGTTAAAAATAACAACGTTACCCGTTTTGAGCCCCAAACAGGATCTTAATATTTTTATTTTGATGTGGGGTTTCTAGACCTGTATTTAAACCTATGTGCCATGTTTTGTACCACGCTGCTATTATTTTTATCTCTATTTATTTATATTGGCTTAACTAGGTGTTCATATCATGATAGATCTTTTAGATGATGCTTCATATATGGCGGCCAATGTCTCATTCCTGTATCACATCATCTTACTCGTCACATGTCTACAGAGATCTGAGTGTTAGGCAGCTGTACTACTACTCTATGTTATGGTCTTCAAGAAGGGAGTTAAACTAAATGGCAAAACGGTAGAAGCAGTCAATGACTTTGAAAAACAATGGAAAGTGGAGAGCTCACAGGAGAAAAATGAAAGCAAAAGGAACGGTGGCAATTATTCAGATAGAAATATGCAAATATAAGCTAGAAATGACAATCAAGTGGTTGAAAAGAATGTATGAAGAACTAGTGGAATCCAAAATGCTGTATACAGTGGAAATCTCGGGGGAGGGGCCACAGAGGTAAACAAAACAGTGGACCAAGGCTACAGAAAGCTTTGTAAAGAGCTATTAGGCTTACAAAGATCAGCACCTGATTTATCGTCACTATTCAAGACTGAAGAACATATCTTCCTCCTAAGGAATATTGGTTTATCGTAATGTAACAAGACTGAAGAACATATCACTTTCCTAAAGATTATTGACTTCTCGTAACTATCGTTACTTCTACTTAATTTTGTGATTGGCCGATCCAATGGCACGTCACCACATTACGTCATATTACGTCATATAATTATTATTTCGGCCAATCACACGATTACATACATTTTTACATATTTAAATTATTAAATATGTTTACATAATTAGTTTTTATAAATTTATAAACTTTTCATACTTCAAACATAACCCAAAAGTGCTGTTACAGAGGAAAGGAATACAAGCGATGTGGGTAAATTGGTAAAATACAGAATAGAAGATATAGAAAGACAGGAAATATGGGGAAGTCTAGAAAATATGAAATCGTTATAATTTTACAAACAAATAAACATAAATTGGGGAGGGGATGTATATGAAGATTACTAAAATAGGCAAGAGAGAGAAGGGTTAGCTTGGATGAGAACAGGAACAATATTTCTAAGATGTATAAGAGGTAGGGAAAAGGGAATTTGTGAATTGTGTGGGGGAAAAGAAAGCATAGAATACTATGTAAGAGAATGCGAGGAGGTTGTCATGTGGAGAGAAAAGATTTGGAAGGAAAAATGGGAGAAAGTAGAAAAGAGGATAGTAGCTATAAAAATGTTAACCAAACAAAATACGTAAAGAAACAAAATTAAAGTTCTACAAAGTTATGGCTGTACCTATACTGACATACGGAAGTGAGACTTGGACGTTAACTAAAAAGCAACAGAGTAAAATACAGGCTTCAGAAATGAAATTCTTTAGAAGTGTGAAAGAATGCACGAAGAGGGACTTAATAAGAAATGAAAATATAAGAGAAGAGCTGGACATTTTTAGTCTGAATGATAGGTTAAAACATTTCAAAAAAAAATGGAAGGAACATGTTGAAAGAATGCCAGATAATAGACTTACAAAACAAATATTACAGTATCATCCTAAAGGTAGGAGATCGGTGGGCAGACCCAGGAAACGATGGCTGGAGGACTTCGAAGGCGGAACAGGCACTTGATTGCCTATGCCATGAAATGAAGAAGAAGAAGAAGAAGAAGAAGAAGAAGAAGAAGAAGAAGAAGAAGAAGAAGAAGAAGAAGAAGAAGAAGAAGAAGAAGAAGAAGAAGAAGAAGAAGAAGAAGAAGAAGAAGAAGAAGAAGAAGAAGAAGAAGAAGAAGAAGAAGAAGAAGAAGAAGAAGAAGAAGAAGAAGAAGAAGAAGAAGAAGAAGAAGAAGAAGAAGAAGAAGAAGAAGAAGAAGAAGAAGAAGAAGAAGAAGAAGAAGAAGAAGAAGAAGAAGAAGAAGAAGAAGAAGAAGAAGAAGAAGAAGAAGAAGAAGAAGAAGAAGAAGAAGAAGAAGAAGAAGAAGAAGAAGAAGAAGAAGAAGAAGAAGAAGAAGAAGAAGAAGAAGAAGAAGAAGAAGAAGAAGAAGAAGAAGAAGTAGTGTTAACCGGCAGGGGGGAAAAGAAGGTAAGAAGTATTGGTGATTTCTTGTAGAAAGGAAAAGAAAAATGGACAAGAAATATAAAGAATATGAGAAAGGAAGATGAGGGGGAAGAATGGGGATAATTAAGTAACAAGGAGACATGGAGGTTAAAAGCTACCTGGCAGAGCAGAAGACCAGGGTGCCATGTAAGTCAAGGTAGCAACAAGGTAATGTAGCCAAAAGTTGTAAATTGTAAAATTTTTGAATATGCAACATAAATAATGTAAATCTAGAAATCTATAGATGGGAAGATGGTAGCATCTGATGTGTCCATAGAAGGCTTCTCCCTCCTCCTATACATGCCGGTAGATGTGTTTACAGCAGAGAAAGGCAGCTTCGAGAGTTGTGACATATTTAAGCTGGAAGCGAGGCCTGCAGTGCGTGTGACGTCAGGCAAGAGCCGTGTAGTACAAATTGCACATATAAATGACACTTTAGTACAATTATACATTTACTACATTTCTCTAAAAATAGATAAAACTCCTAATGATAAAAAGTCTCGTATTTATCAATTTAATTGTTTAGATTGTGAACTGTTTATATTGGAAAGATGAAACGTAATTTGAGAACCAGAAAGAAAGAACATTTTCGTAACATTAAGTACAAACAAACTGATAAATCGGCCTTAGCAGATCACTTTTGGTAATTTAACCATGAAATAAATCTTGAAGTAAAATTATTAAAATAATTAAGGGCACTGGGAGGTCGATATGTTTCAAAAAATACATCTTTTGTTTTTAATATTAAAAAGTTATATAATTCTTCAGCTTTAAAATGATATAGCATAGGTTGTCAGCTGGTATTAAAGCCCTTTAATTCGTCAATTTAAACATGGCGGCGTAATGATACGCCCACTTCCTGAGAATGATGCTTAAACTTTGATCGTGATTTCCCAAAACCTTGATTTTTCATACTTTAGGTGCATGTTTCTCAAAAACTATAAAGGATATTGACAGAAAATTTTTAGTGATTATTTGTCAATGTTCGTTGAACACATTCGACTAACACTTATATTCATGTGATTTATAAAATGGATGAAAAAAAATATTCAGTCCTTGAAAATATTATCATTTTTTTTACTCAAAATTAATTAATTTTTCATTTGCATAGTATAAACTATATGTGATTTTTGTTCAGCTGATATTGTAAAAGAGTATCTTAGGTTATTTAGGATAAAACTTGGTACATGTAGCTTTAAACTCCTACAAGTAAAGTGCACCTGAAATATAGGATGCAATATTTTTTTTCAGGACACGCGGTGTGATTTATGCCCCTTTTGCATGGACCTATGTGAACGTAATTTAAATATTGTGCAGTAGTTAAATGCAGGCATCCTTATACAGTAATCATACCGAATTTCAATTTCTGATAATGTTTAGTTTTCTTTATATTAAAATGTTAATTTTGGTAAAAATAACCTCCCATTGACCTTAAATGGTCCGATAGATGTAACAGTTTGGGAAAAGATATTTATTTTAAAGCATAAACATCGCGTAATGAATTAAATAACGAGGGTGCACTTAAGCGGAGCCACCCAAGGCTGAGAGAAAGCCACCCAATCTCCCTTACCACTATTTCACAACGACTTTCTTTTGTTATTGTTAATAAACAAATGAATTTTGAAATACCAGCAGTTGATTCTGTTTTAGCTTTTTTGTTGATAATTTACGTCCTGCAACGTTAAGTCATATCGGACGATGAATGAAATGGATGAAATGATACTCAAATGAGCCCGGAGTCCATAGAGCTTAGAGCTACCTGACATTCGTCTTTCAGGATAAGGGAAAACTCCAGGTAACTAACCCTGACCAAGTTTCGAACTCGGGATCTCTTGAACGTGATGCAGACACGCTACCATCTACGCTACTGAGGCGGGCAATGTTTGTTTCGTTTTCATATTTTGTTAATTACTGAAAAAAAAAAACAATACCATGGTAACCAGAATCCTTGACAACGAAGTGTGCTGATGGACAGACGATGTCACCCGCCTCGGTAGCGTAGTTGGTAGCATGTCTGCCTCACTTTCAAGAGGTCCCGAGTTCGAATCTCGGTCAGGGTGGGTTACCTGGATAAGGGTTTTCCGGGGTTTTCCCTTATCCTGAAAGACGAATGTCGGGTAACTCTAAGCTCCATGGACCCCGGACTCATTTGAGCATCATTTCACCCATTCCATTCATCGTCCGTTATGACTTAACGTTGCAGGACGTAAATTACAAACCAAACAAACAAAACAAACTGACGATGCAAGCTAATTGTTTGTGAAATCGATCTCAGTTAGAAAAGAAAGGTTAACATCGTTTTTTTAAAGATGACTGAAGGTTTTTTTTTTTTTTACAAATAGTTACATTTGTGTAATTTCTAGAAGTGTTTATTGATTGATAAGTAGATAAATGACAAATATATCTTTTAAGAATAGAAGAGTGAGTCGAGAAAGTCATCAGATCTTTAAAGTAAAGATGCAAAGCGATTACGTGTACAGGTTTATACAGCGCAGAAAAGAAGAGGGTAGTAGAGCGGAATGAGCTTGGGGTGCACAGCGATGAGATACTTCAGAAGAGCCTTTGAGGGATGATGGTGCTCGAGGTTCGATTCAGAGTCTCTCGACTATAGTCCCACATGATGGCAGAGCGAAGGAAACAGGGCATCCCAAGGGAAACGAGTTCTAACCTCATAAAGCTCCGTTCCTTTCGCGAGAGTGCATGTCATAAAATAAAATGCCACGTAAATAAAATCGTTCCCCACACAAAAAGTTTGAAAGTTGCATGAAAGCGCCTGAGAGGATGCACGCGAAGCGCAAGCAGGAGGGGGGATTAAAAATGAAGCAAAAAGCACTTGGAGGACAAGAACACAAGTATGTGTGTGTGTGTGTGTGTGTGTGTGTGTGTGTGTGTGTGTGTGTGTGTGTGTGTGTGTGTGTGTGTGTGTGTGTATATATATCCACGTTTAATACGAAGAAAGGTATTGTCGTCTGAGAGTTATTGATGAGATACCCTAACTGCACAGTTTGGTGATATGATGTGAAGAGTTATGCTTGAAGATAGCTTTCACCATTCACTGTCCCTGTATACGTGTGTGGCTGCGAATATAGTGCCCATGGGAAATCTCAGAGAGAACACATATACTCTATAAAAAAAAGAAGTGTGTGCCTTTTTTACAGTGCGAGAGCTGGAGAATAAAAGAGATGGGGGAACAAAAATATTCTCCCTCTTCAGAGTCACCACGTTTTATGCTCTAAAAGGTAAACACATGTTTGTCCCACTACCTGAACATAAACACTAGGAGTTACAAACCTGTTGGTGAATCAAACCATGTGAACGTTTGTTATATACTCTTCTAATAATAATCTGTTAAGGGTAAAGGAGAGACAAAAAGGGGGGACATCTCACGTATTGACACCTTGACACAGATCTGTTGAGGCTAACAACTCCCAGGAAGAAGGGATGAAGTGATAGAACAGAAGGCCACAACGTTACACGCAGAGGTTCTACTCCAATTACTCCAGGACCCGTAGGTCAAAAGACCCTCGCCGCCTTCAACCAGGGAGGCCGCGCCGTGGCTCAGTGATTAGACCGCTTGGCTCTCACCAAGGCGGCCCGGGTTCGATCCCAGGCGACCGCAAAGGGTGGACAACACGGCGCTGGGCGGCTTTTCTCCGTGATCTCCGGTTTCCCCCGCCATCTCATTCCACCGGTGCTCCATCTTCATCTCATGTATCATCAGTGTCATCGCCTGCGGTGCCGTATGTAGTAAAAGCGGGCGTTAAACACTACACATTCATTCATTCAACCAGGAAGTTACCGAGCTGTCCCAAAAGGGCGCTCGGCGCCTCCGTGGCGCTTTCTATAGGGCAAGACCTAGAGACTAACAAGCCCCCGCCCCAACTGGTCCTGTGCACTCAATACGGGATGGAAGTTAATACGCCACTTACGCCCGTCAACACCAGCATGGGAAGGCTACTGATAGAGTGACCGCGCTTAAACCATCCCCAGTCGTCTCTCTTTGTAGGGAAAAACTGTGCCTCCCCCTAACCACAATGCCATAAACATTTTAGGAAACACCAACCGGGGTCAGAGGTGAATAATGTTAGGTACGTGTTTACAGCTGAGAGTACCCAGGACTGCCGTTGTTTAAAATAACGTCTAGAGGCAAAATGTAAATGAATGAATGGAACGAATAAATAAATAAATAAATAAATAAATAAATAAATAAATAAATAAATAAATAAATAAATAAATAAATAAATAAATAAATAAATAAATAAATAAATAAATAAATAAATAAATAAATAAATAAATAAATAAATAAATAAATAAATAAATAAATAAATAAATAAATAAATAAATAAATAAATAAATAAATAAATAAATAAATAAATAAATAAATAAATAAATAAATAAATAAATAAATAAATAAATAAATAAATAAATAAATAAATAAATAAATAAATAAATAAATAAATAAATAAATAAATAAATAAATAAATAAATAAATAAATAAATAAATAAATAAATAAATAAACAAATAAATAAATAAATAAATAAATAAATAAATAAATAAATAGATAAATAGATAGATAGATAAATAGATAAATAAATAAATAAATACATAAAGCCGAATTCACTGTAAGAAATCGCCATTGATTTTTTACATAAATTTTAAATTATTAATGTTTCCTATAATAATACATAATGTTACAACTCTTTATAACAACTGAAAAGAGATATATTACCTATGCTGTTATGGTATTAGTACTTCGATTACGTACAAGAACTAAATGTGTATTATTAGCATAATATCTAATAAAAGTTTAGTAAAACATCATTACAATTTTAAAGGGGTTAAATTGCATCAGTGTGCATGAATTTGTGAGGGATATTTACTTGCAAATCAAAAAAGCACTTTGGATATTCTGGTTGTTAATAATAATTTATAAGCAAAGATTGCACGTTAGAGCTTTGTTTATTGCAATTCTATGGCAGCTACAGGTGGTGAATTTCTGTTGATTTAACAAAGCAATAAATACTTCAAAAGCAAAAAACGAACCAAGGAATTAAAGAAAAACTAGTAAGGAAACTTTATTACTCTTTTCAAATTTTCGAAGCTTTTTACAAGGCTGTCTGCTAATTTTACAAATTTGAATAAAGTTATTCAGTGTATTTTTTTTTTTTTTAACCTCGGTGGGGCCGCCTGGTGATCTAGCACATCTTCTACTAGCTATGCTGGCTAGTACACGGGAATATTAATGGCTTCCCTCAACTCTGTCCGGAGACGTACCCGACCTCCCACGGGAATCGGGAACCACTGCCCCCTCGAGTCTAACCCAATCCGAACAACTCCCAATCAGGGAGCTATATTACAGTGGATATCTGCACATTATGGAATTTCTGGTAATGAATCAGCTGATATTCTTGCCAAAAAAGGTGAAAATTTAATTCAGAACAGAAGTAAAAACTTACTCTTTACATCCATAAAAAATTAATCAAAACTAAATATAAAAACAAACAAAACCAATCAATATCTAACAAAGCCAAAGATAAAGATAGAACATTTTAATTAAAAATCCAGAAATTATTCCAGAAATCCCACGTAAAGCTGCGGTAGCAAATTTTAGATTACTTACGAAACATGATTTTTTGGCCAAACACCTACACAGAATAGGCATTTATACAAGTCCAAATTGTTCTCTGTGCAACAAAGAAGGGGAGATGACTGAAGAACATTTTTTAACCTGTGAAGTCCTACCTGCCGGACCCACTACACAGAAATTTTGGAGAGCAAGAGAGCTAATGGCTTCATTGCCAAAGCCTAGCATATGACAACAAAGAAGAGGAAATGGCTGAAGAACATTTTTTAACCTGTGAAGTCCTACCTGCCGGACCCACTACACAGAAATTTTGGAGAGCAAGAGAGCTAATGGCTTCATTGCCAAAGCCTAGCATTTGACAACAAAGAAGAGGAAATGACTGAAGAACATTTTTTAACCTGTGAAGTCCTACCTGCCGGACCCACTACACAGAAATTTTGGAGAGCAAGAGAGCTAATGGCTTCATTGTCAAAGCCTAGCATTTGACAACAAAGAAGAGGAAATGACTGAAGAACATTTTTTAACCTGTGAAGTCCTACCTGCCGGACCCACTACACAGAAATTTTGGAGAGCAAGAGAGCTAATGGCTTCATTGCCAAAGCCTAGCATTTGAAAACAACAACTCCCAATCAGGGAGTTAATCTTAGTTAACCAAGTATAATCATCAAGAAACAAATGAAAATACAACGCATTTGTTATTTCTGGTTTCTCGACGTGGATCTTCGAAAAGTCAACGTGCATCCCATCTCAAACATAGAAATCCCGTATCAAATTGCGCCCGAACGTGTGGCTGATGAAGATGGAGACAAATTAACGACGAACACTTCACAAATTCCTGCCCCAAACTATCATCAATATCAAAATTCCCATATATCAATTTGTTGCACAGCTTCTGAAGTGTATTGTGTACAATTTCAGAGCTCTAGCTGTAATATTGTGGGAGATGATTATTAAATATGGGAAAATAACAAACAAAAAACAACTGAACTTGAGAAAAATAGCTTTAAAGTTTTCATGCAGTTTGCATAAAAATATAGATAATTTCTTTATGTTAGAACGTTCCAGAAGTGTAACTGACACTTTCTTTCCTCCTAGTAACCTCTTGAGCCTTAGGTTTTAGATGTATTTACTGAAATAGTAGTCCATTTTCAGATTCCACTGCTAATTGAGAAGCAAAACCAGAGGTGTAAAGCAACTCCAGGTTCAGAGTTTGTGAAAACAATGTGGGCATGCTAAATCGTTTATCAATTGTTTCAACTGGCCAAAATCTAAAATAATATATTTGCTCTCACGTACATCCTGCTCTGGTACATAGGTACTGCATTGAACCTCCAGTTTAGAAAGGCTTATGAGCATCTTTTACTGTGCTATAGGCTCAGTTACTTCCTGATTTACTTCAACTGAAGTATCTGTTTTCCCCCATCTGCTCTTATTCATTAATTTACACAAAGCGGCTGTACTGCCATTTATCTTTGGCATTCTAAAACAGTAAAATAATGCAGTACTATATAAATGAATATAGGTAACTTAACCTCTTTAATTTCACAATACATGATTGCTCTAGGCAGGTTTGCTGAAATGAACTTGTATCACAACTTACGGTGTAATTTTAGGAACAAATGGACACTTGAGTGTAATAAATATAATACAAAGAGTAGAAAACCTAACAATAGGAACTTTAAACTTCAAGTATCGCTTCTAAAGCACTAGAAAAACGCAAGAAAACAAACATTTCGCGCCTTTACACAGTAAGTATATCAAGGAAACTACTAAAGCATCAGGAAAAATTACTGCTATCTAGGGGATTCAAATGAAAGTTTGTTAAAATAGGCTACGGTGGCTTAATGATATTTTAAAATCAAATCGTTCGTAAGTTCTCTGCATTCAAAAATGTGGGCGTGCCACTTAAAGCATGGAGAGGCATCTAACCAGAATGGAGTGTTAAAAATGGCGTTCAAAACAGGTGTTCCGTTTGCCCTACGGGCATGAACATTTGTAAACAAGTAAATTAAATTATAGTGCATATTTTGCTACAGAAATATAAAATTCCATTTTTTTCACTCACGAAATTGACTAAAACAGCACTTTTGTCCCCCTTAACCGTAAAAACTGCAAGGTTGATGGTTTTTTGTTTCTTACCAAAGGCATTTACAATGTCTGCAAAGTTATTTGGAGGCATAGCCCACGTTGCATTGTTACCCTGCTTTAAATTATACATCCGAGGATGTCATTTTGAAAATCATATCATTACTGTACTTTAAAGATACATTTTTTTCCGTGTCTTTATTTTCTGCTTCTTTTTTATAAAATAATTGCGTCCCTCTAAAACTGGCACTGTGGGCAAATACTTAGTTGGTCTGTTTATAAATCGGGTCATGGCGTTCTTCAATTATGAAATTTGAAAAATGGTTTACGAAACAATTTCTTGGAATTGGCGCTCCTAGTTCAGAAGAGGTCATAAACTGTTGATGGATTATGAAGGTGACCTATTCTCCTCCACAGGAGGAAACCGACCGTTTTCCATTAGGTGGTGGCAAACAAAGGACGGACTGAGCACGCTCTTGCACCAAAGCCATAAAATTATTACCTAGATTTTTAGTACCTCAAAGTCCTCGTCTCGTAGACGGTTGTCTGTGGTGGTGGTTGTGTTGGTGGTGATGATGACCCTTTGGAGGCCAAGTGGGAGGATACATCTCGTACAGTGTCTTCAAAAAGTCATTAAACATTCTCATATTTCGGTCAAACATTTTTGCGAATGATCCTCTTTGTTCAATGTATAATTTTTCTGTTGAAGAAAATCTCATTTGAAATAATTCTTTAAGGATACTTATGACTAAAAATTTGAAATGCTGTGCTAAAAACACCAGCTTTTTAAGATTTGTACCACAGATTTAACTTAGTGCAAATATGATATAGTCTAAATTTTGACCATTTCACTTTGATAGTTCGGAAAATATTTTAACAAAAGTTTCCCAATACATCCAATTTTTTTATTTTTACTAGGTTTCTCTGTTTCTCCATAACTATTGGCTCCAGAAATGTTTAAAGAAATGAATATGGCTCATTTTCCCTATAAAGTTCATATATTTTTGTTTTAGAGTAAAGAAAATGTGCTTCTTCGAACCTTATTCACATGAATATCAGAGAATCTGACGTATTGCACACAGTATTTTCTCTTTATAAACTATTCTTTAAAATGGCAACACCTCTCTTCTTCATATTGAGATAAACATTTGCAGAAACTGTCTCATTTCAAGTTTCGTTATAGCTATAATTGGAATAAGAAAACTCAACAGGTTGGTTGGTCCGAAAATAAAAGATACGTGCTTCCTACACGATAAAAATATAAATATTTTGAAATTTAAATCAATAGAATCGAAACCTGGGAGCAAAAGCTTATATTCAGAAAAACTATTTTATATAAATTAGTTCCTTTAGCGATATATACATATTTTATGTAGTATTTAACATTTAGTCTGTCACAGCTTGCCAGTTAAACGAAGTTCGTCTTCACCAAATGGAGTGGCGCAAGCAGAATTGGGAAGACTGGGAACTAGAAGGATAATGATGGAAAGGGTGTTAAATTATTAGACAACGATTAGGAGTTTAGATGAGCAACATATTCTGCATCATTGCTTGATAGTACCGGAAAGACTAAATCAGATTCATGGCTAAATAAGATAACGGAAATGATGTTAAAAATAGGGTTTGGTGTCATGTGGGAAAACAGGGAATTATTGTAAAGTGGATGTTGGAGATATCTTAGGTTAAGAACGGAAGATATTGAAAGGCAAGAGATCTTAGGAAGCTTCAACTTAAAAATCTCACTGGAAGTTTACAGAGAGATGAAAGTGATGTGGAACAGGGAAAAGTACATTGATATTTGTGATAAAGCAGCAAAGGAAGGCTTTGCATGGGCCAGAACAGGGGTGGTAAAACTGAAGGCTTTGGGAAGAGGGAGGGATCTCGAGAAATGCCCATTGTGTCACAAAAGGGATAAAGAATGGCATTTGCTTTTAGAATGTGAAGACATAAGGTTACTTATGTAAAAAAGAATGGGCAAGGTTACCAAAAGAAATTCAAACAATGAAATTAATGAATGTAAAAACTAGGAAAAATTTAATAGAAATTGGGAACTTTTGGGGCAAAATAAGAGCCAAATGGTTGAGGAAGATACGTAAATATGACGAAAATGATGATGAAGTATTTTACATAAGATGCCAATAGGGACCCATTAGCTCAGAGTTTGAGTCTACTGGGCCCAAGGGTAACCTGCAACTCAGTGTAGTAATAAGTATATAAATGTGAAATCATTTGTAATTGAAATGGAATTAAAGATTCCTACCTACCTACCCACATACCCACCCAGCTACCTACCTACCCACATACCCACCCACCTACCCACATACCCACCCACCCACCTACCTACCTACCCACCCAACCACCTTCCTACCTAACCACCCACCTACCTACCTACCTACCCACCCACCCACCCACCCACCCACCCACCTACCTACCTACCTACCTACCTACCTACCTACCTACCTACCTACCTACCTACCTACATACCTACCCAACCACCTTCCTACCTACCTACCTACCTACCTACCTACCCACCCACCCACCCACCCACCCACCTACCTACCTACCTACCTAACCACCCACCCACCAACCCACCCACCTACCTACCTACCTACCTACCTACCTACCTACCTACCTACCCACCCAACCACCTTCCTACCTACCTACCTACCTACCTACCTACCTACCTACCCACCCACCCACCCACCCACCTACCTACCTACCTACCTACCTACCTACCTACCTACCCACCCACCCACCCACCCACCCACCTACCTACCTACCTACCTACCTACCTACCTACCTACCTACCTACCTACCCACCCAACCACCTTCCTACCTACCTACCTACCTACCTACCTACCTACCTACCTACCTACCTACCTACCTACCTACCTACCCACCCACCCACCCACCCACCCACCCACCCACCTACCTACCTACCTACCTACCTACCTAACCACCCACCCACCTACCTAACCACCCACCTACCTACCTACCTACCTACCTACCTACCTACCTACCTACCTACCCACCCACCCACCTACCTACCTAATCACCCACCTACCTACCTACCTACCTACCTACCCACCCACCCACCTACCTACCTAATCACCCACCTACCTACCTACCTACCTACCCACCCAACCACCTTCCTACCTACCTACTTACCTACCTACTTAACCACCCACTCTCCTACCCACCTACCTACCCACCTACTCACCCACCCACCTTCCTACCTACCTACTTACCTACCTACCTTCCGACCTACCCACCTACCTACCTACCCACCTACCTACCTACCTACCCACCTACCCACCTACATACCTACCCACCCACCCAACTACCTACCTACCTACCCACCTACCCACCTACCTAGCTACCCACCCACCTTCCTAACCACCTACTTACCCACCTACCTTCCGATCTACCCACCTACCTAACTAACTTCCGACCTACCTACATACCTACCTACCCACCCACCCACCTATCCACCTACCCACCCAACCACCTTCCTACCTACCTACTTACCTACCTACCTAACTTCCAATCTACCTACCTACCCACCCACCCACCCACCTACCCACCCAACCACCTTCCTACCTACCTAACTTCCGACCTACCCACCTACCCACCCAACCACCTTCCTACCTACCCACCCAACCACCTTCCTACCTACCCACCCAACCGCCTTCCTACCTACCTACCTACCTACCTACCCACTTACCCACCCACCCACACACACCTTCCTACCTACCAACCTACCTACCTACATACCTACCCACCCACCCACCCACCTACCTACCTACCTACCTACCTACCTACCTACCTACCTACCTACCTACCTACCTACCTACCTATCTACCTACGTACCCACCCACCACACACTTTCCTACCTACCTACCTAGTTACTTATTTATCTACCTAGTTACTCACTTACTCAGTTAATTACTTAGTTACTCACTCACTCATTCACACACTCAGACACATTCACACACTCAGACACACTCACACACTCAGACACACTCACTCACACACTCATTCACTCACTCACTCACACACTCACTCACTCACTTACTCACTCACTTACAAAGCTCGTCAAAATGAAAATAGACTTAAAGGCCATGCATCGAAAATTCAACGTACTAATTTCATTTCTGATCAAAACAATTTAAAACATTTGGCGGCTTTAATCACACTGGTTTGAGTAATTTTTGAGAAACTCAACATTTTTGGAAAATATTCTATATAAAGAATACAAAATCTTACTGTCGCATCTCCTATTTATTTAGGTTTATTTTTGACTTTTCGTTTTTGAGTTATGTTCTAAAAATTCTCTTTTTTTTGATTCAGGAGACAAGTATTTTTTGGTGTCGAACTTTAAGGGGGAGTACAATACTTCTACTAAGAAATAGACTAGGTACACATATTTATACCAGTGCTTACTTATTTATTAATGCATTTATTATTAAGCATCTTCATTATTACATAAAATGTTCAAAAGATGGCATCTTTTCTTGTAAACCGACTCGTTAAGGGAGGCAAAAGAAGGGGAAATACAGAAAAACAGGGGAAGGAGAAAATGGGATAACAGCTTTATTTTTCCTTTGGTGTTGTACTTGTTTTCTGCCGTTTCTAGATAGTGCAAATGGTTTCTGCTCCCCAGTCCATATGTATGTATGTGAGTAGGAAGAAAAATTATTAGATCCATAACTCTCCGCGTGCGGTGCTCCCCTCATGGACCCGGTGTAATCATGCCGGACGACGTTTAGCAAAGAAACATCTTCCGGTGGTTGGACCGCCAGACAACGCACATGAATCTTGGTAATGTGGTTTGACTCAACGGATCATCTGCTTACTTCAGAGGACTCGAGTTTGATAACCTGCCTTAGCTAGCAGACACTTTGTTTTCACTCTTTTGACTCTGTCTAATGAATTCCAAATAATTTCGGCAGTTCATTTTATAAATACAGTAAAACTTTGTTAATCCAGACCTCTTTAATTAGGACGTCTGGATAACCTGGACCACTTATGAGAAAGAGAAAAAAAAAAACAGAAAATAAAAATAAAATAAAATAAAATCTGCATTACTATGCCTTGTTATCTAGTTTCTAAATCAAGGCATAACATCCACCGATTTTATTTCTCATTTTATACTTTATTTATTAAGTACATCCCATTTTTGCAGATACATATTATATTATGAAAGTTAACTACTTATCTAAACTAATCTACTGCTACTGTTCTAATCCTATTTCTGTTCACAGTCCTCTAACAAAAGAAATTTAACAATTCAATCTAACTTAAACTATTATCACCTGTTTGTTTCTACTGAATAATAATTTGACTGATGGTACTACACTATATAAGTTTTACAATTTTATCCTGGTTTCCATACCCTTCCTCAACAAGTTACATGATTTGACATCAGGAATAGGAGCTGTTCATCATTTCGTCGTTTGTTCCATCCTTGCTTATTTGAAATATCTTTTTCTCGTGTAACTGGACCATCCTCCTCCTGCTGCCTGCTTCAATCCTGCCCGTGAAAATCCAGTTGCTTTCGTCTGTTAATTCTCAATCACCCTGTTCCTGACTAATTATTGGTAATTTAGACGATGTTTCCTCCTACTGCTCTACTTGTCTCCTTTGTCTTAATCTAGTAGATCTCCTTAGTTGTGGTTGATGTTCTACTTCCTCTCTTTCTAAACGTTGATGAAAGCCCAGTTGTTTCTCTTGTAGATATCTGCCGTAACTCTGTGTGGATACTGTTCCTGCCATCTGTTCTAATATTCTGTAATCTTCTTTATTTCTGATTATTGTTGCTATTTGTTTTGCAGCTAATTGTTGCCGTTGATGCTGAAGTTCTTCTCGGTAACTTTGGCATTCAAATAGAACATGTTCGGGTGTATCCTTTAGTCCACAAAGCTCACAATTATCATCTCTTTTCTTGTTGATCCTCTTATAGTAAGTGCCATATGGTCCATGACCCGATAGATAATATATAAGTCCTTGCTTGGGATCAAGATGTTGCAGTCTGTCTTTCTTTGATGTTTGTAAAAATACTGTAAACCCTTCTTCCTGTTTCTAAATGATTACATTCCTGTTGCCATAAATATATTAATTCCGAATTTATTTAAGAAAATAAGAGAGAAACAACAGTAGTTGCTCAGGTTCTATGTGACAAGTCACTATATATATAGTGACTTGTGGGCTGGTAGAATTAATGGCCGAGTGGCAGAAATTAAAAATCTCCTTTATTTTTCGTAGCAATACTCTTAAAGATTACAGCAGCATTACGTTACGTACACCATCAGTCGACCAAGGTCGTTGACAATAACAAGCATTACCTTTCATTACTACACTTCACAGCTGGCTCTCGTTTTACACACAACTCTTGTTACACAACAACTGTTTTACAACTGTTTCATGCCAGTTGCCGTGACCAGGGAGTAACCGAGCTGTCCCAAAAGGACGCCCGGCGCCTCCGTGGGTCTCTTCATAGGGCAAGGACTAGAGACGAACAGGCCCCCCCTCATCTAGTCCTGTGGACTCAAGACGGGATGGAAGTGGATACGCCACTTACGGGCGCAAACCCCAAAGGGGAAGGCTACCGATTAACCTCGGTAGGGCCACCTGGTGATCTAGCACACCTTCTACAGATGTATTTTTTATCTTGAAAAGTGCAGAGCGATGCGCAGTGGTATCTGGACGAGTCCACCTCAGAACGGTTACAACTGGAGGGGAGGGCAGGTCAGTTGCGTACCAGTTGCGAGCAACTAAACACGTGCTAAGCTACTCGGTAATGCTACTGCTTGTTTCAAAATGTGCTTGTCTCCTGGTTCCAAGAGAGCATTTATAAATGACGCCTCCTAGCAGCACATTAGGAAACAAAGTGCTACATTTAAAAACACGAGAAGTAATATCCAATATCCATAGATTTATAAAACAGGAACAATGGTCTGGGTCAGCTATAAAAATCTGGGGAAGGGTATCTGAGGCAACAGTTGTGTCTGAAAGCAGTTTAGGAGAGTTATTAAGGAAAGAAAAGCCATTGGTGCTAGTGCAAGAACGTCCTTCTCTATGCCCAGTAAACAAAGATTAAGAATATGCACAAAATCTAATTTGGATGTTTTAATTCAGAAGTAGTTAGGCGAACTATGAATAATTTTTAAAGCACAGATAAACAAAGACCAACTTTGAAGAAAGTGCTTATGAAGCTTAAAAATTCTACTGACTTCCAAGGCAGTGTCTGAACATTAAAAAGAGTTCTTTTGAAGCTAGGATTATTAAAAAAAAAACACTAAGCGTAACAGACAAATTTTAATCGAACATCGCACCATACGTGCAAAAAGGCTTAAGTATTTACGAAATATTCCGAGATATCGAAGTGAAGTTTATATGGATGAAACTTATATAAATACAGCACATGCTGGACCATATGCCTGGAGTGAAATACGTTACAGGGACTCTGCAGTGATATTGAAAGGCCGACAGTTGTTTGTCATGCCTGCTGGAGGAGAACAGGGTTTTGTTCCAAATGCTTATGTACTATTTAAGATCCAACAAAAGCGTGGAGGTTACTACCATAGTAAGAATTACAACTTAGTTTATAAGAGCTGCAAAAACTGGCTTCGAGAATGAAATTTGTTTTTAGACACCTTATGCACCGCCCTCCCCTCTCGTAATCTTACGCGAGTGACGCATTATGGCGATAGGTGCACTATCCCCACCGCAGTTACTACTCATCCCTACTGCGCAGGATTCCTGTCAAGATAAAATAATACATCTGTACTAGCTATGCACACACACACACACACACACACACACACACACACACACACACACACACACACACAAACACACACAGCAGGCTGGCAGGCTGTTTGGAACAACCCGAAGGGGGATCAAATCGTGTACCTGCTCTGGAAAAAGCTTAACCACGTAGTGACGGGATGTGGATGTTGCAGGATGACGGGCGAAAATTAAGTGGGTGTTGAGAAGAGAGGTAGAGTAGCCGTATTCCCATAAAAGCCCTGGGTGTTCAGCGGGCGAACCTGTTTTCAATATCCACTTGGCGCCTCGTATATGCTAGTTCCTCCCCCTCTCCCTCCCACCCAGCCGTATGCGTCAACATGTATGCGCAAATGTCAGTGTGTATCCTCATCTAGACGAGTGAACTTGGTTATCACGTGCTTTGTTGGGAACACTAAATCTGTGAAACTTATCAGTTAGAATGCAGTTAAAGAAAAACTAAAGCCCAATCTTCCAGAAAAGTCTGTTCTTGTGATAGACAACGCTTCATATCACAATGTGACCAGAGCAAAATGCCCCACAGCGAACACAAAAAGCAGGATATGCAAGACTGGTTGGTTAAGCATAGGTTTCCGTTCGGAAGCCATATGCTGAAAGCGGAACTATGTGATCTTATAAAGTTGCATAAGCCAAAACATAAGAAATATATTGTGGATGCAATTTTAGAAGAAGATGGGCACGTAGTTCTCCGCTTACCATTGTACCATCCCGACCTGAATGCCATAGAAAAAATTTGGGCAAATGTAAAAGAATGGGTTGCGCTTTGCAATGTGAGCTTCAACATGGGAGACGTGTGGCGTTTGTGCGAATAGCGATTTGGTGAAATAGGAGAAGCAGAATGGGGTCCAGTTTGCCGGCATGTTCAACAAGTGGAAGAGAAATATATAAAAACTGAGGGTCTCCTAGAAACAGAGGTGGAAAAGCTAACGATCACTGTTTATGACGACAGTAGCAGCAGTGATTCGGAAAGTTATTACTGAGCAACCTCTGAATATGAGTGCAGCAGCAGAGCCGAGAGGTACGTTTTTGAGGGATGTGCAGACGACATGCTGGAAGGCATCGAGGAACTTCCCCAATCACCTCACGCCTAAGCCACGCCCATCGGTGGTGAGAGTCGCTCCTAAAGTAAGCAATACATTATGCCAGGGTTTTTACGGAAGTAATCTAACTGTAGCTTGTTGTTTCTCGAGGGATGATGAACCGGGTGCTACAGTCAGCGTGCACCGCTGGTGAATAAGTTAGTGAACTTGGAAGAAGATAGGTAGAATGTAGAATTATCCAGACTAAATATTGGGTAGCTGTTATTTAGTTTGGACAGGAATGGGCATCATATGGCTACCGGTAATGACCGCAAGACATGCGGGGTAACCGGTATCGTTTTAGGCGACGCTTACGAGGTACATAGTCCCCAAGGGATCTGACCACGGAGCTCTGATGATGAGGCAAACTCTTGAAAATTTTGGTAGCCCGGCGCCTAATTTCATCCTCCACATAACGGAGGGATTAAGCCTCATGAAGTAATCTCACGGGATTACTGCAGGCTAGTACTTGGGAATGAATGGCGTCCCTCAACCCCGTCCGGAGACGTACCCGATCGGGAACAACTGCCTCCTCGTGTCAAACGCAATCCGAACAACCGCCATTCAGGGAGGGCCGAGGTTCCCCCGAGGTACCACGAGTGCCAGGGGTCCGCAGCGCCCGCATCAAGGCACCTGAAGGGGAGTCTTTGCTTTTCTCCTTAACCCATATATTTAGGTGATCTTGATTAAAAATCTTCCTGTTTGCTCTATAACCAGTCAGGATCAGGACTATTGAGAATTAACAGACGAAAGCAACTGGATTTTCACGGGCAGGATTGAAGCAGGCAGCAGGAGGAGGATGGTCCAGTTACACGAGAAAAAGATATTTCAAATAAAAGTAAGGATGGAACAAACGACGAAATGATGAACATCTCCTTTTCGTAATGTCAAATCATGTAACTTGTTGAGGAAGGGTATGGTTATCAAGGTAAAATTGTAAAACTTATATAGTGTAGTACCAACAGTCAAATTATTATTCAGTAGAAACAAACATGTGATAATAGTCTAAGTTAGATTGAATTGTTAAATTTCTTTTGTTAGAGGACTGTGAAAAGAAATAGGATTAGAATGTATTGTAAGCTACTGGAAACAGTAGCAGTAGATTAGTTTAGATAAGTAGTTACCTTTCATAATATAATATGTATATACAAAAATGGGATATACTTAATAAATAAAGTATAAGAATGAGAAATAAAATCGGTGGATGTTATGCCTTGGTTTAGGAACTAGATACCAAGGCATAGTAATGCAGATTTTTTTTTTTTTTTTTTTTTTTTTTTTTTTTTTTTTTTTTTTTTTTTTTTTGCTCTATAGGAAAATCTTTCTATATTTTTAAGATTAAATTCCCTCTCACTTTCTCAAGAAATGAAATGTGTAGTGTTTAACGCCCGCTTTTACTACATACGGCACCGCAGGCGATGACACTGGTGATACATGAGATGAAGATGGAGCACCGGTGGAATGAGATGGCGGGGGAAACCGGAGATCCCGGAGAAAACCCGCCCCAGCGCCGTTTTGTCCACCACAAATCTCACTTTGCGGTCACCTGGGATCGAATCCGGGCCGTCTTGGTGATAGCCAAGCGGTCTAACTGAGCTACGGCGCGGCCCCCTTTCTCAAGATTATTCCATTCCAGGATATAATAAAGCTGTAACGCAATATACCATTTTTGGTGCATGCTTTCCCCCTCCCCCCCTCTAAACCGACTTATATGTGTTATACCGTTCTCCCTCAAGCACATCAAACTCTGCTGTTTTGGCTTGATTTGATCTCTTTCATTCCATTTTAAATAACTCGTAGTTAATTACATTTTTTCCCTTGAAACAGTTTATAGTTTTTTTTCTTCTTGACAATGTCTTGCATGGTTGTTCCAATTTCCTTTAGAAACCCTTATTTTTGAGTCTATTTATATCCAAGGTTTTTTTTCTTTTCTCCCAGGGGTCTACTTCGGTAGGTTTATACAAAAAGAACACATTTTGTATAAAATATGAAGAAGGTGCAATAACTAGGGACATACACCAGGAAAAAGGGCTAAGGCAAGGGTGGAAGTTAAGCCCAGCTTTGTTTAACTTGTTCATAGATGATATATTGAAAAATATAAGCAATAATAATAATTTCTTGCCGGTAATTAATAATATACAAATCCCTGGATTATTGTTTGCAGATGACTTGGTGATTGGTGCTATTACTGTGAATGGGCTAAAAATATCTTTACAAGAAATAGATAAATATTGTGCAGCTTGGGGAGAGTTCCAAGAAAAGGGTTAGTTATAGAAAGGGCACTTGAATTTAGAGGAGGGCAATATACTGAAACAATGCTTGAAGTATCAAGAACTAAGTTTACCAAATAAAGGATGGGTATGCAATTTACGAAATAATTTGGAAAATAATGGTATGGGTGATATTTGGAGAAAGAGAGAAACTAATTATAAAGGTTTTTGGAAAGGGGCTAGAATAAGATTTGAAGACATGGAGATCCAGAAACTGTTTAGTCAAATAACAGAGAAGAGATCACTTGTTTTCTATATTCAATTGAAAAATAGCTGGGGGAGGGAGAGGTATATAGATAGCACTAACAGTGAAGAAAGAAAAGGTTTAGCATGGATAAGAGCAGGGATATGGAGATTAAGAGGTCAAAGAAATGGATACCCGCAAGAAGAGTGCCCATTGTGTGGGGATAAAGAGGATATAAAACATATATTGTTTGATTGTAAGGAAACAGAGATGTGGAGGAAAGAACGTCAAATATCAAAAATGAATGGGGGAATCAGCTTAATCAAGGTTTTAAGTAAAAATTATAAAAACATAGGTCAGTTTTTAAGTAAGGTTAAAAACAAGTGGGTGTGGACTGTAAGAGGAGAGAAGGAATAATTAGTGACTATTCTGTAATAATACATATTGTAACATGTCTGTAAATATACTTAATTTACTGTCCTGTGTAGCAGTGGCCTGGGCCAAAACAGAGGGCAGTCCAAAATTTGTAAAAGCTTAGTACCCCAATAAATATTACTATTAAAGTCTGTCTACCCAACGCAAGTGCACGGCGGCCGCTTTCTTTGACAAACACTCATAATCGTTTTACAACATGAACCCTCCTACTGACGGTCCTCTCTACAATGTTGCAACATTTTAACATCACCGTCTTGCTCCTAATGAAACAGAATAACAGGAAGTTGGAACTTTGGCAACTGAGACTCCACGCGGAGTAGACATGCAACTGTCATTTTCAGAAAATCTGGGTTTCTATTGGTCCCCAACGTCAGTGTTCCATTTCTGAAGTGTGGAGATAGATTTATGACGGTCATTAGTGGGTGGGGAGGTCAGCTCCTTTGAGGTCCATTTGACTGGGAACTGCACATACGTTGGCTAAACAGACTTTACTATTACTTCGGTAGGTACGGGTTTGGCGCACCCGGGTTCCTAGGCCAACAGTCTCCCTCGTGTGGGCTCCTCTTCGTGGTTGAGGGAGACGGTCAACAGGCCCACCCACATGTAGGCCGTGCGTGGAGACCCGTGGAGAAGGTTTTTAGATTCTTGTCTAGTTTAGAGTTTACGATTTGTGAACGAAATTTTTAGTAGGTTTTGATTGATGTTTTTTATGTACGTGTATTTTTAATAGGTTTTGTTACGCTTGTATAGTTTTTAGAAAGTTTTATATCTGGCTTTTGCCATGACTAGTTTTTTAAAGGGTGCTGATGACCGCCATAGTTGAGCACCCTTATATATATCATTCAAGTTTTCTTCATTACCATTTCTCTCACTGTTATCTCTATATTATTGAGCATGGTCTGTAATGATAACATAGATTTTGAAGTTGGCAGGAGTGTTCTTTGGACTAGACTTGTTTTAGGAAGGAGAGTTTCAGACTGTCATTTAGCACTTGATGACATTTTTAATCTGTCAAGTCCCAACAGAGGAATTGTACCCCAGTGTGGTGTTTGAATGCAGATATTAGTTCTGCTGTGTGATCGCGTGGAAAGTACTTGCTTGCGTGAACCATTTCACTTTAATCCAGGCAACACTGAACTGGATATTGGGGGGTTAGTCCTCACTATACATACATGCCATTTTTCCTTCCTTTTTTCCTCTTTGGTTTCCTCCCCCTTGCGCCGCATCATGTTCTTTCCTTCCCATCTCACAAAGTCTTGATTTATCACAACACATAAACGGGCAGAATGCTGTCGGGAGGGTACGGAAATGATGATGGCATCGCAGAGATGCAGTCAGTCAGTTGAGGACCAGGCTGATGGCTCAGATCTTCTCTTTGAGTGGAGGGTTCAGCGAGGGTGAACTTCCCCCGGAAATAAGGGCGCTGGCAAAATGATTTCTGTAATTAAAACCCGCGCTCGATACGCGGTTTGCACTCTTTGCGGGAGATGAGGGATGTTTGTCATTTCTATAACCGACATTCTGGATTAGAGGCGGTGTCGTTAGATTCTTCCAGGCTTTCTAATAATAGACGTATTAGAAGATATGTATGTGCTACAGTCTGTTAACTTTGATCCCTTCCAATTCCTACTGGAGCTATTGCTATACATTTAACTGACTGAAGTCTTAATATGATTACTTAGAAAATGACGCAGGTACAGTGAAGCAATAAGTGTTATACAAAAAGCAACAAAAAGCTTCACTTATCTTAAGAAAATTGATGTCGATTTTTCTTATTAGTTGAACAGTTAAAGTTGAACTCGATTTCACGAACCCTTATCCCCATCATCAGTCAGAGAAAACACATTCGTCGGTAAGAAAGTTACTATGTTCTCACTTTCTTCTGGGGCAACAAGCCAAGGGAAAAGACGATTAGATATCATTATATCATTAGATATCAGCAGAATTCTCGCCAAATACATTATCAGGACCATCCACAAACCACCTCCGAAGATTAAACATCTGTTGAGACAAGTGAAAGACAAACTGGACTTCCAAGTTCCGGGAGTGTACCGCATTCTCTGTGAATGTGGGACACCGTATATAGTACAAACCGGAAGGACCATCGCTACTAGTATAAACGAACATGAACGGAGCATTCGTTTAATGCAACCTGAGAAGTCTGGGCTGGCAGAGCATTGTTTTCGTAACTACCATAGAGCCAATTTTCGGGAGACGAGCATCTTGGCAAAATGCAACAGTTACTGGGAACGGAGAATTAAGGAAGCTTTGGCGATTTCCTCTGAAAGGAGCACGCTTAATCGTGATGCTGGATTTCAGTTCAGCTCCTCTTTGAAATCGGCCTTAAAAATCGAAATACGTCTACTTAAGAAGTAAAGATCAGTACAGCTTGATAATCAAGTTAAGTAGCTACGTTTCTTTGACACAATTTTCTATACTCACGCCATCTCCTGACCTGGCAATTAATTTACTGAAAACAGTCTTTTGTTCAGTGATGCGAATTTTGATAGTGTTTTGTCTTTGTTTATAGCTGTGTTATATCCAGTGTTTTATTTTGTGGTTATAACATGTTATAAATATCCTGATGATGGGAGAGATGCACACTCCCGAAACGTTGATATCTAATCATATTTTCACCTGACTGGCTGGTCGAGAATAAAGTGAGCGTGTTCATCGCCAGGAAAGCTTCAGGTCTTAAGTTACTATGTTATTATGTTTCTGCAGTATTACCAAAATCTGAAAACGAACTTAAGAACAGAATCAACTGCTGGTATTTCAAAATTCATTACGCGATGTTTAATTTCTAAAATAAATGATATGCTTCTCTAAAAAAAATGAAATTCCTAATAACAAAAAATCTGGTATTTATCAATTTAATTGTTTAGATTGTGATGGGTTTTACATTGGCAGGACGAAACGTAATTTGGAATTCAGAACGAAAGAACATTTTCTTAACATTAAGTATAAACAAAGTGATAAATCGGCCGTAGCAGATCATTTTTGGTCATTTAACCATGAAATAAATCTAGAAGTTTAATTATTAAAACAATTAAATATCCCGATAGATTTAATGGTTTTGGAAAAGATAATTATTTTAAAAAATAAACACGCGTAATGAATTTTGAAATACCAGCAACTGATTCTGTTCATAAGGTTGTTTCGTTTTCATATTTTGGTAATATTGAAAAAAAAAAAAAAAAAAAAAACATAATAACATAGTAACTTCCTTATTGACGAATTTGTTTTCTCCTGTGGTTTTCTCTGACTGACGAGATGAACAAGGGTTCTTGAAATCGATTTTAATTTCAAGAAACTCAACTAATAAGAAAATCAGCATCTCTTTCTTAAGTGAAGGCTTTTATTTATTTATTTTTTTGTTCAAATAGTTATATTTGTATAATAATGAAATCTTAATATTTATTCCTTTTCTTTTTTGCATCTAGTTCCTACAATTAGACAATTTTATTATTACGTATGTAGATAAATGTGATATGCATTGTACACAAATATTTGATGTTAAATTTCACTTAAAAATATATTTTGGGGCTTCTGAATAAAGAAAACACCATTTTATTAAAAAATATCATTGTGTGTAAGGGAGTGCAATGTTTATCAAAAAAAAAAAAAAGCTCGAAATGTAACAAACTTAAAAATCAAACACAATATCTTAAAAAGATTCTACTAGAATATTTTCAGTAAAACTCTCCAATTCCAATCAATCATTACATCTAACATTTATCAAATTTAATTTTTCAAAATGGATCTCACAATTCTGATAAAAACACGAGGGCTGTTCAGTAAGGAATGATCATAACTTTTTACGCTTATAATCTTTGGCACTAAAATGCAATCTTATTATATTCTGTTAGCTTAATATGAAACAAACACGCCGTAGTAGTTTCATTGTTGCTACTCCTGGTTCTTGCCTGTGAGAACCAGGCAAGTTCAGACATGTTCACTATCGCCTTCCGCTTCTATGGAGGTAACGTGCAGTTAAAGTTGATGTTGGAGGAAGATCCGGAGTTTATTTCAAACGTAATTACTGCTGATGAAACTTAGCTACATCATTTTGATCCTGAGAGCAAACAGCAAAGCTCAGTGTGGAAATCTCCTTTATCACCAACCTCCAAAAAAGCAAAAGTGGTTGCTTCTTCTGGGAAAGTTATGGCCATCTAATTCTTTGATAATCATGGAATGGTTTATCAGCATGTTGTACCTGCACACACATCAGTAACTGGACAATACTACAGGGATGTCCTGAAAACATTGCAAGTCCATATCAGGCGCAAAATACTACATATCCGTGAAGCACGCTGGATGCTGCACCACAATAATGCGCGGCGGCATATCGCCAATATTGTTGCTGAATATCTTGCAAAACTCAACGTGAAGTGCATCCCTCACCCACCCTATAGTCCGGATTTAGCCCCATGTGACTTTTTCCCATTCCCTAACTTGAAGAAACGCCTTCGTGGGAGGCATTATCCATCATCAGAGGCAGTGGTGAAGGCTACAGAGGCGATGTTGAAGGATCTCTCAAAAAATGGTTTCCAGCATGTCTTTGAAAACTGGCAGAAACGCTGGGACAAGTGCATCGCATTTAGGGAAGACTATATTGAGAAGGACCATCAAAATTATGAGGATGAGTAAAGGTACGTTGTCAAAAATATTAGTGATCATTCTTTATTGAACAGCCCTTATGATTTGCCCAGAAATAGGTGACAACTTTGTCCTTTTGTGCTCGCCAGAGATTATTTGGAAAGGAAGGTCAATTGGGGAGCTTTAGTCAACGCAATGGCAGAGAATTCTTAGAGACGCGATGAGATAGTTCTGAAAGTTTCTTTTCCCGTTTGTATGAGCAACTGTCTATGTGAACAGAAGATGCTGGTGCTTCCTACTCGCAGAATAAAACCGTTCTTTTCATCAAGGTATACAACCATAATTGTACTGGTGTTGCGAAATATTTACATCTGCCTCTAATCTTTACTGCAGATCATGTAATACGTTGAGCTACAAGTGACGCAAAGCAAGATGGAAACTAAGCCCTCAAAAGCCCGTACCAATACTGAGATGCAGCGCGGGCACTCAGATAAGATAATGAAGCACTGCGAAAGGGTGGGTCCAATCCTTTGGCATAACTGCAATTTTATGTTCGCGTCTGACGCCAGAATTAAACAGAAACTGTTTATTATTATATTTTACAACCGGTTTTTAGTCCGCAATGCCTCTTCCAGGAATTACCAAAGCGAAGTTCTTCTTACTCACTTAATTTTTTTAACAGTATTATAGGTCTGGACTTCGGCTTCACTCCAAAGCCAAGGCTTCTTGAACTGTTCCTTTATAAAATGTTCTAATATCATTTGGTTCGGCGTAAATGAATTATTTCCCATAATAAAGTTATGTTCTTAATTATTTAAAAGGCGAGACATTATACTTGCAATGTAGTACCTGGCAATATATGAATTTTAGTACCTGCAGCACAAAATGTACCAATATTATAAAAAGATAGAGAGAGATAGATCTATTTACTATATGCGCGCGATAACACTGACATCTAGTGGATAATACGCTAAGCTTTATCATGTCCGCCATATTTCGTTTTGATCAATTTCGAGGTTAATCAGCTGACCAGTTTACAACAATCGTATGTTAGAATTAGATTTTCAGTTCGTCCTTGGCAACATATACATGTTATGAGACACGTCAAAATGTATAAATACAGTATATACATAAAGTCAAATTGATTACATACAATATACACAGTAAGCAGCTTTTCTATGGTTTCATGTGGTATTTGCATAGACTAATTTACTGCAAGAAATGTCATAATATAAATATTACAGGTTTGTGAATGTACTGTGCTCCCAGTGCTCATTTACATGGTTATAGTTCTAAAAATTCATTAACTGTATAAAAACAGTGTGCATGCAAAAATTTCTTAACCTTATTCTTAAAGTGTTTTAATGATGCAGCTTGTTTAAATGAATTTGGAAGTTTATTGTCTAACATTATCCATGTTACGTGTGTGGTGGTAATGTACATCAGCATTTACTTGAAAATGATTTATATTTGTAGGAACATTTGTGGATGTTATGGCTCTCGAAAGGGGACACATTATTATTCGTCTACCTCCGTATAACTGTGATCTGAATGCAGTTGAGCTGGCGTGGGCAAAGCTATGGAATGTTTTCAGAGGATGCAACGTTACTTGTGATATCTTCGCTTATCTTACACGCTATTTTGCTGAACTGTTTTTCAAGGTTCACCACGCTGCAGAAACAAGAGAGCGTTAGATCTCGCTTCTTCCCTTCTGCCCGCACCACACCGAAAATCCAGCACTCTTCTTATCTTGCGCGTAGTGTATGTTTGTGTTTATGTACGAAGATGGGTTCTTACGTAGGTGTAAGAATCAGCTGATAAGTCCTGGTTCTCACAATAAAAAATGTCTGTTGTTCTTTATTTTCTAACATATTCCTCAGAAAGGGGAAAGCTAGCTGTTTACCGCATCAATGGCCTCCTCGTTGTTGTGTAATCTTCGTCTTTCAAAACTTTTTTGAGATTGGGGAAAAGGTGATAGTCACTGGGTACTAGATCTGGCGAGTAGGGTGCATGTTCAAGCAATTAGAACTTTAATTTGAACATTTTTGCCATTTCAATGACTGAACGATGGCCCGGATTACTGTCGTGAAGGAAAAATACTTTTTTTTTTTTTTTTTTTTTTTTTTTTGCCCAAAGAAGTCTTTATATTTTCACTTCATCACTCTAACTTTGCAATAAGCTTGCGTAGTAGTCACCAAGTAATCAATAAAATAATTCCCTGTGCAACCTAGAAAACACTCGACATAATCTTGTTAACTGACAAAATTACTTTGTATTTTTTGGAGTTGCTTCACCTAGCACAATCCACTGCTTTGTCTGTGATTTACTTTCTGAAGTATCAAAGTTCCATCCATGGCAATAGGCCGTCTAAAAAATTCACTGGGATTGTTACAGTAGTGCCTCAAATTCTTAACAGAAATAGTTTCTGTTTTCAACTTTTGATCAGGTGTCAACAAAGGACCTGTGAAACCCAAAACTATTCTTAAAGTATTGCCTGCACGTTCTTTTCATATATTTACAGCATCTGATATCTCAAACCACATTAATTTTAGATCTTCCAGTACTATATAATAATATTTTTTTAATAATCTCTAGAGCTGTGGCTTCCACAGGGCGTACAGAGCGAGGCTCATCAGTAGTACGTCCCATTTTATACTCTGACCCCACCACTCTGCAATCATTGTATATGGAGCAGAGTCTTTCTATGTACCATCCATTTCCTCCTTGGTTTCTTTAGGCGTTAAGCCTTTCAAATAGATTATCTCAGAACGTACAAACATCCTTTCGAACTGTAATTTAAATTTGTTAGGACATTACTGCATGTGTACTGAACAAGGGAAACCCATCATTACTTCAATTGCAGTAGGTTTTGAGTTAAACAATACAGTAGGTTACTTAGATACTTATGTGGCTTTGGATTGAATAAATACAGACAAAAGCTAAGCTAATAAGGACAACAATTTTTACGTGATAGCACAACTTATAGAAAGACAAAGAATCGAAATACTAATGGTGATCGGATAAGGTGATGGCAGGAGGACCCAAAAAGAGGTTTATGTATTGTTTAATGAAACGCGAAGGATTACTTATTCTACGGAAAGGAAATTTTGAAAAAAAAAAAAAAAATCAATGAAAGTAGAAGTGTTAAAAATAAGACAAAATTTGGAAGCCAAAATGAGTTACAGATGGTGATAAAGATCTTGATATTTCATTATCTGTGGAAGAAATCCAACATTTATCTACTTGGGAGCACATTATGGAAGGCAGGTGGTGAAATACCTAAATCATGAATTTCGTGGAAGATGTTTTGGCAGAAGAGGGAGTGTTAAATGGCCGCCAAGATCTGATCTGAACCCTTAGACTTTAAGTAGAGGATTTACAAGGACCGACCGAAAGATCTTGAAAAGTTAAAGCGAAGAATTGGGCAAGAAGTGCAACTAATCAGGCCAACACTGTTGCTGGAAACATTAGTTAATTTAAAGTACAGACTTTGGCATTGTTTGGCAGTAAATGGATGTCATTTTAAGCACCTTTTGAAGTGAATTTAACGTTTGTTACAACACAGCACCAAAAATTTTGTTAGGTTAGTGTGTTCTTGGTTTTAGTTTCATGTGCTCTAATACGTCCTAATAAATTTAAGTTACAGCTCAGAAAAGAATCTACCTGACGAACAAAAAGAATGAAAAAAAATGTTGGGATTGAAGAAAATGGAGCATGGTTATCCAAGTATAAAAATGCAAATAAATCTAACCTTCCTTTATGTTTCTACCTGTTTGCCCTTTATGTGATTCTCCTATTATTGCCTCATCCCTTGCCCACTGCAAATTGGTTGAAGGGAAAAAATGGATATTATTTCAATAAATATGTTGAAACTTATTCATTGTTCCTTTTTATTTTTTGGTTTTATATTACTTTAGAGCGCAGATAGTTAACTTTTAAGCTCAAAAAAGAAAAAAATCATCATCCACATCAACTGTAAACTCTGCCTAGTCAACACGAGTGCAGTTGCGCGTCAAAGTAAAGGGACCCTACCGCCCACTAATGGCCGTCATAAATCTATCTCCACACTTCAGAAATGGAACACTGTCGTTGAGGACCAATAGCAACCCTGATTTCTTTTAAATGACAGTCGCATGCTTACTCCACGTGGAGTCTAATTTGCCAAAGTTCCAACTTCCAGTTGATCTGTTTCATTACGTGCAGAAATTCGTTGTGTGTCACGATGTGGAGACCGTTGGAGGGAAATGCAGTGGTAAATGCAAATGAAGTAGTAGATAACTTTCAGTCAAGTGAAAATAATCAAAGTGAAGTGAGTTATGCTACTGGAGAATCCTTAAAAACAAAGTTATGACGGAAACTGTTACTAAGCAAATTCAAGCGCTTGTTTTGAACACATATAAATATGTGCTGACAAATAATCTTGGTAAGGGGTCATGCAATGAACCTGATGATAAATTCTGGGTATCCACAGAAATACAGTAAGAAATATTCTGTCGAAAGGAATACCAAAGACGCCGATCAAGTGAGAAAACAAAAGGAAACGTTTCTCTAAAGTAGATAATTTCACATGCGATTTAATTCGTCAAGAAATTTATAGATTCCATGCAAAAGGGAGAGCGCCCACCTTAGACGAATTGGTTGCACATTTACAAGAAATTTGTGATTTTCCTTATAGGCACTGCACTTTGCGCTGTCTCCTAAAGGAGCTGGGTTTCAAATACCGCACTTTGAATAAGGCGATATATATTTGTCATAACTAAGGAAGATTCGCAGCAATAGACATAAGATAATTTATTTAGAGAAACCTCGTACAATACCCATGACTTATCGAGGATTATGTTCATAACAGCAAATAAAATAAAGAAATAAGAAAAGTACTTCTTGTATATCCACTATAAAAGAGAAGTTGAAACAAATGAATGCAGTTTAACGGATTCTTTTGTTTATGAAAACCTTCATATGATCAAAATGGAACTATCTTGAGAGTTTAAGAACCAGCTGGTAGTGCTTAAGTGTCCCCCATCTCTGGCCAAGTCTGTTCGAAGCTTGTATAGAGATTGAGCTCGCACTTTCAGATAAGTTAGGTTGCACCCCTACAGCCAATCATCATGGCGGGAAGTGTGCCGTAAGAAAGTTTACGATTATGGCCGCTCCACCTTCCGGCTCTCAAACCCAGTACTGCCACCCTGTTAACATTATATTAAAACGCAGCCGTCCACAGCAAGGAGCCGTTTCGGCGATCGCACTCAGTGGCGGAACGGTTACGTTAACCAATGCAAAAATTGTGTTTGCATGATGCTCTGTACCCATTCTTTCATAAACTATTTATACAAACACTTACTATTGTTGTTGAATTTTTTCCACAAACTTATGGCTTAGCAATGGTTAATTCTCTTTCAACTTTTCTTGCTGATCTTTTTATGATTTTTTTTTCTAAATGCAAGCGAATAAAGCATTCCCTTTAATTTTTAAAGTTTGGTATAGATATTTTGATGATATTTTTGCAATTGTTCCTGAAAATACTCATATACGGTGCCTTAATATTGCAACATTTGCAAGATAAAGCTATGAAATTTAAATTAGAAACTGAAATTAATGGATTTCTTTCTTTTCTAGATCTAAATATAATAAGAAATAATAATAAATTAAACTTTGGTATTTATAGGAAGCCTACTCATATTGATAATTACACAAAAAATAAAAGTTTTAACACTTTTTCACATACATTTGCTGTTTTCAATATACCCCTGAATAAAGATGAATTTAATAAAGAATATAAACATATTACTAATACTGCTTTAATTAAAGGACTATATAAAGACTTTATAAATAAAAAAATTGGAAAATTCAAATATTAATATGTCTACCCTTAGAAAAGTAAAAGACGATTATACAAAGGCTGTTCAATAAAGAATGGTCATAACTTTTTACGGTCATAATTGTTCGCAATAAAATTCAATTTTATTATATTCTGTTAGCTTAATGTGAAGCAAAGACGCCGTAGTAGTTACATTGTTGGTACTCCTGGTTCCCGCCTGTGAGAACCAGGCAAGTTCAGACATGTTCAGTATCGCCTACTGCTGCAATGGAGGTAACACGCGAGGAACAATATGCGGCTTTGAAATTCTGCTTTCGTCTCAACAAATCTTCAGTTGAGGTCTATACAATGTTACAAGAGGCCTGGAGAGTCTGTTCTTCCCTACAGCCCAGCTCGAAGGTGGTTTCAAATGTATAAAGAGGGGAGACAATTCATTTCAAAAGAAGGTGAGCCCGGTGCTTCAGTTACTGCTCTTACGACAGAAAACATCAACACTGCTGCTGCCATTGTGAGACAGGATCGATGAATTACCTTAAGATTAGTTTCTGAAATGCTGAACATTTCATTGGGTGCCACATTTTCGTGAAGCAGGCAGGATGCAGCACCATGATAATGCGCGGCCGCATATTGCCAATGCGGTTGCGGAATATTTTGCAAAAATCAACATGAAATGCTTCCCTCACTCTCCCTATAGTCCGGATTTAGCCCCATGTGACTTTTTTCTATTCCCTAACTTGAAGAAACACCTTCGTGGGAGGCATTATCCATCATCAGAAGCAGTGGTGAAGGCTGCGGAGGCTATTTTGAAGGATCTCTCAAAAATGGTTTCCAGCTTGTCTTTGAAGACTGGCAGAAACGCTGGGACAAGTACATCGCATTCAGGAGAGACTATTTTGAGAAGGACCATCAAAATTATGAGGATGAGTAAAATGTACGTTGGCAAAAAAAAAAAAAAAAAAAAAAAAAAAAAAAAAAAAAAAAAAAAAAAAAAAAAATGTGATCATCCTTTATTGAACAGCCCTCGTAATTTAAAAATATTTACTTACCATCCTTGGGTTAATAAACATTTCCAAAAGCTTTTAATTTTAAATTTTAATTTTTTTAAAGGGTTTGCTATAACCTCTTCACCTCTGAAGTCCTTTTCCTTTTGATGACTTTCACATAACTGATAAATCGATTAGCGATACACAAAATCTTTCTTTATTAGAAATGTAGAAGGCCCCAAATTATGTCAAATAGTTTAATTTGTTTATGGATTTCTTCATTCCTTTCTTGTGGAACAATCCATTTCTATTTAAATTTCATAATACGTATGCATTTATCAAATACGAATGAATACCTGATTCTTTTTGTATGTCCTGAACTTGCAAAGAGAATGTTAAAAACACTAGATAGCGACCACCCACTCTGTAAGTGCTTATCTTGGTTAACATGAAGTAGACATAGCAATAGATGTTTCTCAGAATAGTGTGTACAAGTGCAGAGAAGGTCGTGTGAAAGCAACAGACCTGCACAGATATAAAACAATAAACCAGTCTGGTAACTGCCAGTGCAGTCTACAACAATAATATTAAAGATATTGTTCATTGATGGTGCATTGAGGCAAACACCTTCACCTGCTCCAAGTACCGTTGTTTGCTTTTATCTGCACCAGATGCAACTTTGCTGCATCAAACAGACCTCAAATATTTGTTTAAGTGCAGTGTAGACGACTTGACCTTGATAGTGAACTATTAGCAACTACCCACATTATCAACATTCAGTTCTTTCACCCCACATAACAACGTAGCAATTACAAAATAACGAGTTTTGTCATTGCAAAAGATATTTGTATAAATGATTTTGCTACATACTTAATAGGTGCAGTGGGAATATGGGAATAAGGTGGGCTTTAGACAGTCAAAGAGCTGGACATTATGTGATGCCCTGGAAATTCATTTCTCTTTGTATAGCCAGGAAACTGAAAATGATTCTGAGAAAAATATAAATTTTGGAAAATACGGACCAGTAACTTTAAAAACTTCGTAGTACAAATTATTTTACATAACTGTGTAGTAGGATCTTTTACAATTTACCAGTTATCAAAAACGCATTTAGAATAAAGAATACTTTAGGGAGGGTGCCCAGAAAGTCCAACCTATTTATTTCATTTGTTAAGAAAATATCTTAAACTTACAGTGCTTAAATTAATATTGTTTGACCCATTTGTTAAGAAATAAACTTTTATATGTAACATATTGTCAGCGTGTGGCATTGTTGTGCTGCCCTGTAGTATTGTCCAGTTACTGATGTGTGTGCAGATACAACATGGTGAAAAACCTTTCCATGAACATCAAAGAATGAGATAACCATAACTTTCTCAGCAGAAGCAACCACTTTTGCTTTTTGGGGGGTTGGTGATGAAGGAGATTTCCACACTAAGCTTTACTGTTTTCTCTCAGGATCAAAATGATGTAGCCAAGTTTCATCAGCAGTAATTACGTTTGAAAGAAACTCCAGATCTTCATCTAACATCAACTTTAACTGCATGCAGACCTGCATGCGAATGTCCTTTTGTTCGGGAATCAACAGTCCTGGAACCCATCGTGCACAAACACGTCTCATGTGTAATGTTTCTGTCACCAACGTGTGAGTGGCACCCAATGAAATGTTCAGTATTTCAGAAAGTGATCTTAAGGTAATTCGTCGATCCTCTCTCACAATTGCAGCAGCAGTGTTGATGTTTTCTTCCGTAAGAGCAGCAACTGGAGCACCGGGTCCACCTTCCTTTGAAATTGAGTGTCTCCTCTCTTTAAACATTTTAAACCACCTTCGAGATGTGCTGTAGGGAAGAACAGACTCTCCATAGGCCTCCTGTAATACTGTATAGGCCTCAACTTAAGATTTGTTGAGACGAATGGAGAATTTCAAAGTCACATATTGTTCCTTGCGTGTTACCTCCATTGCAGCGGTAGGCGATACTGAACATGTCTGAACTTGTCTGGTTCTCAGAGGCGGGTAGCAGGAGTACCAACAATGAAACTACTACGGCGTGTTCGTTTCACATTAGGCTAACAGAATATTATAAGAATGAATTTTAGTGCGATAAATTATGACCGAAAAAAGATATGTTCATTCCTTATTGAACAGCCCTCGTACATTTATTCTTTTTAAATTCTGGATTCAGAATTAAATTCAGACCTCTTTTTAAAATACATGAATGCACAAATAAACTTATAAGATCTCCATGAATCTTTTTTGAGCATTAAAAAACAACGGTAGTATTTTCAGCATTTTTTGGAAGTGCTTCATGAAATATGCTTAGGTTATTCAATAATCAATCGCAGCATTTGAATTAACAACAACGGACGCCATACACAGCGTCTTATTGTGATTTTACAACAGACTGCTCTACTGCTGGTGTCATTGCCTCTGTGGCTCTAAAGCGAACTCCTCTATGAGGTAATTTAGAGGTAGTGGCTAGTTCAATACAAGTCCAATAACGATGTTCTTCCAGCAGTGCTCTAACAGCATTCACATGCACATCATCACTTGCTGATTGTGGTCTGCCAGCTCCACGTTTTTGATGAACGTCTTCCCTTCTAGTACGAATTCTAACCACGGTACGATATGGTAAAATATGAGCAGAGTCACACTGAAAAATTCAATTCCATAGCCGGGATTTGAAACACGGATCTCCAGCTCTCCGTGCTGTGGCTCAAAACCACTGAGCTACTGTTGTCAACATGCCGACATGACATTAAATTCTCCAACTGACTCTTATGTTTCCCGGTAGACCACTAGGGCTTCTCATATGCTATGAGACACACCGGGAAACATGTGAGTCTGCTGGAGAATTTAATGTCATGTCGTCAAGTTGGCCATAATAGCTCAATGGTTTAGAGCAACCGCACGGAGAGCGGAGGATACGTGGTTCAAATCCTGGCTATGTCATTGAATTTTTAACTATGACTCTACTTTCCCATAGGGGAGGGGATCCGTCCCCTTCAGCTGCCGTGGTGCGGCCGCTGCGGACCCTCAGCACTCGTGGTACCTCTGACGTTACTAGAGGAACCTCGGGCCGAACGTCTGAGCCCCTCCTTCGGGAGTTGTTCGGATTGGGATGGTCTCGAGGGGGCAGTGGTTCGCGATACCCGTGGGAATCGGGTACGTCTAAGGACGGGGTTGAGGGAAGCCATTAAGTCTCCCGGGTACTAGCCTGCAAAGCTAGTAGAAGATGTGCTAGATCACCAGGCGGCCCCACCGAGGTCATATCGGTAGCCTTCACCTTTGGTGTTGGCGCGCGTAAGTGGCGTATCCACTACCATCCCGTCTTGTGTCCATGGACCAGATGGGGTGGGGCTTGTTAGTAACCCAGGTCTTGTCCTATGGAAAGCCCCACGGAGGACACCGGGCGCCCTTTGGGACAGCTCGGATAACTCCCTGGTTGAAGGAGGCCCGGGTCTTGTTCCTACGGGTTCAAGACTAATGGGAGTTGACCCTCTGGACTCACTGTGACTCTACTTATCCAAACCTTAGACTACATACGGCTAGTGTGTAAGAAATAATTGTTTCCATCAATTTACCTAAAATGGTAAACTCTGTCTAACACAAGCCTCCAATAATTCTGTATGACATTGTCGAGCACTGATACCTCTTGCAACCTGAATTTTTAATGAAGCATATTTGCTCGTATTTACTAAATATATTCATGATTTACTGCTGATAGCGCCGAATGCCGGCAGTGTTGCCAGTAATTTTTCATTGACCCATGAATTAGAAATAAATCTACTTTAAATTTAATAATAAACTTTTGGTATAGGTGTTTGGCCAAAGAAGAAGGGGAAAACTATGCATGAGACACCAAAAAAGATTAGAGAACTCAAATAGTTGGTGGGCAGAGATAGGAGGAAATATGGAAAAGAAATAGGAATGGAGATTAGAGGAAAGGAATACAAGTGATGTGGGTAAATTGGTAAAAATATAGAATAGAAGACATAGACAGACAGGAAATATGGGAAAGTCTAGAAAATATGAAATCATTACAATTTTACAAGCAAAAGAAAAGAAATTGGGGACGAGAAGCATATGTAGATTACTGCAATAGGCAAGAGAGAGAAGGGTTAGCATGGATGAGAACAGGAACAATATTTCTAAGAGGGATAAGAGGTAGGGAAAAGGGAATTTGTGAATTGTGTGGGGGGAAAGAAAGCATAGAACCTATGCAACAGAATGCGAGGAGGTTGCGATGTGGAGAAAAAAGGTTTGGGAGGAAAAATTAGAGAAAGTAGAGAAGAGCATAGTAGCTATAAAAATGTTAACGGGAAAAGAAAGTGAGAGGTTTTGGTGAGTTCTTGCAGAAAGTAAAAGAAAAATGGTCAAGAAATGTAAAGAATATAAGAATGGAAGATGAGGAGGAGGAAAGGGGCTAATTAAGTAACAAGAAGGAATGGAGGTTAAGAGCTACCTGGCAGAGCAGAAGCCCAGGGTGTCTTGAGGATAGTAGCTGTAAAAATGTTAACGGGAAGGGAGGAAAAGAAGGTAAGAGAAGCTAATTAAGTAACTAGGAGGCATGAAGGTTAAGAGCTACCTGGCAGAGCAGAAGACCAGGGTGTCTTGAGGATAGTAGCTGTAAAAATGTTAACAGGAATGGAGGAAAAGAAGGTAAGAGCAGCTAATTAAGTAACTAGGAGGCACGGAGGTTAAGAGCTACCTGGCAGAGCAGAAGCTCAGGGTGTCTTGAGGATAGTAGCTGTAAAAATGTTAACAGGAATGGAGGAAAAGAAGGTAAGAGCAGCTAATTAAGTAACTAGGAGGCATGGAGGTTAAGAGCTACCTGGCAGAGCAGAAGCCCAGGGTGTGTTGAGGATAGTAGCTATAAAATGTTAACGGGAAGGGAGGAAAAGAAGGTAAGAGGAGCTAATTAAGTAACTAGGAGGAATGGAGGTTAAGAGCTACGTGGCAGAGCAGAAGCTCAGGGTGTCTTGAGGATAGTAGCTATAAAAATGTTAACGGGAAGGGAGGGAAAGAAGGTAAGAGGGGCTAATTAAGTAACTAGGAGGCATGGAGGTTAAGAGCTACCTGGCAGAGCAGAAGACCAGGGTTTCATGAGGTTAGTAGCTATAAAAATGTTAACGGAAAGGGACGAAAAGAAGGTAAGAAGGTTTAATTAAGTAACTAGGAGGCATGGAGGTTAAGAGCTACCTGGCAGAGCAGAAGACCAGGGTTTTATTAGGATAGTAGCTGTAAAAATGTTAACGGGAAGGGAGGAAAAGGAGGTAAGAGGGGCTAATTAAGTCACTAGGAGGCATGGAGGTTAAGAGCTACCTGGCAGAGCAGGAAACCATGGTTTCATGAGGATAGTAGCTATGAAAATGTTAACGGGAAGGGAGGAAAAGAAGGTAAGAAACACTGGTGACTTCTTGCAGAAAGAAAAAGGACAATCTGCAAGAGATGGAAAGAATATAAGAATGGAAGATGAGGGGGGGGGGGGTGGGGCTAATTAAGTAACAAGGAGGCATGGAGGTTAAGAGCTACCTGGCAGAGCAGAAGACCAGGGTTTTATTAGGATAGTAGCTGTAAAAATGTTAACGGGAAGGGAGGAAAAGGAGGTAAGAGGGGCTAATTAAGTCACTAGGAGGCATGGAGGTTAAGAGCTACCTGGCAGAGCAGGAAACCATGGTTTCATGAGGATAGTAGCTATGAAAATGTTAACGGGAAGGGAGGAAAAGAAGGTAAGAAACACTGGTGACTTCTTGCAGAAAGAAAAAGGACAATCTGCAAGAGATGGAAAGAATATAAGAATGGTAGATGAGGGGGGGAGGGAATGGGACTAATTAAGTAACAAGGAGGCATGGAGGTTAAGAGCTACCTGGCACAGCAGAAGACCAGGGTGTCATGTAAGACAAGGGCAACAAGGTAAAGATAAATAAATGTAGCCAAAATGTGTAAAATGTAAAATTTTGCGATATGCATAATAAATAATTCAATTCCGTTTTAAATTTTTTGTACCAGTTATAATTTTCTGGTTTATATAGTGCTTACTCCTCAAATCAAATTCTAAGTCAATCTTCCCATTTTTAGGCGTCAATAAAGATTTCAAATCGTAAGATATAATAGATTGGAAGTGCTTTCCCTAATATTCAGCTTTGAGTGAATATGAAGTTTTTAAATAATGGTAAGGAAGTATTAAATCAAATTGAACAAATGATATGGTAAAATTTAGAAAGCAGCTATCAAATATAAAGATTTTCATTTGTTTTCAGAAATATGGCATTGTAAAGTGGTTCAGCGTCTTATGTTTAAACAGACTGTGTCCTTGCTGATTAGAGAGGTTGCTGTTCCGCCACTGCAGCAGCTTAGGGGATGAGAGAGGGATGGAATTAAGGAGAGCTCTCGTTGTGCGATCATGATGGGTAGAATGTCAGGATGTGAAGAGGTTCTCCGTCTCTTTCTGCAGTAGCATCAAGTACTTTTTCCCCGCGATACCAGCCACCCAACAAAGTGAGAGGAACGGTACAATGGCACCCCCAGGATCTAGAGGGAGCGGGCGAGAACTACGTGTTCAGCGGAAAAGATGACTCAGGGAAGGCGGTTGTTAGCGCTTAATGTTTCGTTAAAAGTAGACTTGAGCCTTGTTCAGCGTCGCAAAATGAGTCAGTGCTGAGACGGTGACTTTGGAATCGATTTCTTCAATCATAAAGTAATGAGCAGTGGACTAGAACTTCCTGATTGATCTCAAGCTTGGTCAGCTCATCAGCAGATTAATGGGTTCTCGAACCACAGACAGCCTGTGGTAAAACAGCATCACATAACTAATGAAGAATCCGTTTCTACCCTCTCCACTGTGCTCCAGCCAAAAATGAGGTCCTCCTGCACTGTGAGTAGCATACTAGCCTCCGGTTCACAGGCCTCGGTTTCAGATGGTGATGATTTTTTGGTGGATGGTGAAAATTGTTAACACAGTTTCCTTTGGAAGGAAGGTATACCCCGTGGACACGTGTCGTAAATTTATGGCAAACCTGTTAAAGAAGCTTCTCAGCAACATTAAGCGGGCTTTCACGAACAATATAGAATGGGACCCCAAAAATCACAGTTATACAGCGTCCATAAATAACAAATTAAGAAAACGCCAAAATTTGACACATTCATGGAACACCCTGAACTCAAAAACAGCACTTTTAGAGGGAGAGGGACGTTCCTTTGTGCATATGTGTGTACACTAAAAATCAAAATTATTTTCTTAATTAACGACGGTCTTAAATACCAGGAACACATCAGCACCGCACGTTTGCTGGAATTTCTTCCATCAGGAGTTGCTTTTCGTGCCGGTAGATCTACTCTCAAGGAGCTGTCACTGTTAAACACACTTAAGAACCATAGAACTGTGTTGGGTTTCAAACCGTGTCTATCAGACCACAAAGCAGCACCTAAACAACAGAGCCATCCTTTTGAACTCAATAAGTATACTAAAATACTTTTGTCTCAGCGTCGTGATCACGGAATAATGTGACATTTTATGACTGTTTTTCTTTTTTCAAAATAACACTTAATAACATTCTTTGTCCATAATATTTTACTCAGTAATCACTTGATATAAAAGAAAGTAGTACAATTTAAATAAAAAACCTCTTTCTACCTATTCACTCTTTAAAAAAAAAAGAGAGAGAGAAATAAACTATTGATTTTCCGTCGTCCTGGATACCGTTTTTTTTCTCACATTCTTGCACATTCAAAGACTACCTTGTAATTTCGTTGCTCTTTTTTTCACTGATTTTGTACTTTCCGGCGTTCACAGTATAAACATCTTAACACTTTTTATAATTTTCCTAAATATTAACGTAACTCTAAAATAATACAAATAACCACAAAATATATCAAAATAGTTATGCTTGTGGCCAAACAAAAACATCTGTTTCAGCTAAGCTTTCATATGAAAAACTGAGAGTGTGTGTGAGTGCATGTGCGTGCGTGCGTGTGCGTATGAGTGTTGGGATTGGGATTTCTTTACGGAGGGGATTCGGTACGTAGGCCAACATGTTGTGCCCATTATTCCTATGCCCCCAAGTGGTGACAGCCCCGGGAAAAAGGATGAGGTGAAGGAGACAGAGTGAGGTCGAACCAAGGAGCTACGACAGTACAGAGGGCAGGGTCCCTACAGTTTACTTGGATACACTTCCTCCGACAGGCCAGGACAACGGACACGCTCCCCTACTGCGTGACGGCAACGAGCCCAGCAGCCGAGCCCTAATGGTCCCAGGCAGGCGATGCCAGCCCCAAAGGTCCCTGGCTAGAGGCCCCGAAATGGTCCCAGCAGAGAAGCAGAGACCGGCAACCGACCTACCAGAGGAGGAAGTAGTTTACTTCAGAACATATCATCCCGCCATGCGCCGCCGAGACTCCCGCCGACACTTCTACCCTGAAAGAGACCACCGATGAGAGATGATATGAAATGATAATGGAGATAAAATAGAGGGACAGGAAATTCCGGGGATGTAATTAGCCAACCCAGCATTCGCCTAGCGACCCAGGAAAGCCCCTGAAAAAACGATGGTCGTCCAAGGGAATCGAATGCGGGCGTTAGACGAAACCGCCTGAGCGTGTGTGTGTGTGTGTGTGTGTGTGTGTGTGTGTGTGTGTGTGTGTGTGTGTGTGTGTGTGTGTGTGTGTGTGTGCGTGTGTGTGTGTGTATGGCGACCTTGGCCTTCTAGGTAACCTAGCCCCACCACGTGATGTCTGGACCCATTTCTCAGGTGGAGGTACCCAGAGGGCGCTGTCCATTACCTCCAATGATAGGTAATAGTGAAGATGACGGTGAGGTGACAGGACCTACAGGTTATACCGTGGACTCCGGGACACTTCACATGTGCTAGACAGAAGTGAAGAAGTGGATAGGGCCGACTTAAGATATCCAACCCAAGAGCCGGGAATCGAACTCAGGTCTCTTTGCACGGGAACCGCGAACGAAACCAGTAAGCTATCCCGGTGCCCTAAGAGAGTGAGTGTATAGAATACATATTTTTCGATATTTTTTAAAATCTAATCACTTGGCTTTAATACATCCAAAAATGTTAATTAAATAAAATCACTGCAAATACAAATTGGAGATTATTTTTGTACAAAATTATATGACTGGATAAAGTGTATTGCATCACGTCATTATTGAAATAAGTTGAAATCTGTTAGATCTCATAAAATAGGAATTTTCTTACTACCTCTTCTTGAAACTCAAGAGATCTCTTGTATGTGGTTGCTATGGGGACATAGCTGTAAAGTTCTGTGGTATCTCATTCGTCTTAAATGACTCATTCAACTGTTCTGAGAGGTGAGTATACATAAAACGGCGAACAGACTCCAGGCTAAGTTCTTTATTATAACTTAATTTCGTGTATGGTTCCATCTTGTATATTCTGCTTTAGTTATCATAAAACCCTTTTCATTTGCTGTAATTCTGCTTTCATCCAGCCATCTTATTATCCTTGCTTCACAGAGCACTGGGCTTGGTAGTGTTTTATACAGGATAACCTTGTGGTTTTCAGCAAGAGGGAAGGTTTCAATGTTTTATCATTTATTCCCATAGTTTTGCAGCATTTTTCTGTTATATTTTTACACAGAGGTTTTCAACAATAGCCCTACCAGCCTGTCTCTATAGTATGCTGTATCTCACGCTAGTTTAATCCTGCTGTAAACAACAAGGCGGAGCTGATTCAACTCGCCACGTGTTAGACGCTACATTCACACACATAAGTTTTGCAACACTAGTAATATATATAGCAGCGCTAATTTCTAGACAATAAGTAGATAGAGTTGGGTTACACATTAACATATTAATGCCCGATTTCACCAACAGATGTTAAAATCGACATTAACAAATGTAACGTAACAATTGTCACAGCGCTAAAACTAATGTTAAATTTCTTGCATTTCACCAACAAGTTTTCTTAAAATGTTAACAAACCTGTGATAACGCCAAGAAACTTGTAAATATCACCGCTATAGAAGGCTATGGATGATTTTCTGAACGTACTCCCATGCGATTTTGTTTTCATTTTCGTCTGCACAAATGGCGGATGAACAAAATCATAAGTAAAGCCGTGAGACAAATTTCTCATCGACGGAGAAAGAATTGTTAATTGAAATGGTGAGGAAGTGTAAGGATATCGTGGAAAATAAGAAGACGGATGCAGTGAATGTAAAAGAGAAAGATGTCGCGAGGAAAATATTGGAAACGAATTTAATTCAAATGCATGTGTCACTACTACAAGCACCAAACAACTTGTCAGTATTACGTAAATTTAAAACGAGGTGCGAAGAACAAGTGCCTTAAACGTTTCAAGACGGGAGGTGGACAATGCATTATGCACATAATTCAGTGAATTATAAAATCACAAAGTTATTAATACTTGAAGCAAAGGCGAGATAGTCATATTCCTTTCTATGCATGTTCTAACTCAGTATTAAGTAAATTTAAAACGAGGAGCGAAGGGCAAGTGACTTGAACGTTTCAAGACGGCACGTGGACAATGTATTGTCCACATATTTCAGTAAATTATAAAATCGCAAGGTTACTAATACTTGAAGCAAAGGCGAGATAGTCATATTCCTTTCTATGCATGTTCTAACTCAGTATTAAGTAAATTTAAAACGAGGAGCGAAGGGCAAGTGACTTGAACGTTTCAAGACGGCAGGTGGACAGTGTATTATCCACATATTTCAGTAAATTATAAAATCGCAAGGTTACTAATACTTGAAGCTAAGGCGAGGTAGTCATATTCCTTTCGATGCATGTTCTAACTCAGTATTACGTAAATTTAAAACGAGGAGCGAAGAAGGGCAAGTGACTTGAACGTTTCAAGACGGGAGTTGGATAATGTATTGTCCACATAATTCAGTGAATTATAAAATCGCAAGGTTACAGATACTTGAAGCAAAGGCGAGATCGGCATATTCCTTTCAATGGATGTACTAACCTCTCTTGTCCTTTCGCAGTAACCTTCATAGCAACATGTTTCGACAGTCTATACCTCCGTAAAACAGTTTTCTTCGGATAGTTCTTCAAAATCATTTCTCCTCATAGGCCATACTCTATTATGAATGCCATATAGACGGTTTAAATATAGCAAATCGACATCAACAGCTGAGTTCATGCTCGCCATCTTGACTATTTACAATTGTTAAGGACTTAACATTAGAAATTCGGCTTGTTAGTTTAACATGAGATTTAACACGAGTGTTAGGCTAACACTTGTTGGTGAAATGCAATTTTTGTTTTAACTATTGCTAAACTCGTGTTAAGTCTTAACATTTGTTGGTGAAATCGGGCATAAATCTAAGAATTGGTTCATTTCTTAAAAAGTAATCCTGAACTTTACTGCGTATAGCACTTTTCGTTATTTGCATTTACGCGATTTTCCCGGTGTTCTTAAGAGTTCTGGCTGCTTGCTGTTCCATTCTTACACCATATACACTACTTGCGAAAACACCATAGGGATCATCAGGTTACTTCTCAATGTTTTTATAGAGGATTCCGAGTTTCTCTCTTTAAGCACCGCGAAACAATGCGCAATCATTCGCCCCTCGCCACTTTTTAAAGGTTCGCCTCGATTGTGTTTTGTTTCGGTTCAAGCACTGGCCTTCTCCGTGATTAAAAGCTTACTGATTTTAAATTGCATATACATAAGTGTTCTTGGGATTGTGAGGTACGCGAGATGTACAGGAAATATAGTGTTAAATATCAGAAACAACTCCATCTATAAACAATAACGTCTTAATCAGTATTCAACTCGATACAGACCTCGTTGTGACAGACGTGCCTGGTACAGGAATGCAAAAATATTATATAATAGCAGTGTCCTTTAGTAATTGTTAAATAAAATGCAGTTTAATTTAAAATAATAAGTTAATAATGTGTATAATTTCACCTGCCTTCTGTTTAATTTGTATATAGTTTCACAGAACACATCTATGTGTCATGTGAAGCAGAAAGATAAAATATGAGGCTATTACGTTTATAAGAATCGAAACATTTGAATACTTGTCTCTCTCCGAAATTAGCTCGCACAGAGCAGTGATCAGAAAACTACTTACAATATTCTACTTAAAGTAGAGTCCCAATATCTCTGTCTCTCTTTCCACCCAGATGTTTACGACAGGATTAAAATAGGTTGAGACAGATTACAGCATGTCTCCCACACGTTATAGAGTTCCTGAATTGAATCTCGAATCATTTGAATAAGTTTCCTCAGCGGTTTTCCCTTATCTTGAAAAATGAATGCCAGGTAACTCTAAGCTTTATGGACCCTGGCTGCATTTGAGCCAAGTTTCAGCTATTTCATTCCGATATGATTTGCGTTGGAAAACTTAAGTTATAAGACTGGAAAACAACCTAACTCTCACATAATTTTATTTTCGGAAACGTTAATTTTGTCATAGATGTTAATAATAGTCTTAAGTAAAATAGCTCTGTTTAGAATACTACTGTAAGAACTGAAACGTATATCTTAAATTTTCTTATAATAGAGTCTTCATCCTGACTGACTTTTGCTGAAATGATGAATTCTCAGTACTGTATAAAGTGGGTGAATGAACACTTATTATACATATCGAGTTATAACAACTGCAGAACAAAAAACTATCAAACCGGACAACCCTTGCAAGACTATATGGTTTGCCTAAAATACACAAACCCAACATACCCATGAGACCCATTGTAAATAATATAAACACTCCTACTTACCTTCTGGCAAAATGGCTGTCCAAAAAATTTCAGTCCTTTCCACAATTCCATACTCTGAGCATAAAAAACTCTTTAGACCTGGTAGAAAAAATTCAAAATCTTAAACTAAAACCTCATGACACTTTAGTATCCTTTGATGTCCGCTCCCTCTTCCCTAGCATTCCATTAGACAAACTTTTGATTCAACTGAAAAAATGGCTAAATTCTATAAACCTAGATGCCAATGCAATAGAAGAATATTTGGCAATGACTGAAATATGTATACATCAAAATTATTTTGTCTTCGATGGAAAATAATATAAAAAAATTTCAGGAATAGCTATGGGAAGCCCGCTATCACCATTTTTGGCCAATCTATACATGAGCTTTTTCGAAACACATATAACTAAAGTCTTCCCTCATATTTTTAAAACATGGTACAGATACGTAGAAGACATCTTTGCAATAGTGCCCTACAAACAAATAGATGATGCTTTGAAACTACTCAACCTGCAAGAAACCAGCATACAATTCACAGTAGAAACTGAAGAGGACTGTACTCTACCTTTTTAGACCTTAAAATCAAAAAAGCAATGAAAAACTAGAATTTGGTATCCATAGAAAAGCAACACACACAGATAATTACATCAAAGCAAATAGTTTCAACCCAATTCCACACAAACATGCAACCATCAACAGTCTGACACACAGATTAGTAAATCTACCCCTCAGCCAGCAAGAATATCAAAACGAATACCATCAAATCTTAAAAACTGCAATTAAAAATAGATATGGAAAAAACCTTGTAGATAAAAAACTAAAATCATTCAAACTTCAAAAGAGATTAAAACAGATCACAGCTCCCACACCAATAAAACAAGAAATTAGATTTGCTAAATTTACTTACCATCCCTGGGCCACAAAAAAGTTCCAAAAAATATTCAAGAAATACAATATAACATTGGCACCAAAAAACAATTACAACATTAAAAACCTACTTCACAGTAATAATACTGATAAATAAAACCAGAAGAAAAGTCAGGCATTTACAAGATTAAGTGTAAAGACTGTGAAAAAATTTACATAGGGAGGACAAAAAGAAACATAGTCACTAGAAAGAAAGAACACTTCAGGCACTTAAGATACAAAAATATTGATAAGTCCGCAATAGCAGCTCATTTCTGGTCTGAAAATCATGAAATTGCAGATAGCACAGAATTACTAAAATACGTACAAAAACATAGTGACCTCGTCATATGGGAGAGGATATACATAGAAAAACATAAAAACCAATTAATGAACTTTGAAATCCCGCCAGAAGAGAATCCCACATTTAAGTTCATCACTAAATCAACAGATGGCAGCAGCAACTCCAGATTTACCCACACCACTGGATCAAGCTTTAGTCGCACAAGAGCCGTAGATGCAAAAGATGATTTGCGAAACATGTCCTCAAAATAGGTACGAAAGTGAAGCAGATGTGTAAGAAATACGACTCATCTAAAAATTAATAATACTTATTATGCAGTTAACAAGTTCAAGAGGACAGAGGGACGTGTGGAAGGCACAATGCTGGCGTTTAACTGCACACTTTTGAAAAATCAAAATTCATGGGTTTGCTTTGTCACAGGGCAATGAAATTCATGCCATCTAACAAGCAACTATTTCTTAATATGTTGCTAATGCAAAATATGTAGTATAAATTCATAACTTTTCTCAGATGCTTTCTAAGATGACGTCAACAAACGAACTTTTCTAAACACTTGTTAATATTTAGTTACACATAACCGCCATAATTGTATTCACAAAGAATCCAATCTTTTAGGAGATATAAAGTACTAAGTAATGCATAAAATGAGCGTGTTAGAATTTTTATATAGTGAAGTATATAGACAAAAATAATGTTGAATTTGATACCATTATTCTTTCCCTTAAAATGCACAGATTTTAAATTTTTAAAAATTCAAAATATTTTACCTGAAAATATATTTACGGTTGTTTTATTAAACTTAATGGTTTGTGACACTAAAAAAATTTTCAGTCCTCTAACATAAGTGGTTTCTGAGAAATGTGTACCCAAACATGTAAAATTGCAACTTGTGGGACAATGCAAAAAAAAACTAAAACAACAGGTTTTTCAGCTAACTCGCCAAAAGTTACAACATTCCTACACCATAATCCTGTACTTTTCTGCACCAGTTTGGATAACAATGATAGAACTACAGTTACAAAACTCTTCTGAGCTCCACTGTTATATACGTAAAAGCTGTTGTCATCATCTGGTTGGCCGCGCCGTGGTTCAGTGGTTAGAACACTTGGCTCTCACCAAAGCGGCCCGGGTTCGATCCCAGGTGACCGCAAAGTGAGATTTGTGGTGGTGGACAACACGGCGCTGGGGAGGGTTTTCTCCGGGATCTCCGGTTTCCCCCGCCATCTCATTCCACCGCTGCTCCATCTTCATCTCATGTATCATCAGTGTCATCGCCTGCGGTGCTGTATGTAGTAAGAGTGGGCGTTAAACACTACACACACACACACACACACACACACACACACACACACACACACACACACACACATCACCTGGTTGAATGTGAGAGTTCTTTTTCCTTTCTAGAAGCTGAAAATTTACTGCAACTAGGAAGGTTGGATACACTTTCAATGTCATTTCTTTTTGTGTTTTTACGACAAAACACTGCCTTTCTACAACAAAAAGCCTTTACTCTACCCATATTTATAGCAAAGCTTCAAAGTACCTTGAATAAATAACACTAAAGTCGATAATTTGGACTGTAAACAAAACTGCAACTATAATCCACATTTGCTTCAAATGTAAACAATTCGCCATATTGTGAGAGCCTTCTGCAAATACACATGCAGCCACAAATCACAAAGTTACAATTTTAATTTCAATGTTTTTTTTTTTTTTTTTTTTTTTTTATTTCTGATCTCTACATGCTCCACTACATAAGTAGTACTACATGCTTTTCTCTCTTTTGTGATTTTTGTATACATTTTTTTTCCCAGTTTTGGTGTGAACCATTTAGTTTTTTGCTTGTATTACACATTAGTTCCTTTTAGTTCTTGAAAGTCTATAGAGTTTACAAATTTTGTAAATGATTCTAAATGTCTTTTAATTAGTATTGACTTGTGTGTTGGCCAGTTATCAGTTCTAAGAACACTATGTTTTAGAGTTTCTCTTGCACTATTCACCACACTGCACTCGAATATTATGTGATCCACCGTTTGCGCTCCTCTCCTGCATGAACATTCAGGGCTGCTAACGATCTTGAGTCTGTTGAGATAAGTGTTGATATTTCCGTGTCCTGTAAGTATTGTTGTCATGTTTGGTGTTAGGTAGAACTTGTTTGTGAGTCTGCTTTCCACTGTTGGGAAGAATTCCTTTGTGGTTGTGCCTTTTGTACTCTGTTCCCATTTCTGCTGCCATTTGTTTTTTGTTGATTTCCGAAGAATTTGTTTTATTGCTGTGAGCGGTAATTTGTTGTAGTATATTTCCTTAGTTTTTGCTGCATTCTTTGCCAGTTTGTCAGCCAGCTCATTACCCTCTATTCCAATATGAACCTTTACCCATTTGAATTGTATTTTCCAATCTTTTGCTCTGAGTATTGCTGTATTTTTTCGTATTTTCTCTGTTAGGTTATTGTGATTATTGCAATCGTCTATGGAGTCAATTGTTATTCTGCTGTATGTGTGTATGGTTACTGTTTTGTTATCTGTGTCTTCAGTCTCCGTCGTTTCTAATAATTCCAGCGCTTTTGCAATTGCCAGTTGCTCTGCCTGATTATTTGAGCATCTTTCATTGAGTTTGTATTTTTGTTGGTTTATCAGCTGGTTTTGTCTGTATATGGCTACACCTGCTCCCATTCCTACGTCGCTTTTGCTTCCATCTGTATATATGTGCCACACTGTATTTTCTTTGCTTCCTATTTTTGGATCTCTTGTGCCTTGAAAGTCAGCTGGGTGGAGCCAATTCTTTGGGTTTTCCGGGCGGTCTATTTGGTATTCAGTGATGGTTTTTCCTGTTTTTATGTTATATAGGTTCAATGGTTCAATGGTTATGTATGTATTTAAAAGGGGGCGTGGACATGGTGACGCCATATTTAAATCACTATTTAAAGGGCTTAAATATTAAGAATACCCATAATGCAATATATCATTACAGATTTTTAGAAGACATAAAACAAAAATTCGATTTTTTGAGGCATTCACACGTCCCACTGTCCTTAAGTAAAATAGCTTCTGTTTAGAATAGTCCCGTAAGAACTGAAACGTATATCTTAAATTTTCTTATAATAGAGTCTTCATCCTGACTGACTTTTGCTTAAGTGATGAATTCTCAGTTTTGTATAAAGTGGGTGAATGAACACTTATTATGCAGTTAACAAGTTCAAGATATTTCCTATTATTAGTTTCAAATGCATTTCTCAAATATAGAAGACTTATGAGGTGAATGCAATAAAGCATTATTTTCTGTTTAGCATAGTTCAATTATCGGTGCTCTTAAGGATTAACTCCAATGTGAGCTTAATTCTGTAATGCAACAATAACGTGGAAATTTCAAAATCACTTGATACAGCATTATCTGTACGTTGAAAACACCAGAGTGTTTCATTTTTCTAAGGGCTAATTCTGGTATCTGGGTAAGAGCTGTTAGCTTTGTGGGTAGTATAGGGGTGCACTCAACGTTCCCCACCACTCGCTGCAAGTAAATGTAACAATGCAGAAATTCGCTCAGCTGCATTAGAGAGCTCTCCACTAGGGAGTTAGTAGGGTCGTAAAGCACAGGTCGCCTGTTTACTCTCTTTACTACAACAGAAGGTGCATTGTGGCTTGCAAGTTATTTGTTACGGATCCAGCGATGGATCGGCTCTTCGGAGCTTTCTGTATCTACAGTGTGGAGCTTTCTTAACTGAATAAAGTTTATATGTAAGCTCTGTTTGGTAATAAAACTTCATTGTGTACAGATACATAAAAATTATTTATTGCACAAAATTCTACAACTCTTAAACTACTTTTCCACATAACCACCGAAATTTTGCAGTCATTTGCCATAGTGTGGCACAAGTTTCTGTATACCTTCTTCATAGAAGTTTGTCGCCTGTGTCTTCAACCAGTTGGAAACATTTTCTTTCAGCTCTTCATCATTGTTGAAGTGTTGACCACCAACTAAAGATTTGAGATGCAAAAACAAATGAAGGTCGCTAGGAGCGAGGTCAGGGCTCTACGTTGGGTGGTCAAACACGTCCAAGCCAAATCCCTGTAGGATGTTTGTCGTCGCATTTGCAGTGTGTGGTCATGCGTTGTCGTGAAGAAACGCAACACCTTTTTAAATCGCAAATTTGCCGATAAATTTCAATTGGTTTCACTTTCCTAGCATTGAGAAAACGAATCACATATCTGATTTCACAAGCGGCGGGAGTTTCAATCAACACCGACATTGTAAACAAGCACAACAAAGCGTACGTGGCTGACAGGGATCTCACAATGGCGCACGTTTCTTCCCCTTGATACAGAGCGTCTACCGTGCATGTGCGGAACTGTGATCGCCGCGCTGCAGTGGAGATAAATTGAAACAGAACTTACTTTCTGGACGCCCCTTGTGTGTGTATATATATGTGTGTGTGTGTGTGTGTCTGTGTTTGTATGTGTGTGTGAGTAACTTTAATCCTCGAAGCTTTAAAGCTGTTTTTCTCCTTTCTCCTTTTATCACGTTTTTGGGATTTAAAGTGCTCTACAAGATGCAATGTTTATTTAATTTGCTTCAAAATTTTAAGAAAAAAAAAATCTAAAAAGTACAACAAAAAGAAAAGGTTTTAACTTATTTTTCTAAAATGTTCACAAACATTAATTACTGCATTAAATTAGCAATCTAAAATTACCTGGAAATTCCCTTCAAAAATTTAATGTAAGATTTACCAGTTAAAAGAATAACAAAACATATTTTCAACATTTTTTTCTAGTAACTAATAAAATATCAAGTGCCCATAAGTGGAGTATTCCGTGGTTGTTGTCAAATAATGTTAAACAAATAATGTGTGAACTAGTTTCTCTATACCAATGATATTTTTAAGTACACCATACCTTGTGTCCTGCGCAGTGACGTAGTAGGCTGGGGCATTGTGCTTTGGTTCTCTGCCACGTAAAGCGCTCGAGTTCAATACCGCCCTCGGTGGTGTGACTGTTGTCCACTCAGTATTGTGAGGAGCTACAATAGGTAGCGAATCCTGGCCAAGAAAGATAACTTTCCAGCTGGGAATGCTGAGAGGTGACCACATCTCCTCCGTGTATCGGTTGCATGATCGCACACCTCTGCCTTGCGTATGTGAGCGTGAGGCAGGCAGTCGGGTTGGCAGGCTCTGGCCAATTTGGGCTGTTCGCCTTGTAAAGAAGAAAGTCACAAATTTGAAGAAAATATGTTGTTAATCATGAGGTTAAAACCTTTATTTACGGGTTGAAAATACCTGGATATATTAATTTTTGGATCTTTTTAGATAAATATTTAGTTTCTTTAGATTAATATGCGTTAAACGTACTGCAAAGTTCTCGTAAAGTAACTGAAAGAGAACAAGGACAACTTTTCTATGCCACTGATGATGCTTACCGCAGTTACAAGTGAAACAAGTGACAGAGGTGGACCACGGCCTTTTAGCCCGGAATCTTTTATTGGACAAGCCGTCGTCGTGAAAGTCTTCGTTTGTTAGTGTTCGTTTTTATTACCATGTAAATAGTTGCATTGTAGCCACTGTACTAGTTGCGATAGGTGGGGGCAGTTCGAGGGCAACGCCTTCTAAGCTCAGCTGGAATATTCCTTCTCTCGTATTTGAAATGTTTAACTCACCTCCTAAAAATAAGCATCTTGAATTCTTGATTTGAATTCAAGTTGTAAATATTTCCTTTCTACAAGAAATTCAATGATATTTAGATATACAAATAAAATATTTGATGTCAAAATACTGGAATTTCTGTTATGAGATGCCGTGGGACAAATTTCTCATCGATGGAGAAAGAATTGATAAGGATATCGTGGAAAATAGAAGATCGGATGCAGTGAATGCATAAGAGAAAGATGTCACGTGGGAAAAGACTGGAAACTAATTTAATTCAAAAGCATGTGTCACTACTACAAGCACCAAACAATTTCGTCATTATTATGTAAATTTAAAACGAGGAGCGAAGAAGGACAGGGACTTTGTTTCAAGACGGGAGGTGGACAGTATATTATCCACATAATTCAGTGAATTATACAATCGCAAAGTTATTAATACTTGAAGTAAAGGCGAGATCGGCATATTTCTTTCGATGCAAGTTCTAACGCCAGCATTGCGTAAAATTAAAACGAGATATGAAAGGTAAATTTAAAACGAGATATGAATAAAGACAAGTGAAGAGTGACTTTAAACGTGTATTATCCATATAATTCAGTGAATTATACAATCACAAAGTTATTAATACTTGAGGTAAAGGCGAGATCGGCATATTCCTTTCGATGCATGTTCTAACCTCTCTTGTAATTCCGCAGTAACCTTCATAGTAATTTGTTTCGACAGTCTATACCTCTGTAGAAAATGTTCTTTTGATAGCTCCTTAAAATCATTTCTCCTCATAGGCCGTACTCTATTACGAATACCATTTAGACGGTCTTAAATATAGCAAACTGACATCAAAAGCTGCGTTCACGTGCGCCATCTTGACTATTTATGAATGTTAAGGACTTGGCAACAGAAATATGGCTTGTTAGTTTAACAAGAAATTTAACACATGCAATTTTTGTTATAACTATTGCTAAACTCGTGTTAAATCTTAACACTTGTTGGAGAAATCGGGCATTAGTATTCAGAATTCTATTGGCTTTTGTATCTTTGTATTATAACACTAAATTAATTAAGTAAATGATACATTTTGGTGCTATTACATTGTTAAGTTACACGTCAATAATTCCTGTAAGTGATGTACCATTCCGCCGCTGCCAGTGATCCCTGTATTATGTGAAGAGGATTACTCTGGTGATTTCCAGTACAAACACACGTACGTACGTAAGCAGGCACGCACCCGACGATGGGAATTAATTCTCAAGGACCACTCAATCTGCAACCAATTCCAGGAGTGACTACCACGTGAATCCCTGATTGCACCCAAATCCCCAAAGGATTGTGGGAGCTCGAACGGGTTCCCCTTTCATTTTGAGAACAGTTTACTCAGTCATTAACTTGCTGCAGAAGAAAGGACTCCACTAGATGGAATGTTAACGATTGCATCTCATTCAAACCATCGATAGAAATTTCCCAGAGGAAACTTTCGAACGCTATACAAAATATTATTGGTTTACGTTCCATACTTAATGTTGAAACCACTTACCATATACTCTCAACAACTAGAGCATTCTCACCTTCAATAGATCTTAACTTTGAAGAACCATTACAGAACATTTGTGTTGTTGGCGAATTGTCTTACGCTTATGTGCATATTGGTAGATTTTGAAGTTGAGAAAACAAATGAAACAAGCCTATTCTGTTGCATTTCCATGAATGTCTCAACTCACTGCACCATAATCTATTGTCCTAAAACCTTAATCTTCATTATAAAAAGCTTCCAGTATAAGTTTACACATGTCTTAGCAAAAAAAAAAAAAAAAAAAAAAAAAAAATGATTACCTACGAGTAAGAATACACTGCGCAACAATGAAAACGTTTCTGGCTTTCATGTGTTTCCATCTGCTGAATTCAAAAATCACCATAAAATTATAGATTAGCTATTGTTTTGAAAATGAAGTAGCATTTCATTTTTTAGAGTGAAGATTTTAAATTTGGGGATTATTTTTGAGCGTTGGCACACCTGTCAAATAACATCAGAGAGATATGTTGACAATTAAGTGATGCAAAAGTTAAGGAAGACATTTTTGTCGGACCACAAATAAGAGAACTTGTAAAGGACCCTGCATTTGTCCAAATTTTGGAGGGGAAAGAAAAGGAAGCTTGGGAAGCCTTCAAGGGTGTTGTTCATAGATTTTTAGGCAACAAAAGAGATGAAAACTACAAGCATTTGGTGACAGTGCTCCTGCAAAACTGTGTCCTTGGATGCAACATGTTTCTCCACTCCCACCTAGACTTTTTCCCTCCTAGTTGTGGAGCTGTTAGTGATGAACATGGGGAGAGATTCCATCAGGAAATTTCTGTTATGGAACAAAGATATCAGGGCCGTTGGAATGAAGTAATGCTTGCGGATTACTGTTGGTCTTTGTATAGGGATTCTGCGGAACTCCATCACAAGAGGCAAGCTAAAAGACGACGAAGTCAATAGGCCACCACATGATTCTCTTCAGACACGACTATCCAGCAATTTAGAACTCTTAGCATGTAATTACCAGTTAAAAAAATCAAATGCACTTTCACTGTTGTCAGCATTAATGTAATTAAAATGTATACTTTTCTCTCAATCCGTTAATATGTAAAACTTCCATCTTGCGTATATCATAGAAACTAGAGCTAATAAAATTTTTTCAATATCATATTTGTTTTTCTCAACCCAAAATTATTGGGCATTGCCTCATGAAGTGCTCGAAACATTCAAAAATTAATTTTTGTTACCCAGTGTTATCTAATAAAGGTGAATGGAGAGACCAAAAATGGAAAGCACTGGCAGAAGGAAAAATGATTCTGGAGATTTGGAAATTTTATTGGGTTTCTTTGGCTTGGCAATGCTATTTACAGGATGCCTCGGCTAGTGATTATAAAGTCGCTGCCGCAGCTCGAAGAATATGTGAAGTGGAAGGAGAAGATGTCAATAATGAGCATGTCGCACAGCGATGGTGCCAACATTTCAACAATGGAGACAACAATTTATTGATTTACCACGTTATGGAAGACCTAAACTGCAGAATATTGAGAATACACGCCAATAATGTGAGAAAATCCGTAACAAAGTACCCGTAGGCCTTCAGAACAACTTGGTGCATCAAAATATGCCATATATCGCCACATTAAGACACTTAGAAAATCATACAGAAGCTGTAGATCTACGCCTCATGAACTGATACCTCAACAAGCTGAACGTAGGATGGGTCTTTGTCGTCAGTTTATTTGTAATCCCATGGATGATAAAGATTTTTCAGGAGAATTTTCACTTGTGATGAAAAATGGGTAAGTGCCAACATTTTCAATAGTGACAGCAGTCCCTGGACGTCCTTCAACATTAAGAAAAGAAAACAATCTTTTGAATGTGCTGTGCCGAGTATAAATTCTCGTTTCTGAACGATCTTCAGACTGCTTAGTGTTAATGACGATTTCAAATCGAGAAAAGTCTTAGCCTAGAAATGTAAACTAAGCAAGGCAGTTTTAGGTGAGCGAATATTTTTAAGTCATAACTGAAAATATTAAGCAAATTAGTTAACCTGCATGACCATGACCTAACAAATACCTATAGATATTTTCTATAGATATAAACTATCTTCAATAGTTGGATTTACAGATTAATAAACATACCTCTGAATAAAAATTAATTTAACAAAGAATATAAATATATTGTTAATACTGCTTTAATAAAGACTTTATAAATAAAAAATTTAAAAAAAAATTAAAATTCAAAAAACTGTTAATAATATTTGAACCCTGAAACATATAAAATACGATTATAATTTTAAAAATTTACTTAGAGTCTGTTTAGTTAACTCATGTGCACGTCGGCCGCTGCCTTTGACGAACCCTTATTATCATTTTACAACACCGGCCCTCCCTCTCCTAGTCCTTTCTGCAAGGTTGCCACATTTCTCTATACCTCATGGATATACTACGAGGTTTCGTCTAAATAAATTATCTTACGTCCATTACTGCAAAACTTCCTTAGTTTTGACAAATATGTATCGGCAAGCTACAATTCTACTGGATTCCATAACTCTTAACTTATTCGAAGTGCGGTATTTGAAACCCAGCTCCTTTAGGAGACCGCGCAAAGTGCAGTGCCCATAAGGAAAATCACAAATTTCTTGCAAATGTGCAGCCAATTCGTCTAAGGTGGGCGCTCTCCCTTTTGCATAGAATCTATAAATTTCTTGACGAATTTAATCGCATATGAAATTATCTACTTTAGAGAAACGTTTCCTTTTGTTTTCACACTTGATCGGCGTCTTTGGTATTCCTTTCGTCACAATATTTCTTGCTGTATTTCTGTGAATACCCAGAATTTATCATCAGGTTCATTGCATGACCCCTTACTAAGATTATTTGTCAGCACATATTCATATGTGTTCAAAACAAACGCTTGAATTTGCTTAGAAACAGTTCCCCTTATAACTTTGTTTTTTAAGCTTTTCCAGTAATATAACTTGGCCCAGTTATTCACACTATTGTCTTCACTTTGATTATTTTCACTTGACTGAAAGTTATCTACTACTTCATTTGCATTTACCACTGCATTTCCCTCCTACGGTCTCCAGATCGTGACACAAAACGAATTTCTGCACGTAATGAAACAGATCAACTGGAAGTTGGAACTTTGGCAACTGAGACTCCACGTGGAGTAGACATGAGACCGTCAGTTCGAGAAAATCAGGGTTGTTGTTGATCCTCAACGACAGTGTTCCATTTCTGAAGTGTGGAGATAGATTTATGACGGCCATTAGTGTGCGGGAGGGTGAGTTCCCTTTCAGGGGCTAACTGCACTCACTTTCACTAGACAGACTTTACCATCCTTGGGTTAATCAACATTTTTAAAAACAATTTAAACAATTTGGTATAACTTTAGTTCCTCAAAATAAATGTAGTATTAAAAATGTATTGCATTTCTCTTAAAAATATAAAATTCCTAATAATAAAAAATCTTATATTTATCAGTTTAATTGTTTCGATTGTGATAAAGTTTATATTGAAAAGACAAAACTAATTAGGAAACCAGAAGGAAAGAACATTTTCGTAACATTAAGTATAAAGAAACTGATAAATTGGCTGTATCAGATCACATTTGGTCACTTAACCATGAAATATATCCAGTAGTTAAATTATTAAAACAATTAAATGGTCGGATATATTTAATGGTTTGGGAAAAGATGTTTATTTTAAAAAACAAACATCGCGGAATGAATTTTGAAATAAAGACAGTTGATTCTGTATTTAAATTTATTTTATTTTCAGATTTTGGTAGTACTGACAAGATCATATTAACATCTAGTGTTCGTAACGATGACAAAAGCTTTGTTGTTTCCGGCTGTGAATGTGTAAAAGTTTTACATGAAATCGTGATCCCGGACAATTTATAAGAAAGGTATCCTCATTTCTTATAAGATAAGTGAAGTTTTAAGCTATAAATTGTTATATTTGTATATATTTGTTTGTTTCACTGTTAATAGCTTCATATTTTACGTATTTATTGCCTATATAATATCCAAAAATATTGTATCTGAAATATGGCGCCCTTATCCTGCTATGAATTAGTTGTACTATATGAATATTTTTTTAAACAACTGGTTCCAAAAGTCTTCTGAGTTATCTTGTGCAGTGGGCTAAGATTTTAAAAAGACTGCAATGGCTTTAAAATCTCGTAAAGCTTGTTTACAAGGGGAAATAATCTAAAACGCAGTCATATATTTTGAAGTGTTCTACAGCATCTCCATTGTTGATTAATTCCCTACTTACTGCTATAGAGATGAACTTAGGAACTTCTGTGAGGGTATAAGTGAGTGGATGTGAGAACTGACAATACCAGTTACACTGACGGACAAATTTAATGGAGTCTGTACCGAGCTAATGGAATGTAAACAAACATTCAATTTGCACTGTTTCCTTTGTGTGTACATGAGGACCACTTATCTGTGATCTGCTATAGATCCGACCACACGACTTCGTCCCAAAGATAAGCGGTTGTTCAGGATAGATACATACGTAACTAGAGAAAGCTGATATGCTGTTGTTTTATAGTAAATATCGTCAAATTATGAAAGAAGGAATGTTAATGTATGCCAAAGGATATTGCAAATCGTCACATACGTACACAATAATTATATTTAAGACAGTGAAGCTGTGGGCAAGAAATTGCGTCAACGATACAAACAGCAAGTGGCACACAACTTTGAAGTCTGTAAAGCTTTAGGCATATCACTGATTTCTAAAATTGATTTCAATTCTCTTATGATGTCTGCAGCAACTATAAATTGATAGCATATTCCTGAGAGGCTAATGAAACCTCATTTACCATTACATTCTTCTGTTTAACAGCAGTGGCGGCTAGTGGGTTAAATTATTGGTGGTGCACAAATGAAAAATAAAATACAGAGTAGTAATGACTCAACTATTTATACAGATTCTCTTCTCTACTCTCCTTAGACCTAGCGAATCTATCGATAACTTTTGCGTTGAAGTCGCTGATCTTCATAACAAAATCTCTCTCAATTGAAAGCATTGCTAATGCTGACAATCGGTCCTGTTACATTGTGTTTCTAAGGAAAGTTATTATTCCTTTTAAAGTTGAGAAACAGCATTCTGCTTCAGTGGTAGACATTGGCATAATTAACAGTACTCGGAGGAGTTTGAGATATTCGCTGAATGTAGTACATAAATTGTTTTCCTTATTGAAGTCCATTAAGCACAAATCGCCGGACATTCCACGAAATTCCTCTCGACTGTAAATTACAGTCAGTTCTCTACGAATTTTTGTTCCAATGATAAAAGGATAGAACCTTATTGTTTCCCTAAGGTGATCCTCTGGAAATGTCTTAGAAATTTTCTTGATCAAACAAACTTGAGGCTAGCAGATGCCCCGTGAAGCTAAATCTGTCCTTTGCTTCTCTAAGAATGTCACATACTTCAAGAGCTTCTCTTCTTTTCACATCATGATCTTCTATTCTTCTCCTCTTAATTGCAGTTTCTTCGTGTTCCTCGATATCCACGCTATTTCTTACCTTCTGCACTTCCCTTTTAAATGCGTTTAGCTGGGCGATGGCAAATGTTGCATTGCAGTCTCGTTTCTGTAGCTCATTGTACAAAATGTCCACATGGGGCATGATCTTGTAGAAGAAAGACAGCCAGAATACAAAACTATAATCTTTCAAAGTGGCCATAAAGCCAGAAGCCTGAACAAGTGTGGCGTTGTTGTTTAACAGAGCTCTCTTCTGAATAATCTCCATGCATTTAATTAAATTCTCCCTGTGTTCGAAAAGCAGAGCGCACAGAAGCTAAGCCTGAAGGTCACGCTATAGCCGTTGCTAAGAGTAGGAGGAGCTAGGTTTATAAACCTCCATTTAAGCAATGTATAAGTAGCCCCTCCCATCTCTTCACCTTCCCGCAACCCCCTCAGAGAGCCTACATTTGGGTGAAATCTTAGGTTAACTCTTCGCTGTAAACCTGCGGCTCCTACAGCTAATCACAGTTTATTTCCACTTCTGCGGTCATGGGCAGCTACAGACGATAAGCATAATTGAAACATGTTTGTATATAAAACAATGTAAACAAGTACAGCTTTAATGTGAAAAATGCACCTGTTGTATATTCAGAATCAGTGGGTGTAGCGCAAACCTGCAACCTTATGGAGGAACCGCCCCTGTTTAACAGTATACCAAGTAATTTTACAGGTGAACATTCTGTGGTCATTTATCTCAAATCAAAAGTAATTTGTTTTAGTTCAATTAAGGAAAAAAGTCTATTAACAGAAAACCAGTTTTTGAAAAATACATAATCTTCAGTGTTAGAAACTGTAATAGTTTACTTCAGAACCGTTATTGGCACGTAAGATATACAAATCAGGTGTAAAACCTATCAGATCATTAATCATATCTAGGAATAGAAGGATGCTCAATCCTGAACCCCATAGACATTTTCATTAAACCGAAAGTTGTGTTATCAACTGGCACATATTCTTGTATATTTGAAAAGAAACACTGAAACAATTTCAAGTTCTGTTAGTTTAGACCTTGCAATTCAAGAACGGGAACGAAAATTTCATGTACCACGCAATCGAAGGCTTTCATAAAATCATATAAAATAATACATGCATATCGCTTATGAGGGAAATGAATGGTCTCCGTTGATATTCAATATCTCGAAGATCTTAGCAGCATCCGAATAAATCCAAAGCTTTCTCCGTAGAGCTTTAAGAGGTAACAGTCAGGGTGTGCGTAGGTATTGTAAGAAACGACACTGTGTTAAAATTTTAATCAGGGTTTACAGCTTTAAAACTTGGTATTAAATGTTGAAAACATGGTGATCACATATATAATACTAATTTACATGTTATGAAACCAATATATTCATGAATAGTAGATTAATAAGGAAGTTTAAGAGACAGAACGCTACATAGGTCCATTCTCGTGGCCAACCAGACGAGAAGTTAGTTGAAGTGACGCGGCCAACGTTTTAGTGCTTTAGTTCAAAGTCTATTCGTTAGACAACTACAGCTTTCAAATCAATATTCATTTATTTATTAACCTTTTAGTGTTTCTTATTTTGAGTGTTATTTACTATTTGCATTTTCATTATTACTTATCTCTCTTACTCACTTGTTAATAATATACAGGATGTAAACAAATGAATATCGGGGTTTTAACTCTTTATGTTATTTATTACATTAAACTTACAGTTATAAATGATATGTCAAATCAAAAAGGAACTCAAACAGTTTTACCAAGAACCTTATAACTGCTCAATCTGACTATCCTTTGTCACACGGCACACGTCAAGTCTATAGCCGAGTTCCTCCCAAACGTTGATAAGTGTGTATTCAGTAACTGTAGCAACAGCTGCTTCAATCCAGTTATTTAATTCAGGGAGGTCAGCTGGTAGCGAAGGCACGTACACACAACCCTTGATGAAAACCAAAAAGGTAAAAGTCGCATAGCGTTAGGTCAGGAGAACGCAAAATCCATGCATAGCAAGCCCTGTCATTGGAGCCCTTGCGGCCTATCCAGCACTCGGATGCAGAGACGTTCAACCAATCACGTACTTTGTTATGCCAGTGAGGTGGCACACCGTCTTGCTGGAAGGTCGATTCATCACTGAAGACAAGACGATCTATAAAATCGTCATTGTCATGAAACAACATGCCATTTGCGAAGTGGGCACGCAATCCGTGGTCTGTCGGCTTTAGAGCCTGTAATAACTGTAAACGGTAAGGACGTAGCCGTAAGCGTTTTCTTGTAACTTCCCAAACAGTCGACACAGGAACTTATATTTCACGACTAGCCTTCCGGACTGATTTCTTTGGGCTAAAAGTGAACGATTCTCTCACTCGCTCAACAGTCCCTTCACTTACTCTTGGTCGTCCCATGCTCTTCCCTTTACAAAGGGAAGGATCACAACTTAATACGTCACGCACTTTGCACAATAACTAGAGATTCATTCTCTGCAAAACAAAACGCTTTCTGTTTACTAGTCGCCATCTTTGCTACTACCGCTGTCTAGCGGAAAGCGGTAGAAATATTGCACGCACATGCGCACTGCTGCCAGCAAACAGAAATGTTTAAGTTGGTTTTTCATTTGACGTATCATTTATAACTAAGTTTAATGTAATAAATATTATAAATAGTTAAAACCCCGATACTGATTTATATACACCCTGTATAAATATGTCTTAACCTACTTCTGTAATTTTATATTACTTAATATATCATTATACTGATAATGCCAAATAAAATATCTTACTATTAACATCCAATTAACTTCAGTATCACATTTATGTGTTCAAACGCATGTGTCAGCTATGTACATAACTCTCTGTCAAGAGTGAAACAGTAGAATTACCATATTTAATACTGAATTTCATTTCCCTTCTTGGAAGTGTTGAAAACAGTGTTGTTATGATAAATTAAATTTAAAGGGAGTAGATTAATGACACTAAACAACACTTACTTTTAAATTTTTCCGGAACAAGTTTCAGAAGCTTTGCCTCTATCCTCAGCCGGCCATCGACTGGTTCTCATTGGTGTAGTTGACGATATTGACTGTTTCTTCCAGTTTCAAACAAAATATTTCCACCAAACTTCAGGGTTAGCAATGGGCAACCCCCTATCACCCTTCCTGTCCGATCTGTACATGAGTGCATTAGAAATAAGGATCAACAAAGGTTTCCCTTGGATGTTCAAACTCTGGCAACGATATGTAGATGACATCTTTGCAATAGTACCAAAAAAAAAAAAAAAAACCATCAGTGATGCACTAAAACTTTTAAATATCCAAGAAAAAAACATCAAGTTCACTGTAGAAATAGAAAAAGATGAGTATTTACCATTTTTGGATTTAAAAATAACGAGGAATAAAAGCAGACTAAACTTTTGCATTTATAGAAAAACAACACAGGCAGACAACTACACAAAAGCTAATGGCTACAACCCAAGATCCCACAAACAGGCAATCTTCAATAGTTTAGCACACAGACTGGTAAACATCCTTCTCACAGCAGAAGAATACAAAACAAAATACAACAAAATTATTGAAATAGCACAAAAAATGACTTTCCCAAATCATTAGTAGACAAAAAAGTGATCTTAGCAAAAAGGAAGAAGCTACTAAAGGAAACCACAACCCTCTCAGCTACAGAAACTAATATTATTTTCAAAAAATTCACTTACCATCCATGGGCCTATGATAAATTCAAAAAAGTATTCAAAAAACAAAACATTCAACTAGCACCAGTCAACCATTTCTCCTTAAAAAACCTAATTTGCTCAAACATCAAAAATGCCATTTCATCTAACAAAAAATCTGGTATATATCAAATTGAATGTTGTGTCTGTACTCAAATTTATATTGGAAAAACCAAAAGAAATTTAGAAACAAGAACAAAGGAACACTTTGGAAACATAAAATATAAACAACTAGAAAAATCAGCAGTTGCCACACAGTTTTGAAAAAAAAAAAAAAAAAAACATAAATCCAGAACCAAAACTACTAAAACATACATTAGGAAAACAAGAGCTATCCACATGGGAACAAATCTTCATTTCAAAAAATAGGAACAAAGTATTCAATTTCGACATCCCCGAGAAATATTTGTTCAGCAAGTTCCTTGAACCTCCACCAGAGGAGACCTGTGACAAAATATCGTCAACTACACCAATGAGAACCAGTCGATGGCCGGCTGAGGATAGAGGCAAAGGCTCTGAAACATGTTCCGGAAAAATTTAAAAGTAAGTGTTGTTTAGTGTCATTAATCGACTCCCTTTAAATTTAACTGAATTTCATGTTTGACCACAACTTATGACAGTCAAAATAAGTTTAATCTTGCTTTTACTTTTTTAACTTATGTTTGATATGACAAATATTAGACTAATCGTTTAATAATTATGTAAATTGCATCTCTTTAGACTCAACTTTGATAAGTCAGTTACAGATTCAATTATCTCATCACTGCATCTATTTTTAATTAAAAATTAAATCATTTTCCAGTTGAGGAACTTTCCTATGATATTACATGTAAATTATACTCCACAAAGAGACAATACATTTAACGGCTTGTACACAACAGTTCGTAGTGAACTATTGCTCTTTAAGGACGGAATATCTTACATGAACTAAATGAACTTGCATGAACTTAATTGTTACTAAATATTAACAACTACAAATAAATGACGATCCACCTGAAGAATAAATGGTTTCTTCAACTGTCAAACATGGCCTTCTGCATATATATGATAACAAATGAATAAACATCAGCGGATTTTATGTAATTTATGCTGAAAACTGGTAATGGAGGTAGGTTACTCTTAGTTTATCAGTACTGGTCGCTGGGAATTAAACATTATAGATGGCTGTATGGAAGTGTATCTAAAACACTATAGACGAGATAGTATTTCTGTAGTCATTCAGCTCTTGTTATTAACATTTCATGATGCTTCTGAACATACCCATTATCTCCTACTTCCCAAACATGAATCGATTTCTCAAGGCTCATTATTTTGGAATATTTTTCCAGATTGTTGGTCCATTATCGTTCTGTTACGGGTACTCCACAGGCCTATGCCATGACTACGTGTATTCAAAAGACTTGTTCCATAGACATCCGCTTCGTTTTATTCTCTCTTCTTGGTTTCCCTTTACATTTCCTCGGATTGTTCTTTTGGGTGTCCCTTTCCATTGCGTATACTCCAGCACCTACGCAGCCTCCTGAGGCATTTGTTAGAAAGAAATAAAAAATAAAGGAACAGCACGAAGAGGATGCCCGACCAGAAAAGACGACGATAAGAAAAGAAGATTCAGAACTCCTTGGCATTAATTCGTGCTCGCTCATCCGAAATAAAAGGAAAATTACCAAGGGGAAAGCTAGTTATTTCAGGGGCCTGAAGAGGGAGGTGCTGGGTGCTTCATCCAGCTCTGAGATGGGTCAGTAAAAATAGGTTCAACAGATTTGATGCGTTCTGTAGTTTCACAAAGCCGGAATGTCTCCAGCACTTCATCTGCAGTTCCTTCTTTTATTGAACTGTTCTTCAGGAAGTGTCACAATCTTCGTTAATCAATTAAGTTCAAATGCCCAGTTCACTCAAGAATTAATTCGGTTTAGAACAAAAATGTGCTAAAAGCTGCCACATTTGGCATAATTTAGTTAGACATGCTGTTTCTCACCAGCAAAGGTGTATTGACTCAGTGTTCTTCAGCGATTCACATAATTTCTCGACTCACTCTTTGCACAAACAATTCTTACAAACATTTACTCCTTTATCTACTTTTTAATAATTGTATAAACTCTCATTACACATGTATACAAATATAATAATTCTTAGCTTAAAATTTTAGGGCCCGTATTTTGATGAAAAATCCTCTTTTTTCTGAGTAATCACAGAAGATGCTTATTGAAAATTAAGTGCATTCTGGAACAAATAGGTTATATATATGGTTTTTAAGGTCATCAAAATGAATTTTTCTACATTTTTATAATAAAGTAATTTATCTAACATTTAGATGCATTTTCCGGTCATTTTATTTCATTTTCACGAATGTATTGGACATTTTCATCTGTAGCCCCCATTCGGAAGGCACGGGTTTGATTCCCGTAGCTGACCTGACCCTGACCTATGTGCTTTCTATATATAAAACATGCAACTGCATGCATATACCACTATGACAACGCCCGCTTCAGTAGCGTAGATGGTAGAATGTCTGCCTAACGTTCAAGAGGTCCCGAGTTCGAATCTCGGTCAGGGTGACTTAACTGGATAAGATTTTTCCGGGGTTTTCTATTATCCATCAAGACGAATTTCGGGTAACTGTAAGCTCCATGGACCCTGGACTCATTTGAGCATCATTTCACCCAATTCATTCACCGTCCGATATTACATAACGTTGGAGAACGTAAATTACCAAAAATAGATGGATGGATGGATGGATGGATGGATGGATGGATGGATGGATGGATGGATGGATGGATGGATGGATGGATGGATGGATGGATGGATGGATGGATGGATGGATGGATGGATGGATGGATGGATGGATGGATGGATGGATGGATGGATGGATGGATGGATGGATGGATAAAACTGTGACAATATTCAAGTAGTGAGAGAAGTGGTAAATAGTTGTGATAGGGTAGAATCTAAGATAATTGAGAGCGCACAGGATCCGTTTTCTGATGCTCAAATAGGTAAAATAGCCTTCATTAAATCAAATTTTGCACTTTTGGATACCAAACTAGCGTTAAAGAAAGTGGCATGAGATTGGATCAGTCAATTAAGTTAGTGAGGATTGGGGAAGACAATACAAAATGTAAAAGGTGAGACTGGAGACAAAATTAGACAGACACTAAAATTTGTGTTGGACAAAAGCAAAGGATACCAAACAGTTTGTCCGATTACCAATATCTTGCCAGGAGAAAACTTCAGAACTGGTAATTTTGGACAGGATTTAACAGGCAGTGACATAGTGTTTTTCAAATACGCACCTATAACATCTGTGGAAGTGGAGAGAAATTTCTCCAAATATAAAACAGTTTTAGCTGACAATCGCCGTTCCTTTATTTTTGATAACTTGAAGATGCCCATGGTGGTGTACTGCAACGCTGGTTAAAGTATATTTTGGCTAATGGGTACAGTAATTGTTTTCATATTTTATAAAATTGAAAAGACTTGATGAACTTTGAATTTATTTATTATTTAATAGCAATAATTAAATTGTGGAAACGTAGAGTCAGACTGAAAAATTCAATGACAGCCGGGATTTGAACCACGGATCTTCTGGTTTCCGTCCAGGTGCACTATCATTGTTCTACTATGGCCAACTTGCCGATATGACATTAAATTCTCCAACCGACTCGCATTTTCCCGGTAAACCCGGTCCTATCGGCACGTTGGCCATAGTAGAACAATGGCAGTGCGGCTGGAAGGAAACCAGAAGATCCGTGGTTCAAATCCCGGCTATGTCATTGAATTTTTCAGTCTGACTCTACGTTTCCACAATTTAGCCTACACACGGCCAATGTGAAAGAACAATTAATTTCCAATAATTACATTATTCACTAACAAAGTTAATTTTAAAGTGTGGTTATTCCAACCATATATTCATTATTTATCTGTGACATTTATTAATTAATTATTATGAAAGAAATTGATAATTTTTGTAGGTCTCTTTTTGGCATTTTATGTGTATTCTTGTATATTTCAAAGGCATTTTATAGCTCAATTTTTGGAGAATTTTTAGGCCAAAAATTTCCGGCCCTACTTATAAGAAGTGATTATAATTGTTATAAATTTTCCAGGATTGCGATTTCATATATACATATACACATCTTCAGCTGGAAAAACATCTGTCGCCATGGTTAGTAAACACTAGATATTCACATGTTCTTGTTGGTAGTACCAAAGTCTGAATATAAAACAAATTTAAAAACAGAATCAACTGCCGGTATTTCAAAATTCACTACCCGATGTTTGTTTTTTAAAATAAATATCTTTCCCCAAACCATTAAATCTATGGGACCATTTATTTGTTTTAATAATTTAAGTTCTGGATTTATTTCATGGTTAAATGACCAAAAATGATCTGCTACGGCCGATTTATCAGTCTGTGTATACTTAATGTTACGAAAATGTCCTTTCGTTCTTGTTTCTAAATTACGTTTTGTCTTTCCAATATAAACTTTGTCACAATCGAAACAATTGAACTGATTAATACCAGACTAAAAAGCAACAGAGTAAAATACAGGCTTCTAGAAATGAAATTCTTGAGAAGTGTGAAAGGATGCACGAAGAGGGACTTAATAAGAAATGAAAATATAAGAGAAGAGCTGGACATTTTTAGTACGAATGATAGGTTAAAAGATCTCAAACAAAAATGGAAGGAACATGTTGAAAGAATGTCAGATAATAGACTTACAAAACAAATATTACAGTATCATCCTAAAGGTAGGAGATCGATGGGCAGACCCAGGAAACGATGGCTGGAGGACTTCGATGGCGGAACAGGCACTTGATTGCCTATGCCATGAAGTGAAGAAGAAGAAGAAGAAGAAGAAGAAGAAGAAGAAGAAGAAGAAGAAGAAGAAGAAGAAGAAGAAGAAGAAGAAGAAGAAGAAGAAGAAGAAGAAGAAGAAGAAGAAGAAGAAGAAGAAGAAGAAGAAGAAGAAGAAGAAGAAGAAGAAGAAGAAGAAGAAGAAGAAGAAGAAGAAGAAGAAGAAGAAGAAGAAGAAGAAGAAGAAGAAGAAGAAGAAGAAGAAGAAGAAGAAGAAGAAGAAGAAGAAGAAGAAGAAGAAGAAGAAGAAGAAGAAGAAGAAGAAGAAGAAGAAGAAGAAGAAGAAGAAGAAGAAGAAGAAGAAGAAGAAGAAGAAGAAGAAGAAGAAGAAGAAGAAGAAGAAGAAGAAGAATTTAATCTTTTATAGAGAAATGCAAAAACTTTTTAATACTACATTTATTTTGGGGAACTAAAGTTATGCCAAACTCTGATATTTATCTTTTCAATTGTTTGGATTGTGATAAGGTTATCAGATATGAGTTCTACTGCGCTAATTAGGATTTCAGAGACAACTGTCGCAGGTAGAATACTCAAATGCTTAAATGGCATTGGAAAGTTTGAGTTTGTTGATTTCTTCTTGTGAACTGTTAATCGGCACTGAACTTGACACAGGATTATATTCTTGGATAATATTACTACATTATTGACAATTTGTAGGGCTTTGTAATGTTCCACTTATGGCTATAACATTTTTTGATTTTAAAATAAATTGAAATGTACAGAATCGAACAATCTAAAAATCCGATGAGGATAGGTTAAGGAATCTAGGAGGCCACAGACCTTTTGAGACTATTTCCTTGTGGAGGTATTTGAAAAAAGTGTACAAGAATAGGTCACGGACAATTGATGTTCTCAAGGAATCCATTCGAACCGAAATAAGTAACATTGACGAGAATAATCTCCGTAAAACTTCAGAAAATATGGTGAGACGAGTACAAACATGTAAAGATGCTGGTGGAGGACACTTCCAACATTTTCTCTGAGATGTAAATAGTGTAATGTAACCTCCCAATTGTGTATTATATTGTTCCAAAGTTACACGTCTGTCCTATTACACTAGGGAGCACGTTTTTGTACCCGAAACAAAATAGGCTAATTCTTATGCAAAATGACTCGCTGATTCCAAAAATTCCTCTGAAAATGCTGCATCACGTAACGTTTTTGAGATATTCTTATTCTTTTATATAAAATTACAGAAATGAGGTATGATACCAACTCATATTGACTTAATTTAAAGTAATAGCCATTGACTCTTCTAAATACAGCTTAAAGGCAGTGTTGTTTCATAATGGCAATTTACTACCTTCAATATCTTTATTTCATGCCATAGGAATGAAGGAGACATACGATTCCATGTCCATCATTTTAGATGCTATTAGTTATCAAAACCATGGCTGGGAAATTTGTAGTGACCTCAAGGTAGTTGCATTGCTAACGGGACTGCAGGGAGGTTTCACAAAATATTGCTGTTTTTTGTGCTTATGGGACAGTAGGGCAACTGACAAGCACTTGATAGTGAAAGAATGTGGGAAAAGGGAAGACTATACCCCTGGAGCAAGCAGTGTTAAATATGTGCCTCTAGTAGACCCAAACAAAGTTCTTCTCCCCCCACTTCACATAAAGCTCGGGTTAATGAAGAATTTTGTTAAAGGTTTGGACAAAAGTGGAAGTGCATTTGAGTATTTAAAAAGTATCTTTCCCAAAATAAGTGAATCTAAATTGAAGGAAGGTATATTTGTCGGTCCTCAAATAAGACTACTTCTTAAAGACAGTGTTTTTGAATCAAAGCTTAAACGTGTTGAACTGGCAGCATGGAAATCATTTAAATCAGTGGTGGAAGGCTTCCTGGGCAATAACAAAGAAGAAAATTATGAAACTTTAGTCTCAGAACTATTAAGGATCTACAAAGAAATGGGTTGCCGTATGTCACTTAAAATCCACTTTTTGCACTCTCACCTTGATAGTTTCCCTACAAACCTAGGAGCTGTGGTAAGTGATGAGCAAGGTGAGCGTTTTCACCAGGACATTTCTGAGATGGAAAGACGTTACCAGGGTATCGCTGGGATTCAGCCATGTTCGGAGACTATTGTTGGTTCCTTAAACGGGAGAGTCAATACAAAACAAATCAACAGTGAAACACTTCTGAGATAATTCAGGTATTGGCAATAAAATACCTGTTATTTTCAATTAATCAAATATGAGTTATCCCATCACATTTCTGTAAGTTTTCATAAAATATGAATACCTAAAAAACGTTACGTGATACAGCATTTTGAGGGGCATTTTCGGAATCAGCAGATCAGTTTACATAAGAATTTGCCTATTTTGTTTCGGGTATATAAAAAATATATATATTTTTTTTGTTCCCCAGTGGTTATGGGTTCAAAAGTTATGGCCTGAAATGGTTCAGGTTTATATGAATCACCTTATATATTAGACACTTTTTGTAAGTGCCATGTGTATTTTAAAATTGGAAGTATTGCTGCAATAAAATTTATAAAACTAAGTCATGTTACTGTAAATATGTGGACAAAATAATATAGCATCATTGAGGATAGTTGGGTTTTGAGGACAAACAAATTTGCAACCGTTTGGCCAGAAGGGGCAACAGGGCCCACCCCCTCCCCTCAGTCCAGTTGCTAAGGGCATATGGAGTATCCCCCCAGTTGATTTCAGTGCTTCAGCTGCCGATGCATAAAAGCCCTTTGCAACATTGTGGAACATTTATTCCAGTGAAAGTTTTTGCTGTGGCGTGAAAAAGCGGGTTAATCCTGCAATTGGAAACGTTTGCTCACTCTCTTTTCACCCTCGCAATTAACACCCTCATGTTACGCGTCGCATGGACGAGCACGGAGTATTATTTTATCTCACCCTTCGTTTGAATATTAAAACTGAAGGCAGTGGTTTGAAAAAAACACATAATATTGCAGGAGAAAAAAAAAACTGTTCAAATGCGCAGTTTCCATAGCAACAACTGTTTTAAAAAAAGGAATCTATCCCACCCCATCTTTCCTAGAGCTTTTATTTACAATGGTATTTTTTTGTCTGAATAGAAAGAACTTTAAAAACTCCATGTATTTGTGTGTGACTAACTTTTTTTGTACCTCCCCTCCGTGACAAAAAAAAAAAAAAAAAAATGGCATGGTGATGTTTTTGTGTGCTTTTGTTAGACCCCACAGAGTTGTGATAACATGCGAGAGTTGCAAGGGAGGGAGGGAGGGTAAAAAATGGTGGTTCTATTCCGCAAACCCAGGACTGCAAAAACTAAGCTAATACAATTTTTGCCGTGGACGTTTTGACGAAGGTAGATGTCATGTCGGCATGCTTAATTAAATAGCTACTCCGCGGGACTCTATGGCATATGTCGCTTGTACAATGTGACGACGACTGTCTCTTACATTGGCTTTTCAAGTGTGACTTAATTGCTCCACTCTTCACAAATGGAAGCCAAAATCTTCTCTCAAGTTTGATTCTTCCATTGACATTTTTCTGAAATGATCTAGGTTCGCGTTACCAATTTGAAGATAATATATCTGCAGTAGGATGTGCTTTTGTTGTTTATGAAAGCCAAACGGAACTAACTCACTCCATGTTTAAATTGTCACCTGAATGTTCTGTATTCCAGTCGGAGCTCTTAGCAATTAAAGAAGCTATAAAACGGTGTACTGTTAATGGGAACAGTGCCTCTATTCTTAGTGATTCATAATCAGCTCTACTCGCTATCAATGATAAATACAATTTAAATTCATTAGCACATGAAATCCGAACCTTGCTTCAAAATCATCCAGGACATATTTGCATGGGATGGCTTAAAGGACACAGTGGAATTTTAGGTAACGAGAGAGCTGATTGCTTGGCTAAGAAGGCTGCAGAATCCAATCTTCCTGTGACATACTCTTTATGTCCTATTTCTACTGTAAGGAGAATAATACATCAACATATTCTTGAAGAATGGAACCAACAATGGCTAACAACACCAAATGGAAGTTTAACGAAAACATTATTTTTCCCTAGTGTATATGACAGAGGAAAATGTGAAACTCTTGTACCAAATTTTGTTTTGACACAATTTTTAAGCGGACATGGTAAATTTGGTGAATACTTATCACGCTTTCACTTAACATCCAACCCCGACTGCATGTGTGGTGAAGAATTTCAAACTGTGGTTCATCTCCTTTTCTGTTGTCCCATTTTCTGGAGAGAAAGACAAGAATTAATATTCAAGCTAGACTCTCTAGGAACTGAATTTTCTGCTCCGCTCACATCTTTGTTAATGAAGCCACAACAGTATAAGTACTTCATGATGTTTATAAGCTCAGTGTTTAAACGTCTGAAATAGTTTAAATTAATATGCATCAGATTATAACATATTTTCTTCCTTCTAGTATTTAAAATATTTTTGTTAAAATTGTGTATTTTTATGTATCAACTCTAACCCTAATATACCACTGTGTAAAATAGGGTTCATAAATCTGGATAAATAAAAAAAAATGATCTAAGTTATTCTTAAGCTCTCGTAAAAAAAATGAAATATGCAAATTAGTGATAGATAGAGTCAACATTAAGAGTAGAGTCTACACAGGCAGATGTCGTTGCTGACCTCCCTCTTTTCCCGCGTTCATTCCATCCCATTCGACATCAAAGCTTTCCCTTCTGACCACACATTTTCACATGTAAGCAATTATAAGGGTCTCTCACTCTTAAACATATGGGGTGGTCCTTCTTAATACGTTCACCAACTTAAAGTTGCTGTTGTAATATTTTTCTTGTGTCCTTAGAACTGTAGTACATTCTATTAGCTTAGACTGTGCAAACGTACTTCTTATGTTTGTTAATTAAGCTTATTTAAGATGTGGAGACCGTGGGTATCTAACCTAACATGGATATGCTAACATGCTATGGTCATATCGGCGGCCGTTACTGGAGGTGTTAACTCGTTATCTTTGGTTTTTAATCATTAATCATTAGATCACTCTCATTCATACTTCCAGACTCTGGGGAAGATGGGGAATTATCTTGGTCGGAGAAAAATCCCCAACCCCACCGCCGCGAATCAAACCCGGGACCCCTAGCACGGTAGGCAGGTGCTATACCGGCTGAGCTACGGAGCCAGCCCATTCATACTTGTAATATATACCTAACAGTATTTCTAAACTTTCTCGAGTTCTAAAGTTATGACATTTAATTACTATGCGGAATGCACGTGATTATTTATTTAAATTTTGTGTAACAGAAGTCCCCTCCCACCCCAAAAAATTACACTGCTTAGCTTAATTCAAACTTGTAAAATTAGCAGATGTCCTTGTAAAAATATTTCAGCATTTACAAAGAGTAATAGAGCTTCCTTACTAGTTTTTCTTTAACTCCTCAGTTCGTTTTTCTTTTATTTTGAAGTATTTACTGCTTTGTTAAAACAACTGAAGTTCACCACCTGTAGCAGCCAAAGAATACTGGAAAAAGTTTTAGGATAAATCAGCTTACGATTGCAATAAACAAAGCTCTAACGTGCAACCTTTGCTGATAAATTATTATTAACTACCAGAATATCAAAAGTGCTTCATTAATTTGCAAGTAAATATCCCTCGCAAATTCATGCACACTGATACAAATTAACCCTTTTAATATTGTAATGATACAACAGTGAGAACAGTTTCTCCTTACAAAGCGAAGCGCCTGGGGATGCTTTAAGCGCGGTCAGGGAATTACCGAACAATCTCGGTAGGGCCGCCTGCTGATCTAGCACACCTACTAGCTAAGCAGGCTAGTACGCGAGAATATATGGCTTCCCTCAACTCCGTACGGAGACGTAACCGATCTCCCACGAGTATCGGGAATCACTGCTCCCTCGAGTCAAACCCAATCCGAACAACTATAATTCAGGGAGGGGCTCGAATGTTCGGCCCGAGGTTCCTCTAGTAACGTCACAGGTACCACGAGTGCTAGGAGTCCGCAGCGCTCGCACCACGGCAGCTGAAGGGGACGGATGCCCCCCCCCCTACGGGGAGATAAAGCCAACATGTAAAATTCAATTCCACGGCCGGGATTTGAACCATGAATCTACTGGTTTTCCGTCCATTCGCTCCAACGCATTGAGCTATCATGACCAACTTGCCGTCATGACCTTAAATTCTCAATTTGACTCGTATATTTTCCCGGTAGACCACTAGGGGCTCTCGCATTTGAGATACACGGTTTGTGTTGACTTACTATCGTAAGTACTTGAGACCCAGGCTTCATCATTTAACTCTTATTATTTTAGTTAATTGATCGAAATTAATCATTTCTTCTCACTAAGCGTATATAGGCTAAGGTTTTTCATAGAGTCAACATGAAAAATTCAATGCCACGTCCGGGATTTGAAACACGGATCTCGTGGTTTGCGTCCAGTCGCTCTAACCAATTGAGCTACCACGGCCCACATGCCGTCATGACATTAAATTCTCTATTTGAGTCGTGTATTTTACTTAAATATTAGAGATACTTACATAATTCTAGGTCAATATCGTAACAGACATGTGAGATTCAAGTGTAAAAAATCTGAGTACTGTGCTATTAATCCTCCTTCTAATTTTGGGGCAGCAACATGCCCAAAGTTTTCACAAAATGTTTTCTTCTGTTTACTCATTAAACAATTTTAATTAAAAAGTATGAAAGTTAAGATAAAATTTGTCATAAATATTTCCCAATACAATATCTAAATGCCTGATTTTCTAAAAGGAGGAATTCAATTAGGAATAGTTGAGAAACAGAGCATTACTTTCTCCAAGGTATACTTGACTAAGCTTCCCAAATTCCGGTTACGGCATTGCATTTTTCAGTCTGACTCTGTCTTTACAAATTTAATGTGTCACATTTACTTGAAATTTTCTACACTGTGTAGTTCATTACGTATAAACTACTTTTACAACATGCATTGTCACACCAGTGACAATGGACGCCAGTGGTGGCCCGTGGTCACGTGTGACGTCAACATCTCTGGCGACTTCTTGTATGAGACCATTTGCTCCATCTCTCTTAGACCGCCAGCCATAGGAGAGTGAAACCGTTGTATCTGTAGCTAAGAGCATTTTCGTTGAATTACCTAAAAATCCCAACCATTCCTTTTAAGCAAGAGCCCAAAATATTACCATCTGAGCTCCCGGTTTCCCCAGTTCGACCTGGTCATCTGTTAGGTATGCTGAATCCAGATCCATCCATGGCCAGGTCGTGACAATATAGAAGTAGGGAAATAAACCAAGATTTTAGTTGAAATACAGTGTGATCCATATAAACCCGAACCACTTCAAAACGCCATAACTTTTGAACCAACTTTGGGAGGGTATAATACACACTTGGGTGATTACATTATACTATTTACATCTCAGAGAAAATGGTGGAAGTGTCCTCCACCAGCATCTATACATGTTTGTACTCGTCTCACCATATTCTCTGAAGTTTTACGGAGAGTATCCTCGAAAATGTTACTTATTTGGGTTCGAATGGATTCCTTGAGAACATCAATTGTCCATGGCTAATTCCTATACACTCTCTTGTACAGTTTCTTTGATAATCGAATAATCTCAAAAGGTCTGCGGCCCCCCAGATCCCTGAACTAACCCTACCGGATTTTTTCTTGTGGGGGTCTCTAACAAACAGAGAGTACAAGGATAAGCCGCGGACAATTGATGTTCTCAAGGAATCCATTCCAAATGAAGCCGAGGATACTCTCCGTAAAACTTAAGAGAATATGGTGAGACGAGTGCAAACATGTATAGATGCTGGTGGAAGACACTTTCAACATTTTCTCTGAAATGTAAATAGTGTAATGTATGAGCTGAATCTTTCCTGGCGGCGTATATGTTCTAGACGTTCTCGGGCTTCGAGCCAGGTAAGTAGATGTTGAGACATCGACGTTTCGGGAGCGTGCATCTCTTCTATCTTCAGGATGTTGAATGACTTAGGGCTGGTGCGACCCAGTATATATATATATATATATATATATATATATATATATATACTGGTCGCCAAGATAATGACGCGGCAGCAGCATAGAGGTCGTTGAAGGGGGGTCCTCCTCCGCGAAGGAGGATCCTTCGACTGTTGCCATTCCGGGATTGGATCCCTTACTGGCATAGAGATGGGGATTCAATTAATGGATGGTGGTCAGATTGTGGTGTAGTTGTTTGAGATTATTTGTGTATAGGTAGTTCAGACAGACAGCACAGAGGTGTCGTTGAAGGGAATCCTCCTCCGCAAAGGGGGGTCCTTCGACTAGTGCCACACCGGGACTAGGTCCCTTATTGGAATGAAGAGGGTTTTTTAAGAATGATGGTGGGTTGATGGTGGTTATTTAATTTAGGATAGAGGATATTCAGTCAGGGATTGAATAATTGTTGAAGATATAGCTGGGAACTAAGGAGGTCCTAGGACAAGTCTTGGCCTCTTATATGACTCTCCAGGGTCTAGGTCATACTCTCCAAGTCCTCGGATGAGGCTGTTGAAACTGGTTGGTAATTTTGAATAGAAAGAGTGGGACAGTTGTAGGATGTAATCGAAAAGTTTTGGAAAGGATAGGTCTAAATGGATGTTATGATTTGGGATGTACCATTCGGCTGCAACTGCAGTCCGAAGAAAGCGATTTTGGAGGACTTGGAGTTTGGAAAGGTGGGTTTTGGCTGCTGCACCCCAGACTTGGCAGGCGTATGTAATTGCCGGCCTCAATACCTGCTTGTAGAGCAGAAGCTTGTTGCGGAGAGCCATTGTCGACTTTTGGTTATATAATGGATATAACATGGCCATCCTTTTACTAACTTTGTTAGCTACTGCTACTATATGGTCCTTCCATGTCAGGCGCATGTCTAGGAGCACTCCTAAGTATGTTGCCTGAGTTGACCATGGTATTTCTGTGCCACCTATTCTTAGGTTGGGTACGTCCTGCAGCTCGTCTTGTGAAAGTGATTGCCTGGGATTTTGTGGCATTTAGCTTTAAGCGCCATGTCGCAAACCAGACGTACAACATGTTTGCGAAGGTTTGTACTCTTTGTACAGAAATTTCATGCCGTTTGGACGCTGTTGTTATAGCGGTATCGTCGGCGAACAGGTACAGGTAGTTCAGTGAACGTGTTTTTCTTTGTGTATCAGCGAGCGGGCTCGCGTTGGTGAATATGACCACATCTCAGAAAACACTGCTGCTCTGGTCGCTGCTCAGTAAGCCAGATCTCTGTTTCCTGAGTCTCTCTTTTTCGAGTTTTAATGCAGGATTCCATGCTGCACTAAATTGTAGCCCAGCATCTCGGTTAAGAGTGACTCTCTCTGCCAAGATAGCCAACGCCTCTTTAGCTCTGCGCTCCCAGTAGCCACTGCATTTTGCCAAAATAGTGGTGAGACCGAAGTTAGCCCTATGGTCTTGCTGGAAGCAATGTTCCACCAGCCCAGACTTTTCAGGTTGCAACAGTCTGATGCTTCTATCGTGTTCTTTGATCCTGGTAGCTATGGTCCTGTAATGTATTATATTCTGCCAAAGTTGTACGTGTGTCCTATTATTGGTTCGCACCATACATGTTCTGAAATTCCCTAAACCAAAAATTTGTACTTTAAGAAACAGAACTGTATGTGGTAAGTGTACCTATCTCCGTGTTTCTGAACCGTATAAGCTGAACGTGAAACGTCGCTTGGATACCAAATGAGGTATTTATGTTCAACATATCCCTAGGGCGCAACATGAGGATTATCATGAAAATTTTCTCACCCCTGCCCTTTACAAGGCAACATTTTTGGAAAATCATGTTTTCCACAGAATATATTCTTACCATCATACGCTTAAGATGTAGGGATGACAAATAAAATGTATATATTGAATTTTCTGAGAATAGCCGCCAAGGTTCCCCTCTAATTAGATGAATTTTGCATAACAGGTCGGAGGGAAAGAAAATCTTACTTCACAAAAGAGTAGATCACGTTAAAGTGTGCAATTTATGTTAAATACATCCTTTTATGTAGTTAAGCATTTCAGAGAAATTGCTTGTTATTGGTTTCCCTTTTTCAGGGAAAAGCTCTTACTCGTGCATGTCAGCCTAATGGAGATTCAATCTCAAAGGATACACTGTTGCTCTACCGCGAAGGAGGAGACTGAACATTTTGCTTCATCCTGAATATACCAAGCAATACCAAAACCTACATTCTGGAAGACTGACTACAGAAAATTACGTGAGTATATCATATCAGAGAATCTAGCTAATGTCAGATCATTGTTAATTTACCTTTGATGTATGTTCGAAAGCTATTTTAATGTATGAGCATCGAAGAACCGACTGTAAATGGTATCCATTGCAAATCCAATATAAAATATTGAAAAAAAAAAACATAGAGAAAACTAAGAAGAATATGTACAAGGATGGACTGTACAATTATACCAAGAAAAATTTTAAATTATAAATCCACAGGACGACGAGATCCGGGAAGGCCCATGTAGAGATAGAGATAGATTGAGCTCGGAAGAGGCGAATGGAGTAATCTTTGCTGGGTAGTTAAAGAAGACCTGTTAATAATGTCATTATAGTCCTGTTGTATAATGTCAAACATGCATCAACAGACAATCCTGTGGTTTGCTAGCAATGCTTCACCAGTACAAATCGTAAAATATTATGTATTTCATACTTTCTATTGACTGGATCGGCAGGGCTTTCCCTACAGCTCAGCGATGGAGTTGATCGAAGTTTTGAAGAGGGGAGGGGTGCAACCTTACAGTTGTCTACCATATATGACTTGACCCGGAAATTGAAAAGGACAGGATCCCTTTTGGATGTACGTGGGAAACATCGGCCCCGGTGCAGGAGGATCTCTAGTGTCGTGCGTGACAAACGGGAAAATTTACTGAAGAAGTGCGTCAAGTCTATTACTGCGTGAACTTGAAGGTGTAGTTATACACCTAACAAAGCCCAGCAAGGTAATAATAATTTTGGTGTATAAAACTTTTGTACAAAAGAGACAAATCTGCTCTATTAACTTCAGTTGTTTTCTCTACTACGTCAATTCACTAATGAGAGTAAAATCTGTATTCAACCCAAAAAATCCATGACCAGCTTTTACTGGAAATACGTGTTTTGGTCTCCCTGAACTCAAAACGTGTGTATATGTGATTATGAGTAGCATAAACTCAAAATGGAAATTGGATTAAGCAACATATTTGGTACTTAAACTCATCATTTCACAAAGAGAGAATGAATAGTTTCTGAAGCGGAAAAAATGCTTAAAGTTTAGATGGATTTTTTTTTTAATTTTCAATTTCTCAAAAATAATAAACGAATTTCTGTTTTCAAATCCCATATGTTTTCAAGATAAATAAAATATTGTGATTGCGTAGATTCAGAAATCTGGTTTGCAGAACTATAAAATAACTTTTACAGCAGTAAAAAGATGTGAAATACAATCAGCTGTCTTCAAGGCTGACTTGGTGTTTTGCTGCACGAAAACAAATGAAAGAAAACACTGGATATACTTCAACCGTCGACTGTCACAGTATCCATCTCACAACAGATGTTTTTAACACCTTGCAGGTTATTTACAACCCCCCCCCCAGCCATCAGTTCTAGAAATTCGCAGTCCTTCTGAGAAATTTCTTGTCAACAACAATGGACCGAACGCTCTGGAGCCTCTCTCTGTCTCTCTCCTGCCCACGCGCCGGGCTCCGGCTTGTGGTAGCAGCACAATACCACACGGTGACAATATATACCAAGTACCGAGTTCTAATCTCAGTCAGGGTGAGTTATCTGATAAACTTTTCCCAGGGTTTACCTTATCCTAAGAAATGACTACCAGGCAAACCTAAGCTTTATGGACCCTGGGCTCATTTCAGCATCATTTCATCCATTTTATGCATCGTTCAATTTTCCTCAACGTTGAAGGACGTAAAGGAAGTGTAATCGATGTTAGAAAGCAAACCAGCGCATACTGCCTAACCACTGTGCCTTGCAACTTAACGGGCGTCATGGGCGGGATGCAGAACCGCTGGATGAGGCGTGATTATCTCCCTGAGACCCTCAATTTAACACCTAGGGACCTCACGAGGATGACTGCACCCCGAAACAAGCTCCTCAGCGAGAGAAAATTCCCACACCGGTACTGGGAATTGAACCGATCTCCCACTTGGTAAGCAGTTGTACTATACCGTGCTAAGCACTCAGATAATGAAAGTGGGTATAAATGTAACAAACTATGTAATGAATTTGCATACTTAGGAGTGAGGTAGAATAACAATAGAAGTTACGGAGTACAGAGGAGGAAAATTGAAGCAAAAGGAAGGTAGGTAGTGAATGGGATAAGAATATGCAAATATAAACTAGAAATGACAACCAAGTGGTTATAAAGAATGTATGAAGCACCAGTGGAATCCCAAATGCTGTATGCAGTGGGGATTTGGGAGGGGGGTCATATAGGTAAACAAAACGGTGGACCAAAACTACAGAAGGTTTTGTAAAAGGCTACTAGGCTTACCATGATCAGCAGCTAGGGAAGTAGCTCTAGTAGAATTAAGAAAGACACGTTAACTGCTGAGATTTGCTCCAATTAGTGCCGAACCCGTCGGTCCTAAGACCCTGGCTTTCCATAAGGTGACACTTATAGACTAACAACCCCCGCCCCCCCACCTGGTCCTATGGACTCAAGACAGGATGGAAGTGGATACGCCACTTACGCGCCCCATATCCAAAATGGGAAGGCTACCGATATGACCTCGGTAGGGCCGCCTGATGATCTAGCACGCCTTCTACTAGCTATGCTGGCCAGTACGCGGGAATATTAATGACTTCCCTCAACCCCGTCCGGAGACGTACCCCATCTCCCACGGGTATCGGGAACCACTGCCCCCTCGAGTCCAACCCAATCCGAACAATTCCCAATCAGGGAGAGGCTCGAATTTTTGGCCCGAAGTTCCTCTAGTGACTTCAGAGGTACCATGAGAGCTAGGGGACCGCAGTGCCCACACCACGGCAGCTGAAGGGGATGGATTCCCTCCCCTACGGAGAGAATTAAGAAAGACAAGAGGAAATGGAATAATAATGGAAAGAATAATAAAATTATGATATAGGTGTTTGGCCAAAGAAGAAGGGGAAATTATGAAGTTATGCATGAGACAGTAAAAAAGACAAGAGAACTCAAATAGTTGGTCGGCAGAGGTAGGAGAAATTATGGAGAAAATAGGAATGGGAGATATATGGAGATTAGAGGAAAGGAATACAAGCGATGTGGGTAAATTGATAAAATGCAGAACAGAAGATATAGAAAGACAATAAATATGTGGAAGTCTAGAAAATATAAAACCAATACAATTTTGTAAGCAAGTAAAAAGAAATTGGGGACGAGAGGCATATGTAGATTACTGCAATAGGCAAGAGAGAGAAGGGCTAGCTTGGACGAGAACAGGAACAATATTTCTAAGAGGGATAAGAAGTAGGGAAAAGGGAATTTGTGAATTGTTTGGGGGAAAATAAAGTATAGAACGCTATGTAACAGAATGCGAGGAGGTTGCAATGTGGAGAAAAAAGGTTTGGGAGGAAGAATGGGAGAAAGTAGAGAAGAGGATAGTAGCTATAAAAATGTTAACGGGAAAGGAGGTATTGGTGAGCTGTTGTAGAAAGTAAGAGAAAAATGGGCCAGAAATGTAAAGATTATAAGAGAGGAAGATGAGGGGGAAGAAAGGGGCTTATTAAATAACAAGGAGGGATGGAGGTTAAGAGCTACCTGGCAGAGCAGAAGACCAGAGTGTCATGTAAGCCAAGGTAGCAACAAGGTAAAGACAAATAAATGTAGCCTAAAGTTATTAATTGTAAAATGTTGGAATATGCACAATAATTCTATAGAGTTAATAAAAAAATGTGTAGTGTTTTACGCCCGCTTTTACTACATACGGCACCGCAGACGATGACATTGATGATACATGAGATGAAGATGGAGCACCGGTGGAATGAGATGGCGGGGGAAACCGGAGAAAACCCGCCCCAGCGCCGTGTTGTCCACCACAAATCTCACTTTGCGGTCGCCTGGGATCGAACCCGGGCCGCCAAGGTAAGAGCCAAGTGGTTTAACCACTGAGCCACGGCGCGGCCGAGTTAATAAAAGAGTGAATAATATTTAATATGATAATAAATTTAATTGATTATAAAATTAAGCGAATAAAATTTAAAATGAAACTTAAATTAAACTAAGTTATTAATTTAATTAACTTACAATTAAATGTGTTTGAATTCTAATTATTTGTGACAATGTTTTCTTAAATGATGCAAACATTGTAATACAGCAATGTATTGTTAAGAAGACCTGATACCTACTCCATGTTGGATGTAATAACATTTATTTTGAGGAGAAGTTCCTCCAGAAGCTAATTAAACTGAAAGTCAACATAATAACACGACCCGTTCCATTGTATCGCTTCTTCTCTTCCAATAAGCCTTTGAACCTTGTTGAAGGTAGCAAATATTTCGCTCCGGGATGCTGGAATGGCATCTCTACTCCCCTATTGAAAGATTATACTCGATCATTTCCTCACAAATCCATCAGTAGCAAACTGTTCGCTTTCTTACTTCCGTTGTTTGAAAAGAGAGAACAACGGCGCAGCGTCCATTGTTCATGCAACTTAATTGGAAATCTCATCTCTCTTCTTTTCTTTTCGGATTTTCTTGGCAGCAACAGTGTATAAAGAAGATATATTCTGTTACAGCAATACGACCCACAGTAGCTACCGGGGTAAATAATAATGAAAGGAGGCATCTAATGTACTGTACGTGCTGGAGGGACAGCCTGCGAACCCCGACCGCGTAATAATAACCTTGCTTAGATTTATTACACTGGATGCTATTAGGGAAAGTAGTTTCTTTGCTTGTTTGTTTCGTCAGTGCCTTCAGCTTGTGCCCCTCAGTGGTGTCTTGCTGACTCTGGCCACCAAGGTCTGTTTCAGTGGCCGGTATCTGAGGTCTTAAGTTCGATTCCCGCTGTCGACTTCCTAACCATACGTTACCCGGGTACGCTAAATGAATGTTTGCAAGCATAATTTCACCCTCCGCATTCCTTGCTCTATAAAGAAAATTGGAAAGAACATATGCATCTGCAGATTGGGCAACAGAAGATCACCACAGATCATATACAGGGTGTTAATGAGTTACACCGAAATAATTTCAGTGATTGTAGACGAGATTTTGATTGGATTAGATTGTCTTTAAAACTGCTTCCCGAGTATAGGAACATCGATTCTTAATAGCTGGTTATTGGCATTCTCAAAATTTAATTCCTCAAAGATCTCTCAAATCTTGAACTAATCACATACATATCGATTAACTGCCTCTTTACATCATGTAGCCTACCATAGTTGTGTTTCTGGAACTGTTCTGGTAGCCTAATCCGTAGTACCGAAAGCTCCTTGGATTGATTCCTCTAATGTAGTTGATTTTTTACATTCGACTTCTTAATACGTAAATTATAATAGGAAGAAACTGGTTGATTCATGATTAATAATGTGAATCCCATCGCCCAGTTTAATAGAGGGCTTTTCAATAAAGAATGATCACAGTTTTTTTAACAAAGTACCTGTACTCAGCCTCTAAATTTTGAAGGCCCTTCTCAAAATAGTCTTCCCTGAATGCGATGCACCTGTCCCAGCGTTTATGCCAATCTTAAAAAACATGCTGGAAACCATTTTTGGGACATCCTTCAAAATTGCCTCCGCAGCCTTCACCACTGCTTCTGATGATGGATAATGCCTCCTACGAAGGCGTTTCTTCAAATTATGGAATAGAAAATGTCATATGGTGCTAAATCCGGACTATAGGCAGGGTGAGGTATGCCCTTCACGTTAATTTTTGCAAGATATTCAGCAACAACATTGGCAATATGCGGCCGCACATTATCGTGGTGCAGCATCCGGCCTGCTTCACGGAAATGTGGTCTTTTGCACCTGATATAGACTTGCAATGTTTTCAGGACATCCCTGTAGTACTTTCCAGTTACTGATGCGTGTGCAGGTACAACATGCCGATAAACCATTCCAAGAATATCAAACAATAAGATGACCATAACTTTCCCAGCAGAAGCAACCACTTTTGCTATTTTTGGGGGTTGGTGATGAAGGAGATTTCCACACTGAGCTTTGCTGTTTGCTCTCAGGATCAAAATGATGTAGTCAAGTTTCATCAGCAGTGGTTACGTTTGAAAGGAACTCCGGATCTTCCTCTAACATCAACTTTAACTGCATGCGAATGTCCTTTTGTTCGGGAATCAACAGTCTTAGAACCCATCAGACCGCGCCGTGGCTCAGTGGTTAGACCGCTTGGCTCTCACCAAGGCGGCCCGGGTTCGATCCCAGGCGATCGCCAAGTGAGGTTTGTGGTGGACAACACGGCACTGGGGCGGGTTTTCTCCGGGATCTCCGGTTTCCCCCGCCATCTCCACCAGTACTCCATCTTCATATGTATCATCAGTGTCATCGCCTGCGGTGCCGTATGTAGTAAAAGCGGGCGTTAAACACTACACGTTTCATTTCATTAGAACCCATCGCGCACAAACACGTCTCATGTGTAATGTTTCTCTCACCAACGTGTGGGTGGCACCCAGTGAAATGTTCATTACTTCAAAGTGTGATCTTTAAAGGTAATTCGTTGATCCTCTCTCACAATGGCAGCAGCAGTGTTGATGTTTTTTTTTCCGTAAGAACAGTAACTGAAACACCGGGCCCACCTTCCTTTGAAATTGATTGTCTCCCTAAAAAATTTAAACCACCTTCGTGCTGTAGGGAAGAACAGACGCTCCATAGGCCTCCTGTAACATTATGTAGGCCTCAACTGAAGATTTGTTGAGACGACAGCAGAATTTCAAAGCCTCATATTCCTCGCGTGTTACCTCCATAGCAGCGGTAGGCGATACTGAACATGTCTGAGCTTGCCTGGCTCTCCCAGGCGGGAAACAGGAGAACCAACAATGAAACTACTACGGCGTGTTTTGTTTCACATTAAGCTAACAGAATATAACAGGATTGAATTTTAGTGCGAAAAATTATGACCAGGATTTCCTCGGCTCTGAAATGATCTACGCTTAATTTATTTTGACATAAAGTACATTCCTTTGGTGAGTCCCCTCTCAATATAGCTCCTGTCCTTAACCAAGCTGAAACCTCCATCTCACATATATAGTGATTTCTTATTTATCAGGTTTCCCGAAGTCACTTAGGATTTCTTAATCACTGTCCAAAAGCCTTTTTGCATTTCGTCCTCTCTCCTGCTATATATCCCCCCCCCCCTTCCATACCTGTTCTATTCAACGTTCTCTCTGGCTCTGACCATCAGCTATCCTTACATTTTGTGTTCTTCTGTTGTTTTAGACTGATTTTAATATTATATGTTATACAGCTGTACCAATAGTTTAAGCATCTTTCCATAATTACCCCACTCTGAAGGGGTGGAATGCAATACGTAGTAGAGTACATAATAAACTGTTTCCATTTCATATATATCGACCTGCATCATAAGATCCTTTAAACTGTTTGATATGGGCGCGTTGGCTCTATGGACACATCCGCAATGCCAAGGAGGTACACTACGCACACAATAGAATTACCCATGCGAGATGAGTAAGATAAGGATACAAAATGAAGCATTATTCCTTGATAGCGCATACCGCTACCTGAGAAAGGAATTAAAGGAGATAGAAAGATGAAATAAGTAAACATAATCTTGGTCTCTGGTCACGTCCGCGGGGTCCTCATGCCTTCACGGACTGGGCAACAAGGGAAGACGGTTTCCTCCGGAGAGGAAGATGTCCGTCACAGCTGAACAAGTCCTTTATTCCACTCAAGTAGAATATACCATAATCCGTATCCTGCATAGTTATGCATTAGCCATGCGTAGTTACAGACTTCCACGTAGTCTCCTTGTAGAACGTTACTGACATTTCCTAAATAGGTGCCTTAATTATGGATGGGTCGATACTCGATACTCATTACCGGATACGTCGATACCCTATACCTCATTTCTACTTCTAATTTCAATAAAATACAGTGCGATCCATATCAACCTGAACCATTTAAATATGCCATAACTTTTCAACCAATAATAGGACACTCATGCAACTTTGGGAGAATATAATACACAATTGGGAGATTACGTTACACTATTATGGGCCAGAAATGTAAAGAATATAAGAAACGAAGATGAGGGAGGGAGGAAGAGGCTAATTAAGTAACAAGGAGGCATGGAGGTTAAGAGCCACCTGGCAGAGCAGAAGACCAGAGTGTCATGTAAGCCAAGGTAGCAACAAGGTAAAGACAAATATATTGTAGCCTTAAGTTGTAATTTAAAAAATTCTGGAATATGAACAATAAAAATCTAATCTAATCTACATCTCAGAGAAAACGTTGGAAGTGTCCTCCACCAGCATCTATACATGTTTGTACTCGTCTCACCATATTCTCTGAAGTTTTACGGAGAGTATCTTTGCCAATGGATTCCTTGAGAACATCAATTGTCCTTGGCCCATTTTTTACACTCTATTTTTTAGATACCCACTGAAACAGGACTTTATTGGGAAAACTGTAGACGACAATGTTCTAAAAGCACAACGTTGTGGCGATGATATTGTAGCTGGATTTTATTGTCGGATGGAGGTGGATGCTGAAGAATTTTTTGCCGTTGGTGTCGATCCTGTAGAAATCTAGGATCTTCCCCGGCAGCTCAGGATCTGCAAATCACCTCAGTAGCTCTGGAGCGATGAGATGTTCTCTCGGGCGTAGTATTTCAGCAGAGGATTTATTTATTCTACTGATGAATAATTAATAATTCATACTTGCATTCCAAAGCGGAACATTTAATTGTACATCTACTATTCTTTACGTGCTTTCACACAATTTTAAATATTATAAAAATCTAATTTCTCTTTTTTTCTAACGGGGAATAATGCAATGATTAACTATTTCTTAATAGCGCACGCGCTACTGATGCATCTTAGTTGCATCACACAAATGCATTCACATTGGAACTTTTCTGCAAACTTGCAGAGCATCACAAAACACGTCTTGCCTCGACGATGATCTTCTACAGAACAACCAAATCCCTTTTTAAAAGCAACTTCCAAATTCTTCTCATCATCAGCTTGTCATTGTTACATTTTGCGAGGGCTGTTCAATAAAGAAAGATCACATCTTGTTTTGACAATGTACCTTTACTCATCCTCATAATTTTGATACCCCTTCTCAAAATAGACTCCTCTGAATGCCATGCACTTGTCCTAGCGTTTCTGCCAGTCTTCAAAGACATGCTGGAGACCACTTTTGAGAGATCCTTGAAAATGGCCTCCGCAGCTTTCACCACTGCTTCTGATGATGGATAATGCCTCCCATAAGGCACTTCTTCAAATTAGGGAATAGAAAAATGTCACATGGGACTAAATCCGGACGATAGGGACGGTGAAGGATGCATTTCTCGTTGATCTTTGCAAGATATTCAGCAACAACATTGGCAGTATGCAGCCGCGCAATATCGTGGTGCAGCCTGCTTCACGGAAATGTGGCATTTTGCGCCTGATATGGACCTGCAATGTTTCCAGGACATCCCTGTAGTATTGTCCAGTTACTGGTGTGTGTGCAGGTACAACATGTTGATAAACCATTCCATGAATATCATAACTTTCCCAGCAGAAGCAACCGTATTTGCTTTTTGGGGGTTGGTGATAAAGGAGATTTCCACTCTGAGCTTTGCTGTTTGCTCTCAGGATCAAAATGATGTAGCCAAGTTTCATCAGCAGTGATTACGTTTGAAAGAAACTCCGGATCTTCCTCTAACATCAACTTTAACTGCATGCAGACCTGCCTATGAATGTTCTTTTGTTCGGGAATCAACAGTCTTGGAACCTATCGTGCTTAAACACGTCTCATGTGTAATGCTTCTATCATCAACTTGTGGGTGGCATCCAATGAAGTGTTCAGTATTTCAGAAAGTGATCTTAAGGTAATTCGTTGATCCTCTCTCACAATGGCAGTAGCAGTATTGATGGTTTCTTCCTTAAGAGCAGTAACTGAAGCACCGGGTCCACCTTCCTTTGAAATTGATTGTCTTCCCTCTTTAAACATTATCAACCATGTGGAAACGTAGAGTCAGACTTAAAAATCAATGCCATAGCCGGGATTTGAACCAGGGATCTTCTGGTTTCCGTCCAGCCGCTCTAACATTGAGCTACTATGGCCAACGTGCCGATATGACTTTAAATCTTCCAACTGACTCGTATTTTCCCGGTAAAGCACTTAGGAGTTCTCATAAACACATGAGACAACTACCTTAATAACGACTTACAACATGTAAGTACTTTTAAAGCCCGGGATTTATAGTTAACCACTCTTAGGTCAATTAATGGAAATTAGTTGTTCTTTCACACTGGCCGTGTGTAGGCTAATTGTGGAAACGTAGAGTCAGACTGAAAAATTCAATGCCATAGCCGGGATTTGAACCACGGATCTTCTGGTTTCCGTCCAGCCGCTCTAACATTGATATACCACACGGTCAGTGTGAAAGAACAATTAATTCCCATTAATTGACCTAATAGTTGTTAACTATAAAGCCCGGGCCTTAAAAAAACTTACACGCTGTAAGTCGCCATTAAGGTAGTTGTCTCATGTGTTTATGAAAACTCCTAAGTGTCTTAAACGGAAAATACGAGTCAGTTGGATGATTTATTGTCATATCGGCACTTTGTTCATAGTAGCTCAATGTTGGAGCGGCAGGACGGAAACCAGAAGATCCGTGGTTGAAATCCCGGTTATGGCATTGAATTTTTCAGTCTGACTCTACGTTTCCACAAATTAGCCTACACACGGCCAGTGTGAAAGAACAATTAATTTCCATTAATTGATTATAAACCATCTTTGAGCTGTGCTGTAGGGAAGAACAGACTCTCCATAGGCCTCCTGTAACATTGCATAGGCCTCAACTGAAGATTTGTTGAGACGAAAGCAGAATTTCAAAGCCACATATTGTTCCTCGCGTGTTACCTCCATTGCAGCGGTAGGCGATACTGATTATATCTGAACTTGCCTGGTTCTCACAGGTGGGAACCAGTAGTAGCAACAATGAAACTAATAGGCGGGTTTGTTTCACATTAAGCTAACAGAATGTAATAAAATTGCATTTTAGCGTGAAAAATTATGTCCGTAAAAATTATGATCATTCTTTATTGAACAGGTGAACCTCCCTTTCATGTAGAATGCTGCAACGCAATGGGAAGAACAGAATGAAACCAAAGTTCAAATCGCTGCACTCGTTGACCAGAATGATTCTGGAATACTCTACAAATTAGGATGTCATAGATGGTTAATGCCGAAGAGGTTTGATTCTGCTCTGCCATGAGACTGATTGAGTGACTGCTATTGATGATAATAATCACCACTATCATGTTATATCGCTTTTTCATTCAACACTGGCCAACAATAAATAAAGAGGTTTGAGCATATGTTCCCTTCATTCTCCAGTTGAAGAATTGGATTTGAAATGGAAACAGAAGGCTAGATTAATCATCATTCCAGAAATACAATTTATTTTTCATGGTCGCTCCACCCAGTGAAAGCCCTGCCCTCGTTTTTCAAAACATAAAAGCTACCGAGCCCTCGGTAACTCCTATTGGTTGAGAGTGATTTCAATCTTTTTTTATTTTCCCCTTCTCGTATAGCTTTAAATGGATGAAACGTTAATCACATGTAAACCATACAAACTTTGACTGGTACCTCCATTTGGATTGTTCGCGGAGCATTGTAATGTTCACCATGAAATGGTATTGGCTTTTTTCCTCCCCTGGCATAACGGAATGTTTTGTTATCTACACTATTAAAAACAGAATAAAACGCGCGGGTACACACTAGCATAATGTCACGTTTGGAAACGGGATGATGGCCGACAAGTGCTACAGGAAATGATTTGCATATGGAAAATCAAGTTCCTGGTCACAGCTGTAAGTTGTAGTTGCTCCACTACAATGTCATTCAACCTGTGGTACATGTGCCTACATTCTCTCATCCAATACAGACACTAATTTATTAATATTATGAAGCATTAGTATTAATTTTTGTTTAATACCTACCCTCTGCATGCTGCCTTATATACGTGGTTCACATCTTAACTACAAGTTCTTGACAGTGTTCATATTTTGCATTGTTGAAAGATATGACGTTTTACTTTATGATCCATATAAACCTGAACCATTTCAATAGGCAACTTCGGGAGAATGCATTACACTACTTATATCTTAGAAAAATTGTGGGAAGTGCCCTCCACCAGCATCTATACATGTTTGCACTCTTCTTACCATATTCTCTGAAGTTTTACAGAGAGTATCCTCGTAATGTTATTTATTTCGGTTCAAATGGATTCTTTGAGGACATCAATTGTCCGTGGCCTATTCTTGTACAGTCTCTCTTGTACAGTTTTTTTTTTTTTTTTTTTTTTTTTTTTTTTTTATAATCGAATAATCTCAAAATATCTGTGGCACCTCAGGTACCCTGACCTAAGCTCACAGGATTTTTTCTTGTGGAGGTATCTAGAATAGAAATCGGCGTCTTTAGTATTCCTTTCGTCACAATATTCCTTCCTGTATTTCTGTGAATACCAGGAACTTATCAGGTTCATTGCATGACCCCTTACCAAGATTATTTGTCAGCACATATTTATGTGTGTTCAAAACAAGCGATTGAGTTTGCTTAGAAACAGTTCCCGTTATAACTTTGTTTGTTTAGGCTTCTGCAGTAACATAACTCAGCCCAGTAACACTTTCCAATTCATTCACACTGTTGTCTTCACTTTATTTTCACTTGACTGAAAGTTATCTACTACATCATTTGCATTTATCACTGCATTTCCCTCCCACGGTCTCCACATCGTGACACACAACGAATTTCTGCACGTAATGAAACAGATCAACTGGAAGTTGGAACTTTGGCAACTGAGACTCCACGTGGAGTAGACATGCAACTGTCACTTCGAGAAAATCAGGGTTGCTATTGGTCCTCAACGACAGTGTTCCATTTCTTAAGTGTGGAGATAGATTTATGACGGTCATTAGTGGGCGGTAGATTCCGTTTCCTTTGTGAGACAACTGCACTCGCGTTGACTAGACAGACTTTACAATCAAGTGCCTATATATTCTGGACTCATTTTCGAGTACTTGCAGCTATACTCTGTGCTCATTTTTGGTACACATGCCCCACATAGAGCAGAGACGATTTCAGAAAATTCACATGTAAGCATAGTTGTAGCTTCCTTGTTCGGTAATTTAACTGAGTTTGAAACCTTATTTCTTTTCTTTAATTTACATTCTCCAACGTTAAGTCAAATTGGACGAAATGACTGAAGTGTAACTCAAATGAACCCTGGGTCCATAGAGCTTACAATCATCAGACATTCATCCCTCAGGATAAAGGAAAACCCCTGAAAACCTCATCCAAATAACGCACCTCACCGAGATTCGAACTCGGGACCTCCTAAACGTGAGGCAAACAGACTACTACCTATCATGTTCCCCTTTATTGATAAATAATTATTGAAAGCTGGTCTCAAATTAATTATGACAAGTATTCTTGTTAATCTTAAATTAATAATATCCTATCAGCACTGTGGAGATTCTTTCAGGGAAAATATTAACATGTTTCATTCATGCAGTTTCTCTAACGAACTACGAGAATGTGTGTGACTGCTGCAAATCCATTTATCTAAATGGTGACAAGTGAAGGGAGAATAAAAGCACTTGTTTCTCTTCTATTAAACGGCTACGGGATGCGCCAGAGAAAGTAGTGCCAACTTTACGAGAAAACATTTGACACACGGTAGAGTGGTGTAGCAACTGCTGACCATTGAGCAGCTCTTCTTAAAGCTTTTCTCTTCAAACTTTAATGGAGAGAGCTAATGGGAAGTGCAAAGAAAAGCTGCCCCTTCCTCAAACCATCAGTTTCCATTCTCTCCCTTTCGTGTTTCCCCAACTCCGGTTTTTACGTAGTTCAAGCAGCAAGTATGTGGCGTGTTCAATATCACAAGACTGAGACATGGGCTTTTAAAAAGGGCTGATGAGCTGCACTCACATGAATTTCTTTCCTCGTTCTTGTTTAAAATACTGTTAGAAATAAGTAATCACCTTTCTATGTACTTTGTATTAAACAACATAATCAATTATAGAAGTTGTTTTACTGAATATCGCCTTGCAAGTAGAAACATGGAAATATAATAGGCTTAAGCAAATGCAAAATACTTTATGAGCTGGTCCTCTGTGGTGTCTTTGAAAATTTAAAAGAAACATAATGAATAGAAAGAGTGAAACAAAGACAAAGAAAGAAATGAATGGGATGAATCAACAAAGAAAGGAAGGAACAAGGGAAGCAAGGAGGAATGAAATAAATAAATAAAAAGACTGAATAAAGAAAGAAAAATAAAGGAAGGAAAGTCAGAAGGATAGAAAGAAAGAAATGTAGAAAGAATGAAGGAAAAACAGAGAAGCAAGGAAAGAAAGAGAGAAAGAAATAAAGAAAAGAAAGAAGGGTGGAAAGAAGAAAAGAGAGGAAAGAAGGAAGGAAAGAAGCGAAGAAAGAAAGAGAGAAAGAAAAATAGACAAAGAGAAATAGAGGAGAAAAGAAAGAAGGAAAACATGAAAGAAAGGCAGCAATATAGGAAGAAGAAGGAATTGAAGAAAAGAATCAAAGAAAGTATGAGAGAAGGAAGAAAAGAAGCAAAGAAGCAAAGAAACAAGGAAAGAACAGGAAAGGGAAGGGAAGAGAAGGGGAATAAATGGGAGAGAGGGAAGTGAGGGGAAGGAAAAAGGGAGGGAAGGAAGGAAAGAAGGAAGGGAGGAAGAAAGAAAGGAAGGAAGGAGGGAAGGAAGGAACGAAGGAACGAAGTAATGAAGGAAGGAAGGAAGAAAGAAAGAAAGAAAGAAAACACGAAAGAAAGACAGCAAGATAGAAAGAAAGATATAAAGGAAGATGATGAAAGAAAGAAGGAGGAATTGAAGAAAAGAATCAAAGAAAGGGTGAGAGAAGGAAGAAAAGAAACAAAGAAGCAAAGAAAGAAGACAAGAACAGGAAAGGGAAGGGAAGGGGAATGAAGGGGAGAGGGGGAAGGGATTTGGAGGGGAAAAGGGAGGGAGGGAAGGAAGGAAGGCACGAAGAAAGGAAGAAAGAAATAAGATAGAAAGAAAGAAAAAAAAGATAGAAAGCAAGAGAGAAAGAGAGAAACAGAGAAAGAAAGAGAGAAAGAAAGAGAGAGAAAGAAAGGAATAGAGAGAGAAAGAAAGAAAGAAAGAAAGAGAGAAAGAAAGAAATAAAGAGAGAAAGAAAGAAAGAAGAAAAAGAAAGAGAGAGAAGAAGAAAGAGAGAGACAGAAAGAGAGAAAGAAAGAAAGAAATAAAGATAGAAGGAAAGAAAGACAGAGAGAAAGAAAGAGAGAAAGAAGAGAGAGAAAGAAAGAGAGAAAGAAAGAGAGAAAGAAAGAGAGAAAGAAAGAGAGAAAGAAAGAGAGAAAGAAAGAGAGAAAGAAAGAGAGAAAGAAAGAGAGAAAGAAAGAGAGAAAGAAAGAGAGAAAGAAAGAGAGAAAGAAAGAGAGAAAGAAAGAGAGAAAGAAAGAGAGAAAGAAAGAGAGAAAGAAAGAGAGAAAGAAAGAAAGAAAGAAAGAAAGAAAAGAAAGAAAGAAAGAAAGAAAGAAAGAAAGAAAGAAAGAAAGAAAGAAAGAAAGAAAGAAAGAAAGAAAGAAAGAAAGAAAGAAAGAAAGAAAGAAAGAAAGAAAGAAAGAAAGAAAGAAAGAAAGAAAGAAAGAAAGAAAGAAAGAAAGAAAGAAAGAAAGAAGAAAGAAAGAAAGAAAGAAAGAAAGAAAGAAAGAAAGAAAGAAAGAAAGAAAGAAAGAAAGAAAGAAAGAAAGAAGAAAGAAAGAAGAAAGAAAGAAAGAAAGAAAGAAAGAAAGAAAGAAAGAAAGAAAGAAAGAAAGAAAGAAAGAAAGAAAGAAAGAAAGAAAGAAAGAAAGAAAGAAAGAAAGAAAGAAAGAAGAAAGAAAGAAAGAAAGAAAAGAAAGAAAGAAAGAAAGAAAGAAAGAAAGAAAGAAAGAAAGAAAGAAAGAAAGAAAGAAAGAAAGAAACAAACAAACAAACAATGAGATTTAATGTTTATCTAATTGTTCGGATTTGGCAGACATTTTAATTTGTTTTCGTTGTCATGGAACAGTTCAAGTATTGTTGAGTGATTCGCCTTTTACCTGGAGGTAATAGCGAAATTGAAAGCTGTTTGCACGGTCCTATCCACAATTATGACAACAATTAGGTGTTACTTCAAAGGCTTTAAGCGTGGTCGAACATCTGCTTTGATGAGGAGCGGAGAGGACTCCAGGCAGAAGTGGCTACCGAGGAAGCCATTGAACGATTTGATTTTCGCTGATCATAGAAGTAATTTCGTGAGGCCATACATGTGACGATGGCAACGGCAATCCATACTTTGTAATAAAGGTGGATACTGTGCCGCGTTTGCTCGCATTGACAACAGGCGTGCTGCTTTTAACTTTGTAAAAGTTAGTCTATCCATTCATTGACCTCTTGGGAAGGCAAACACGTTTACCCAACTATGTTACAGTCAGTTCAGACCAATTCGAGAAGAAGCTCGATGAGACAGGGCCTGGTATAGCGAAGAAGGTGCTGTTGTAACACGACAACGCATCAGCACATTCATGCGGTATTGTTGCCTTTAACTGTATGAAAGGTTATGCCGTATTTTCACCCTATTCGCTCAACTGCTCCCTGTGATTTCTTCTGGTTCCTAAACGTGAAGAAATATCTTGCAGGGACAAAATGAATATCATAAGAATACAGCATCTAAACAGGGGCTTATATTGCAAAGCATTCATACTTTGGAGGAGCTATAAATAGCAGCTTAAAATAAAATTATCTTCATTCTTTAAACTAATATTTACAGATCTTCTCTCATATACAACATCAACACTAACATCCAACATAGGGCTCAAGAAACACTACAAGAGACAGCAAAATGGAACTTCTTAGCTGCATTTCAAGCTCACAAACTAGTAAGTGCGTTACGTATGCAGTGTTACTGGAGGTCATAGGTCATAAGGCAATCAATCTCTAGATGACAGCACTAAACTCTTCTGAATAGTGTTCTTAATTATGTGCTATAAATCTTCTTAGTTTATATGTGCTATAAAGCGCTGTAACAGACTATCAGATCTACTAAACGGTCGGGCTTTGCGAGCAGATAGTGTGCATATTCAAGTTATTCTGCGAGCACACTGGACCTGTGAGCCTATGCAAACCACTAACAAGGCGGAATTATTTAACTTCATAATAACTGGCAATAATATATTCTTTCAACGAAATGAAAAAAATATGTAAACACTGTAATATAATCTAAATATTTTAAAGCCATTTAAAAAATCAGATTTATTGCTTCGAACATTTTCTTTGTATAAGAAAGTTTTACAATTTTCTTGTAGATCTTCATGTTTAATCCTTAGTAGAAGGTGAGTTTATAGACCATGTTTGGTATTTAATAGTTATCCTTTTGCATTTAAACTTTTCAAGGGCACATACAGACATACTTTAAAAAATTATTTCTTTCATTCTTCCTTTGTTCCCTCCTTCCCTCCCTTCTACCATCCCCGTCTCCCTCCTCCCGTACTTCTTTCTTTCCCTCTTCCTCCCCTCTCTCCCACTTTTTTCTCCTTCCTTTCTTTTCCTCTCTCCCTCCTTCCATCCCACCCTCCTTTCCCCCTTTTTTCCTTCCACCATACATATTTCAAAAAATTATTTCTTCCCTTCTTCCCTTCCTCCCTTAACTTCCTCCATCCCTCTCATCTTCCCGCCATTCCTTCCCTAAATCCTCCTCCCGCCGTTCCTACCCTCCCTTCCTCCTCCACTCTTTTCCTCCCTTCTGTCCCCCCTTCTTCCCTCCCTTTCACCCTCCCTCATTCCTTCCTCCAGACATATTTCGAGAACATTCTTTCTTCCTTTCTTCCCTTCCTTCCTCCCTTACACTATCACTCTCATCCTCCTCCAGTTCTTCCTTTGCTCCCGCCCTTCTCTTCCACTCTTTTCCTCCCTTCTTTTAACCTCCTTCCCTCCCTTTCTCCCTCCGTGCTTTCTTCCTCCAGACATAGCTAAAAAAGAGTTTCTTTTCCTTTCTTGCCTCCCTCCCTCCCTCCCTCCATTGCTCTCATCCTCCTCTCGTCCATCCTTTCCTCCCTCCCTCCTGCACTCTTTTCCTCCCTTCTTACCCCCTTCTTCCCTCCATTTCTGCCTTCCTCCTTCCTTCCTGCAGACATATTTCAAAAATTATTTCTTCCTCTCTTCAGCTCCTCCCTCCTTTCTCTCATCCCTCTCTCCCTCCTCCAGTTCCTTCCCTCTCTCCCTCACTTCCTTGACCACTCCTTTCCTCCTTCCTTTCGTTTCCTCTCTCCCTACTTCCATTCCTTCGTCCCTCCTTTCTTCCTTCCGTCCTGCGTACATATTTAAAAAAATCTTTCTTCCTTTATTTCCTTCCTCCATCACTCACAAACCGTCCTTCCGTTCTTCTCTCTCTCCCTTCCTTCCTCCTCCACTCCTTTCCCCCCTTCTTCCCCCTATTTCCTCCTTCCTCCAGACATATTTCAAAAGAAATCTTTCTTTCCTTCTTCACCTCCCCCTCCATTCCTCCATTCCTATCTCCCTCCTCCTGTTCTCCCTTCCTTCCCTTCCTCCCTCTCTTCCTTTCTTTCTTTTTCCCCTTTTTAATTGCGGAAGTATCAAAACATTTCAATGATATCCTATTATCGTATATTTGGATACCTTATCTATTAGAAAATGCAAAAAAGAAACAGAGAAAACATACTTCCTGTTTGGAAATCTGTAAGTACTGGACAATTCAAAGCAACAACTAGGAATAAATCGGAAACGGTTATCCCCACAAAAAAATTGAATTGACATAAATCCTTGCTTTAACAGGCCCTAATAACTTCTGCGTAATATTATGTATGTGTATCTTACAGTTTACCAGTAGCTTAAAAGTTGTCTAAAATAAATCAGTCTTCAGTTGTTAAGTGCAGAAAATGCAACTTCATTTATAATGAAAATATCTTAAAAAAACCTAAATTTAGATCAATATCTTTAGAGGCATTTTTGAGAAAATAAAAAGTTTTGAAACTTTTTCAACAGAGATGGCAGTTTGAGGTGGGAAGTCTTTCTTCGTGGCCATTCTTTGAAGATTTTGAATAAAATTCCTTCGCTTTTATTTAATGAATATTCATTTTGGTTTTATGATATTTATGGTTAGGCATGGGAATTCTTTTTTATAATGGTCCCGTCTTGGATTGAGGCCCATCATGCCCGCAAATGTGTTCTTATTCTGATATCAAATTTCGAAATCAAATTTTTGGATGGAATACAGTGCTGTCATTAATATACTAGAGGAAGTAATAAGAGAGAAAGCACGTACATAGTTTGTGACCTATTTTCTATCGAAAGGTCTCCTTAACAAAGTGACAAAGCTTCCAGAGTTTGCTTATCACAAATGCAATGTTTGTGTTAATTGTCTTTACTGTGAGAGATATTCCTTTCTGTGTTCATTGCTCTCGTGCTCGTGTAAGCAATATTTCGGCACAGGTACCATCACTCGATGTTGCGTGGGTGGAAAGGCACGGCCTAATGGATCACATCCGGTGAAGGTGCATTCACATTCACACCTCTTTCCTCGAACGCAGATGTTTGCACTGCATACAAATGAAAGTGAAATGTGGGTGCAACACGTTTTGCAGAAGAACAATATGGTTTGGGAGGAATATTATATTTTCAATCGCTATGAAACTTCAGTGTACAATAAGTAATGGCTACACAAACTATTTCAAACATTACTGTACCACAGTGATATTATGTTTGTTTCTAAAAATATGAAGGATGTGTGCAGGAAATTATAAGTTCTCTGATAAATGTAGTACAGTCTTACAGTGAAGTTTCCTAACTGGCACAAATTTGCGCAAGGACCTCATAGGAGACGGGATGTGGTAGAGATCCGTACACTCCACATTTCGTTCAACAAAATTGATAAGAAGAAAAAGATGAAGAATGGCACGAAATGAAAGTGAGGTCAAAGGGAGGAAGAAACGAAATGTAAAGGAGTAGATCACAGCGAGGAACACCAACATCCGTCTAGGTAGCAAACGGAAAAACAAACTGCAGCTTGACTTTGAAGACGACCACGACAAGATGGTCGAAGCGTTGGTTATTTTAAAAAATTTGACGCGGCAAAAACCGGATAGCCAAGATATTGTCACTCAATTATGGGAAGGCACGACCAAGTGACAGCTGAGTGGGGGACAGGAGGCATTCAGCTCACGCCTACCCATTTATCTCGTATCACTAACTGAGGGGAATGGTTAGGAAAGTGTCACTGGTCGCTGGCCGCCTCTTTCCCTTCCTCCTGACGTCTGGAACAGTCGGGATATTTCATCTAACCCCAGGGACGGCTGGTAGCTCTGAAAATTGGTGGTTCACAAAGTTATCCATGCAACTTAATTTTTTAAAGTAACAATATTTCTTTAAGCCTGTCACTACAGACTGCTCTACACACAAGTTAAAGGTAATTCACAGCAAATAACACAACTTTCACATTTCATAAACACTCTAGAATATTTATCGTATAAATCGTTGTTAAAGTTCCTGTAAAAACATCTTTTCTTTTTTGTCTATCTGTGTGATGTTTAGTTTCGGCGTGGGTCTTCCAAGTCGCTTAAGTTCAATTTTTTTCTCCTAAGGTCATGTTTGAAAAAGGATGTGCTAAAAGACACTTTATTGAAATCATTGTTTCTTCTTATAACACAAGTTACCTGTATTCATATAAATGTTTCTGATGCTCTACTCAAAACACGGCAGAGCTAACAAAACACGGCACAAACCATGTGACTATGTACTCGTAGGTTACATTTAACATAGGCACAATGGATGCCGCTGCTGTGATGAAAGAACGAGCAGGTTAGACATCCACTATTCTCTGACAGCTAGGTTAACCAACTACATGCAGCCATACACCCCGCATCGCCCCCCCTACTTGTCTCGGCAAATCCTAGGTTCGTCCTGCCCTAAACCTCCCTATTGTATGCCAGTGGTTTGCATCTGGGAGTGAACTACTTGGCACCTGCAAACAATACAGCGAGCTCAGGTCCCCTGCACTAGACAAGGTCGAAATGAACTCCAAATGGAACATGTCATTACATTAAAGGTAGACCCAGCATTTTGGTTGTAGCGCAAACGTGCTACCCCCTTCAGAAGCCGCCCCTCTCTAGCCCGGAACCTCCTAGATATGTCACTTGGTCGTATATAAGCGACGCGCCGGGCTGGAGGAGACTTCATATACTCAGAGCCTTCAACCCAATTCAGAGACACCTCCGTCTCACACAAGAATGGTGCAGGCGTTGGCGGATGTTCGTAAATCCGGACAAAAGCCACGCCATTCTTTTTACGAAGCGCCACACCCCCGCTGACCGCCCCAACTTCCACTTCAGGGGCCGAAGCATAGAGGACTAATTCCATCAAGTATCTGGGCGTTCAACTTGATAGAGGCGTAACTTTCCGCGGACACATCAGGGAACTATCGGCACGGGTGCAGGGGGCTATTGCCTCTCTGTACCCAATGCTGGGTTCGGGCTTGATGCCAGTCCGCTTAAAGCTACACCTCTTTCGAGCGCTGATAATCCCACTCATGTTGTACGCCTGTGAAATCTGGGGCATGGCTGCCGATAGCTGGATAGCATACCTTCAGCGTGCACAGAATAGAGGACTCCGATCCATCTATTCTGTGGGCCTTCCTTTACCTTGAGGTTGCTTCACGAAGCTTCCCTTCTCCCATACGTGGAGGACGAAATTAGACGCCGGGCAACAAAATTTTACGATAAAATTCCTGCTTACAGAAGCGCCCTGGTTCGGTCTCTAGGAGATTACGACGCTGCGAGACGCCGCTTCAGGCGTTACCGGGTACCCCGTGTGGCATGCGGGCATCCGAGGTAACAAAGGAGTTAATCCTTACAACAGCATAAGCTAAATTACAAAACTCCAAAAGAGCTGTTTGGCTACAAAATTTACCCCACTTTAGAATAATAAAACACCAGGGTGTAAACAAAAATGCGGTTTGGCATCCTGTACAAAATTAAAGAGGAGCAAAAAGCTACCTCAACAAATTTTCCTCAACAAAAAATATCACATCATCCTACAAATATCACAATTAACAACCTGCGGCCAGACCCAAAACCTGGGTGGGTACGCAGCAAAAACCTTCTGGCTGTTAACAGCCTGTCAGTACACGACGACGACGAGGAGGAGAGTTCAGTTCTGGGCGAACAGCCGTGAGGAGCGCCGTGCTAGCGAACGGACTGGAAGTCTGTGTACGTGTATCAGAGGAGTTGTACGTAATTGTGAGTGTGGAGTGGACCTGTGACAGACGAACTGGTGAATTGTAATTGTTTGCGCTATGTAATTCTATGTAATCGGCAAGTGTTCTGTAATTCGGTGGAAATAAAGATCATTTTGGGTTTGTGCAATTGGATTTTTAATTTCACGAACCCACAAAGTCACAATATTTTAAATACATATGTTAGTGCACAAATCCCTTTCTAAATCCATTAGTTATATTATTTCACAGAAGATTCAGTAAACCACAAAGGGTGAGTCAAATACATAATAGCTTATATTTATTAAGAGTAGCCGGAACATTCTATCTCACCAGTGTTAAACTGAGAGTCTTCTGGTGCGCTTAGTTCAAGAACAACTGAAGGCATCAATTTGAAACTTTTACTTGTTATTTTGCAACACTTCCACAATTCATTAAAGGTAATAAATAGATCATATTTTGAAGTTGTAATAAAGGATATTTGATTTTTTTTAAAAAAATGTCTTGAATTTACTTCCTAAAATAATCAAGATTTATTTTTTTTAAACTCAAATTTTCATGTCTTTCTAAAGTATCTTTAAAAACTGTTTAGGTATTGCATTAATGCCAGAAAAATGCAGACTTATAGCTTCAGTAGTTTAATGGGTGAGCGCACACAAAGTTAAACTAAATGAAACAGAGAAAAACAACATTAAAATTTTGCTATGTTGGAACTACACCTCAGAAGTTGCCCAGATCGATATTCTGCACCTTTATCATCAACAGCATCCTCCCTGTTTCGTTTTTCACTCCTTCTCTTCTTCCTAGACTCTATTGCCAATACTTCTCAAACCATAAGAAAACCTTACATTTACTTCTGAACCACTTTCAATTGTTCTGGATGTTTCAAATGTATATTTTTTATTAAAAAAATTACACTTTTGGCAACCGAGTGATAATCTAGCTAATTATCCATTTCTTTTCTTGGTGTCCTCTGATATTAAAACACTTTTGATTTTTACAAAACTTACACTGTACAAAAGTTTCTATATCTACTAACTGAAAACTTGTTGATCTAATATTATTTACTTTAGTTAAATTGTTATCACATCCATTAGACAGTGAAGAAACCAATTTTTTCCTTGAAGAACCAAGTTTCACTTCACATTCATCGCCAATGTTTGAGGTTAGGTTTGATGAAGTCAATATATTGTCATGTGTCACTACACTTTTTCCATTTTATGGGTTGTAACTCTTTTAATATGAAATCGGGATTACTTCAACTGTTTATACTGGCTCCCATGCCGATTTCTTGCACCAAAATTATTGCTTCTTCTCATCTTAAAAACAGCACTTGTAAGTAATTCAAAGCATACTAAACAAAGCATAGAAGAATTAACATCAAATGTACAGATTAGTATTAATAGACAAAAGAAGTACTTCCTTTCCTAATAAGGGAATGTAGCTTAAATAAGGTTACAACCAAGGAGAGAACACAGTTACAAATAGCTTATAGGGGAATTTTTTCAAGATGAGTCTATTTAGGACTTTTAAAACTATGGGACAGGAAAATAAATATCCTTAATAACTCATTTTGTGAAATTTAACCCCAGAATGTCGTAGCACATCACCTTAATAAGATAATTTTTAGGTTATACTGTGCTAAAAGTAGCCAGTAGCTCAAAGATAATTATACAATTGGTTAATTTTCTGCAACCGCTGCTCGCTTTCTTATGTGCAATCTATATAAAACGCTATGTAATGAATGCCAAATGTTACGTTGTTCTGCAATGTAAATTAATTTTGCGGCAAGCTGTAATTAATGGCAGTGTAGCCTTTTTCGATCAACACGTGTTGCTCTCTAATTGGAAATAAAAGCTATAATGAAATAAACCACTATAACATGACTTTAAATTAACGTGAACACTAATCTGGTTCTCGATTAAACATGAACAAAAACCTATCATTTGCACAGTGTTGGGTTTCTTTCGAAACTGTAATAATGCTATCTACTTTTTCAGGACTTTATTCTATTCCACCTCTACTCTATCCTAACTCTTATATGGATGACTTTTCAAAGTTTTGAGTTTCTTTAAAATGTGTTTAGGATACATTCATATCAAATAAAACGCATATCTTGATGTTTATGGAAATTTTGCCTGAAAACCTCTTTATTCCGAATAGTGCTTGCATAACTTTAAACTGCGAGAGATGGACAAACCCTTACTACACAAATAATGTTGATTTCTTTTAAAACCACAATTTATATTAAATTCACTTTTTATAAAGTAAACCATTTACAGTGTATCCGGACCCTACACCATTATTTACCACAGAGAAATTTTGGACAGCTGAATTTAAACGTGGCCGTAAGAGCTTGGAGGACGATGAACATTTGGGACGTCCAAAAACTGTAACTACTGACGAAAACATTGCCAAAGTGCACCAAATGGTGCTACACGACCGCCGAATTAAAGTGAGACAGCAGAGGCTATGAACATGTCAAAAGAAAGATGTTTGTCACATATTAAATGAACATTTAGAACGCTAGTTGGGTGTCGCGTTTGCACAGTTTAGACCAAAAACGTGTTCCAATGAATACTTAAAACCCTCTATTGGCGCAGTTTAGGCGCAATAAATCCGAGTTTTGGAGTCGATTAATTACTGTAAATGAAACTTGTATACACGAAACAAAAATACAGTCCAAACAGTGGACTGCAAACGGGCAACTGGCTCCAAAACAAGCAAAAACTGCTTTTTTCGGCTGGGAAATTGATGTCGACAGTTTTTTTTTGGGATAAACATGGAGTTATTTTAATCTATTATCTTCGAAAAGGAGAAACCATTACTGGAGCATACTACGCATCATTACTTGACAAGCTGGAGGCAGAACTTGCGGAAAAACGGCCACATTTGCTGCACAAAAAGAAAATCTTGTTTCACCAAGAAAGACAACGCACAGTCTCACACCTCGGCGGTTGCAATGGCGAAAATCCACGAATTACGGTTTGAACTTCTTGACCATCCGTCTTACTTATCAGATCTAGCCCGAAGTGACTTCTTTTTGTTCCCTCATCTGAAAATTGGGCTTGTAGGACAGGGATTTTCGTCAAATAAAGAGGCAAACACCTTCGTGAACAATTATTTTGCAGAGAAAAAAGCCAAGTATTATTTGGACGGGTTACAGAGATGGGAGCATCACTGGGAGAAGTGTGTAGAGTTACAAGGAGATTATGTTGAAAAACGCCGAATACTATTTGGACGTGTTACAGAGATGGGAGCATCGCTGGGAGAAGTGTGTAGAGTTACAAGGAGACTATGTTGATAAACGCCGAGTACTATTTGGACGGGTTACAGAGATGGGAGCATCGCTGGGAGAAGTGTGTAGAGCTACAAGGAGACTATGTTGAAAAACGCCGAGTACTGTTTGGACGGGTTACAGAGATGGGAGCATCGCTGGGAGAAGTGTGTAGAGTTACAGGGAGACTATGTTGAAAAACGCCGAGTACTATTTGGACGGGTTACAGAGATGGGAGCATCTCTGGGAGAAGTGTGTAGAGTCACAAGGAGACTATGTTGAAAAACGCCGAGTACTATTTGGACGGGTTACAGAGATGGGAGCATCGCTGGGAGAAGTGTGTAGAGTTACAAGGAGACTATGCTGAAAAACGCCGAGTACTATTTGGACGGGTTACAGAGATGGGAGCATCGCTGGGAGAAGTGTGTAGAGTTACAAGGAGACTATGCTGAAAAACGCCGAGTACTATTTGGACGGGTTACAGAGATGGGAGCATCGCTGGGAGAAGTGTGTAGAGTTACAAGGAGACTATGCTGAAAAACGACGAGTACTATTTGGACGGGTTACAGAGGTGGGAGCATCGCTGGGAGAAGTGTGTAGAGTTACAAGGAGACTATGCTGAAAAACGCCGAGTACTATTTGGACGGGTTACAGAGATGGGAGCATCGCTGGGAGAAGTGTGTAGAGTTACAAGGAGACTATGTTGAAAAACGCCGAGTACTATTTGGACGGGTTACAGAGATGGGAGCATCGCTGGGAGAAGTGTGTAGAGTTACAAGGAGACTGTGTTGAAAAATATTTTAAGGGATCTGAAAAAAGTCTTGTATCTTTATTAGGTCGGAAAATTTTCAGACCACTTTGTATATATATATACACACACAAATATACTCCTATACTCCCATGTTCCCCTTGCACCTACAAGAAAATAAAGTAATATGATAAGTTATTCTCCATTAACAAAGTAGATAGGGCAGTAAGCGTTTGTGAGAAGAGCAACGTGATTCTTTCTGTGTTTCTTTTTTCTTCCCTTACATCACCGATACCGTGTTAGAACAGACGGGTTCCACAAGCCCGAAAAATCTGGGCGAGGGAAGCCGAAGCCCTGGGTCTGACAGAGGAACCAGTCCAACGCCTGGGATGAGAGTGAGAGGAGTGGATGATAGCATGAGAGTGAAATAAATGATAGGAAAGATGAATGACGGAGTAATTGATTCAATGATGGCGGAGGAAACCGGAGGAAGAATTTTTCTACACCAATCAGTCTGTAGTTTATTTTCATTGTTGTGGAATCTATTGACAACAAGTTCTTCTATGCGAGTGTCCTAACTGTTGATGTAAAATGTTTTGGATTTCACTGACACCAATATTCAATCTTGACTGAATAAATTCACATGATATCCACTGATCTTCAACGCATTCCCATACAACAATATCGTTATTACTAACAGCAGTTCTCAGGCGCCTTTCACGAAAATCATCACTAAAAAGGACCAATCTCTTTTAAATTTGCCATATCAGAGTATAAATTGTGGCTTTCACAAAATACAGGGTATAAATAAATGAATATCGAGGTTTTAACTATTTATAATATTTATTTCATTTAACATGCAGTAATAAATGATACGTCGAATGAAAAAGCAACGCAAACAGTCTTACCAAGAACCTTAAAAATGTTTAAAGTGACTACCCTTTGTCACACAGCACACATCAAGTCTATAGTCGATTTCTTCCCAAACGCTGATAAGTGTGTATTCAGTAATTGTAGCAACAGCTGCTTCAATCCGGTTTCCTAACTCAGTGAGGTCTGCTGGTAGCGGAGGCACGTACATACGATCCTTGATGAAGCCCCAAAGGTAAAAATCGTATGTCGTTAGGACAGGGGAACGTGGAGGCCATGCATAGCAAGCCCTGTCATTGGAACCCTTGCGGCCTATCTAGCGCTAGGGTACAGTGACGTCCAACCAATCGCGTACTTCGTTATGCCAGTGAGGGGGCGCAACATCTTGCTGGAAAATGAATTGCTCTGGCTCATTTTCTTCCAACTGAGGCAAGAGCCATTGCTGTGGTGTATCAAGGTAAGAAATTCCATTTAGAGTAGGTTCACCGAAAAAGAAAGGCCCATAAGCATTTCGCCGGGATATGACATAAAAATTATTCACTTTAGGGGAATCTCGTTGCATTTGTACCATCCCGATTCATCACTGAAGACAAGATCCATAAAATCGTCATCGTCATGAAACAACATATCGTTTGTGAAGTTGGCACGTAATCCATGATCTGTCGGCGTTAGAGTCTGTAATAACTGTAAACGGTAAGGACGTAGCCGTAAGTGTTTTCTTACAACTTTCGAAACAGTTGACACTGGAACTCGTAATTCACGACTAGCCTTCCGGACTGATTTCTTTGGGCTACGAGTGAACGGCTCTCTCGCTCGCTCAACAGTCTCTTCGCTTACTCTTGCTCGTCCCGTGCTCTTCCCTTTACAAAGGCAGCCGGTATCTTCAAACTGATGATACCATCTACGAATTTTATCACTAGGAGGATCACACGTTGCACAGTAACTACAGATTCTGTCTTTGCAAAACACAAAAAGCTTTCTGTTTACAGTCGTAATCTTTGCTATTACCGCTGTCTAGCGAATTGCGGCAGAAACATTGCACGCACATGCGTATTGGTGCCAGGAAAACAAAACTGTTTGAGTTGCTTTTTCATTTGACATACCATTTATAACTAAGTTGAATGTAATACATATTATAAAGAACTAAAACCCCGATATTCATTTATATACACCCTGTACTTTCTAAGTATATCCTCACCTAATTTAGGCAAAAATAACGATTGAATATTGTAACAAATAAATTTGAAATAATATCAAGTGAAATATATTTTAGGGTGTATACAAAATAACGTGATGGTAGTAAACTATTAAAGCTTATTGAATAAACTAAAATTGTTTTTAAAATGATGGTATTCTATAACTTTTCAGTATCAATTTAAGAATAAGAAGATTGCAAAGCTGAAAGTATTATCCATAGATAATACAAGCGCAGGACCTTGGCAAAGGCTGCTCCTTAAAATTCAAGTAGTTTTAGTTACATAGCTTAAACGTGACGCCTCAGATATTATGTGCATGTTTAACGCAGGTTTATTAAGGATAATATGTTTAATAAACTACAATGGGGCTATTAATTTGATCTCGACGATCCAAATAATTAATCAAACCACGTGAGATCACTTACGGCCCACATATTTTCGATTTGAATTTGAAAGCAGGCACTAAATTAACAGTTAATGGCACTAGGGTCCATAATCAGTCTATGAAAGCCACAAGTATGAGAGTGTATGTTCGAAATTGTCAAGGTTTTTCAAAGGAATCAAGGACACGACTAAGCAAAACTTTCAGTTTAAAAAATGGGGCTGATTATGTACTCACATTCTCCACTCTTGTATAAACTATACCTTCAAAAGCTATGCATGGATTGATAACAGTTTTACTCCATAATTCGATGCTGGTAGAACTGTGTGATGTCAATAAAATTATTTAGTGCACATATTTAATGACAACATTTCAACCATCATATAATATACATACCATAATGTATTTCTTACAAAAACTTCACTTATATTAAGAAAAATGATGTCGATTTTTCTTATTAGTTGCATTAGTTGAAGTTCAAATAGATTTGACGAAATCTTGCTCGCATCGTCAGTCAGAGAAAACAAATTCGTTGTTAAGGAAGTTACTATGCTCTTATGTTTCTTCAGTATTACCAAAATCTGAAAACGAAACAAACTTAAGAACAGAATCAACTGCTGGTATTTCAAAATTCATTATGCGATGTATTTTCTTTAAAATAAATATCTTTTCCCAAACCATTAACTCTATCGTGGCGTTTAAGTATTTTAATAATTTAGCTTCAGGATTTATGTCATGGTTAAATGACCAAAAATGATCTGCTACGGGTGATTTATCAGTTTATTTATACTAAATGTTACGAAAATGTTCTTTCGTTCTGGTTTCCAAATTACTTTTCATCCTGCCAATGTAAACACAATAACAATCTAAAGAATCAAATTGATAAATACCAAATTTTTTATTATTAGGAATTTCATCTTTTTTAGAGAAATGTAGTACATTTTAATACTATATTTGTTTTGAGAAAGTAAAGTTATAAATTCTTAAAAACACTCTTTGAAGCTGTTTATTAAACCAAGGATGGAAGTAAATTTTTAGAAAAACTATAATCGTATTTTATTTTTAAGGCTAGAAATGAACGCAGCGGTAGCGTGGTGGTAGCGAGTCTGTCTCACGTTCAAGAGGTCCCTAGTTCGAATCTCGGTCAGGGTGAGTTACCTGGATAAGGTTTTTTTCCGGGGTTTTCCCTTATCCTGAAGGACGAGTGTCGGGTAAATCTAAGCTCTATAGACCCCGGGCTCATTTGAGCATCATTTCACCCATTCCATTCATCGTCCGATATGACTTAACGTTGGAGGACATAAAATTACAACAACAAAAGCCTAGATATATAATTAACAATTCTTTGATATTTAAATTTTTTAATCTTCTTTTGTATAAAGTCTTTACTAAAACCTTTAATTAAAACTGTATTGTCGTGAAGCCGTTATCTACGATAGCGCGGCTAGTGTACACAAAGATCCAGGAAATAAAGATAGTTAAGATAAAGGAGTTGCCGGCATAGATTGAGTTACGCTTTTGGAAGGTGATAGATTATTCGGTTTCTTTATTGTTCCGGAAATATCTTTGTTGTCTTGAGTTAGTAATTAAGTAAGTAGTTAAAGATATGTTGTAGAATTTTGGTATTTAATGTATGTTAGATTTTGTTGGGATATAGTTAAATATTTTTCCCTTGTTTTTTGGTTTTAAAGTAGAAATGTTTAGAAATAGTTATTTTTTTATTTTAGTTAAGAAATTGAGCTGTCTGTTTTTCCAGTTCTAAATTTTTTGCTGGATATCAGTATAGAATTTAATATTATTATTTAGTTTTTTTTCTGAGTAGATAGAATTTCATAGATATTAATATTTTTTGTTTTGTTACTCTTTTTTTTTTCTTTCAGTTTGTAAACTGATGTAATCAGATTGTGTGGTGTATGTGACGTATAGTTTACATATTTTTAAACTCGACATTAGACAATAAAAACCAAAATGCCCTTTTCAAACCGTCCACTTTTGTAAGCTTTTGTTCAAAAACACTAGCATTTTCACTCTTTCAGGTCAAGTTTCTTTTGCTCTCAAATATGAGTCCTGATAGGCTAAATATCTGATGTGCTACTAAGTATAAGACCCGTGCCTTGATATAAATTGTTTAAACAATTTATTATATGCATTGCAATCAAATATGCCGGAAGATTGCTGAGAAGCCTAATTGTATCCCCTGATTTTCTACACCCATACAATCACACGTACAAAAAAATTTGTAATAAGAACTGCAAATCTAATATTAATAGTTCGAGAGGAGTAGAGAAAATTATGTAATAGTAGCTCATAAGATTTCTTTATTACATTTTCTACATACAGGAGTACAAAACCAGAAGCACTGCCCTTTCATTTAGCTATGTGATAAATCTGACATTTTTTCACAAAAATATAATCATGATAAGATAACATCACTTTACTATGTAATACCTGGTTTGAAGAAAATGCTAATTTTGCTCCATGTGTCTTTCTACCCTCACTGTTTGTGGTCGAAGTAATTAAATCTTAAGGCAGAAAATAAGTTAGACAACATCAGCAAGAATGTGAATTAAGTGTAAAATTTATCGGTGATCTAAATTAATGCTGCTATCATTACGACATAATTACATAAAAACACGCTTCTCGCGTGGATTCCTTCCTCATCGTGAATATCTGACTTACAGCTGGAATGATGAATAGCATTTTTCATCCCACGTGACTTTTGACGTGTAATACTGATGTAGCACCGTCATTATTGCACTTCATAATTTCTATCCTTTCTACTCGTTTCGGATGTAATGATATATGATGATGTATTTTCTGTCGGAAATAATGAAGTTTTTAGCTTCTGTTTTGTTTTTTCAAACCTAAAATGATTAACATCCTCAGGCTAACTGAATGGAATCGTAAAATAACATTAGCCTCCGGTGAAAGTACTCTTTGGAAATCGCTTGCGTTTCATTCTTATGAACTTTTTCTACCTATGTAGTTGTAAAAAAGCTGTCAATAAAACTTAAGCAACGTCTATGGTTGGCATTAAGAGGCTTCCACAAACAATCTTGGGATTTTTCGGGGATTTTATAGGGTCACAAGGCGAATTTTGGTAAGGATATTTCCCTCACATCCCAGATTCACTTCCATTAATTCCATTCTCTCCATCCGATCTTTAAAGATTTCACTTCCAACCACAGATTCTCACATGGAAGCAATTATAAGGGTCTTCCACCCACAAAAACATATGGGGTGGTCCTTCTCACTAAATTCACCAAGTTAAAGCGCTTTTGCGATGTTTTCCTTGTGTACTCAGAACTTCGGTACCTTCTATTATCTCAGCCCGTAAAAACGTGCTTCTTTTATCTGTTAATTTAGCTTATATTTATAGAAGTTACATATTGTTTTACTTAGTGAAGCTTTTAAATGTATTATTGTTTAATAGTTATTGGCGTTTAGCAATTGCGTAATTTAATTAAGATGTGGAGAACGTGGGAATCGAATCCAACATGGATATGCTAACATGGGTTTCCATTCATACTTGTAATATATATCTAACATTTCTCGAGTTCTAAAGCGTTTATGACATTTAATTATTCGGAATGCACCTTACTATTTATTTAAATTGTATTTAACAGATGGTCCTCCACCACAAAAAAATAAAATAAGTAAATGAGTGAATGGGTGAACGGGTGAGTGGGTGAGTGAGTAAGTGAGTGAGTAAGTGAGTAAGTGAGTGAGCAAGTGAGTGAGTAAGTGAGTGAGTGAGTAAGTAAGTGAGTAAGTGAGTGAGTAAGTGAGTAAGTGAGTGAGTAAGTGAGTAAGTGAGTGAATAAGTGAGTGAGTAATTGAGTGAGTGAGTAAGTGAGTGAGTGAGTAAGTGAGTATGTGAGTAACTGAGTGAGTAAGTGAGTAAGTGAGTGAGAGTGAGTGAGTGAGTGAGTGAGTAAGTGAGTGAGTAAGTGAGTAAGTGAGTGAGTGAGTAAGTGAGTAAGTGGGTGAGTAAGTGAGTGAGTGAGTGAGTGAGTAAGTAAGTGAGTGAGTAAGTGAGTAAGTGAGTGAGTGAGTAAGTGAGTAAGTGACTGAGTGAGTGAGTAAGTGAGTAAGTAAGTGAGTGAATGAGTGAGTAAGTGAGTAAGTGAGTGAGTAAGTGAGTAAGTGAGTGAGTGAGTAAGTGAGTGAGTGAGTGAGTAAGTGAGTAAGTGACTGAGTGAGTGAGTAAGTGAGTAAGTAAGTGAGTGAATGAGTGAGTAAGTGAGTAAGTGAGTGAGTGAGTAAGTGAGTAAGTAACTGAGTGAGTGAGTAAGTGAGTAAGTGAGTGAGTGAGTGAATGAGTGAGTGAATGAATGAATGATTGCATGCATAAATAAATAAATAAATAAAAGAACTGCTTAGCTTTATTCAAACTTGTAAAATTAGCAAACATTCTTGTAAAAAGCTTCCAGGATTTAAAAAGAGTAATAGAGTTTCCTTACTAGTTTTTTTTTCATTCCTTAGTTCGTTTTTTTCTTTATTTTTGAAGTATTTACTGCTTTGTTAAATCAACTGAAATTTGATTCACCACCTGTAGCTGCCATAGAATATAGGAAAATGTTTTAGGATAAATCAGCTCACGACTGCAATAAACAAAGCTCTCCAGGTCCAAGTCCAAGTCGATACTGACAGGCTGTTAACAGCCAGAAGGGTTTTTGCTGCGTACCCACCCTGGTTTTGGATCTGACCGCAGGTTTATAATTTTGATGGTTACAGGATGATGTGGGATTATTTTATTGAGGCAATTTATGAGGTAGGTTGTTGCTCCTCTGCCAAACCGCTTTTCTCTTTACACCCTGGTGTTTTATTTTGCTAAAGTGGGGTAAATTTTGTAGCCAAACAGTTCATTTGGAGATTTTTTGAAATTCAGCTTATGCTGCTGTATGGATTAACTCCTTTGTTACCTAGGGTGCCCGCATGCCATACGGGGTACCCGGTAAAGCCTGAAGTGGCGTCTCGTAGCGTCGTAATCTCCTAGAGACCGAGCCAGGGCGCTTCTGTGAGCTGGAATTTGAGCGTAAAATTTTGTCGCCCAGCGCCTAATTTCGTCCTCCACGTATGGGAGAAGAGAAGCTTCGTGAAGGAACCTCACGGGGAAAGAACGAGCCACAGAATAGATGGATCGGAGTCCTCTATTCTGTGCACGCTGAAGGTATGCGATGCCCCAGATTTCACAGGCGTACAACATGAGTGGGATTATCAGCGCTCGAAAGAGGTGTAGCTTTAAGCGGACTGGCATCGAGCCCGAACCCAGCATTGGGTACAGAGAGGCAATAGCCCCCTGTGCCCGTGCAGATAGTTCCCTGATGTGTCCGCAGAAAGTTAGGCCTCTATCAAGTTGTACGCCCAGGTACTTGATGGAATTAGTCCACTCTATCCTTCGGCCTCTGAAGTGGAAGTTGGGGCAGTCAGCGGGGGTGTGGCGCTTTGTAAAAAGAATGGCGTGGCTTTCTCTTTGCTTATAAATTATTAACTACCAGAATATCTAAATTGCTTCTTAAATTTCAAGTAAATATCCCTTGCAAATTCATGTACACTAATGCAATTTAATACTTTTAAAATTGTAATGATGTTTTACTAAGCTTTCGTTGGATATTATGTTAATTCTTCACCTCTCTAACCCGGTGTTTCCTAAGATGTTTATCACATTGTGGTTAGGGGAAGAACAGTTTTTCCGCACAAAGCGAGCCGCCTGGGGATGCTTTAATCGCGGTCACTATAGCAAGAGGCAACGAAGGCGCCGTTGGCCTGTATGGGGATAGAATTTGCCCTCCCAAAATATGGTGTTCGGTGAGGGGAGGCACAGTGGTTGGTCGGCCGTCCTTCCAGAGGCGGTTGTCTGATCGGCCAGACCTGGCTGTCTATCGCGAGCCTCTCTACGGCGACCTGGAACTCCATCGGGCTGGAAAAACTGCCTGTTAGGCACTCACCGCGTCTATAGTGCCGCTTGTAGAGTACTCCTATGTATCCTTGCTGCTGGGGTCTGACTCACAATGAACCCTCGACGGCAATGTCCAATAGACGGACAGACAGATCTTTCAGTAGGCCATTCATTCCATGAGACAGCTTTAAAGTTCCATTCCCTTTACGAATACATGAAAATATAACAATTTTCATTTAATCCTTTAAGCAAAGGCTACGCTGAAAACTCGCCGAAAATATTGAAAACAATGCAAATTTTTTTGGTATTTTTTATAGCTTATGGTGCGTAATAATAAATGTCAGGCTATTTTTATCATTTGCAGCATTTTAGTTCATCACGTGACAGTTGAAAGACACACGTAGTGGTGGTGTGACGTCAGCTACATTGATATGTTGGGGTTCCAACAGCGTAGGAAAGACAGAAGACGTATTAATAAATAGGTACAACTTACATCTTGGGTGTTGTAATATTATTGCTGACGACTTTAATTACTCAATTAGTCACAGTTTATACACAATTACATTTCGGCTCTGTACTATGAGAAAATATATAAAACATCAACTCGTAGTTCATCTGAAGTTCAGGCATGTTATAAGGTAAATAAAATCAAACAAAGTAATTTTCTCTGAAAATTAGAGGAGACCCATTCGGAACAGAAATACGTGGACATTTTCCGACACTTTCCGTTCCGTGTTTCTTTAACTAGTTTATCAATGTCAGGACGTAATGTCTGCGAAATTTGTAATCGAAGGCTGCATGTTAGATTGTGACCCGATAAGGTACTTTGGGGTTTGGACTTAGCTAGTTTCATAACAAAAAAGTGTCGAGACAAACAAACACAATGCGGCAAGTGAATACAACCTCGGAAATCTGGTTTGAGGGACATTCTTGTAAAAATCAGCCATGTCTTTCTTGTGTGTATATTTGTCCTTCAGTAAATCGTCATATTGTAAGTTTAACAGTTCCATTTGGTACTTGGCAGCTACATTGTTGTCATTGAGTGCGAATCAACCCTCAGATTCTGTACTCACAGCGCCATATGCATAGACAACTTGTACTACACGAATCTTGCCTGACGTCACACGCACTGCAGGACTCACTCACGGCTGAAATACGTCACAACTGTCGAAGCTATCACTCCTGGAAATGGAAATAAGAACACATTGACGCCGGTGTGTCAGCCCCACCATACTTGCTCCGGACACTGCGAGAGGACTGTACAAGCAATGATCACACGCACGGCACAGCGGAAACACCAGGAACCGCGGTGTTGGCCGTCGAATGGCGCTAGCTGCGCAGCGTTTGGGCACCGCCGCCGTCAGTGTCAGCCAGTTTGCCGTGGCATACGGAGCTCCATCGCAGTCTTTAATACTGGTAGCATGCCGCGACAACGTGGACGTGAACCGTATGTGCAGTCGACGGACTTTGAGCTAGGGCGTATAGTGGGCATGCGGGAGGCCGGGGGGACGTACCACTGAATTGCTCAACACGTGGGGCGTGAGGTCTCCACAGTACATCGATGTTGTCGCCAGTGGTTGGCGGAAGGTGCACGTGCCCGTCGACCTGGGACCGGACCGCAGCGACGCACGGATGCACGCCAAGACCGTCGGATCCTACGCAGTGCCGTAGGGGACCGCACCGCCACTTCCCAGCAAATTAGGGACACTGTTGCTCCTGGGGTATCGGCAAGGACCATTCGCAACCGTCTCCATGAAGCTGGGCTACGGTCCCGCGCACCGTTAGGCCGGCTTCCGCTCACGCCCCAACATCGAGCAGCCCGCCTCCAGAGGTGTCGCGACAGGCGTGAATGGAGGGACGAATGGAGACGTGTCGCCTTCAGCGATGAGAGTCGCTTCTGTCTTGGTGCTAATGATGGTCGTATGCGTGTTTGGCGCCGTGCAGGTGAGCGCCACAGTCATGACTGCATACGACCGAGGCACACAGGGCCAACACCCGGCATCATGGTGTGGGGAGCGAGCTCCTACACTGGCCGTACACCTCTGGTGATCGTCGAGGGGACACTGAATAGTGCACGGTACATCCAAACCGTCATCGAACCCATCGTTCTACCATTGCTAGACCGGCAAGGGAATTGCTGTTCCGACAGGACAATGCACGTGCCACATGTATCCCGTGCCACCCAACGTGCTCTAGAAGGTGTAAGTCAACTACCCTGGCCAGCAAGATCTCCGGATCTGTCCCCCATTGAGCATGTTTGGGACTGCATGAAACGTCGTCTCACGCTGTCTGCACGTCCAGCACGAACGCTGGTCCAACTGAGGCGCCAGCTGGAAATGGCATGGAAAGCCGTTCCACAGGACTACACTCAGCATCTCTACGATCGTCTCCATGGGAGAATAGCAGCCTGCATTGCTGCGAAAGGGAGATATACACGGTACTAATGCCGACATTGTGCATGCTCTGTTGCCTGTGTCTATGTGCCTATGGTTCTGTCAGTGTGATCATGTGATGTATCTGACCCCAGGAATGTGTCAATTAAGTCTCCCCTTCCTGGGACAATGAATTCACGGTGTTCTTATTTCAATTTCCAGGAGTCTTCCTCTGCTGTAGCTATTGAAGCGATTTATAACTTCTAGTGTATCAATAACTTTAAAATAACTGCTTTATAGAAAAAATGAAAGCGTAATTTGCCGTTAGTTTTAAAATTTCTAATCGGTAAATACTCCTGCAGCTTCCGTCAAGTCAGTATATCCCGGGAACTTCGTATTACGGAGAGTCGATGGCAAAAGAAGGTCACGAATTTTAAAACTACACATTTTTTATCATGGTACATTATTACCCCATCAAGGTTTCCACATCATACCTTTTCAAACCTCAATTTCTTATTCGTATCTGAAACCTTATTTTTCTATAGTTACTAGATTACAAGAATTAATTTCTTTGTCTAATCTTCAGATTTGGTGTATGCCAGTGACTTTCGTAGACTAGGTTACTTTAGGCCACACTCTTAAACTTATTGTAATCAAGAAAAAGCACTTGAACCTGTGAATAGTCAAAAATATGTGTGGGTAGTGCAACGTGACTGAGAAAATGATAATAGAAAAAACAAAAGACGTGTCGCTGATGGATCTGAGCATATTAATGATGCAATTTTACGAAACACGTGTTTAAGATTGTTTACATAATATTAAAACAATGGATGGAAGAAGATTCACCAATGGGTGGAGCGGAATGAGGAAGATAACTTGACGTCGCCCAAGTACAGTTAGGGCTTGACTGCGAACTCTTGTTGGAATTTTTGAGACTGTCACATTTCTTGGCAACAGGCGTATCGCTGTTCTTTCATAGTGGATTAAATTTACAAAGTACGGTACTTTCCCAGAATCTCTGATCTGTAGCTAGATTGCTTTTCTCTATGTGCCCCTTCCACCAGTCATTCGTTTTGAATGATCTGTGGGGAGGCTTCAGAAAGATTAATTAAGAACATTCCCAGCGCTTTCTCTTTTGATTAATTCAGTTAATTCGTTCTTTTTATAGCCTCCCATCTATTGACAGCCTTTTAAACTGACTTTATTGTTCTCCCTGCGGCTTGCTTAGTCAGATACAGGACTTACTGTACTAAAACCTAAACTGCTCAGGCAGTAGCGTCTATAGCCCGGGTTCGGGAGGCTGTGGGATGCATTCCCGTGGCATACGAACTTAACACATGTGTTTTTCAGGTTTTCCCCGGTCGTTAGGCGAAGCATATGAAGGTTAATTACATCTCTTGAATGTTCTGTCTTTTAAATTTATTGAAAACTTTCTATACCTGTGTAAAGTATTTTCGTGAGGCGTTGTAGACGTGCGCCGAGAGAGAGAGAGAGAGTGAGAGATAGTGAGAAGTGGGGAGTGAAAGAGAGAGATAGCACCAAGCCATGCCCAGAGAGAGAGAGAGCAAAAGAGGGTGAAAGAGACAGAGACAATACCATGGTGTTCTCGCTACTTCACGAAAGATCGTTGTAGTCCGTGAAACTTCGTGAGCTGTCGAGAACTTCCCCCAACCGGCGAGAAACAGCTGCTCGTGTATATAAGACGTGTGCAGAGGAGAGTCAACCCCAGGTCGAAATGGCACAATATGCTGACGACGTGTTGTTCTGCAGGTAGACACATACTGAGAGCCTTCAGCCCAATACAGAGACACCTCCGTCTCACACAAGCGTGTTGCAGGCGCTGTCGGATGTCCGTAAATCCGGAATAAAGCCACGCTATTCTTCTTACTATTAAATAATGTTGAAGACCTTATTTTACGGTCACGCCTCGTAATTGTCGGTGTATATGTACTACTCAAGCCCTCATCCTTCGCATCTGGAGAGGTCTCTCTGTTCCTCAGGATGTATATAAGCCGGGAAGATGATAAGAACTGATTGTACGGGGAGCTTCAATCTGGAGCTTTTAGGGGCCCTGTCCTCTGCAGTGGTTTTGCTCATTGGGAGATCTGTTTCGGGTTGTACTCAATTGTTGAGTACTGTCCACCAACGCAAACAAGGTTCCTGAAAGGAATGTGCCACCTTACACAGTGGGATAAGGACAGCAAATGTGTGTGACAGAGAACGCATGCTACACAAGGAGCAAACGCCATATTCATTCTATACACTAAAACCGAGAAGATTCATTCACAAAAGTAGAGCCGTCAGAATGTTTTTGAATGGTTTGTAACTGAACAGACATGGGGTGTCATAAGCTAGTCTATTTCGTTTACTCGTGTGCACGTCGGCCGACTCCTTCGACGAACCCTTATAATCGTTTTACAACAAAGGCCCTCCTTCTCCCAGTCCCTTCTGCAAGGTTGCCACTTTTCTCGATACGTCATCGGTATCGTACGAGGTATCGTCTAAATAAATTATCTCATGTCCATTACTGCGAAACTTCCTTAGTTTTGACAAACAACCTATAATTCTAATGGATTCCATAATAACCCTTATCTTATTCAAAGTGCGGTATTTGAAACACAGCTCCTTTAGGAGGCCGCACTAAGTACAGTGCCCATAAAGAAAATCACAAATTTCTTGGAAATATGCAACCAATTCGTCTAAGGTGGACGCTCTTCCTTTTGCATAGAATCTACAAATTTCTCGGCGAATTAAATCGCATGTAAAATTATCTACTTTAGAGAAAAGTTTCCTTTTGTTTTCACACTTGATCGACGTCTTTGGTATTGCTTTCGTCACAATATTTCTTACTGTATTTCTGTGAATACCCAGAATTTATCATCAGGTTCATTACATGACCACTTACCAAGATTATTTTTCAGCACATATTTATATGTGTTCAAAACAAGCGCTTGAATTTGCTTAGAAACAGTTCCCGTTGTAACTTTGTTTTTTGAGGCTTCTCCAGTAACATAACTCGGCCCAGTTATTTACACTATTGTCATTACTTTGATTATTTTCACTTGAGCGAAGTTATCTACTACTTCATTTGCATTTACCACTGAATTTCCCTCCCACGGTCTCCACATCGTGACGCACAACGAATTTCTGCACGTAATTAAACATATCAACTGGAAGTTGGAACTTCGGCAACTGAGACTCCACGTGGAGTAGACATGCGACTGTCATTTCAAGAAAATCATGGTTGATATTGGTCCTCAACGACGGTGTTTCATTTATGAAGTGTGGAGATAGATTTATGACGGTCATTAGTGGGCGGGAGGGTCAGCTTCCTTTGAGTCCGAACTGCACACCCATTGACTAGAGAGACTTTACCGAGGGAGGGTGTAGGAACCATCTCCCCTGGTCTCATCCCCCGGAGAGCTTCTTTCCTGTGGTATATTATAACTACCCTGATGGAAAGGTGCTTCCTGAAACATCAGTCTCCGTACGGCTTGTAAAGTCAGCGCGCTCACCCCTGTATTCCGCATCCTGCACTCTTGTGAGGCTGGAAGATATACTAGACTCCTGGATGAGAGAGACGATTACACACACTTTTTAAGTATAGGTTTCTGAAGAATAGATACAGGCATAACATTCTTTTAATAACAATTCATTCAAAGTAGCCCTTCATTTCTGCAATACACTTCACTCATTCATACCGCAATATACTATTACAATACTAATGTTTTCGCTGAAAGGATTCAATTGCATAGATTTGCAATTGGCTTAAACGATCCGTTTAAAAAATAAACGTCGGCTTCCTTAGGTAACATGTACCGCACCCAGATAATCGCTAGTCATAACAACAAAGTCAAGGTCTCACTAATTATGTATTTGGCTCGGGATGTACAAGTTAACAGCTCCATTATAAAATGTGAATGACGATAAACCATTCTTGGAAATGAGCGCATGCTTTCGTCATTTCTACAGAAGCTGCTAATGCAGACAGACAGGGCTTTTGATTCTTAAATGAGGTTTACCAAGACTATTCAGTCAGTACAGTAAGAGATTGTGTGAAATTTATTAAATTTCATACAATTTCTTAAAAAAGTACGAAATTTAAAAATGTCTTAAGAGATAACTAAATATACCTTTTATAGAAATCTGTTTCAATGGAGGATATTAATGAAAGTGCTCAAAAAAATTAATTATTTTTGCTCTGCAAATCCTCTTCCATCGAATCTGGAGAGGTCTCCCGGGTCCTCACCAGTGTCTATTAAAATGTCATTAATATGCTAACTGTTTGCTAGAGACGAGGGCTGTTCAATAAACAATGAACACAATTTTTTTTTAAAAAAACATATCTTTACTCATCCTCATAATTTTGACGGTCCTTCTCAAAGTGGTCTCCCCTGAATGCCATGCACTTGTCCCAGCGTTTCTACCAGTCTTCAAAGACATGCTGGAAACCATTTTCAAATATGCCCTTCAAAATCGCCTCTGCAGCCTTCACCAATGCTTCTGATGATGGATAAAGCCTCCCACGAAGGCGTTTCTTTAAGTCAGGGAATAGAAAAAGGGCACATCGGGCTAAATTCAGACTATAGGGAGGGTGAGAGTTGCACTTCAAGTTGATTTTTGCAAGTAACTCAACAACAACATTGCCAATATGCGGTCGTGCGTTATCGTGGTGAAGCATACAGCCTGCTTCAAGGAAATGTGATATTTTTTCCTGATATGCACTTGCAATGTTTTCAGGACATCCCTGTATTACTGTCCAGTTACTGATGTGTGTGCAGGTACAACATACCGATAAACCGTTCCATGAATATCAAAGAATAAGATGACCATAACTTTCCCAGCAGAAGCAACCACTTTTGCCTTTTTGGGGGGTTGGTGATGATGGAGATTTCCACACTGAGCTTTGCTGTTTGCTCTCAGTATCAAAATGATGTACCAAGTTTGATCATCAGTGGTTACGTTTGAAAGAAACTCCGGATCTTCCTATAACATCAACTTAAACTGCATATAGACCTGAATGCGAATATCCTTTTGTTCGAGAATCAACAGTCTTGGAACCCATCGCGCACAAACACGTCTCATCTGTAATGTTTCTGTCAACAATGTGTGGGTGGCACTCAATGAAATGTTCCGTATTTCAGAAAGAGGTCTTGAGGTAATTCGTCGATCTTCTCTACCAATGACAGCAGTAGTGTTGATGTTTTCTTCCGTAAGAGCAGTAACTGTAGAACCGCGCCCACCTTCCCTTTTAATTAATTGTCTCACCTCTTTAAACATTTTAAACCATATTCGAGCTGTGCTGTAGGGAAGAACAGACTCTCCAGAGGCCTCCTGTAACATTGTATAGGCCTCAATTGAAGATTTGTTGAGACAAAAGCAGAATTTCAAAGCCGCATATTGCTCCTCGCGTGTTACCTCCATTGCAGCGGTAGGCGATACTGAGCATGTCTGAACTTACCTGGTTCTCACAGCTGAGGACCAGGAGTACCAACAATGAAACTACTAGGGCGTTTTTGTTTCACATTAAGCTAACAGAATGAATTTTTTGTGAAAATTTTTGACCATAAAAATTTAGCATCATTCTTTATTGGACAGCCCTCGTAATTGTGTACAAATGTAGTGTCTATTTCTCAATAAAAGCATTTCATACAGGATACCCTATACTTGCACATAAACTCACTTGTATTAAGGTAAAGTGTTTTGTACAGAATTTAAACAACGTGCATGTCACAGAGAAATGTTAAGAACTTGTTTAACGTTAGTTAAATTGCTGAATAAAACACAAGCCGGAATACTTGTGAGGGCAGTGCCCATAAAATTAATGCTACCAGATATGCGTCTCATAATTGCGTAATTATAAAATAATTAAATGCATGTCACTTATAAATTAAGGAAGCTGGTGTTTTCTCTGTTTTTAAGTAAATAATCACATGCAATGTTTATAATTATACTAATTTTTATATAAGGGGTGTGGTTTAAAGGAATGCTTGCGTGACTCACACTTAAAGGAGGGAAAACGGTGCTTGCTTTACTGCAATCCTCAAAGTAAGGAAACAAGCATGTGGACATCAGAGTTTGTTGACTTATGGAGAAGCTTTTTGGAATAGAAGCAGGGTTTCAGCAAACTTTGTTGGTGGTACACAGGAGTGGTTCCTCCATAAGGTTGCAGGTTTGCGCTACACCCACTGATTCTGAATATACAACAGGTGCATTTTGCACATTAAAGCTGTACTTGTTTGCATTGTTTTATATACAAACATGTCTCAATTACGCTTATCGTCTGTAGCTGCCCATGACAGCAGAAGTCTAAATAAACAGTGATTAGCTGTAGGAGCCGCAGGTTTGCAGCGAAGAGTTAACCCAAGATTTCGCCCAAATGTAGGCTGTCTGAGGGGGTTGCGGGAAGGTGAAGAGATGGGAGGGGCTTCTTATACATTGCTTAAATGGAGGTTTATAAACCTAGCTCCTCCTACTCTTAGCAACGGCTATAGCGTGACCTTCAGGCTTAGCTTCTGTGTGCTCTGCTTTTCGAACACAGGGAGAATTTAATTAAATGCATGGAGGTTATTCAGAAGAGAGCTCTGTTAAACAACAACGCGACACTTGTTCAGGTTTCTGGGTTTATGACCAATTTGAAAGATTATAATTTTGTATTCTGACTGTCTTTCGGCTACAAGATCATGCCACATGTGGACAATTTGTACAATCAGCTGCAGAAACGAGACTGCAATGCAACGTTTGCCATCACCCAGCTAAACGCATTTAAAAGGGAAGTGCAAAAGGTAAGAAATAGCGTGGATATTGAGGAGCACGAAGAAACTGCAATTAAGAGGAGAAGAATAGAAGATCATGATGTGAAAAGAAGAGAAGCTCTTGAAGCATGTCACATTCTTAGATAAGCAAAGGACAGATTTAGCTTCACAGGGCATCTGGTAGCCTCAACTTTGTTTCATCAAGAAAATTTCTAAGACATTTCCAGAGGATTCCCTTAGAGAAACAATAAGGTCCTATCCTTTTATCATTTGAACAAAAATTCGTAGAGAACTGACTGTAATTTACAGTCGAGAGGAATTTCGTGGAATGTCCGGCGCTTTGTGATTGATGGACTTCATTAAGGAAAATAATTTATGTACTACATTCAGCGAATATGTCGAACTCCTCCGAATACTGTTAACTATGCCAATGTCTACCGCTGAAGCAGAATGCTGTTTCTCAACTTTAAAAAGACTAAACACTTTCCTTAGGAACACAATGTCACAGGACCGATTGTCAGCATTAGCAATGCTTTCAACTGAGAGAGATTTTGTTATGAAGATCAGCGACTTCAACGCAAAAGTTATTGATGGATTCGCCAGGTCTAAGGAGAGTAGAGCAGAGAATCTGTATAAATAGGTGAGTCATTACTACTCTGTATTTTATTTTTCATTTGTGCACCAACAATAATTTAACCCACCAGCCGCCACTGGTGGTACATGACTCGTACTGAAAGAGCTTTCGTGGGCAGAAACCCATTCTTGAGCCCTCTTCAATATCTTCGTTGTTGATTATTACTCTGTCAGCTGCTACAGTGATGAACTTTGGGACCTTTCTTTCACAGTGTATGGGTGATGAATCTGAGGATAGACAATGCCGGTTAAGTATGCTTTAAAATTTCATAAGGGTTAAAACAGGGTTTTTTAAGAATATCGCTGCTTCTGGAAATCTCGTGGTTCAGCGAATCATCACGAAGGTTCAAGAAGTCAGGGGGAGGGGAAAGAGGTGGTCAGCGACCAGTGACACTTCCCTAATCATCCCCTCAGTGACCGAGATAAATGGGTAGGCGTGGTCCCAATGCCTCCGGTCTCCTTCTCAGCTGTCAGTTGGTCGTGCTTTCCGATAATTGGGTGACATTATTATAACAAAATTGTTATATTAGTTTAGCAAAGCATTTCTATTAATTTATCTTTTTTTAATTATTTGACTTCGATTAATTCGCCGCCTCCTAATCGCTGCCTGATACTGCGGTTACAATCTGCTCATACGTCTCAATGTCAAACTTGAGGATTTTATATCTCTTAATTCCCTTCGGAAGAGTTTTACGCCCGAAAAGAGTTTGGATATTTCGCTCCACGGCTAACAAACCGCGATCTGGGAATCAGAACTAAGCAAGTGTTTAAATCCCCTTTGTAATTAGGGGCCTTATAAATTCTATACCTCATAATTGCGTTTACGTTTAAGTACTAGTGTGAGAAGTTAAATCCGCCACTGCTTGGTGCAAAAACACAGCTATACATAAGCTTTAAGGCTCTCGGCACATTGAAGGGGAATGTGGAGTTTGATGTTGCGTCAGAGAAGCACTGTTTGCAAATATTGGCTGCCATATTGTTGCAGGAAACTTGAATAAAAACAGAGGCGGAGCTGTAAAGGCACCTTGGAGCGTATAATCATAATAAAACCATACACGAAAAGGTAAGTAGCTCACATTCTTATGAAAATGGAACGCAGAGCACAGTTTTATAGGCAGGTACCTTTTAGTACTACTCTGCCAAGAAGCAGCAAGAAACGTAGCTTCGTCATACTGCAGAAGTCTGTTCCACAGCTGCTGGTTCCAGCATTACAAAATGTCGAAGACTGGTTCTTCTTGTGGTCTCTGTCATTTGGATTACATAGTGACGTGTGAACCAAAATATGTACTACCCCAAATTAAACCTGAATATATGTAGGTATGTGGATTTAGAAGAGGCAGATCCTGTGTAGATAACATTTTTATTGTTAAACAACTAATAGAAAAACATAGGGAGTTTAATAAAGAAACGCATATGGCGTTTGTTGACTTTCAAAAAGCCTTCGATATGATAAACCGATGCAAAATGTGGCAAATATTGGAAGAACGAATATACCCACAACAATTAATAAAAATGATACAGTGCTTCTACTTCCAAACAAAAATAAATGTGAGGAACAATGGTAAAATTTCTAAAAATAAAATTCTTACTAATCAGGGTGTCAAACAAGGGTGTACTTTATCACCTACACTTTTTAGTATTTATATTGACGACCTAGTGTACAAATGGAAGCAGCTAGTGAATGTAGGTTTTAAAATTTCAAATAAAAACTTTTTAAATATTTTATTGTTTGCTAACGACTTAGTTATTATACAAAATAGCGAGTCTGGCTTGCAAAAATCTATTTTTAAACTTAGTGAACTTTGTAAGCAATAAAATAAGAAAATTTCTTTTATAAAATCAAAGGTAATGGCCTTCATTGGGAAAGAGCCAATTAGAACAAAAATAGTTATAAATAATCGTTGCGTTGAACAGGTAAGCCATTTTAACTACTTGGGAACTGATGTTAGTTATGACAAGGAATATGATGTCTACAATAAAATATGCAAATTTCAAAGAGTGTGTGGAACAATAAATAGAACATTTAAAAACAAAATACGTAAAGAAACAAAATTAAAGTTCTACAAAGTTATGGCTAAGCCTATACTGACATAAGGAAGTGAGACTTGGACGTTAACTAAAAAGCAACAGAGTAAAATGCAGGCTTCAGAAATGAAATTATTGAGAAGTGTGAAAGGATGCACGAAGAGGGACTTAATAAGAAATGAAAATGTAAGAGAAGAACTGGACATTTTTAGTATGAATGATAGGTTAAAACATCTCAAACAAAAATGGAAGGAACATGTTGAAAGAATGCCAGATGATGGACTTACAAAACAAATATTACAGTATCATCCTAAAGGTAGGAGATCGGTGGGCAGACCCAGGAAACTATGGCTGGAGGACTTCGAAGGCGGAACAGGCACTTGATTGCCTATGCCATGAAGTGAAGAAGAAGAAAAGGAAGAAGAAGAAGAAGAAGGTGTATGTAGGTATGTGTAGCTGTAATATGTACTCACAATATTAAGAAATATTGCATTCCACCTAAAAAAAATTGTCGATAACGTAGAAAATGAAGCTCATTACGGTGAAGCAATAATTATTCTAAAAATATAACTATTTAAAAAAAAAAAAAAAAAAAAAAACCTTTCATTTATCTTAAGAAAAATGATGTTAATTTGTCTTATTAGTTGGTGTTGAAATCGACTTCACGAACCCTTATTCACGTCATCAGTCAAAAACAAATTCGTCGTTAAGGAAGCTACTATGTTATTATGTTTTTTTCAGTATTGCCAAAATCTGAAAACAAAACAAACTTAAGAACAGAATCAACTGCTGGTATCTCAAAATTAATTACGCGATGAATAGAGACAACATGAAAAATTGAATGACATGGCCGTAATTTGAAACACGGATCTCCTGGTTTCCGTCCAGTCGCTCTAACCCATTGAGCTACCACGGCCAACGTGCCGTCCTGACATTAAATTCTCCATTTGACTCGTATATTTCCCCGGTAAACCACTAGGGGCTCTCACATTCGACATACAGCGTTTGTAGCGACTTACCATCGTAAGTACTTGAGTGCCAGGCTTCATCATTTAACTCTTATTATTTTAGTTAATTGATGGAAATTAATCATTTCTCCACACTAGCCGTGTATAGGCTAATGTTTTTGATGGATAGAGCCAACATGAAAAATTCAATGCCACGGCCGGGGAAATATACAGCTAGGAAAGGGAAACGTGTAAAACAGCAAGCGTCAGATAAGCCTACCGCTACAGCTTGCATCCCATTTACTGGCAATCTATCCAGGAGAATCGGCAGAATTCTCGCCAAATACAACATCAGGACTATCCAAAAGTCACCTCCGAAGATTAAGCATCTGTTGAGACCAGTGAAAGACAAACTGGACTTCCAAGTTCTGGAAGTGTACCGCATTCCCTGTGAATGTGGGACACCGTATATAGGACAAACAGGAAAGACCATCGCTACTAGAATATTGGAACATGAACGGGCATTCGTTTAATGCAACCTGAGAAGTCTGTGCTGGCAGAGAATTGTTTTGATAACGACCATAGAGCCAGTTTTCGGGAGACGACCATCTTGGCAAAGTGCAACAGTTACTGGGAGCGGAGAATTAAGGAAGCTTTGGCGATTTCCTCTGAAAGGAGCACGCTTAGTCGTGATGCTGGAGTTCAGTTCAGCTCCTCTTGGAAAACGGTCTTAAAATGGAAATCCGTCGGTTTAAGAAGCAAAGATCAATACAGCTTGATAATCAAGTTAAGTAGTTACGTTTCTTTGATACAATTTTCTATACTAACGCCATCTCCTGACCTGGCATTTAATTTACTGAAGACAGTCTTTTGTTCAGTAATACGAATTTTGATAGGATTTTGTCTTTGTTTATAGTTGAGTTATATCCAGTATTTCATTTGTGGTTATAACATTTTATAAATATCCTGATGGGAAAGATGTACACTCCCGAAACGTTAATGTCTAATAATAATCTTTTTTCCTGGCTTGCTGCCGTATTCGTCACCAGGAAAGTTTCAGGTCTTATTTTACTTTAAATCCTGAAACACTGAAGCAGGATGAAGGACAAGTAAGATGTCGAAAGTGGACATTTGGGGGAAGTAAATATTGCCTAAAGACGCCGGAAAAACCCGAAAGAACCCATGACCTCCCGAATGCAGGCTAAAGACCAAATAGGTAATGGATTTAATAGATTTGACATTAGAGGAAAATGATTTTGATCTGCTCTAAGATCAGTATGGAATCACGGTTTAGAAAACTAGGCACCCTCTTATTAGAATCCCACTGAGGCATGTAACACACCTGCGTTGCCTAAAAGCAGCTTGCAGCTGTAAATTGCAACGTTACGACCTGAAGATATATGCAAACGTGTGGTGTCGTGCATGCCGGGTATTACATAGATTAATTTGCAGAAAATGTGTTGTTACGCGATGCGAAGCTTTTACGGCCCCGAGGAAGGGGGCGTGACTCTGAGGTACAAGCAGAAGTAAAAAGAGCGGCAGCGGCAAGCCATAACACTCTGCTGACCTGGAAAACAGATAAGGGCAGTTTCTGCTCTTCTCTGTAGGCAATTGTCTACCGGCTTTATCTTGAACTCCCGGTCACGTCAGTCTTACTGTGTGATGGACAGCTTCCAGGAGTGTGAAGTTGAACTAAACATGGTCTCACGTCTTAATTTTGACATATGCTTTGTGGAGATCTCTAAGCCCTGTACTGTGAGGAAAAAAAAATCTAAAGGGAACATTAAGGTACTGGCTTGCATTTTATTTGACTATCAAGGTAGCACATCTTCAAATTACTCTTCACAGCATCACCGAACTTACACCGTTTGTCAAAATTCGGAGAGGGAACTTAGCACATCAAGGTGCACCTGTGTCTCTGACTGGATGACTTCTCCTGTAGGGAGAGGTAAGGTGAGAGGATAGCAGAGTGGCTGGAATAAGTACGAGGCATGTTTTTAGCGTTTTGGAATTAAAAAAAGACATGCATATATATCGCAATAATTTTATTCTTATATGAAAGCCTGTACCTTAATCTACTTTTCTACATAATTTCCGTGAATATTGTGACTTTGTGGGTTCGTGAAATGAAAAGTCCAATTTCACCACTCAAAAATGTGCTTTATTTCCACCGACTTACAGTTAAACTCTTTCCAATTACACAGAATTACTTGCTGCACACAATTACAATTCACCAGTTCGTCCGTTACAATTTCACTTGTACTCGCGATTACATCAACTCCGATACTCATACACAGTTACGTACAGTCTTCCGTTCCACAATCCTTTCGTTCATTAACACGTCACTGACTAACACTGCCTTCTTACACCAAGAACTGTCCTCACTCACACATTAACCAACTGACTGACTGACTGACTAGCTGCAGCCCTTTTTATAGGCATCTCGCCGACTTCTCGGCTTTTCTAGTTCCCAGGCGACGTTTCCAGATGATGAAAGATTCCCGTAATTTCTAGAACCAGGTGGACAGAAACAGACGGCACAGTCATGTTTTTCCTCCGTCGCCACCGCCTGTCACCACTATAAGACAAACGAGGGGAGGGCGTAGCTAACACGGTCCTCCCCTGCCTTCCGTTCCCAGCTGGTTCCACAGGGTGTTCCAGCGCTCGCGTTACACTGCTCCCTCCTCAAAGCTGTTCGCCCCGAACAGCCCCATCGTAGCGTGCGAGGCGGTCCAGGTGTACCACCAGCATCTGCTCGGAGACTCAGCCAGAAGTAGCGCTGCCGTAGTTTGTGAATCATTCGGTTCGCTCCCAGGTGTCCTCCTGAAGTACCGGCGTGCACTTCCTCCAAGACTTCCGGGACCTTGCTCCGGGGAAGTATCAACTGTTCTCTCTGTGCCTTCCCATCGGGTGACTCCCATACCCGGAACAGCACGCCCACTCTGGTCTTCAACGAGTCCCATTGGGCCCAGTACGACTTGTAGGTGGCGCTCCTCGGTGCGATGTCCTCCCAGGTTGGCCTCGTCCCTGCCTCCACTTCCCTCAAGAGTGGCCCCAAGTCTGCGTCCGCCAGCTGCTCCCTCCTCAGGCCTGCGCTATCCCAGCCTTCAGCAGGCACTGCCACAACTACTCGGACTGCTGCGGCACGCTCCTTCTCTTCCACTCTGGTGCACTGACCGCACTCTACTGAACAGGGTCTTCGGGACATGGCGTCTGCGTTATCGTGACTCTTCCCTCTACGATGTTCCGAGGTGAAGTCGTACTCCTGCAGCCTCTGGACCCAACGTGCTGTCTGGCCTTCCAGGTTCTGCGATAGGACACCTCCAATGCAATGGTCACTAGCGTCGGTGTCCACAATGAAGGCGCCACCCGGTTGTGGGAAACCCAAAGTTGGAGCACTGCACAGGGTCTCCTTCGGGTGCTGGAAAGCGTCTTCGGTGTCCTCCGTCCACACATAAGGCCGGTTTTCCTCCGTCAGGCGGGTGAGGGGTTTTGCGATGTTCGTCTTTTCCTCTAAATCGTTAAGGCGGTCGTCTACTTGACCCTTCCGCTTGCCCAGATTCGTGACGTCATCCCTCACGCCGGCCAACCGTTCCTCAAACTTGGCGGCGAGAGCATCGTTCGCCACCTTCATTTCGGTAGCCAGACGGTCATTCGCTGCTCTCATTTCCGTGGTTAACTCGGCCTTAATTTGTTGCATCTTCTCGGTGATGTTGTCCCTAGCCGTCCTGATTAGTTTCAGTTCCGCAGCCATGTTATTTCTAGTCTCCAGCTTCTCTGTTAATTCGGCCTGCATTTCTTCCATCTTCCTGGCGATGTTGTCGTTGGCCGTCTTCATTTCCGAGATTAGTCCGGCCTTCATTTCCATCATCTTCTCCAAAAAATTTTCCAATGCCGCGTCCATGGTTGTAATGTTCGGTGATGTTGTTTTCCCGCTTCCTGACACCAGTGTGACTTTGTGGGTTCGTGAAATGAAAAGTCCAATTTCACCACTCAAAAATGTGCTTTATTTCCACCGACTTACAGTTAAACTCTTTCCAATTACACAGAATTACTTGCTGCACACAATTACAATTCACCAGTTCGTCCGTTACAATTTCACTTGTACTCGCGATTACATCAACTCCGATACTCATACACAGTTACGTACAGTCTTCCAATCCACAATCCTTTCGTTCATTAACACGTCACTGACTAATACTGCCTTCTTACACCAAGAACTGTCCTCACTCACACATTAACCAACTGACTGACTGACTAGCTGCAGCCCTTTTTATAGGCATCTCGCCGACTTCTCGGCTTTTCTAGTTCCCAGGCGACGTTTCCAGATGATGAAAGATTCCCGTAATTTCTAGAACCAGGTGGACAGAAACAGACGGCACAGTCATGTTTTTCCTCCGTCGCCACCGCCTGTCACCACTATAAGACAAACGAGGGGAGGGCGTAGCTAACACGGTCCTCCCCTGCCTTCCGTTCCCAGCTGGTTCCACAGGGTGTTCCAGCGCTCGCGTTACAATATTGAGGCCTTTGTCATAACGTGGCACCAGTTTTTTAATATCCTCCTCATAAAAGTCTGCCGCCTTATGTGTTAACCACTGTATCATAACTGTTTTGACTTCGTTATCGTCTTGAAGACGCTGACCGCCCAGGTGTTTCTTCAAGTGCAGGAACAAATGGTAGTCGCTGGGCGCCAGATCAGGACTGTAATTAGGATGATCTAGAGTTTCCCATTGAAAAGATGTGATGAGATCTTTGGTCCGATTAGCCACATGTGGACGGGCATGCTTATGCAGCAAAACGATACCCTTACTCAACTTGCCACTTCTTTTGTTCTGGATTGCACGGCGCAGATTGTTCAATGTCTCACAATAAGACGCTGCATTGATTGTCTCATCACGAGGCAGAAACTCCACTGGCAATACTCCTTTTGTCCCAAAAAACTGTGCACATGATTTTCCGGGCAGAAATTGTTTGCTTAAACTTCACTTTTGTGGGTGATGATGAATGTCGCCATTCCATGGATTGTTGTTTCAATTCTGGTGTGATGTATGCCACCCATGTTACGTCACCAATAACAATTTGGTCTAAAAAATCTTCACCTTCATTGTGGTACCGCTCAAGGAAAGTCAATGCACTGCCTAAACGTTGGGTTTTGTGCAAATCCGTCAACATTTTCGGAACCCAACGTGAACACAATTTCCGGTACTTCAAGTTCTTGGTTATAATGCGATACAAAACACTACGAGAATATTGAGGAAAATAGTCGCACAATGATGAAATTGTAAAGCATCTGTTTTCTCTCAACTTTTCGTCCACTTTCTGCACAAAATCTTCAGTAACGTCCGAAGGACGCCCACTCCGTTCTTCATCATGCACATTTGTGCGGCCATCTATAAATGCTCTCACCCATTTCCTTGCCATTCCATTACTCATAATGATTTGTCCATAAACTTTACAGGTCTCTTGATGAATATCGATCAGTTTTACGCCTTTAGCACTAAGAAATCGTATAATAACCCGTACTTCACAATCGGCGGGACTCACGACTGTCGGAGGCATCTTAAATACTCACTAACCAACGTATACAATGAAGAATCAGACTGTAATGGCGTCAGTGCGTAGACAAGAGATGTAGGTAACCAGCGCGCATGCGCGGAACGCCGACCGTAGCGCTGGGACGGCGGAATCGCAAAACGGTACTGACTTAAAAAACATGCCTCGTATAGGTGACAGAACAGGGAGCACAGTCTTATACAATTCCACCTTTTCCAACTGAGGCTAACCAAAATGCACAAAGAATATAGATTTTAAGAGTCATGTGTCGATTCTCATTTAGGTTGTCACGGGTTCGATCCTGGACTACGCTAACTTTGTCTTCGTGTGTTCGTTATATTTATCATTCAAGTCTACCTTCAGGTTCGTATATGACGGCAACAGACAAATGGAGCGGATGCTTGTACAGTTTAAATGCTGTTCTTTGCACTAGACAACATTGTGTGGCCATTGTGCTATTGATGACTGCGTAGTGGGTCCTGGCGTCAGAATGAAGAACTCTCACCACTTGTCGGGGACTTCCTGACTCCTGTGGTCTCTCTACCTGCGTCCCAGAGGTCTCCTGTAACTCCTTCACTTCATCCCTTTCTCCTGGGAGTGTTAGGTCCAATGTATCAGTCTGTAGGTCTCAGCCCGCCTCGGTAGCGTGGTGGTAGCGTGTCTGCCTCACGTTTAAGAGGTCCCGAGTTCGTATCTCGGTCAGGGTGAGTTACCTGGATAAGGGGTTTTTCGGGGGTTTTCCTTATCCTGAAAGACGAATGTTGGGTAACTAAGCTCTATGGACCCTGGGCACATTTCAGCATTATTTCGCCCATTCCATTCATCGTCCGATATAACTTAATGTTGGAGGACGTAACCTGCAAGGAAGGAAGGGAGGAAGGGAGGAAGGGAGGAAGGGAGGAAGGAAGGAAGGGAGGAAGGAAGGAAGGAAGGAGGGAGGGAGGGAGGGAGGAAGGAAGGAAGGAAGGAAGAAAGAAAGCAAGAAAGAAAGCAAGGAAGGAAGCAAGGAAGGAAGCAAGAAAGAAAGCAAGAAAGAAAGCAAGAAAGAAGGCAAGAAAGAAAGCAAGAAAGAAAGCAAGAAAGCAAGAAAGCAAGAAAGAAAGCAAGAAAGAAAGCAAGAAAGCAAGCAAGAAAGCAAGCAAGAAAGCAAGAAAGCAAGCAAGAAAGCAAGAAAGCAAGCAAGAAAGCAAGAAAGAAAGCAAGAAAGCAAGCAAGAAAGCAAGCAAGAAAGCAAGAAAGAAAGCAAGAAAGAAAGCAAGAAAGAAAGCAATAAAGCAAGAAAGCAAGAAAGCAAGAAAGCAAGAAAGAAAGAAAGAAAGAAAGAAAGAAAGAAAGAAAGAGAGAAAGAAAGAAAGAAAGAAACAAACAAAGAAAGAAACAAAGAAAGAAACAAAGAAAGAAAGAAACAAAGAAAGAAACAAAGAAAGAAAGAAACAAAGAAAGAAACAAAGAAAGAAACACAGAAACAAAGAAACAAAGAAACAAAGAAAGAAACAAAGAAAGAAAGAAACAAAGAAACAAAGAAAGAAAGAAAGGAAGGAAGGAAGGAAGGAAGGAAGGAAGGAAGGAAGGAAGGAAGGAAGGAAGGAAGGAAGGAAGGAAGGAAGGAAGGAAGGAAAGAAAGAAAGTGGCCTACCCTTTACTCTTAAAAACTGCAATTCTAAATTCAGAATAGCAAGGCACTTAATTCTTTGGGGGGTACTAATACTCCCAAAAAATTATCCATGGCTAATTCTTTGCCTTTGACTTTTTTAAGCTCGCCCTATGGTATATCCCATAGAAGATGTACATGATTTATTTCCGGACATTAAAGAGAGGCTAAAATTGGAACATATAAAACCAAGTTAAGGATTTTTTTTCGTTTTGTTACAGGACATGGCCCATACAATGTATATTTTAAAAGAATAGGGAAGACAGTCGAAGGAAACTTCAAGGAAAATGTTTATGGAACATCTTAAGAGATGCATGAGATTATGTACATTTAGAAAATATGTCTCAAATAATATCCGTTAAGGAGTTGGAGGTATATATGACCCGCGACAAAATATTTCAAGAAAAAATGTAAGAACATTTCAATATATGAGAAAAGAAAATAACTTAAGAGAACGTCGAAGGGAAATAGAACCAAAAGGAACTGAAGATACGGATTACCAGACTTGATGACGTGATTTAAGACGCCAATTATGGATATCAGAAAGAAGACAGAACGACAGAAAGACCATAGACAGAGAGAGAAGACCAGGAGAGAGAAGTATGGAGAGTATCAGAACAGACAGATGCAACTGATTATGCAGAAGCGGAGATATGACTACCTGGAGGTCTGGAACTGACGAACCAGCTCCATCTACTGATGCCAGTCCCTTTAGGAGATGGATACCAGCAGGAGGAAGCTTTGGATACCACTTGCAGAAGAGGAAATTTGAAAACTGTAGGAAACAGTCTTTCTTAGCTTGTTATAAGAATTAAGCTGTAGTAGAAATGTAGATTTGATTTATATTGTTGAAGTATAAGTAAAGTAGAGAAAAGATTGTTTTAGATCGATTATATATGTAAGGTTACTGGAATCCAATAATCTTTAGGTTTAGTTAGTTCATTAAGGTAGAAAGTAGATTATATCTGCAAAATTTGTAAATTGTTTTGTGAAATCTGATTAAGAAGTTATTAAAGTTAAAAATGGCCTGGTGTAGATTCCAGAAACCACGTCATTAGATATGCAGATTTTATTTTATTTTTATTTTTTATGATACTTTCCACGTTTTCACAAAATCACCCCATCTACTTTCATTGTTCACGTTCTCTATACAGCGTTATCCAGTTATGAAAATTGCTTGGTTGCCAATTCAAGTGCCACTCTAACAATTCCACTGCTTTACAGGAAAGCCCATGTGTCATACTTTAGATAGATAACGTAGATAAATCATGTCTGCCAAATTTATTACTATAATCCAACCGCTTTACGTAGCAGAGCATTGGCATAGAATTTGGAGCTCCTGAACGTAGTAAATTCGCAGTAAGCACTTCGATAGTGTATTGTTTCAATTCAGTAGTTCATTAGACATATACTATGGGTGCATAAGTGTGTAGCTTTCTCGATTGGAGTTACGAGTGAATATACCTTTAACAAAGTTACCTCAGAGATTCAAATGTGACTTTTAGGCAAGCGATAGGTTGCAGTATCTCGACTTTTTGGACTAGCATTTCACAGTCCGAAATGTAACCTCCCTTCCTCCCTTCCTCCCTTCCTCCCTCCCTTACGCCCTTCCTTCCTCCCTTGCGCCCTTGCGCCCTTCCTTGCGCCCTTGCGCCCTTCCTCCCTTCCTCCCCATCCTTTCCATCCTTTCCATCCTTTCCATCCTTTCCATCCTTTCCATCCTTTCCATCCTTTCCATCCTTTCCATCCTTTCCAACCTTTCCAATCCTTCCCATCCTTTCCATCCTTTCCATCCTTTCCATCCTTTCCATCCTTTACATCCTTTACATCCTTTACATCCTTTCCATCCTTTCCATCCTTTCCATCCTTTCCATCCTTTCCATCCTTCCAATCCTTCCCATCCTTCCCATCCTTCCCATCCTTCCCATCCTTCCCATCCTTCCCATCCTTCCCATCCTTCCCATCCTTCCAATGCATCTATCCATCCATCTATCCATCCATCCATCCACCCTTTCTTTCTTTCTTTCTCTCTCTCTCTCTTTCTTTCTCTCTTTCTTTCCCTCTTTCTTTCTTTCCCTCTTTCTTTCTTTCTTTCTTTCTTTCTTTCTTTCCCTCTTTCTTTGTTTTTTCTGACAGCCTGAAAAACTTATTTTTTCTTAGGAATACTACGAGTACGTAGGGGAAATTGGATACAGATTAGATTAGAAATATATTGTCTGAGACGAAGTTCTGTGTGTGTGTCTGTGCGTGCATGTGTGTGTGTGCGCGCGCGCGAGCGCGCGTGTGTGTTCGAGTGATGGAAAAGCCATCCACAGTGAATACGATTTAAGAGGCTGTTTCCAGAAAATTCAAAATATAGATAAATTGAAGCGGTCAGAAGCAGGACTTGCTAAGTTACTGTTTCAAAATTGTGCAGGACAGTTGCTCGAAGTTTTAAAGATAAATTTTAAACACCAAAATAGTAATACAAATGAAAGAATTTCATATGATTGGTCCGTTTGGAGGTACAAAGTACTGTGTTGAAGTGCTTCTTGCGGTTTGACATATGTAGCATGCTTGACATGATATTTATTATTATTTATTATTTTAACTTAAAATCGATGAAAAGTTGTTAAATCATTTGACTTAACAGCTTCTGATTTTTAATGTTAGAGCTTTTCCATTATACAATATTGTAATATGTAGCAATGGATAAACTATTACTTCATTTTCACCAATACATATCTACTAGAGACTAATCCAATACGCACTTCATGGATTGAAATACAACACTGTCATCAAAACATCACTTCATCTCTGCTACATCATCTTCTACCTCACTTCCATGTTTCACAGTGTCATAATGTTCCAGTAGTGAGCCAACATCGTAAGATTTTGCCTTCTTAATTTTTCGCAGCCTATGTGGTGTATTTTTCACACCATCACATGCCTTGTGTAAGGCTTGCAACTACACTACCCTCCTCAAAAGAGACTGCGGAAGAAAAAGTGTAGAAGACATTGTGTGACGAACTTCTGGTATGCATCCTCTTTGGAAATACACATCCCGGATTAAAGTGAATTCAAGACCACTTCTTACAGTAAAATACGAGGGCCGTTCAATAAAGAATGATCATAATTTTCTTACGGTCATAATTTTTCGCACTATAATTCAAACGTATTATATTCTGTTAGCTTAATATGAAACAAACACGCCGTGTTTCATTGTTGGTACTCCTGGTTCCCGCCTGTGAGAACCAGGTAAGTTCAGACATGTTCAGTATCGCCTACCGCTGCAATGGAGGTAACATGCAGTTAAAGTTGATGTTAGAGGAAGATCCGGAGTTTCTTTCAAACGTAATCACTGCTGATGAAACTTGGCTACATCATTTGGATCCTGAGAGCAAACAGCAAAGCTCACTGTGGAAATTCCTTCATTACCAACCCCCAAAAAGCAAAAGTGGTTGCTTCTGCTGGGAAAGTCTTGGTCACCTCATTCTTTGATATTCATGGAATGGTTTATCAGCATGCTGTACCTGCACACACATCAGTAACTGGACAATACTACAGGGATGTCCTAAAAACATTGCAAGGTTATATCAGGCGCAAAAATCACATTTCCATGAAGCAAGCTGGGTACTGCACCACGATAATGCGCGGCTGCACATTGCCAATGTTGTTGCTGAATATATTGCACAAATCAACGTTAAGTACATCCCTCACCCTCCCTATAGTCCGGATTTAGCCCCATGTGACTTTTTCTGTTCCCTAAATTGAAGAAACGCCTTCGTGAGAGGCATTATCCATCATCAGAAGCAGTGGTGAAGGCGATTTTGAAGGATCTCTCAAAAATAGTTTCCAGCATGTCTTTGAAGACTGGCAGAAACGCTGGGACAAGTGTATTGCATTCAGGGGAGACTATTTTGAGAAGGACCGTCAAAATTATGAGGATGAGTAAAGGTGGCTTGTCAAAAGAAAAAAATTTGGTCATTCTTTATTGAACAGCCCTGGAGTGCCATCATGTTCCCAATTATCGGTCAGTGGATGTTTGACATGGGCAACGTTTATGGGCTTCTTCTGTAGTGAATCTTTGATCAGCTTCAGCCATGTGGAAGGGACTAGGAATTTATCCATTGTTCGTCCCTTCTTCGCAATATTGCCAAAAATTCTGTCAATAGACATGAAAGAGTGCGCTGCTATTAAGAAGTACAGATAAACTTTCTGAAAATGCACTTGAGAATTTGATAGGTATGTCTAAAGTATAAATCCCTAATCTAAAATGTATCAACAGCTGATATCAAAGAGCTCGTGTGGCACAGTGTAGATGTACCACCAAACGGCTAATGCGGCAACTACTTGACTTAACAACATCTAACTCGAAAACCCTGACTTAACAACTTTTATTTCTGAAATTGATGCCCATTCAATATAATAGGTTTGACCTAACATCTTCTAATCTGCAAATATTTTAGCACTATTACAGGACTGGTGTTCAGAGTGATTATCGGTGTTTGACACGATTTCTCAAAAATATTGACAACATTTCTGAAACTGAGTGCTTCAATTTATGCCTGACACATATGATGTTCCAATCAAAATCGTTAGGGCTATTTTTGAAGGATTGAAGTTTTATGAAATGTTTCCATGTAGCGTGTAGTTTGGCATGGGAAAATTTCTTAAACGTACTTCCGTTAGTTCCTTGAAAATCACTAAATCTAAGTACAGTACGCGCAAGGTAAGTTGAGCACTGGTTTTACTGTGTAGTGCGGGCAGAGGGGAAGAAGCGAGAGCTAACACTCTTTTGTTTCTGCAGTTTGATCAACCTTGAAAGACATAGTTCAGGAAAATAGCGTGTAAGATAAGCGAAGATATCACAAGTAACGTTGCATCCTCTGGAAACATTCCTTAGTTTTGCCCACGCCAGCTCAAATGCATTGAGATCACAGTTATACGGAGGAAGACGAATAATAATGTGTCCCCTTTCGAGAAACATCCACAAATATTCATACAAATATAAGTCATTTTCAAGTAAATGCTGATGTACATTACCACCACACTCGTAACAAGGATAAACTGGCAATTCGAGCGCACCAAACGAGCCTTTATGAAGGAAGCTTTAACTACAAAGGGATAATGTTATATAATAAACTTACAAATTCATTTAAACAAGCTGCATCATTAAAACACTTTAAGAATAAGGCTAAGAAATGTTTGCACGCACACTGTTTTTATACGGTTAATGAATTTTTAGAACTATAACCATGTAAATGAGCACTGGGAGCATAGTACATTCACAAACCTGTAATATTTATATTATGACATTTCTTGTAGTAAATTAATCTATGCAAATACCACATGAAACCATAGAAAAGCTGCTTACTGTGTATATTGTATGTAATCAATTTGACTTTATGTATATACTGTATTTATACATTTTGACGTGTCTCATAACATGTATATGTCGCCAAGGACGAACTAAAATTTTAATTCTAACATACGATTGTTGTAAACTGGTAAGTTAATTAACCTCGAAATTGATCAAAACGAAAATGGCGGACATGATAAAGCTTAGCGTATTAGACACTAGATGTCGGTGTATAGCGCATTTCAAAATTCAAAGTTTTCATCTATGTTTACGGAGTTAAACGAAACTTACCGAATGAGGACTTGGAAACCGATCGCTCTTCTTATCGCGCACGTATAGCACGATATTTGAATTTTTAAAGACAAACAACTGCTATCCAATTATGGAATACAACGCTTCCTGTACCTGTTGTAATTTCATAGTACAGAAATTTGAATTAAGCCTCGAGATCAAAAGATAAAGTTTCAAAGTGTGTTTTGTTTATTGAAATCAAATGTTTAACATTTTCTTGTGTTTTAATCAAAATTATTTTCCACTAAAATTTTATTTTCAATCTTGTCTATTATAAAAATTGCATGGATATAAGTCTCAGTATGATTTCTTCGAGTTATTAAATTTAAAACATCAATTTTAATATCCTACTCTCCATTTGCTGTATATTTTAATCTGATATAGCACGTCTAGTGATATAATCCCTTTTATCATTTTCTTTTAGAAGTCTTGTTCAAAAGAAAATAATGTTTAAGTTCTCTCATTTGAAATTTATAGTTTATGTGAAGTTGTATATAGCTTTGAAAATTACTAACTGGAAAATCATTTAGGAGAGAACAAAATCTACGTAACAAATTGAACTGCTTTTGTTTTTGGAATTTAATGGTAAGTTTTAGAAGCTTTTGATGTAAACTGCATTATGTGATATATTTTAGAATATAAATTGTCTAAAAAAACTAATTTAAAAAAGAGAAACCCTTTTATTTCGTATTTTTCAAGTCGATTATATAAATATTGCTATTTATAATACAGAAATTAAAAAATAGACTTTGAATTTACTTTCGTTATAAATTATTATGAAATAAAATGTCAAATTTTACTTAATTTGGAGGTTGATTTGTGTATCGCTCTAGCAAACGTAATGGGATAGGTAGCTGTTGACCTTCAGTTCAACAAGCGACGAAAGGATACGGTTGTGACTCGAGTCCCGGCTGGGGTCAATGTTCATGCAAAACATTTTATTGTTGTGCCTCTTAACGGCTTCCATAAACGATTTCCTAGATTCGCAAACGAACGTCACACTTGATGAACACACTAAACGTTGTTCTGCCCTGCTTTTTTTTTCTTTTCTTTTTTACATTGCAGCTTGTAGTTCATTTGCAATTTTCTTTTGATATATCCTGAGTTGAGAAGTGCGGAATAAAAGTTGTGTGGTTACAAACTGGAAAAAAAAGTCTGTTATGTATTGTTTTAATTAACAAACTTAACATGACATGAAAATTCTAAAGTGAACTCTTGTGAACTTTGGACCTCGGAGAGTTATTGAACTTCCTGGGCAGTCTCCAGAAGGAAACATAATTGCAACAGAAATTGTAGCTATGGGGTGGGTGTTCTGCCTCTCTGTAGGGTAAGAAGGGGGGACCACACCACATGCCAACTCAAAGATTCCATAAATAGCTGTACCATCTATGAACAGAGTGATTTACGAGAGCTGTACAGTAGAGAAAGATCACATTTTTTTCTTTTGACAACGTACCTCATCCTCATAATTTTGATAGTCCTCCTCAAAATTGTCTCCCCTCAATGCGATGAATTGTCCCAGCTTTTCTGCCAGTCTTCAAAGACATGCTGAAAACCATTTTTGAGAGATGCTTCAAAATCGCCTCCGCAGCCTTCACCACTGCTTCTGATGATGGACAATGCCTCCCACGAAGGCGTTTCTTCAAGTTAGGGAATAGAAAAAAGACCTCGGTGGAGCCGCCTGGTTATCTAGCACACCTTCTACTAGCTCTGCAGGCTAGTATAGTGGCCGCGCTGAAACCATCCCCAGGCGGTCGCCTTTGTACGGCAAAACAGTTCTCACCCCTAACCTCAATGTCATAAATTTCTTAGGTTACACTTACCGGGGCGGAGGGGTGAAGAATGTTAGGCTCGTGTTCATAGCTAAAACCATCCAGGGTTGCCGTTGTTCTAAGACGCATTTAGAAGGGAAAAAAATTCAAGCTGATTTCACTGTACGAACGTCATTTGGTTTACTTATTAACATTTTCAAATAAAATTTAAATCATTAATATATCCTAATTTTACAACGCTTTATAACATAACTCAAAAGAGATATATTGCCTATGTTGTTATGGTACTGGTACTTGCATTACCTACAAGAACTAAATGCGTGTTATTAACATAATATCCAGGAAAGCTTAGTAAAACATTCCGATACCTTGTTGTAGGACCATCATTACAATTTTAAAAGGGTTAAATTGCATGAGTGTACATGAATTTCTGAGGGATATGTACTTGCAAATTAAAGAAGCATTTTTGATTCTGGTAGTTAATAATAATTTGTAAGCAAAGAGTGCATGTTAGGGCTTTGTTTATTGCAATTGTAAGCCGATTTACCCTCAGATATTTTCCTATATTCTATGGCAGCTACAGACGGGGAATCAAATTTCAGTTGATTTAACAAAGCAGTAAATATCCCAAACGCAAAAAAAAAAAAAAAAAAAAAAAACGAATAAGGAATTAAAGAAAAACTAGTAAGGAAAATCTATTAGGATGTCTTCTAATTTTACAAGCTTGAATAAAGTTAGGCAGTAATTTTTTTTTGGGGGGGGGGCTTCTGTTAAACACAATTTAAATAATCACCTACATTCCGCATAATAATTATGTCATAAACATTTTAAAACTCGAGAAAGGTTCGAAATACTGTTAGGTATATGTTACAAGTATAAATGTTAGCTTATCCAGGGAACTTACAAACGTGCGCTAGAAAGGTACACATTGTCAGACGACCGTCAGTTAATATTTAAAAGTAAAATATAAATGTATTTTCCAACGGATATTTATTTACTAATAAAAGAATACTCTTTAGCTTGTTTGTTTTTCGGTAAACTTTTGTTTGGTACAAATAAATGCATAAGTTCTCCTGAGAATAATTATGTTCGTTTGAACATAGTGAAAAAAATAAATACACATTCTGTTTCTGTGGCAAACAGAGAATGTGGTGAAATCAAATTTGATGGGATATAAATAAAAGCAATGCTTTCGTCAAAACTCAACAAGTAAGAAAAGAAGCACCATTTTCAGCAGAATGATACAAATGAATGGTCCTTTTAAGAACGTAGTTTTGCTAGTAATTTTGATCAGAAAATCTTTCCACATGACAATGTTTTTAGTATGTAAAACGAACATAAGAAGTCATGTATTGTGATTTAGATGTAATGTCAGATTATTAGCTAGCAATGCAATTTCTCTTTATTTAAAACACAAATGTCTGAATTACGCAAAATAAAGCAAGCATAAAGGGAAAATTTAGCGCTTTCTGCAAAATTCATTCAACAAATTCTAAAAAAAAAAAAAAATTAAAAATTATACATTTGTGGTTAAAAATGCTTTGATCCTACCTTTATTCATCATTGTCACTGTCTCCTACATGAATCACGAATCTCTCCTGGTTGCTGTCTGCATCGTGACTTATATATTTTCCCTCGATTTTGGTGGTGCACTGGACGCATGATGACCAAAGGTTGTAGTCAATTCTTTTTGTACCTTCACGCAAAAGCTCACACACGCTTGCACTTAGGGTAGGTGTCATATTGTGTTTCCTGACGAATCCTTTCAATTTAGCCCATATGAGTTCTATAGGGTTAAATATGCAGTGATAGGGTGGAAGACGCAAAACTTCATGGCCGCGAGAAACTGCAAGTTCATCAACCACATACTTTTTAATTATATTTGCAGACTTAATTGTATGTATAAGGACGGCTTTTATGGGAACAGGATTTGGTACTGGTATGTTATGTTCTTTCATGAATGAAATAATATCTTGTAATCTCGTTTTCATGGATGGGATTTTAAACAACTGCCGCGAATGGTAGCTTGCATTGTCCATTATTATCACACATTTTTTGTTGTTTGGCAAGTTCTCAAGCAGATTATTGGAAAACCACTTTTCAAATACCTCGGCTGTCATTTCATCATGACTATCAGCTTTGCAGTCCCCTATGTTTTTAGCTGATAAAAATAAACAGTTCGGCACCCACCCTTCATTACCCCCCGCATTAAGCACCATAATACGCTTCCCTCGTGACGGCGGAGATTTTAGCACACAGTTGCAGGTACCGTCGTCCCATCCCATCTTAGCAACGTCATGAGTGTCGAACCAAGTCTCATCTAGATACACGATCCTGAAACCTTGCGAACGCAGCTCTCGTAGTCTGTGCAAGAATTTATATCGCCAAGCTACTATTCTTGCTGATTCCATCACTGCATTTTTCTTTTTCAAACGGTGAAATCGAAAACCCAGCTTCTTTAGCAGCTCCCGAAGTGTAGTTTCCTCGTAAGGAAAATCTGCTACACTTTTCAGATGCTGCAAAAGTTCTCGGACCGTTGGCGACTGCCCTTTACCGTAAAATCGATACACCGCGCGCCTTATAAAGTCACAGCCAAAATTATCTACTTTATTAAATTTGGCCCTTTTGTTACCTGGCTTTTTAGGAGTCACTGGGCCTCTCTGCGTAACATTCCGCACAGTTTTCCTGTCCAACTTCAGTATTCTTGCAGTTTCAGAAATCGAACCCTTGCCTAAATTATTGTTTTTTCACATACTCATGAATATTGCACACGAAAATCTGGCATTGCTTGTTCAAGGTTTTTGTACGTCTTTTTTCCTTCTTCGGAGTTCTGGAACCACTGGTACTTGGCAAGGGGTAATTTTCCGGTGCAGCTGGAGGGAGAGAAACCTCGTTCGATTCCCACGGTCTCCACATCGTAATTAAACTACGCAAATACTAAACGCTAATAACTATTAAACACTAATAAATTTATAAAACTACACTAAGTAAAACACTATGTAACTTCTATAAATATAAGCTTAATTAACACACATAAGAACACACACCTGTTCACAGTCTAAGCTAATAGCAGACACTGAACATCTAAGGTCACGAGAAAAATGTTGCAACAGCGCTTTTCTTTGGTGACAGATCACCCCACATGTTTTAGGATGAAGGACCCCTATAATTGCCTACTTATGGAATGTGCGGTCAGAGGTGAACGCTTCTGAAGCCGCCTGGGATTCAAAGAACGAGGCTGCTATACCCGGGACTTATTAGGCAACCCTCTACCCCCTCTGGGCGGCCGTAGCCTGGCCGGAGGTACCCAAATCCCCGTGGGTTTCGGGAACACACTGCCCCCTAGAATCCAACCCAATCCAAACAACTCCCCGACGGGAGGGGCTCGGCAGTTCAGCCCGAGGTTCCTCTAGTAACGTCAGAGGTACCACGGAGAGTTTCTCTGACTGTTGGCGGGTTACCTCTGCGAAGTCGTTATGGCAACTTTAAAAGAACAGAGAGTGCGTGTGAAATTTTGTTTCCTGCTTAAAAAAACTGCAACGGAGACACAAAATGCATAAGGAAGCTTTGCAGGAGGACGCTATGACCCGCATACAGGTTTTCGAGTGGTTTGGGCGCTTTAAACGTGGTGAGATGTGTGTTGAAGACCAAGCTCGTTCTGGACGCCCTACAACATCGCGAAATGAGGAGAACATTGAATAGGTCCGCCAAAAGGTAAACGAGGATCGTCGCCAAACGATGGACCAAATTACAGCAGCGACAGGAATCTGTTGGAGCTCGTGCCAGCGGATTTTGAGGGAGGATTTGCACATGAGACGTGTTGCTGCTAAATTTGTACCGCGCCTTCTCACACAGGAACACAAAACCATCCGCATGAATGTGTGTCAGGACTTGAAAACAGAGATTGCACGTGATCCAAACTTCTTGAACAAAGTCATTACAGGGGATGAGAGTTGGTGTTACGGGTATGACCCAGAAACCAAGCAAGCCTCCAGCCAGTTGAGGACTCCCAACTCCCCCAGACCAAAAAAAAAAAAAAAAAAGCAAAGCAAGTGAGGTCAAATGTGAATAAGATGATTATTGTCTTCTTTTTTTTTCGTGGAATTGTGCATCTGGAATTCGTACAATCTGACCAGACTGTTAACCAGAACTTTTACTTGGATGTTTTAAGGCGTCTGAGAGAGGATATAAGGAGGAAACGCCCGGAACTTTGGCGATCAGGTGACTGGTTTCTGCACCACGACAACGCTCCAGCACACACGGCCTTACGAGTGACCCACTATTTGCATCTCAGATGTCGTCTGTCGTTCCCCGCTCCGTATTCGCCGGACCTAGCCCCGTGAGAATTTTTCCTATTTCCACGATTGAAAAAAAACGCTAAAAGGGGAGCGTTATGACGATGTGGAGGTGATAAAAACAGCTTCGCAAAGGGCACTGGACAATATCAAACTTGAAGAGTTCCAAACATGCTTCCAACAGTGGGAAAAGAGACCTGACAAGTGGAGAGTATTTTGAAGGTGACTGAAGTAATTTTGTAAAAAGGTTCATCAATAAAGTTTTTATTACAAACGTAATCCCTGATAAACACTACAGGGCAAAGATTTAAATAACGTCCATCGATTCACACGTTTAAATTCAGCTGCCCAAAGTTTCACTGTGGCAAACGATGGTGCAGAGTCCCCATACAAAGAATCCAACTCGTCTTTAATTTGCGTAGTCGTATTGCCTTTCAAATACAAATTACCAGTCCCGGTATTGTGTTTCTTATGGGAAGACTGCGAAGTCAAATTCTCTCTGTAATTCAATTCGTAATCCAGTATTGCTTCACAAGAAAGTTGAGTTGATGTGAATGTTTTTATGAAAAAGAACAAAATCGAGTATCGAGCTGTCATTAAATATTTGTTTTTTAAAGTTATCTGTAGAAAGTTTTAAACAGAAAGCAGTGTGACTGTTACACACAATTGTCGTTAAGCGCCTCGCTGTCCTCACTAAAGCAGGTGATGTACCTACTACCCTATCTAACTGCACGACAACTTTTCAACGTTAGAAAATAAAAAGGAACAAAATCCCTCGAAGGCCTTCACACTATTTATAGGTAAGAAATGACTTGAGATCAGAATTCGACACAGATGATTGAAGACTTTGAACCTATATAGCTTGAAGACGATAACACCAGCGTGGAACAAGGAAAAAAAACAGGGTTTCCTTTCAGATCTAGACTCAGAAGTCAGTCAGTTGTTAAGTCCAAGGAGAGGGGAAGGAGAATAAAAAGAAAGGGGGAAAAAAAGGAAAGACGGGTCATTCTATTTTCCATTCTGTTGATCGCTGGCTCACAAAAAATTTCGTTGTAGAAGGGCAATGGGAACCAGCCTGGAAGTCGTAAAGCAAAAAGACGGTCAAATGGTCGCCACTGTCTGGGAAACAAATGATTGAAGCTGTATGTACAGGCTTATGTAAAAGAGAGCGTTCCATAGGGGAATCAGTAATAATTACGTCAAATATGACATTTTTATTTCACATGCGACTGGGTAGGAGAAGAAGAGGATGTTTCAGCATTATCATTGCGTTGTTCAAGCTTTGAACATTAGCACAGACACGTTTTTCAGTTTGTTGTATACCATAGTACATTCATCTTCCACTAAGGTATCAGTTAATAGCTTACATTGATGTGCAAGTTCTTTAAAAATTCTCCTCGTCATATTATAATCATCACAAACCCGTGATACGAGGGCTGTTCAACAAAAAATGATTATAATTTATTTACGGTAATAATTTTCGCACTAAAATTCAATATTATTATATTCTGTTAGCCTAATGTGAAACAAACAAGCCGTAGTAGTTTCATTCTTGGCACTCCTGGTTTCCGCCTGTGAGAAACAGTCAAGTTCAGACATGTTCAGTATCGCCTACCGCTGCAATGGAGGTAACATGCAGTTAAAGTTGATGTTAATGGAAGATCCGGAGATTCTTTCAAAAGTAATCACTGCTGACGAAACTTGGCTACATCATTTTGATCCTGAGAGCAAACAGCAAAGCTCAGTGTGTAAATCTCCTTCATCACCAACCCCCAGAAAGCAAAAGTGTTTGCTTCTGCTGGGAAATTTATGGTCATCTCATTCTTTGATATTCATGGAATGGTTTATCAGCCTGTTGTACTTGCACACACATCAGTAACTGGATTATACTACAGGGATGTCCTGAAAACATTGCAAGTCTATATCAGGCGCAAAAGACCACATTTCCATGAAGCAGGCTGGATGCTGCACCACGATAATGCGCGGCTGCATATTGCCAGTATTGTTGTTGAATACCTTGCAAAAATCAACGTGAAGTGCATCCCTTACCCTCCCTATAGCCTGGATTTAGCCCCATGTGACTTTTTTTCTATTCCCTAACTTGTAGAAATGCCTTCGTGGGAGGCATTATCCATCATCAGAAGCAGTGGTGAAGACTGCGGGGGCGATTTTGAAGGATCTCTCAAAAAGTCGTTTCCAGCATATCTCTGAAGACTGGCAGAAACGCTGGGACAAGTGTATCGCATTCAGGGGAGACTATTTTGAGAAGGACCATCAAAATTATGAGGATGAGTAAAGTTGCGTTGTCAAAAAAAGAATGTGATCATTCTTTGTTGAACAGCCTTCGTAAAGAAGGCACGCAGAGAAGCTTGCGTGGAAACAAATAAGTAAGCGATATTACGTAATCATTCCCCGTAGCGTTCGGCAACAATGAAATGCAGCAGTTGAGGTTTCTACAATGGACGGGTTCGAATCAGATTGAGTCGTGTATTTCAGAAACAACCTAAAAGACAAGATATAAAAAATATATGTTTTGGTGATACTATACAGTTTTAGTGCAGAAATAACCTATGTTTCATATCATAAATGCTATTTTCAGTCTTGAAAATAATCCGTTTATTTCAGAAAGAACCCAAGCGCCATTGCTTAGGTTATTTCTGAGGTAAATTTCACTCGTGACGGTACGTGGCCACTCATTTTCCCATGTGACAGAGATTTTGGAAGCTTAAAGTGTCTCTTGAGGAAGATGGACAGGATTTATACTCCTGAAGAATATGCAGAGCTCATGCTAGAAGCTAGTAGGTCTGACTAATCACCTTACATCAGACGATGTTCTCAGTTTCAAAAATAGGTGGCCCAAATCGTGTAAGAAAATGCCAAATTCGGACGAAACATCAGGCAGGAAAGTAGGACAGCCATTCAAAGTGTCCTAGTACAAGCAGTGTCTCTACAACAAGGATACTCCGGGAAAAGTGGTAACAAGCGAATTCATTGGAGGAATAACATCTACCTTCACATTGCTACAAACTGCCAGCCCTCCGGAACTACCAACAGAGAAAGCTTATCCTTTGGGGAAGGTATATTTACTTTTATTTTACCAAGATTATTTTAAACGCTTATGTTTTACCTTTAGCTAAACATTTTTGTAGGCTATAACAAATTTTAAAATGTATCGGGTTTTGTACAGTGAGATTTTTGGTTTTAGATCCCCAATAAATAAAACAAAAAATAGATTGTATAAAAATATGATGGAATACACTTTTGGATATGAAGCCTTCTATGATACTATCATCCAATGGCCAACAACTGGCAAGGAGTTGCCAGAAGCTGAATAAGTGAATAAGATCTTTTTATATAGACTTACTGTAGCGTGTAGTGTACTTGTATTTTTCGACGTGGTTCTTTGGAATGCCCACACTGTCTCCTCTCCCTCATAGGCACATCAGATCAAAATTTGTCCCAGTGTCGAATCTCTTTCAGGGCACCGTAATTCAATTTAAGGAACACATTCTGGAGAATACTTTAAAGACAATGGATATCGATTTCGTAAGTGCAAAACTAAGCATCATATTATCCCGTATGCTGCGCTGGTGTTTCGATGGTATCGCCTTCTATGACCTCTCTAAACCGTGCCATGCTACACTAACGACCTCCCAAAATAACTGCATTAAATCGTCAGTCATATAATACATAAAACCAAAACATAAAATCATCATCATCATCATCATCATCATCATCATCATCATCATCATCATCATCATCACCATCATCACCTGGTTTTCTTTTCCGGGAGCTCCTTAGACATCTTGATACTGAAATGCCCAAGATGTATCCTAGGGGGGAGAGGACATACCCTCCTTGTTTGTGCAGAGCGTCGCACGTTGATCTGGGAATGACAAAATGTGATAAATCTACCATGTCTATGTCTAGTATCCGCACATGTTTTTTAGAATTTTTATCGCGATATGAGGACCATTTTATAATTTATACTGATGGCTCCAAGAACTCAAATGGTGTTGGTTGTGCTTATGTGTGTGGAACCGAACCGTATACATTCGGGTTCCACACTAGCACTTCCATTTTTACTGCAGAGCTCTATGCAATATACCGGGCCATTTTACACGTACGTCGACGGAAGTTGGGGGACTGCTTAATCCTAAGTGATTCCCTCAGTGCACTTCAAAGCCTGCGGCAGCTGTACAACTACCACCCTATTGTGCAGCGTATACAGGATGCCCTCCACGTTTTACACGCTTCTGGCGTTAACGCGGTGTGTGCATGGATCCCTGGTCACGTAGGCTTGCGGGGGAATGAAATGGCGGATTCAGCAGCCAAGACGGCTACCATGAAGCCCAGGATTCGAGTACCATCTGTGACATCGGAAGATTTTAAGGCCGTATTGCGGAGAGTTGTGCAAACCTGCTGGCAGGAAGAGTGGTCCGCTCTCCGCAATAATAAACTTAGATCTGTCAAAGAACCTCCGATTCCCTGGGTTACCTCTTGTCGTTCATCTCGTCGCGAGGAGGTGAGTTTGGCTCGGTTGCGTATTGGGCACTGCTTTTTTACTCATAGTTTTCTTTTTAAAAAGGAGCCTGCTCCACTGTGTCCGTTTTGCAGTGAAGCGTTATCTGTACGACACGTGCTGCTAGAGTGTTTTCACCTAGCAGACCTTAGGACGTCTCTGCAGTTGCCGGCCAGCTTTGCAGAAATGCTAGTGGACGATAACGCAGTAGTGGAGAAGGTATTTAGATTCTTTTCTAGATTACACTTTAGGATTTAGCGAATAGTTTGTTTTAAAAAGGGTGCTGATGACCTCTGCAGTTGAACACCCTTATACTCATCATCATCATCATCATCATCATCATCATCATCATCATCATCATCATCATCATCATCATCATCATCATCATCATCATCATCATCATCATCATCATCATCATCATCATCATCATCATCATCATCATCATAGACCTAGATGAAAGAGTAATAATATTGTTTTACTTTTTATTTGTTTTTAATTTAATTCAAGCCACGTGAACTCCTTGAGTATATCGTGATTGCGTAAGGGTATATCTTAATATTACGATTTGACAAATATCTTGGCTTGCTTATTCTACTTTAGCAGGTTTTCCTTAAACACTTTGTTGTAGATGGTGTCATACATGTCCGAAACATCATAATTTGGCAATGATAAACCAGAATCTGGTAGAATGATTAAAAAATTATGGAAAGTACAAAGGAGTGAAGTATCCTTAGATATAAGCAGTGTGAGCGAAAGCTCTTAAGTCTAGTGGTAACAACTGAGTACTTACGAGGAAGAAAAGCCACTGTGTACTTAGGGGAGTGAGTCAAGGCTGGCTTTCCAGATAAAGCAGAAACCAATGATGTTGAGACATTGGTTACCATTCTGAAACAAATACAAATGTAGAATTTATGAGTCGAAGGACAAGTGTGCAAATGTTGTATGTGAATTTTGTACATTTTTTCATGAATACTGAATAATAAAAGTGCTAATTAAGTGAAAATGAAATAAATTACTAGTTATCCATGCTTGATTACTTAACATGAAAGGGAAAATAGTAAATAAGTAGCCTGACGCTCATATTTAGCTGCTTAACTGAATTAATTCATAACTACATACTATAAAATAAAAGAAAACGCAGTAAAAGTCCAATTAAACGATAAAAGTTCAGTTGTTACAGATGATTGCGAGGGTGGTCTGAGAAGTTTCCAGCCTCAACACCAAGATGGCAGCACTAGTAAATTAAAGTTACGTAGTGAATTTCGTTGTTCATCTGTTAACAGTTACTAACCAAAGTTTCAGCCATTTTAGACGCTCAGTTGTTATGTAACAGTTGCTTGAGTGAGTTGATGTGAGTGCTTTTAAGAAAATGGACAAAATCGAGTTTCGAGCTGTCATAAAATATTTGTTTTTCAAAGGCAATATGCCTACGCAAATCAAAAATCACTTGGATTCTGTGTAAGGGGACACTACACCATCATTTGCCACAGTGAAATTTTGGACAGCAGAATTTAAACATGGCCGTAAGAGCTGTGGAGACGATGAACGTTCGCGACATCCAAAAAGTGCAACTACCCACGAAAACACCGCCAAGGTTCACTAAACGGTGCTAGACGACCGCCGAATTAAACTGAGAGAGATAGCAGAGGCTACAAACATGTCTAAAGAACTTGTTTGTCACCTATTAAATCAACATTTAGACATGAGAAAGCTGTCCGCGCGTTAGGTGCCGCGCTTGCTCACGTTAGACCAAAAACCTGTTCGAATGAACATTTCCAACGCTCTGTTGGCGCAGTTTAGACGCAATAAACCGAGTTTTGGTGCTGATTAGTTACCTTAGATGAAACTTGGATACATCATTATACGCCCGAAACAAAAATACAGTTCAAACAGTGGACTGCAAAGGGGGAACCGGAAATTTTGTTTTCTAGGAAAGTGATGGCCACTGTTTTGGGGATAGTCATGGAGTTATTTTAATCAAAGTGGAAAACCATTCCAGGACCATACTACGCATCATTACTTGACGAGCTGAAGGCAGAACTTTCGGGAAACCGACACATTTGCAGAAAAAGGAATTCTGTTCCAACAAGACAGTGCACCGTCTCAAACCTCAGCGGTGGCAATGGCTAAAATTCACGAATTACGCTTTGACTGCTTGACCACTCGCTTACTTGCCAGATCTAGCCTCAAGCGACTTCTTTTTGTTCCCTCATCTGTAAATTGCGCTCCGAGGACAGAGATTTTCGTCAAATGAAGAGGCAATCACCATCGTGAACAATTAGTTTGTAGGGAAAAACGCCGAGTACTACTTGGACGGTTTACAGAGATGGCAGCATCGCTGGGAGAAGTGTGAAGAGTTACAGGGAGACTATGTTGAAAAAAAAAATTAAAAATTCTGAAAAACTATCTTGTATCTTTATTAGGTCGGAAACTTTTCAGACCTACCTCGTACATACATGCACCCGAAAGCTGGGAAGCTTAAACACAGCCTCTAAGCGCCTTGACCCTCTATTTAACTTCACTTTTCATATGCTTGACTGTTTCAGGTTAATAAAAGTTGGTACAGTATTGGTGTGCCAAGCCAAGACAAGGAAAACGGATGCTGTATGAAAATGTCGTACGCCGGTTCGTGGATGGTCTCTGAATCCCGATCTTACCTCAGTGGATGTGCCAATCAGTTTTAACAGCTACTATCGCGGCATGCAGAAACTTAGTGCCTTGCTCTCTTCTGTGTTTGCCTCCCGAACTGGCAGCCCTATATCTCCTTTCGCATCACCTCTCCTCCTAGAGGCACAGTCTGTCCACCTGCTGCAGAGCCACTAGGTAACAATAACCAATGGAAATTAATTGTTCTTTCACACAAGCCCTGTGTAGAACGCACTATGAAAGGGAAGAATCAGACTGAAAAATTCAATGACACAGCCGGGATTTGAACCACGAACCTTCTGGTTTCTATCCAGCCACTCTAAGCCCTTGAGCTACTATGGCCAACGTGCCGACATGACATTAAATTGTCCAACTGACTCGTGTTTTTCCGGTAAACCTCTAGGAGTTCTCATAAACACACGAGACAACTACCTTAATGGCGACTTACTACTTACTATACTGTAAGTATTTTAAGGCCCGGGCTTTATAGTTCGTACCACTATTAGAAACAATTAATGGAAATTAATTGCTGTCTCACACTAGCCGTGTGTAGGACGCACTGTGAAAGGGTAGAGCCAGTCTGAAAAATTCAATACCATAGCTGGGATTTCAGCCACGAGTCTTCCGGTTTTCGTCCAGCCGCTCTAAACCATTGAGCTACTATGGCCAACTTGCCGACGTGACATTGAATTCTCCAACTGGCTCAAGTTTTGGATTTACAAAATGTAATATTATATATGAGAGCTATAATAAATCACTTGATTGCTAAAATATTTTTATTTGAAAATTTTATAACTAAATGTATAGCGATAATAAAACGAATTGTATGGAGATGTAAGATTATATGTGCAGTACCCGATGAATGCTTCTTAGTGGCGAAAAAGTGGATTTATCGTTGCAAAAACACAGTTGGCTAATGTAAATCTAGAAATCGATGCAAAATTGACCTCCAATATCGTGACACAGTATTTTAATGATATCAGGCTGTGTACTAATGCACAAAAAAGCGAAATAACTATTTGATTATAAGAGACGTCCTTTCGAACCTCAGCTTAATATAGGCAATAGTCTAGTCCAGTGTGTAAAAAGTGTAAATACTGTCATTGACCTTTGTAGACTTTATAATAAATATTAATTACTACAAACATTGCAATACCAGCAAACCTAGGAATCCTTCTTTCATGCACAAATACATTGTAATAAACACATTCCAACATAATGCGTAAAACTGATAAAGAACAACTGTATTCGTTGTACTTATCAATCCAACTCCATAGACTTCACAGCTAAATTATACCAGCCAGTTCATTAATTCCTTTTAACAAAAGTAAGACTCAACTACCATCAACCATAAGTTGTTTAAAGATTATATTTCTAAAGCCAAATGTCGGAAAGAGAACAAAAGTACTAATAAAGTTAGATATATACGAGCCTTTTCTATATTAAACACAACTTTTAGATTGCGCTGCCATCTAGTGATTAAAGTAAAACTATGGAGCGAGGTTTAATCCTTGATGACAAGTTAACTTGGAACAACCATATCAGGACTTTGTGTGTTGTGATATTTAGCCAAGTTTCTCTCAGTAGATACTAGTAATGTGGGTATATTTTGCACTAATATATTCACATATTTCTTATGGCATTGAGCTGTGGGGACACACTTCCAAATTAAACTTTAACAGAATTTTTCTCCTACAGAAAAGAGCTATCAGATACCTGGCAAAAATAATACGTACGAGTTCATGCAGGTCGTATTTTTAAAAAATTAAACATACTTACTCTTCCCTGCATATCTATTCTGCGAACAATACCTTTTGTACTTAACAGGAATATAACCTCCACAAATTCCGATGTCCACACAAGGGGAAAGAATAATTATATAGTTGAAGGTTAAAGGCTAAAACTTTTTGAACATAAGCCTCAATAGGTCCAAAGCTACTTAATAAGCTTCCGGAAAGCCTAAAAATACTGTGTCAGCTGCTAAGTTTAAATCTAAACTGACTAAATTCTTGTTAAGCAGAGCCTACTACAGTATAGATGAATATTTTGATGAAAACTTCTATGATTTTGAATAATTATGTTATACATGTGTGTGTGTGTGTGTGTGTGTGTGTGTGTGTGTGTGTGTGAGGAGAGAGAGGGAGAGAGAGATAGAGACAGAGAAAAATGAATGACAATTTTTTTGACATTTCTGATCGTTTACTTTTAAGAGAGAGCATGCATTACAAATGACATGACTTAATTGTGTTCAAACACTGTATTAAGTTGCAATATATATATAAGACCATTCCTTAAATTAGCTCTCAAAAACATTCACAGACTTTATTAAGCGGATGCAAAATTAATAACTTTTCCTGCCCAAATCCTGGAAAAATATAATGGGAACTATGTTAAATAAGAAAATTTTTAATCTTATTATACAAGGTAAGAACCAACTCTGTTAATTATAATTTCTAAAGTAATAGCAGTTGTTTAATTTACATTATAAAACCTCTAAAACACCCATCCCACTTTGTGGTTGACAGCTTTTTCCACAGACCGTATTTTTCAACGACTCTCTCCGACACGACATAAACAGTTGAATTTTAAAGCAAATTATCCTTAGTCGTGCAGATGCTCTTGTGTTTCATGTGGACATTTACGTTTAAAATTGTGTTAGTGCTTACATAAGTGTTCCATACCTTGCACACAGTAAATACGCAACAATATTCAGCGCTGGAAAATAATTCATTGTAGAAACTGGTTTACAAAACACCTTGTCCATTAACGATTGCTACGTAAGTGGATAGCACGGTGCCAAACATTACAAAATTATTTTTATGACTAGCTTGTTAACAATGCGTGATCGTAGCTTAGCTGCTTACCAACAGCAGTCCTGGTGTGGGAATTTTCTGCCGCTAGGTGACCTGCTCCAGTGTACACTCAGCCTTGTGAGGTCCCTGATGAGCCAATTTGAAAAGTTGCGGGAAAAGTAGCACAACCAGATTGCAAAGACGACTGGAAGAGACTCGGTATGCTAACCATGTCCCAGTATCCAGAACTGCGTCCCCTTAGTGACACCCGTTTTGGTCAGGAATAGGTACACAACGCTCGGACCGGAATCAGCTGTTGCGCCGAAGAGTTTAGTTATATTTAGTAATAAATTTATTTGGTTTGTAGAATTACAATGATGCAGCTGCTAAGGCTGGAACTTATCGGGTGGTTGCTCCCTGTGGTTGGAGAAATAAAGAGATAAGTAGCGCTCTGATTCCAGAAGCGTAGTTATTAGACACTAACCAGATTCTTTCAGATTCCTTACTCCCTACCTCAAGAATATTCCAGAATGTTCTGTGGAAATTTCCAACAACTATATACACAAAACCTAGTTTGCCAGAGATTTGGTGAGTGATGCAGTGAAGTAATGTAACAGAAGTTTCTGTTCTCCAAGCGAGTTTATGACGACTGCTGTAATTGCTGCTCATGCGGAGGGTTAAGGAAGTCCTTTGTTTACTGTCCAGCAAGACAAATAAGGTCCCTGAAAGGAATGTGCCCTCTTACACAGTGGAACAAGGATACACTAAAACCAAGAAAATTCATTCAGAACAATGGAAACCGTCAGAATGTTTTTGAATGGTCTGTAACTGTACTGACGTGGGGTGTCATAAAACTGTCCAGGGAGGGTGTGAGAACCTTCTGGAATCCCCCTGCGTAGGCCGCACCGTGGCTCAGTGGTTAGACCGCTGGGCTCTCACAAGGCGGCCCGGGTTCGATCCCAGGTGATCGCAAAGTAAGATTTGTGGTGGACAACCGTCGCTGGGGCGGGTTTTCTCCGGGATCTCCGGTTTCCCCCGCCATCTCATCTCATTCCACCGGCGCTCCATCTTCATCTCATGTATCATCAGTGACATCGCCTGCGGTGCCGCATGTAGTAAGAGCGGGCGTTAAACACTACACATCCCCCTGCGTCTCATCCCTCGGAGACTTTCTCTCCTGTGGAGGACAGTGAACCGTCCGAAAGAAAGAGTAGTTCACTAGCCGTTAGCACACAAGGATTGTACAGTGTTAGCGAAAACTAGCTGAAATAGCAATTCTCTGAGACTAGATCACATTAAGGAAGTGTACATTTGGAACATATGTATTTCTTCCACGTTGATACTTTCCCAAATGGGTTCAAAGAGTTGCTGTACCATTATTTGACGCCCACCTCCACTTATTGCTCCTAATTGAACTTGCTTGCCTCGATCTGCTCTGTGACTCCTCGAAAATTTAGCCTGTTTGTCCTCATTACTTGTATATTTTAGTAACTTAGTGGCAGTTAAAAGGTTAAACACAAACTCGGAGATTACATATGACTCACTAGTCAAACAATTACAAATTTAAATTTTTGTCTGTAGCAAAATGGGCTTCAAAACTTTACGTCCTATATTTTAACTTCTCTATTCTGTCTTTTACAAACTTTTCATAAAATATATTATAGTAGGCCTTAGGTACTCCTTGTAGCGTATTTGGCAGCAGGACTGCGTCAGTTTAAGAAGTCCCAAGTTTGAATCTGGATTAGGCGAGTTATGTGATAAGGCTGTACGGGGTTTTCCCTTATCCTGAGAGATAAATTCGGGTAGCATTACGATCAGGATTTCTTTACGGAGGGGATTCGGTACGTAGGTCACCATGCTGGGCCCATTGTGTCTATGCCCCCAAGTGGGGCATCCCCGGAAGGAATGATGTGGCGAAGGAGACAGAGGGTGGCCGACCCAAGAAGCCACGACAGTACAGAGGGCAGAGTCCTTACAGTTAAATTAGATAGAGACTTCCCCTGACAGGCCAGAACAACTGACAATTAATTAACAATAGGGATCTACGTAGGGCAGCTGCCGCTGACCTCCCTCTCAAACCAGGGAATTACCGAGCTGTCCCCGAAGGTCGCACGGTGTCTCCGTGGGGCTTTCCAGTAGGGCTAGACCTAGAGACCAGCAAATCCCTCCATCTGGTTAGAAAACACAAGACGGATGGAAGTGGATACGCTACTTACGCGCGCCAACACCAAAAGGGGAAGGCTACCGAACAACCTCGGTTGGGGCGTCCGGTAATCTAGCACACCTTTTACTACCTATGCTGGCTAGTACGCGGGAGTGTATGGCTTTCCTCAACCCCGTCCGAAGAAGTATCCGATCTCCCACGGGTATCGGGAACCACTGCTCCCTCGAGTCCAACCCAATCCGAACAACTCAACTACGGGAGGAGCTCTAATGTTCGGCCCGAGGTTCCTCTTGTAATGTCAGAGGTACCACGAGTGCTAAGGGTTGGCCGGCCCTCGTAGCCATGGTCGTTAGAACGTATGTATCTAGCGTTCCACCGCGTAGAGGGTCGCGGGTTCGAGTCCCGTCCTGGGCATGGTAATTAAACGGAAACAATAAAAAAGGTTAAATAAGTAATAGAAAAATATATATCTACAGGCTGTTACAAAAAGGTACGGCCAAACTTTCAGGAAACATTCCTCACACACAAAGAAAGAAAATATGTTATGCGGACATGTGTCCGGAAACGCTTAATTTCCATGTTAGAGCTCATTTTATTACTTCTCTTCAAATCACATTAATCATGGAATGGAAACACACGACAACAGAACGTACCAGCGTGACTTCAAACACTTTATTACAGGAAATGTTCAAAATGTCCTCCGTTAGCGAGGTTACATGCATCCATCCTCCGTCGCATGGAATCCCTGATGCGCTGATGCAGCCCTGGAGAATGGCGTATTGTATCACAGCCGTCCACAATACGAGCACGAAGAGTCTCTACATTTGGTACCTGGGTTGTGTAGACAAGAGCTTTCAAATGCCCCATAAAAGAAAGTCAAGAGGGTTGAGGTCAGGAGAGCGTGGAGGCCATGGAATTGGTCCGCCTCTACCAATCTATTGGTCACCGAATTTGTTGTTGAGAAGCGTACGAACACTTCGACTGAAATGTGCAGGAGCTCCATCGTGCATGAACCACAATGGGGTATTTTGACAATTGTCTGCACGAATGATTTCAATTTACATTTTAAGAGAAATACTAAAATGAGCTCTAACATGGAAATTAAGCGTTTCCGGTCACATGTCCAGATAACATATTTTCTTTCTTTGTATGTGAGGAATGTTTCCTGAAAGTTTGGCCGTACCTTTTGTAACACCCTCTATATACATATATATATATATATATATATATATATATATATATATATATATTTAGAAATAAAAAAGGGTCCGCAGCGCACGCACCACGGCAGCTGAAAGAGACGGATGCCCCCTAAGGGAGGACAACGTACACGCTCCCCTGCTGCGGGACGGCAACGAGTACAGTAGCCGAGCACCAAAAGTCCCAGACAGGCGATCCGAGCCCCAAATGTCCCTGACTGGTGGTCCCGAAATGGTCCCAGCAGAGGAGCGGAGATCGGTGACAGACCTACCGGAGGTGGAAATAGTTTTCCTCAGAATATATTGTGACGAACTAACCATGGATTGTACTGGATAGGTAAGCAGTACACGGTCAAATCGTACATGGTGAAATTACTCAGGGTAGGAAAATACCAGCTTGGGGAGAGGTTGGAACTTTCTATTAGGTTTCATTTCTACAAAAGGTATGGTAATACTAATTAAAGGTATAATTCACTTAACAAGAATATTTACTACAAATAAGCATATTACAAAGGTGGTCACAGTAGCCGGTCAGCTGAACTCAAGAGCTTGCGTACAAATCCATCTATTCAAGCCAACGGCTAGTCCAAGGGAGAGGGCAAGCAACCGGCTTACACGCGTTTATACAAGTGATGGAGTCGGAGAGTGACGTCACGCGAAAATAATAATTGTCACGTGAAAATAATAATAGTCATGTTAAAATATCATCCTATCATGCACCGCCGAGACTCCCGCCGACAATTCTATCCTGAAAGAGACCACCAGATAACAGATCTTGTGAAATAATGGAGAAGAAATGGGGAGATGGGTTAATGGGTTAATGGGTTAATGCTGAGTTAATGCATTGGCCTAGCGACCCGGGAAAACACTCGACAAAGCCCATGAGTCAGGTAGGTTAGCCATGGGCATCGAACCCGGGCCTTCCATACGCTTCATCTTAAGATAAACATTTGTAAAACATTCAGAAAGTCACATAACAGCATTTGCTAAGAAATAATGAAATAAAATCCCGTCCGATCTTAATATCAACAAAAACTTGCATAGTGGGACAATCTAGAACATTTATTGCTGACGTCAGCTCCTTATTGCAAGCTAAAGGATATGAAAAATCAAAGAAGCGCAAGATCTTTCATGTTATAAAAAGGTACTAGTTCTACATCTGCAGAAATTTCATCTTGTGGAGGGAAAAATATGAGGAATATTGGATTCAGTGATATGTGTGCAATGCTGGGTATATTATGAGAAATGCAGGAAGTGGAAGCCTCAGGCTTTCGTAATAAGCCTGAAGCCTTCCGCAGTTTATATATTAGAGACGTTTATTCATTTCAACGTTACCTACTTCTTAATCCATATTCCTGCTACACAAGGAATGTCGCCGTTTTATTTTCTCCAACTCAGTGTATTGTAAAAGGTAAGAGGAAGAATTTATTGCATTCCACCTAGAAATAAGACCTCAATAATTTAACAGAAATACGCGCTTTGAGAGTTCCTGAATAAAAAAAAAAGAAATCGTTTTACTAAAAAGGCATGTCTAGGTGTGTATAACTGCAAAACATGTATGTATGTATTTATTGACTGCAATTGGGTACTACCCGGTGGCAGAGTTAAGAATACAGATCAAATTACAAATACTAGATTTACAACAATAACACAATAAACAATACAAACATATTTTAACTTTAGTCACTTAAAACATATCTAATTACTTCTCTATTTAAATATTATATACCATTATAATTTAAAAGTTAAACTATAAACCATCTAGATTTTTTCTAAATTTCTTCATCGACAGGGGACAGCTCTGAAAGACTGCTACAGGCAATTCATTCCATTCTTCAATGGTTCTATTAACAAAAGAAAATTTTCCTACGTCGGTTCTGTATCTTCTACCCTTAATTTTATAGCTATGATCGTTTCGTCCATAATAATCCGGATTATCTAACCTTACACTAACGTCCACCCATGCCTTTACACCAGCATTAGCTTTGAATAATGCCACCAACCTATGTTTTTTACGCCTAATTCTTAATTCCTCCCATTTAATCTCATCTCCTTTTATAGGCCCAAAATACTTCCCTCTTTTTATGAATTTTATTGCCCTCTTCTGTAATTTTTCTAATGGATCGATTTGGTTAGCTCTATACGGGTCCCAGCATGCTACTCCATATTCCATAACCGGCCGCACTAGGGCCTTGTAGGCAATTTCCCTGGACCTAGCGCTCCCCTTTTTCAATATTCTCATTACGAAATGTAATGCCTTCCACGCATTCCTAGATGAGGAATTTACTTGTTTGTCCCATCCAGCATTACTTGCCAGGTACACTCCCAAGTATTTGCAGCTGTCCACCTGTGGAATTTGCACCCTTCCCATGTGATAGTTAACAATAATTTTGCCCTTAGTTCTACTAAAAACAATGGACTTACTTTTCTTGGCATTAATTGACATTTTGTTAGCCGCAGCCCAATTACAGATTTCATTTAAATCATCCTGAGGAGCGGTTTCATGCACTGCATTCCGAATTTTATTATAAATGATACAATCGTCTGCAAACAACCTTATCTGGCAGTTAATATTAACAGCAATGTCATTAACAAAAACGAGAAACAGTAAAGATCGTAGTACTGAGCCTTGCGGCACACCCGAACTTACGGTTCCACTATCGGACAGCTCTTTACCTACTTTAGCTTTTTGCGTTCTCCCTTTCAAAAAATGTTTAACCCATAATACTACGCCTTTGTCAATTCCTGTATTAGCTAGCTTACAAATAAGTAAGGAGGACATATGGTCCTCCTAGATTTTCAAGCAAATTCGTGCACCCCGAACTATCTTCGACTGGAAAAATATAATTATATTTATTTTCTCAAAACTGTTTCCAAGGATTTTATTACAATCCTTCACAACAATTAAAATATATACCTTGAATTTTCTGTAGTAGCCTCTGAGGTCCTCTTAATTCTGTATAACAATCAAAGGCAGACGAATTCTTGGATTGGATTGGATTACGGTACGGAGAGGATTCGATTGCGACCAGTCTTGATCTATTGTACCTATACCTCCAAGTGAGGCATCTCCTGGAGGAAGGATGAGGCGTGTGGAGACAGAGTGCCCATCCCAAGGAGCCACAATACTTCAAAGGGATATCTACACTTTCTTTTCTAATTTTATTAAAACAAAAGCAAGGTGAGTTTTCGCTTCCTAAGTGGAAGTGAGGTTAAGTGGGGGAAATTGGAGTAGGTTTTGGTAGATCCTGCAATAGTGCTTATGGTTATTGTCGTTTATTTATTAAGCAGCATCTCTAATCAACTCTTCTCAATTTCTTACTTTCCGATATTTTAAATCTTGGTTTACATCAACCCACCATCTGTTTTTGGGCCTATCTTTAATCTAAATTCGAGAGGCTTCAATATGTATATTTTCCAAGTGTTCCCTCATCTGGAACGTACCCCAACTAAGTGCGAAAGGAAGTTGTCTGAATTTCAAGCAGGTTTCAGGGAAGGAAAATGCACAATATATAATCGATTCATAATAAACACTATAATAGACAAATACCTCAGGAAGAAGAGAGGAAGTGTATATATGTTATTTGGGGATTTAGAGAAAGCTTTTGATACGCTAAACATAAAAGCTTTAGTTTGAAAATTGGGGATGAAACCTTCACTATTTCAATTGATAATACGTAGACAAAAACTGTGGTTTTTACATATACGAGGTTTGTTCAACATAGAATCACCACAACTTTATTTTGACAACGCACCTTTACTCATTCGCATAATTTTGATAGTCCTTCTCAAAATAGTCTCCCCTGAATGCGATGCACTTGTCCCAGCGTTTCTGTCAGTCTTCAAAGACATGCTGGAAACCATTTTTTGAGAGATCCTTCAAAATCACCTCCGCAGCCTTCACCACTGCTTGAGATGATGGACAATGCCTCCCACGAAGGCCTTTCTTCAAGTTAAGGAATAGAAAAAAGTCACATGGGGCTAAATCCGTACTATAGGTAGGGTGAGGGTCGCACTTCACGTTTATTTTTGCAAGATATTCAGCAACAACATTGGCAATATGCAGCCGCGCACTGTCGTGGTGCATCATCCAGCCTGCTTCACGGAAATGTGGTCTTTTGCGCCGGAAATGGACTTGCAATGTTTTCAGGACATCCCTGTATAGTATTGTCCAGTTACTGATGTGTGTGCAGGTACAACATGCTGTTAAACCATTCCATGAACATCAAAGAATGAGATGACCATAACTTTCCCAACAGAAGCAACCACTTTTGCTTTTGGGGTTTGGTAATGAAGGAGATTTCCACACTGAGCTTTGCTGTTTGCTCTCAGGATCAAAATGATGTAGCCAAGTTTCATCAGCAGTGATGAAACTTTAACTGCATGCGAATGTCCTTTTGTTCGGGAATCAACAGTCTCGGAACCCATCGCGCACAAACACGTCTCACGTGTAATGTTTCTGTCAGTAACGTGTGGGTGGCACCCAATGAAGTGTTCAGTATTTCAGAAAGTGATGGTAAGATAATTCGTCGATCCTCCATTGCAGTCGGCAACCAGGAGTACCAACAATGAAACTACTACGGCGTGTTTTTTTCAAATTGAACTAACAGAATATTGTCACCCAATTATCGGAAAGCCCGACCAACGACAGCTGAGAAGGGAACAGAGGCATCCGGACCACACCTATCCATTAATCTCAGTCACTAACTGAGGGGATGATTAGGGAAGTGTCACTTGCCGCTGGCCGCCTCTTCCCCCTTCCCCTGCCGTCTGGAACCTTCGCGATGATTCACGGAAACGAGAGGCTTCGAGAAAACGGCGATATTCCTATAAAAAGGGCTGCAGTGAGTGAATTGAGTCAGTGCTTGGCAAGCAGCGAAGGAGCGCCGTGTTAGTGAACGGACGAGAAGACTGTGTGCGTGCATCGGAAGAGTGTGCGCAACTGTGAGCGGCAGTGGAACTGTAACAGACGAACTGGTGAAACGAAATTGTGTGCATTACGTAATTCTGTGTAATTGGTAAGTGTTCAACTGTAAGTCGGTGGAAATAAAGATCATTTTTGAGTGGTGCAATCGGAATTTTAATTTCACGAACCCACAAAGTCACAATATAATAAGATTTGTTTTAGTGCGAAAAAATATAACCGTAAAAAATTATGATAATTCTTTATTTAACAGCCCTGGTACTTTGCACCACTATTTTTATAATCGCTTATTCGATTAGCATAAATGAAATAAAAAATAAGTTTCTTTAAAAATTATATATATAAATTAGCAGCAAAGGTAATTTTCTGCTTTGCAGGCGTCAAAAGCATTTGTTTCTGGTCAAATCTAGACATCGAATTTTGGGTTTGAATATAACTCTTCCTCTTGCTTACCATATACAAGAGGGAGAGTAATTAAAAAGAGAATAAATGGGCATAGTTCACTGCTGGTGAGGATTTAAATAGAAACATTTTATGAACACCCTGCTGAGAACACGAGCATATGCCCCACAAGGTAAACTGGTTTCCTCAGAACCTCTCTTTCGCTCCATCGGCTTTACGCGTGGATTAACCTCCACTACGTGCTCACATAGCGACGACAGTAAAATAAGTCCGCCCTAATGACAACCTCTATATAGTCATCAATATCATTTTGAATTAGCGAGGCTTTACTGCTTGCAGAATTAATAACTGGAAAAACTTGAACACGCCCATGTTATAATTACAGGCAAGGACCGTCACTTATTTTGGTTGGGGTCTTTGCTAACGCCTGACATTGTTGGTGATTTACTTCTGGTAGATATGATCAGCACAACAAATCAGAAAACGTTAACGTCTTAATGAGTTGGTTACCAGATTATATCGAGACAGATGACTTCACTTTAACGCGTGATATCCTGGTTCGATCCTTGGTAGTCTCACAGTTTACATAGCTTAGGCAGTATTGTCTATGGGCCGCATTTTGGAGCTTAGGATTCACTCCGGTGGTTGACCTATCTAACCAATGGGTTTTCGCAAGGGTCGCCATTCTTGTAGCACATATAGAATTCCTTAATCTCATCCATTTCTCCCGGAAGAGGGTGTTTACACAAAGGATTCAGTTTCCGGCCGAGGTGCTAGCTATGCCCTACATTATCTAACCTACCTCTCTCTACCAGATCACGAAGTGATCACTCCCCTTTTTCCTGTACAAAACGTAAGAAAACCTATTACACAGGGTGTCTCTAAAGTCACTATCCATTTCAATGAAGGAAGAACGTGATTGAAAAATCAATATCTTTTTGAAGTGTTACACATATTCTAGTGCCCTTCTACATGACCTTCATCTAGCTCAAAACACATACGCCATCTTTCAGTAGTGGAACGAAATGTAGACTGTAACATGTCAACCGTAATTCGACCTCCTGCTTCCCTGATACGATTCCGTAACTCAGGCAGACCATTCACTTTGCTACTGTACACTTTAGATTTGATGTACCCTCATGCAAAAAAGTCTAAAGGAGTAAGGTCCGGTGAACGGGAATCCCACAGCTGAGGTAAACCTCTGTCTATCCATCTCCCCGGAAAGGTTCCGTTCAGGTAATCACGGACGATGTTTGCAAAATGTGGAGGCGCACCATCTTGCTGAAACAGAACTGTATCCAGTATTCCATCCTCTTGAAGCTGCGGTTCAAGGAACAGTTCTAACATGTTGAGGTAGATGTTACCTGTTATTGACCTTTCGGCAAAGAAACATGTGCCATACAGTTTTGCATTTGTCATACCCAACTAAACATTGACTTTCGGTGTATCACGTTCCCACTCCGATACCTCATGTGGTTCTTTATGTGCCCATATTCGACTGTTGTGTCTGTGCACTTTCCCACAAACATGAAAAGTGGCTTCATCGGAGAATAAAATGTTGTCCATTAAATTCTCATTCTCTACACATCCCAGGAGGTCACACATTGCCCGACGACAAGCGAAATCCTCGTCCTTCAAGATGGTGTAAGTACTTTAAGGCCCTGGCTTTATAGTTCGGACCACTATTAGGTACAATTAATGGAAATTAATTGTTCTTTCACACTAGCCGTGTGTAGGATGCACTATGAAAGGGTAGTGCCAGACTGAAAAATTCAATGACATAGTCCGGATTTGAACCATGGATTTTCTGGTCTCCGTCCAGCCGCTCTAACCATTGAGCTACTTGTATGTATAGAAGTAGGTCTATCCTTCATCATGATCATGGTCCTCCTTCACTGGACTGTAACAAAATGTATAGTAGCACTAGTAACCTCTAGTAAATGGTATACAGTGTTATGATAGACCAGATGATAATGATGATGGATATAGGGGCGCTCAAATACAGCGGTTATCAGCGCCCTTTTAAAAACTACTCATGGCAAAAGCCAGATATAAAAAGTTTCTAAAAACTATACTAATGTAAATAAACCTATTAAAACTACATGTACAAAGAAAGCATAAAGAAATCAAAACCTACTAAAAATATGTTCGCTATATCCTAAAGTCTAAACGAGAAAAGAATCTAAAAACCTTCTCCACTACTGAGTTATCGTCTGCTAGCATTTCTACAAAGCTGACCGGCAGCTGCAGAGACGTCCTAAGGTCTGCTAGGTGAAAACACTCTAGCAGCACGTGTCGTACAGACAACGCTTCCTTGCAAAACGGACACAATGGAGAAGGCTCCTTTTTAAACAGAAAACTATGAGTAAAAAAGCAGTGCCCAATACGCAACCGAGCCAAATTCACCTCCTCGGGACGAGATGACCGACAGGAGGTAACCCAGGGAATCGGAAGTTCTTTGACAGATCTAAGTTTATTATTGCGGAGAGCGGACCACTCTTCCTGCCAGCAGGTTTGCACAGCTCTCCGCAATACGGCCCTAAAATCTTCCGATGTCACAGATGGTACTCGAACCCCGGGCTTCATGGTAGCCGTCTTGGCTGCCGAATCCGCCATTTCATTCCCCCGCAAGCCTAAGTGACCAGGGATCCATACACACACCACGCTAACGCCAGAAGCGTGTAAAACGTGGAGGGCATCCTGTATACGCTGCACAATAAGGTGGTAGTTGTACAGCTGCCGTAGGCTTTGAAGTGCACTGAGGGAATCACTTAGGATTAAGCAGTTCCCCAACTTTCGTCGACGTACGTGTAAAATGGCCCGGTATATTGCATAAAGCTCTGCAGTAAAAATGGAAGTGCTAGAGTGGAATCCGAATGTATACGGTTCGGTTCCACACAATGTAATGCTCTCATATTCATGTGTGTAGGACGCACTTTGAAAGGGTAGAGCCAGACTGAAAAATTCAATGTCATAGCCGGAACTTGAACCACGGATCCTCTGGTCTCCGTCCAGCCGCTCTAAACCATTACCCTTTCAATTTTTATAACGCTTCAAACAGCTTTAATTTCATTTCTGTTATTTATGAATAGTTCGAAAGCCTGACGTGATGGGTGAAAATGGAGACTATTTTCGAATTCAACAACAAAAAAGGTCCGTTTTGGATCACCTATCAGAATAAACAGAGCAGAAAATAGGTTTAAATAGAGAACGGTGTTGCATACGGATCCTAACAACTCGAATATCACCAGATTTTAATGAGGAATTCCATTATGAAGAAAAGTGTGGCAGTTGCATTTAGTAAACCCACAACAATATTTGCAGAGGATGCGTGGTGTGCGTGTGGCAATAGGTCGTCCACATCAAAGAGGTGGAGTTCAAACTGGATGACTCATGTGTAGAAGTGCAGAAGAATGAATGAAAATAATCAGATATTCAGATGGCTTCCCTTGGTTCATCTCCAACTTTCACGTGTGCAGCACATACATAAAATAACCGCCTTCTTTTGTTTGGCTGGTGTACACGGCGATGTATTGTGATCTGTGTTCCAAACCGATGAATTTCTTTGTAATAAACATGTATATACAATATTAAATCATGATTTTACTTAGATACAGTTATTGGCAAATGATGGCCGTGACTCCAACCTCCCAAGCTGCTGTCTAGGTACGCAAGGGAAATTTTGTGTTCCATAACACGGAGATGATATCGAATTGAGAGAAGGTTATTTCCAGCAAGATGGAGGAACTTGCCATACATCTAATGACACCATGGAACTTGTAACCAGTTTCTTTGATAAGGGAATAATTTAAAAAGGTCTGTGGCGCCCAGATCCCCTGACTAAACCTCACCGGATTTTTTCTTGTCCAAGAATAGGCCACGGAGAACTGATGTTCCAAAGGAATCCATTCGAACCGAAATAAGTAACATTGACGAGGATACTCTCCGTAAAACTTCCCAGAATATGGTGAGATGAGTACAAACATGTATAGATGCTGGTGGAGGACATTTCCAACATTTCCTCTGGGATGTAAATAGTTTAATGTAATCTCCCAATTATGTAGTATATTCTCCCAAAGTTGCACGTGTGTCCTATTATTGGTTCAAGAGCTATGGCGTATTAAAGTGGTTCAGATTTATATGGATCACTCTGTATAAGCTTTGACTCTGTAGCGCCTGTGGTAGCATGTTTTCCTCACTTTGAGGAGGTCCCGAGTTAGAATCTCGGCCAGGCTGAGTTACCTGGAATACGTTTTATTCCCTTATCCTAAAGACCAAGTTTTACGGATCCTGGGCTTTTTTGAGTATCATTTCACACATTTCATTCATCGTTTGGCATCAGTAAAATTCAACACACACACATATACACACAAACAGTCAAAACTTTAATATATATAATGAGCTGTCGAAACTGTTATTTGCTCAACATCTCGGGAAGCAAGCCAGGTGAAAAGACGATCAGAAATCGACGTTTCGGGAGCGTACATCTTTCCCAACATCAGGATACCTTTTTAGAAATGTTATAAACATCTAAATAGGTATAACACAAATATCAAAAAAGACAAAACACTGCCAATACTAGCATTACGGAACAAAGACTGAAGTAAATTAAATGACAGCTCAGGAGATGGCGTGAGTGTAGAAAATTCGTTAGCTCAAGGACAGTGGGACGTGTGAATGCCTCAGAAAATGGAATTTTTGTCTTATGTCTTATAAAAATCTGAAAGATTTTACGAATCCAATGATATATTGCATTATAGGTATTCTTAATATTTAAGCCCTTTAAATTGTGATTTAAATATGGCGTCACCATGTCCACGCCCCCTTTTAAATACATACATTACCATTGAAATTAAAATTGTTATACTTTTGTGATTTGTGGCAGCAGAGCTATGAGGTAAATTTTATGCTTGTTGTTGGTATCTCTGCTGCAGATGAGGCTACATGTGTATTTGCAGAAGGCTCTCACAATATGGCAAATTGTTTACATTTGAAGTACATGTGGATTATAGTTGCAGTTTTGTTTACAGTTCAAATGATCGACTTGAGTGTTATTTATTCAAGGTGATTTGAAGATTTGCTATAAATATGGGTAAAGTAAAGCGTTTTGGTTGGAGAAAGGCAGTGTTTTGTCGTAAAAACACAAGAAAAGAACAGTGACATTGAAAGTGTATCTAACCTCCCTAGTTGCAGTAAATTTTCGGCTTCTAGAAAAATACTGTCTCACATTCAACCAGATGATAACAACAACTTTAGAGCTATCATTGTTATCCAAACTGGTGCCAAAAGTACAGGATTATGGTGCAGGAATGTTGTAACTTTTGGTGAGTTAGCTGAAAAACCTGTTGTTTTAGTTTTTTGCATTTTCCCCACAAGTTGCAATTTTACATGTTTGGGTACACATTTCTGAGAAACCACTTACGTTAGAGGTCTGAAACTTTTTGTAGTGTCACAAACCATTATGTTTAATAAAATGACCTTAAAGATATTTTCAGGTAAGACATTTTGAATTTTTAAAAATTTAAAATCTGTGCCTTTTAAGGGAAAGAATAATGGTATCAAATTCAACATTTTTTGTCTATATACTTCACTATATAAAAATTCTAACACGCTCATTTTATGCACTACTGAGTACTCTATTTCTCCTAGAAAATTGGATTCTTTTTGAAAACAATTATGGCGGTTATGTGTAACTAAATAGTAACATGTGTTTAGAAACTTTCGTTTGTCGACGTCATCTTAGAAAACATCTGAGAATAGTTATGAATTTATATTGCATGTTTTGCTTTATCAGCTAATTAAGAAATAGTTACTTGTTAGATGGTATGAATTTCAGTGTCCTGTGACAAAGCAAACCCATGAATTTTGATTTTTCAAAAGTGTTTAGTTAAACGCAAGCATTGTGACTTCCATGTGTTCCTCTGTCCTCACGGACAAGTAACTACTTAACTTGATTATCAAGCTGTATAGATCTGTGCATGAGGCATCACGATTAAGCGTGCTTTTTCAGAGGAAATGACCAAAGCCTCCTTAACTCTCCGCTCTCAGTAACCATTGCATTTTGCCAAGAAAGTTGGCTCTATGGTCGTTATCAAAACAATGCTCTGGCAGCCCAAACTTCACAGGTTGCATTAAACGAATGCTCCGTTCATGTTCGTTTATTCAACCTTCCGGTTTGTGCTATATACGGTGCCCCACATTCACGGGTAATGCGACATTTTGGTCGCCATAAAAGCTTCAAATCTCATGTTCTTTGCTCTGCACTTGAACTGTATTGACCGTAAAAGAACAAGTAGAATGTAAGTAAACAAAAACTAAACCGATTAATTCTTAGAACACAAAATTCTCTATCGAATTACAAGAGCATATTCCCAAAAATTTCATTTTGGACGTAAAACTCTCCTAATAAGGAAACACTAGAACTTAAAGTGAAAGAATTATACAGGACATGTGATTACGTTTTGAAAACCTAAAACGGAACACCGGATTGGACAATGTACGTGCAGTGCAGTGCAGCTTTCACTCTCGGACCTGCATTATGTGAAGCTATTGTATCAAATGGTTGACACGCATGACTGAAATGCACACGTACCTTTACGGATAGTTATGGATATGCACAGTGAATTTGGCCTCCAGTGAATTCCATATCTGCACAAGAAAACAAACAAACAAAGCCATTATGAATGAAAATACTCAATTACTTTATTGGTTTAATATCTATATTAATTTCATAAAGAGAAAAAAAAGTATATTTGGGTAGGTGTGTATATATAGTTTGGTAACCTAAAGAGCACTCAGGTAATATTTGAAAAGTCCAGTTGTTTCTGGCACGGTCCATTTCATATTTGTTATCAAAATATATGAAACATGTGGTGCTTTAATCAGATTGGATACATACATTTTTGAAAAATTAAACATTTTTGAGTTGAGAATATTTTCTTTTGTTGTTTTTTCAAAACATTCATCTCCTTTCAAAATCATGAACACAAATAGCAAGTCTAGTTTTTGTTTATTGATGGAAATTAAACATTTCTTCACACTAGCCCTATATAGGCTAAGATCTTTGATAGATAGGGTCAACATAAAAAATCCAATGCCATGGCAGGGACTTGAACCACGGATCTGCTGTTTTCTGTCCAGTCGCTCTAACTCATTAAGCTACCATGGCCAACGTGCCGACATGACCATCAATGTGTCTCTAACCTTTCGTAGTGCGTCCTACACACGGCAAGTGTGAAAATACTAATAGTGATCCGAACTATAAAGCCCGGGCCTTAAAGTACTTACAGCGTAGTAAGTCGCCATTAAGGTAGTTGTCTCACGTGTTTACGAGAACTGCTAGTGGTTTACCGGGAAACACAAGTCAGTTGGAGAATTTAATGTCATATCGGCACGTGGTCATAGTAGCTCGATGGCTATATCCTGGCTCAGTCTGGCTCTATCCTTTCAGTTCTATATATTCTGTGTAAAACTCTCAAACCTGCTACCTATTATGTGTATTTAGACTGCCTCTGAGATCTACTGGTTAGCAAATTAATCTTCCAAATCAGAGGTCCCAGAATCGAATCCCAGCTAGAGGGTAAGACCATTTCTAGGATTATTCTCTGGAATCAGGAAGGATTAGCGTTAGGGCTCAGACTTTATTACAGAGGGAATTCGGTACTAGGTCACCATACTGGGCGCATTGTTCCAATGCCTGCAAGGGGGGGGGGCACCCCCGGGAGGAAGGATGAGGTGAAGACAGAGGACAGTCGACATAAGGAGTCACGACTGTACAGAGGGCAGGGTCATTACAATTTACCTGAATAGATTTCTCCCGCCAGACCAGGACAGCGGACATTACGGGTTGGGTCTACACAGGCTGCCGTCGCTGACCTCCCTCTTGTACTAGAGACTTATCGAGCTGTCCCCCGAAGGGGAGGGGATCCGTCCCCTTCAGCTGCCGTGGTGCGGGCGCTGCGGACTCTTAGCACTCGTGGTACCTCTGACGTTACTAGAGGAACCTCGGGCCGAACTGCCGAGCCCCTCCCGTAGGGGAGTTGTTCGGATTGGGTTGGACTCGAGGGGGCAGTGTGTTCCCGACACCCACGGGTAAATGGGTACTTCCGGCCAGACTACGGCCGCCCGGAGGGGGTAGAGGGTTGCCTGAATAGTCCCGGGTACTACCCTGCAGAACTAGTAGAAAGTGTGCTAGATCACCATTCGGCCCCACCGAGGTTATTCGGTAGTCTTCCCTGCGGGGTTCACGCGCGTAAGTGGCGTATCCACTTCCGTCCCGTCTTGACGTTGTGCTCAGCGGGGAGGCTTTTCGGACTCAAGGTATTGCCCTATGGAAAGAGCCCCGGAGTATCCATCGCTCCCGGGTAGAAGGAGGCCCGGGTCCTTGCTTGGTCCTAATGAGAGTAAAACCTCTGCACTTAACTGTCCCATGGAACCACGATAGTACAGAGAGCAGGGTCCCTGTAGTTTACTTGGATAGAGACTTCCCCCCACAGACCAGGACAACGGACATTACTAGTACGGTCTACACAATCTGCCGTCACTGACCTCCTTCTTGTACTAGAGAGTTATCGTGCTGTCCCCCGAAGGGCGCCCGGCGCCTCCGTGGGGCTTTCTAAGACCTAAGGATTAACAAGCACCCAATCTGGTCCGAAAGCACAAAACGGGTGGCAGTGTGTACGCCAGTTACGCGCGCCAACCCCAAAAGAGGATGGCTGCCCAACAACCTCGGTGGGGGCGCCTGGTGATCTAGCACACCTTCTAGCTATGCAGGGTAGTACGTGGGAATATATGGCTTCCCTCAACCCCGTCCAGAGATATACCTGATCTCCCAGGGGTATCGGAAACCACTGCACCCTCGAAACCAACCCAACTCGAACAAACCCCATTCAGGGAGGGGCTCAAGTGTTTGGCCCGATGTTCTTCTAGTAACGTCAGAGGTAGAACGAGTGCTAGGTGAGGCAGCGCCCAAACCACGGCAGCTGAAAGGGACGGATCCCTTCCCCCCTATGGGAAGGACAATGGACAATTGAAGGTAAGGTCTACTCCCATTAGTCCTGGACCCGTACGACCAGAACCCGGGCCTCTCGGATATCTTTAACGTAGGACGGTGCCTATTTTAAATACCGCCCCCCCGCTGCACTTGGCAACGGGACGGAAGTGGATACGCCACTTACGCGCCAGTCCTTAATGAACCAGCTACCAAAAACCTTGGTAGGGCCGCCGGTGATCTAGCACACCAACTACTAGCTCTGCAGGCTAGCACCCGGGACTTATGAGGCACCGCTCTACCCCCTCCGGGCAGAGGTACCCAATTTACCGTGGGTGGCGGGAACACACTGCCCCCTCGAGTCCAACCCAATCCGAACAACTCCCTTACGGGAGGGGCTCGGCATGTTTGGCCCGAGGTTCCTCTGTCAGAGGTACCACGAGTGCTAGGGGTCCGCAGCGCCCGCACCTTGGCAGCTGAAAGGGACGAATCCCTCCCCTTACGGGGGGACAACGGACACGCTCCCCTACTGCGGGACAGCAACCAGTCCAGCAGCCGAGCCCCAAAGGTCCCGGGCCGGCGATCCGAGCCCCAAAGGTCCCTGGCTGGTGGTCCCGAAATGATCCCAGTAGAGGAGCGTAGACCGGCAACCGACCTACCGGAGGAGGTAGAAGTTCTCAGAGCATATCATCCCACCATGCACCGCCGAAACTACGGCCGACACTTCTATCCTGAAAGAGGGCTGTGTGAAATGATAATAGGATGAAATGGAGGCACAAGAAACTAGAGGGATGTATTTAACCTATGCAGCGTTCGCCTAGCAACCCGGAAAACTTCCGAAAAAGCTCATGGATTAGGTAGGTCGGCCACGGGAATCGAACTTGTGCCTCCCGAATGCAGACCACAGCCCAAACCGCCTGAGCCATTTCCCTTGGTGGAATCAGGAAGTATGAATACACGTGTGGATGAGTGTGTGTAAGGAAAGTAACTGGAACATTAAAAACCAACAATAAAATAAAACGAGTGCACGCCACAGAACATGAAAAGCTGCGACACCCCGCAGTGCCCAATCTTAATTACAACCTAGAGGAGCTGAACATTTGAAAACAAAATGATGTAGAAGGACTGAGAGGAATCAGCATTTCATTTCCGTCAGCACCTCAGTGGTCAGGGACCCCTGCTACTCGTGTATTCCTCACCCTTCACGAGGGGAAGGCGGGAGGTGGGGAGAGATATGCCACGTGCGCTCACCTACAACCTGTCGACTCATCATTACGTGGCTCTAGGTGTAGCAGTGTGACGTGGGTGGATTACAAGATGCGTACCTCTGAAATGTATACAAAAACCATATGTAAACCTCACGACTTACAGACATCTGCATTACCAGAGAGGCAAAAACAAATAGGTACTCCATCTTTCTAAAAGAACACATGGCTCAAAATTATACAGGGTCATTCATAAGCTAGAAATAACACTAGATAAAACAAAATTAGTTCATTTTAAGGGAATACAGCACCGAAATTGGTTTAAAATATGGGAAAAATAGTTTTGAACTAATAAAAACTTTGAGCCTTATAGTATCATAATCCAACTAAATTTATGAGTTTCAGGTATTTAAATACCCTCAAATGACAATTTAAATGCCCAGGCACACGTGCATTTCGGCCCTTGGATTCACAAAATTCTGTCATTTGAGTTCGATTGAATGTACTAAATTAATACATTTGAAATTAGCGGGCAACTTTTCTGGTGGAATTTTGTGTTGGTATGATAGTTATTTCTTACAATATGTGGCACCAAGTAAACAAAATACTGGCTACAAGCATTGAAAGCAGATAATGTTTATATTTTTGCTTTTGTGTAAGTTTCTAACTTGGTCGTGATTTTCTTGTGTTTCTCGTTAAACTACATACTGTTTATATATAATTGATGAGCTTTAGTGTGCCATTTAACATTTATAAAGGTATTTTATACATCAAAACGTGCATATAACTGTTATATAGGTTATAGGTAAAACATTCTTTGAAACAACTGAACTTCTGTTGACTGTGCACATAGGTAGGGCCATGAATAAGCTAAACGATACATGGGAAGAAACACCTAAACATAGCACAACAATGGGAACATATTTGAGACCTGATGTGGTAAGAAAACTAATGTCTGTGTAGCAAAGGCTGGCATCAAATGAAATCTTAAGGAGATGTACATTGGGTAAGACACAAAATGCAAATGAAGGTTTACATAACATGATATGGCATAATTGCCCAAAAGAAATATTTGTTTCAAAGAAGAGACTTCAGGTTGCTGTGACATCAACCATCAGTGAATTCAATTTTGGTTGTTCTGCCTCACTCAAGCTGCAGTCAGACATAATGGACACAGATTTTACCAGCATCTCTAAAAATTAGCCAAGGGAATGACCAATTTACGCTTACTTCATTCAGCAATTTCTGAGAAGGTAACTTCTAAAACATCCAGAGGGAACCGAAATTGAAGAACACTGCTGCAGAAGAGAGAAGGAAGAGGCAGGAGGGTCCAATTTATCTATCTGGAAGGTTTTAGTCTGCTTTAAGGCATGCAGCTGAGAGGAAAATGTTTTGGATTTTAAAATTTGATTTACTCAGTTATAGTTTTTTTTAACATTTTTTGTCATTCAAAATGTTCTACACGATGCAGTTTTGATTCAGTCCCTCTAAAATTTTCAAAACATGTTCTTAAAAACAAACAAAGGTTTCTATCATGATTTTTTAATTTTCATTATATTTTTAACGTTATTGATATATAAAATCAAAGGTTTAATCATTTTTTGGCTTTTTTTGTTTGCTCCATGCCTAATTTTTTTCCCTCTGGAACTATGTATAAGAAATTCATATAATAGATCTTTTCTTTATAACCATCTGAATACTTTGAGAAATAGAAAAATTAAAATTTTAAAAATGTTCATCACGTGGAACGTTTTGAATTTTGCCCGAATTTTGAATTTCATAAATTAATTACTCTAAAACTATTGAAGGCATTAAAAAGAAAATTTGAATTCTGTGTCCACTAAGCATCAGAACTAAGTGATTAATTTCAGCAAGATTGGTTGAAAATTGCTGGATTTGGAGTTTTAGGTGCTCCATCACCTTAATTTTCTCTACTGTTTAACTATAGCACGAAAATGAAGAATTGCTTTTCACCCAAATACTGTTTCAATCAAATTCACTTTTTTAGCTTCCTGAATCGATAAAAAGCAACCTGATCCTGTTTGTCCTTTTCTGAGTACATAATTTAAGTCAAGAATTCTGTTAAACATAAAAATGTATATTTAACTTATCTGTTTTCCAAGGATACGACGCTTTGATATAGGGGAGATGTGCCCAGTACCGCATACCTAAGCGATCTTTTTTGGAAATTTAAAGAAAATGCAATGCAGAACAAGTACCGTGTTACAGATTTATTTTTTTATCTTGAAAAGTGCAGAGCGATGCGCAGTGGTATCTGGGCGAGTCCACCTCAGAACGGTTACAACTGGAGGGGAGGGCAGGTCAGTTGCGTATCAGTTGCGAGCAAGTTAACACGTGCAGAGCTACTCGGTAACACTACAGCTTGTTTCAAAATGTGCGTGTCTCCTGGTTCCAAGAGAGCATTTATAAATGGCGCCTCCTAGCAACACATTAGGAAATAAAGTGCTACATTTAAAAACACGAGAAGTAATAACCAATATCCATAGATTTATAAAAAAGGAACAATGGTCTGGGTCAGCTATAAAAATCTGGGGAAGGGTATCTGAGGCAACAGTTGTGTCTGAAAGCAGTTTAGGAGAGTTATTAAGGAAAGAAAAGCCATTGGTGCTAGTGCAACAACGTCCTTCTCTATGCCCAGTAAACAAAGATTAAGAACATGCACAAAATCTAATTTGGATGTTTTAATTCAGAAGTAGTTAGGCGAACTATGAATAATTTTTAAAGCACAGATAAACAAAGACCAACTTTGAAGAAAGTGCTTATGAAGCTTAAAAATTCTACTGACTTCCAAGGCAGTGTCTGAACATTAAGAAGAGTACTTTTGAAGCTAGGATTATTTGAAAAAAAAAAAAGAAGCACTAAGCGTGACAGACAAATTTTAATCGAACATCGCACCATACGTGCAAAAAGGCTTAAGTATTTACGAAATATTCGGAGATATCGAAGTGAAGTTTATATAGTTTATATGGCTGAAACTTATATAAATACAGCACATACTAGACCATATGCCTGGAGTGAAATACGTTACAGGGACTCTGCAGCGATATTGAAAGGCCGACAGTTGTTTATCATGACTGCTGGAGGAGAACAGTGTTTTGTTCCAAATGACTATGTACTATTTAAGATCGAACAAAGGCGTGGAGATTACTACCATAGTAAGAATTGCAATTTAGTTTATAAGAGCTGCAAAAACTGGCTTCGGGAATGGAATTTGTTTTTAGACACCTTATGCACCGCCCTCCCCTCTCGTAATCTTACGCGTGTGACGCATTGTGGCGATAGGTGAACTATCCCCACTACAGTTGCTACTCATCCCTACCGCGCAGGATTCCTGTCAAGATAAAATAATACATCTGTACTAACATCATGAAGCTAATAACATACAAAAACAGTATTAGTAATGAATTTTCATGAACGCGAGTCATGTTGACTTAATAACTAAAGTAAATATTAGTGATAGCTGCTCATCTCAAAAAGTGCTTCCCACTACCGGACAGACGTAAATATATACATATTTCTAAATAAAGGAAACTGAACTGCGTAATAAATTACAATATAACTATTCTTATAATAATTATTGTATTTTTTAGATAAAAACAGAACACGGTAACATGATAATACACTGTCGCGAACCCGATCGTGATAAGGTGGTTTGCGCACACAAAGGAACTGATAGGCGGACAGTGTGGAAATAAAGAGCCTGCAAAAAGAAGATAACATGCAGATAAAGGTCTGCCGAAACAAACTGAGATAAATGGAAATTTCTGGACTGATAGAGGTTGTTCGGTTTCTGGTTTATTTTAGAACAATCTAGGCTTACGAACTAGGTATTTAAGGACGTGATGGCTAGTTAGTTGTAAAACAGAGTTGTGTAACAAGAGTGTTGCTGTAACGAGAGCTAATGTATTCAGCTGTCACTGTTTGTTTTTGTCATCGACCTTGGAAGATTGTGTTGTATTGGTGAAGTAATGTTGAAACGTAAGAATTGAACAGTGTATCTCTACATTTGGAATATCTACAAGTCGGACTTTTAATTCTACGAAACCACAAAGTAACAATATTTTTCGATGCGTTATCCAGAGGTTATCACAACAAAATAAAAATATCTTATAACTAATGAAACATTTTTTTAAACACAGTGATCACATCTATAAAAATCAATGTTCTCTTGCCCTGTACATTCAATATGAGTCCAACCCTTGCATGATACACACTGTACCCAAGCCTCGTCTGTGATATCTAAACAAATGATACTCTGTTAGAACACTTTAATCGACCCTGGTTTCTATTCCAAAACTTAATTTTCTTCTAGTCTTCTAAGGCTCTTCACTATTCCCAGTTTCTGTTAGCACAGAGTTAGAGTTAGATTCTCTATTTATAGTTTTATTAATGTTAGTCTTGCGTCCCTTTGCTATTGGTTTGTTCTTCTGTTTTAGTGCCTTTTCCGGCAACATCAACTTATATAGAGTCGATACTAATGTTTCAGCAATATATTGCTACTTCCAGGCACATTGATCCTTCTATCACATATTTTAATGCTTCTTTCATATTTTCTTCTAAAAAATTTCCTTTCTTTTTGGCCTCCATGTTGACAGGAATGCCTACAAACAAAAACTAATCTAATGTCAGTGCAAGTTCAGGGGATAAAAATATATCTTCACGTACGGTACTGAAAAAATTGCTATCGTACGGTACTGAGCAACTCACACGTACGTATATATAACGTCATAGCACGACCCTATTGTTTTAAACCGACACTGTATTTTGTGTTTGTATAGTCTACTTAATACCAAATAATATGAGTACAAATACTTAATTAGTTCTTCACCGGACAATGCTGCAGCAATGTTAGCAAGTTATTAACAGCACAGCTCCAGTACACTACACGACTTCTCTGAACAATAACTTCTGATTCGACGGTAAAAGAGGGGAGGGGGACTTTATGTTGGTAACAAAGATAGTTGTTTGTCCAAATAGACACCATGAGCTTCTACTATCTATCGGCAACTACGAGATACTGACACCGTGCGGTACTGGGCACTGTGCGGTACTGGGCGCATCTCCCCAACTAGAAAATTCCTAACTCGGATCTACCACTTACATGTAACATCTTCAGAAAAAGAATTTAAAAAAAGACAACTCGAATGGGTTTGCTAACAATATTTCCTTGACAACCATAGCTGTTCTTATTAAATGCTGAATCAGGCCATGTCTCTTCATTATATCCCATAATTTTGAAAAACAATTGACACTGTTAAACGCCTTCTCATTGTCCACAAAAGCCAGTATTCGCGATGTTTTTTTTTTTTTCCTTAAAAAATCTGGCTCAATGAAAAGCTCTTATCTATGCAGGTCTAAAGGCGTTCTGTTTAACAGTAATGTCCTTTAAAACAATTAGATGAAAACTTTACAGTTACGTAAATTATAACACGAATAGGAAGCTTCTAAAAAGACAAGAATACTGTACGTGAAAAATAAATCACCGTTATGTATGAAAGTATAGATTTAGTCCTCGCTGTAAGCAGTCGGTTCAGAGACAAGAGTTTTTGCGACAATGCAACCTGTCCATTTCCTTTTCTGTTGTTCAGGAAAAACAAAAGAGCAATATAGCTCATTAGAAGCGCAATTATATTAAGGCGAGAAGCATTATGACAGTAATAGAAAATGCTTAAGATCATTTTATATGCCTTACGTTATGCCTGCTGTTTCAAGGCAACGTGATTAAAAGAAAAACAATAGAAAGTGTCTGACCGAATAATGACGTTCCTTTAGCTGCCGTCTACAACAAGCAAATCCTTGAACATTCCGAGAAACACTCAACAAAATTATGACTGACCTGTAACTCCAGAAATTTGTGTTACGTGATGTGAAACTTATGTACGGCTTTTGTAATGAGGCCCTCGATGAAGAGGTACCGTATTCGTTTCCCGTCGTTTCCCCATCCACCCAGATATTCAGTGAATTTCCATGACCAATAGTAGGTCTAGGGTTTTCTTTCACCATTTCCCTTACATTGTTATTTTTCGACAATAAATCTAGGTTTAGTAGCATATGGTAGTGCTCTAGAGATGGCGCGGGTGCATGCTCAAAATAAACAGTACTCCTTATGGTCATTAGAGGGTTGCTTGGTCGAAGCGGGCCACAGACGAAACCGCCTGAGACATCCCGCTCGGTGATTCTCTATGACTTGCATAACTAGTTCACCTGCCCCTCTCTGTAACGGGTATATGCTGCGTTAGTGCAGGGGACTTACCCGGATGTCATCGAGTGGGCTGGCATTTGGGAGGTCCGGGTTCGGTTCCCATGGGCGGCCTTCCTGACCCATGCTTTTTCGAGGGTTTTTCCGGGTCTCCGGTTGAATATTGGATAGGTTAATTACATCCCCCAAATTTCTTGTACCTCCATTTCATCTCCTCTATCATTTCACTTCATCTCTCGTGTGGTGGTCCTTTTCAGGGTAGAAGTGTCGGAGAAGGTCTCGACGCTACACTGTAGGATATGCACCTGGTTAACATCTTCGTCCTCCGGTGGGGCAGTCTCCGGCATCCTAGCCAGCCTGGTGGACTGATTCGGGGTCACGGTAGGAGGGATGTTCAGTGACGTTTACCCGAAAGTCCTAAGACCCTGGCCTCTGTTACCAGGGAGCGATGGAAACTCCGGGGGTCTTTCCTTGGGGCAAAACCTTCAGTCTAAAAAGACCCCCATCGACAACAACGTCAAGACGGGTGGAAGTGGATACGCCACTTACGCGGGTCAACCTCGCAGGGGAGGCTACCGAGAAACCTCGGTGGGGCCGCCTGGTAATCTAGGACACCTACTAGCTCTGCAGGCTAGTACGCGGGACATTTGAGGCAACCCTCTGCCCCTCAGGGTGGCCGAAGCCTGGCCGGAGGTACCGGATTCCCCGCGGGTAACGGGAAAACACTGCCCCCTTGAGACCAACTCAATCCATTCAGGGTAGGGGTTGGAATGTTCGGCCCGAAGTTCCTCTAGTAACGTCAGGTAGGAGGGACGTTGGGTGTACTGGATAGTCGGGGAATTTCAAGCTGGGAAATGCTAGGGACTCTGCCCTCTGCACTGTCGTGACTCAATTGTACGGCCGCCCTCTCACCTCTCGCCTCATCCTTCCTACCAGGCTTGACGTGGCACATCTCCTCCGTAAAATTCGATCTTATCCTTTTCTATCCTATTCGGATGAGGATTTTGCTGTTTTCCCTTCCATAAGATGAACGTTGGGTAACTCTGAGCTCTATGCACCCTGGACACATTTGAGCATATTTCACACATGTCATTCATCGTCTGATATGACTTTACATTGTAGGATCTAAATTAAAAAATAAAAACAAAATAATAACTCGTGAACCACAAGGGATAAAATGTCATTGAAAACGTAATGTCGTAAAGACAATTTACGTAAAAAGATATTTCTTGTTATTGATTGGAATTTTCAAATAGGAAGTTTATTATGGTTTCTGTATTGGCCGCTCAAAGAGATTTGAATGTATAAAGTACTCATATACCGACCAGCAATTAAACATTTGACTATCACTTAAGTCCACTGTATTCTCTTAACCCATAATAAGAGTATTTCTACAAACATTTACCTCGATTCTCTTGAGTCAGGTAGAGGAGTACCAGTCTTTTAAATGTTTTGTATAAGAGTGTAGAGAAAGTAACATAAATGTTGCAAGTAAATAAGAAGGCTGTTCAATAAAGAATGATCACAAGTTTTTTTTAACAACGTAAAAAATTATACTCATAATTTTGATGGCCCTTCTCAAAATAGTCTCCCCGGAATGAGATGCACTTGTCCCAGCGTTTCTGACAATCTTCAAAGAGATGCTGGAAACCATTTTTGAGAGGTCCTTCAAAATCGCTTCCGCAGCCTTCACCACTGCTTCTGATGATGGATAATGCCTCCCACGAAGGCTTTTCTTCAAGTTGGGGAATAGAAAAAGTCACATGGGGCTAAATCCGGAAAATAGGGAGGGTGAGGGATGCACTTCATATTGATTTTTGCAAAATATTCAGCAACAACATTGGCAATATACGGCCGCGCATTATCGTGGTGCAGCATCCAGCCTGCTTCACGGAAATGTGGTCTTTTGCGCCTGATATGGACTTGCAATGTTTTCAGAACATCCCTGTAGTATTGTCCAGTTACTGATATGTGTGCAGGTACAACATGCTGATAAACCATTCCATGAATATCAAAGAATGACATGACCATAGCTTTCTCAGCAGAAGCAACCACTTTTGCTTTTTTGGAGGTTGGTGATGAAGGAGATTTCCACACTGAGCTTTGCTGTTTGCTCTCAGGATCAAAATAATGTAGCCAAGTTTCATCAGCAGTGATTACGTTTGAAACAAACTCCAGATCTTCCTCTAACATCAACTTTAACTGCATGTTACCTCCATTGCAGCGGTAGGCGATACTGAACATGTCTAAACTTGCCTGATTCTCACAGGCGGGAACCAGGAATTCCAACAAAGAAACTACTACGGCGTATTTGTTTCACATTATACTAACAGAATTTAATAAGATTGAATTTTAGTACGAAAGATTATGACCGTAAAAAATTATGATCATTCTTTATTGAACAGCCCTCGTGCTTGGTGAATACAAACCTTAAGAACTGCATTCAAGAAAGTTATCATACATAGTCACGTGATCTGTATATGAAAGCATAACATTGCTGCTAATCTGAAATGCTAAACCTCAAAAAAGGAAGACGGGTTTCCGGTTGTGTTTGCGAATTGAGAAGCGTGTTCCCGGATGGCACTCGCCCCCATGTTCCGGATGTAATGAGCCCCAGTGTCACGCACGTTGATCCTCGTGATAAACAAACGGTATGATGACTAATGATGGAGAAACAACATTACAATGCACTTCAATTAAGTCGGGGAACTAAACAGAATCGCATCGTTGTTTATCAAGAAGAGCAATCTCTCGGCATGGGGATTTCTTCCCTGTCATCTCACCAGGACTTGATGAGGCTTATTCTAAAGCTACGATATCGGTTTGTTGATCTTATTTGCGCCCTAAATCTTCCAATTCAATAGGATAATCATCGACATCGCCATGTGTTCTAACCAACAAACTCTCATTAATTCGCAAGTGGAATTTTGTATTCTTATATCAATACCCACGTACGTAGAGAAGATACTAAACATTGGACTTCAATATTTCAAATAAAATACGTATTTTTAAAACAAGTGAACCTCTCACCCGAAAAAGGCATTTTGGAAGAGAAGAGTGGTGAGGAGAGGAAAAGATCGGAGAGGGGAGGGGAGGTAGTTGTAATGAAACTAAAGCTACGCGTTACGAACCGGGCTATACCTGCGTGTTGTCCCCGGGACTGACGTCAGCAGTTATTTTATTTTTTATTTTATACTTTATATTTTTTATTTTTTATTTTTCATTTTATTTTATTCTATATTTTATTTTATTCTATATTTTATTTTATTTTGTTTTATATTATATTTTATATTTTATATTTTAAATTTTTATATTTTATATTTTAAATTTTTATATTTTATATTTTAAATTTTTATATTTTATTTTATTTTAAATTTTTATATTTTATTTTATTTTAAATTTTTATATTTTATTTTATTTTAAATTTTTATATTTTATTTTATTTTAAATTTTTTAGTTTATTTTATTTTAAATTTTTATATTTTATTTTATTTTAAATTTTTATTATTTTATATTTTATTTTATTTTAAATTTTTATTATTTTAAACTTTTATTATTATTTTAAATTATTATTATTTTAAATTACTATTATTTTAAATTATTATTATTGTAAACTATTATTATTTAAAATTATTATTATTTTAAATTATTATTTTAAATTATTATTATTTTAAATTATTATTATTTTAAATTATTATTTTAAATTATTATTTTAAATTATTATTTTAAATTATTTTATTTTATTTTGTAATTTTATGTCCTCCAACGTTAAGTCATTTCGGACGGTGAATGAAGTGGGTGAAATGATGCTCAAATGTGTCCAGGGTCCATGGAGCTTAGAGTTACCTGACATTCGTCTATCAGGATAAGGGAAAACGACTTATCCAGTTAACTCACCCTGGCCGAGATTCAAACTCGGGACCTCTTGAATGTGAGGCAGATATGCTACCATCTACACTACCGAGGCTGGCACTCAGCAGTTATATACTGCGAGACTCGTATACTGTATATCCCTTTAAAGGTGTATGGGATCCGATGCCTGGTAATACGTTAACGATTTCTCAAAGTTTTGAAAAAGATGCCAAAATTGACACTGTACTTCTTAACTCAACATGTTTTAATTTTATATCACGAGTACTTACCTCCTAAGGTTTTGTGCTTACCCCTCAGTGTTTTATGAGTGTTTTTAGATTTTATTTATTTTCATCCTTTATTGGGTGTCCTAAGGATTTTAATTAATTCTTAAGTGTTTTGTATAATATGTTAAGGGTAGCCGGAAAAGCCTATCTCACCAATGTTAAAATGAGAGTTTTCTGGTGCGCTTAGCTCAAGATCCAGTGAATGCATCAATTTGAAACCTTTACTTGTTATTTTACAACACTTTCACCATTCATTAAAGATAGTAGATCTTCTTTTGGTGTTTTAATAAAGGATATGTGATTTTTTAAATAAATGTCTTGAATTTACTTCTAAAAATATTCAAGATTTTTTTAAATTCAAATTATGACATATTTTTCTACACGTACTTTTAAAAACAGTTTATAAATTTGCTTGAATTCCAGAAAAAATGTAGACTTGTAGCTGCAGTAGTTTTATAGATGAGCACATCCAAATTTTAAAAAATATAAAACAGAGAAAAACAATATTAAAGTTTTGCTATGTTGGAACTACACTTCAGAATTTCCACAGATCGATATTCTGCATCTTTTTCATCATCGGCATCTTCCTTCTTTCATTTTTCATTCCTTCTGTTCTTCCTAGACTCCACGGCCACTTGTTCTATGGCATTATTAATTATTTTGTTAAATTTGGCAGGGGAGGCTTGTAAATAGAGAAGAGCAGCCAATGTCTTATATGCATCAATTCCCTTGCCAATGCTTCTCAAGCCATAAGCAAACCTTACATTTACTTCTGCACCACTTTCAATAGTTCTGGATGTTTCAAATGTATATTCTTTATTACGCTTTTAACAGCTGAGTGATAATGTAGCTAATAATCCATTTAGTCTTTTGTTTTGATATGGTAACAATTTTCATTTTCACAAAATTTACACTGTACAAAGTTTCTATATCTACTCACTGAACACTTGTTGATCTAATATAATTATTATTTTCGTTAAATTGTCATCACTGCCATTACACAATGAAGAAACCAATTTTTTCCTTGAAGAACCAATTTTCACTTCACATTCATCGCCAATGTTTGAGGTTAGGTTTGACGAAGTCAATATATTGTCATGTGTTACTATATTTTTTCCATTTTTATGAGTTGTAACTATTTAATTATGTAATCAGGATTACTTAAACTGTTTATACTGGTTCCCATGCCGATGTCTTACACCAAAATTATTACTTCTTCCCATCTTGAAAACATCACTAGTAATTCAAAACATACGTAAACAAAGCATGGAAGAATTAACATCAGATGTACAGATTAATATTTATAGACAAAAGAAGGACTTCCTTTGCTAATAAGAGTGTGCTCTGGAATATAGCTTCAATAAGGTTACAATCAAGGAGAGAACACAGTTACAAATGCTAATAGGGGGCCTGGCACACTGCAGCCTTTTCAAAATGAGTCTATTAAGCACTTTTACATCTATGGGACAGGAAAAGGAATATCGTTATTCGCTTCTACAAACGTCAGGGAAGATAATTTTGGCAACTCATTTTGTGAAATTTCACCCCAGAATGCCATTCTGCCTACACTTAAATACCTCAAAGTAAGTGCAAGTGTGTTTGATATGTGTAACCTAAGGCTATTGGAGATAAACCGTCAAACAGAGAGCAGTATGAGTTTCGCAGCTCCATGCAACTAAAATCCTCAAGATATACTGTATGACTTCAGGAACAAACCCTAAATTGTAAACAGAATGACAGGATGTGAATTAGCAATGCATTCATTTTTCCTGGTACTCACTTTACTCTTGTAACCATTATAGGTAATTAGTTTACCAGCGAAGGTAAGAAAAGTACTTATAGCTTGAAGAAAACAAAAGAAAGCAAACAACAACAACGGCTGCTAACAACTAAGTGAAACAAGCGCAGAAATAAAATTACAGGTTCTTCTGGTTCATACCAATTAAAGACGGATTACCTCCCAAATCGATTTTCTTTCATGTATCGTTAAATGGGAATGAGAAGGCCAGACAGCTAACACATATATAAGGCGGGAAGATTCCAAAGATCACAATAGCATTATTGGCTCGTTACGTAAAGCAGAGTATTTGCTAGAATAAGCTATAAAAGTTACGTTAGAAACTGAAATAAATGAACTTCTTCCTTTTCTAGATCTAAAGATAATCAGAAATAATAATAAATTAAACTTTGGTATTTATAGGAAGTCTACTCATATTGATAATTACATAAAAAATAAAACTTTTAACCCTTTTCCACATAAATTTGCTGTTTTCAATAGTTTGATTTATATATTAATAAATATACCCCTGAATAAAGATGAATTTAATAAATAATATAGACACATTACAAATACTACTTTAATTAATGGTTTTAATAAAGACTATATAAATAAAAAATAAAAATTCAAATATTAAAAAACTGTAAATGATATTTCGTCCCTTAGAAAAATAAAATACGATTATAATTTTAAAAATGTATTTACCATTCTTTAACAAACATTTTAAAACAATTTTTAAAGAAAGGGTAGAGTCAGAATGAAAAATTCAATGCCATAGCCGGGATTTGAACCACGGATCTTCTGGTTTCCGTCCAACCGCTCTAACCATTTGAACTACTATGACCAACGTGCCAACATGACATTAAATTCTCCAACTAACTCGTGTTTTTCCCGGTAAACCACTACGAGTTCTCATAAACACGTGAGACAACTACCTGAATGGCGACTTACTATGCAGTAGGTGCTTTAAGGCCCGGGTTTATAGTTCGGACCACTACTAGGTACAATTAATGGAAATTGTTCTTTCACACTAGCCATGTGTAGGAACCACTATGAAAGGGTAGAGTCAGAATGAAAAATGCAATACCATAGCCGGGATTTGAACCATGGATCTTCTGGTTTCCTTCCAGCCGCTCTAACCATTTGAGCTACTATGACCAACGTGCCAACATGACATTGAATTCTTAAACTGACTCGTGTTTTTTCCGGTAAACCATTTTCATTCTGACTCTACCCTTTCATAGTGCTTTCTACTCACGGCTAGTGAGAAAGAACAATTAATTTTCATTAATTGTACCTAATAGTGGTCCGAACTATAAAGCCCGGCCTTAAAGTACTTACAGCATAGTAAGTCGCCATTAAGGTAGTTGTCTCATGTGTTTATGAGAACTCCTAGTGGTTTACCGGGAAAAACACGAGTCAGCTGGAGAATTTAATATCATGTTGGCACGTTGGCCATAGTAGTTCAAATGGTTAGAGCGGCTGGACGGAAACCAGAAAATTCGTGGTTCAAATCCCGGCTATGTCATTGAATTTTTCATTCTGGCTCTACCCTTTCATAGTGCTTCCTACACACGGCTAGTGTGAAAGAACAATCAATTTCCAATTTTTAAAGAGTCTGGTATAACTTTAGCACCTCAAAGTAAATATAGTATTAAAAATTTATTGCATTTCTCTAAAAAGGGTAAATAAAATTCCTAATAATAATAATGATGATGATGATGATGATGATGATGATGATGATGATGATGATGATGATGATGATGATGATGATGATGATGATGATGATGATGATGATGATGATGATGATGATGATGATGATGATGATAATAACAATAACAATAACAATAACAATAACAATAACAATAACAATAACAATAACAATAACAATAACAATAACAATAACAATAACAATAACAATAACAATAACAATAACAATAACAATAACAATAACAATAACAATAACAATAACAATAACAATAACAATAACAATAACAATAACAATAACAATAACAATAACAATAACAATCACAATCACAATCACAATCACAATCACAATCACAATCACAATCACAATCACAATCACAATCACAATCACAATCACAATCACAATCACAATCACAATCACAATCACAATCACAATCATAATCATAATCATAATAATAATAATAATAATAATAATAATAATAATAATAATAATAATAATAATAATAATAATAATAATAATAATAATAATAATAATAATAATAATAATAATAATAATAATAATAATAATAATAATAATAATAATAATAATAATAATAATAATAATAATAATAATAATAATAATAATAATAATAATAATAATAATAATAATAATAATAATAATAATAATAATAATAATAATAATAATAATAATAATAATAATAATAATAATAATAATAATAATAATAATAATAATAATAATAATAATAATAATAATAATAATAATAATAATAATAATAATAAACCTGGTATTTATCAGTTTAATTGTTTCGACTGTAACAAAGTTTATATTGGAAAGACCAATCGTATTTTAGAAACCAGAATGAAAGAACATTTTCGTAACATTAAGTATAAACAAACTGATAAATCGGCCGTAACAGATTATGTTTGGTAATTTAACCATGAAATAAATACTGAAGTGAAATTATTAAGACAATTAAATTGGCCGATAGATTTAATGGTTTGGGATAACATATTTATTTGAAAATATAAACATCGCGTAATGAATTTTGAAATAGCGGAAGTTGATTCCGTTTTTAAATTTGTTTTATTTTCAGATTTTGGTAGTACTAACAAGAACATATTAACATCTAGCGTTCGTAACGATGGCGACAGCTTTGTTGTTTCCGACTGAGAATGTGTAAAAGTTTTACATGAAATCGCGATCCCGGACAATTTATAAGAACAGTATCATAATTTCTTTTAAAATAAGTGAAGTTTTAAGTTAAAAATTGTTATATTTGTATACATTTGTTTGCTTCACTGTTAAAAAGCCCGCCTCGGTAGCATGTCTGTCTCACGCTCAAGAGGACCCGAGTTCGATTCTCGGTGAGGGTGAGTTACCTGGATAAGGGTTTTTCCGGGGTTTACCCTTATCCTGAAGGTAACTCTAAGCTCAATGGACCCCGGACTCATTTTGAGCATCATTTCACCCATTACATTCATCGTCCGATATTACTTAACGTTGCAGGACGTAAATTACAAAAAAAAAACACTGTTAATAGCTTCATAATTTACGTATTTATTAAGTCAGAAATTCAGAACAGTTTAAACTGCAAACATGTAAGGAGGGTTTTGAAATTCAGGGTTATAGAACCCGCAAAATTTAGAAATTCTCGTCGCTTTTGTCACATCTGCCCACCACAAGAAGGCAGACAGAGCAGTGTATAACGTAGTCACTTTTCCTGTGTTTAAACTTGCCTTTCAGATATGATAAAGATGCTAGGCTCTTGTAAAATACAGTGTTGTCACATAACGCACCTATGCATAGTACCTATCACTGCAGTTACTGGAACAAGCATTAGGTCTGGCAAGATGGGTGACTCATATGTACTCTCATACACTCATTTCATAGTATACAGATTCACTGCCAGAGCAACAAGGTCTAGGTTGGTACGAGAGTGCCAAGAGACCTTGAATATTCTCCGTTCTCGCCGACCAGTACAGCTTTGCTGGGTTCCTGGGCGTGCTGGGATCAGAGGAAACGAACTAGCTGATAGGCTAGCCAGGGAGGACTTGGCCAACACGTTTATTGGTCCAGAATTTGTCCTTGGCATTACACCAAAAAGCCAGATGTGAGATACTTGAATGGGTATAACTTCAACATGGCATTTGAAACGGTACTCTCTTCCTCGAGTTGATTAATTAACTGTTAATCAATATATGGAAGATTAATTGAATGTTACAGGAACGTATACATGTGTATATATGTGTGGATTGTCAAGTTTATTACGGACTCTGAAGCGGTAGGATTTTTTCTCCCCTAGGAACGACGGCCGAAACCATAAATTTTAAGGGTCGCATCCGGTGTTTATTTTCAAACATAGTTTTGACAGGAAGGGGACATCTTAGGTGGTTTAAGGTGAGGTTCTCGTCAAAGGAACCCCAAATGCGTTCTACCGAACAACTAATTAAAAATAATGAACTGAAGGGCAAAAGGAAGTGTCATATGACCTATCTAGAAACAAATATATATCCAAAGTCAGTTGATGGCCGAGGGCCAAGCTAAACCGTCGTACAATAGCACGCTGACAGAAATCGCGTTCAATAAAGTCAGTTGGCGACTGAGGGCTGAGCTAAATCGTAGTGCGACAGCACGCCTACAGAAATCGCGTTCATTAAAGTCAGTTGGTGACTGAGGGGCGAGCTAAATCGTCGTGCGATAGCACGCGGACAAAAATCGCGTTCATTAAATCAGTTGGTGACTGAGAGCCGAGCTAAATCGTAGCGCGATAGCACGTGGACAGGAATTTCGTTCATTAAAGTCAGTTGGTGGCTGAGGGCCGAGCTAAATCGTGTGCGAAAGCGCGCGGACAGAAATCGCGTTCATAAAGGTTATTTGGTGGCTGAGGGCTGAGCTAAATCGTAGTGCGATAGCACGCGGACAAAAATCGCGTACATTAAAGTCAGTTGGCGACTGAGGGCCAAGTTAAAACGTCGTGCGATAGCACGTGGACAGAATTCGCGTACATTAAAGTCAGTTGGTGACTGAGGGCCGAGCTAAATCGTAGTGCGATAGCACGCGGACAGAAATCGCGTTCATTAAAGTCAGTTGGTGACTGAGGGCCGAGCTAAATCGTAGTGCGATAGCACGCGGACAGAAATCGCGTTCATTAAAGTCAGTTGGTTACTGAGGGCCGAGCTAAATCGTAGTGCGATAGCACGCGGACAGAAATCACGTTCATTAAAGTCAGTTGGTGGCTGAGGGCTGGGCTAAAACGTCATGCGATAGCACGCGGACAGAAATCGCGTTCATTAAAGTCAGTTGGTGGCTGAGGGCTGAGCTAAATCGTAGTGCAACAGCACGCGGACAGAAATCGCGTGCATTAAAGTCAGTTGGTGGCTGAGGGCCGAGCTAAATCGTCATGCGATAGCACGTGGACAGAAATCGCGTGCATTAAAGTCAGTTGGTGGCTGAGGGCCGGGCTAAAACGTCATGCGATAGCACGCGGACAGAAATCGCGTTCATTAAAGTCAGTTGGTGACTGAGGGCCGAGCTAAATCGTCATGCGATAGCACGCGGACAGATATCGTTTCATTAAAGTCAGTTGGTGACTGAGGGCCAAGCTAAATCTTCGTACGATGGCACGCGGACAGAAATTGCGTTCATTAAAGTCAGTTGGTGGCTGAGGGGCGCGCTAAATCGTCGTGCGATATCACGCGGATTGAAATCGCGTTCATTAAAGTCAGTTGGTGGCTGAGGTCCGAGCTAAAACGTCGTGCGATAGCACTTGGATTGAAATCGCGTCCATTAAAGCCAGTTGGTGACTGAGGGCCGAGCTAAATCATAGTGCGATAGCACGCGGACAGAAATCGCGTTCATTAAGGTTATTTGGCTAATGCGGGCAAAACTAAACGGACAAGTAAACTAAAGAATTTGCGTTCAATTAAGGGTAGTTAGTAGCTGGGTGTCAATCCGATGAGTCGTGTTATAGACACGGGAGTATAACCACGCCAGCGCGAAGCCCACCATTCATAGTTCGTCTAATTAACATGTATTTCGAGAGTAATTGAAATACAACCGATCGTCATAGGAGAATTAAACTGTGTTTCTTGTCAAGTACCTTAATTGATCCACCCAAAACGCCCTGAATAAAGAGATCCTTGCTACAGATCCTATATTCGTGAATGTTAGGATAATTTCGAGAGCGGCCGAGGACATCAATATTTTCAAATTATCACTGGCGAGGCTGACGACCCAAGGAGTCAAACACCTGCCACATAATGGAGCCAAACTGAGGGGCAACACACCATCCAACACACTTCATGGCGTAATCTTACCACGGCTAGACAGGCTTGGTTTGTGATCGAGGGACATTGTAAGAAGAACAGCAGGATTCTGCTAACCTTTAATCGGATACAACTTAGAAGTGTTGTAGGCCTGTTGTCAGGGCACAACATCCTAAAGAGGCACCAGCATGTGGTGAAGCTTAGTGTAGACTCCACATGCAGGAAATGTGGTGGAGAGGATGGGTATTCTATACATATTTTGTGTGAATCTGAAGCACTTGCTGCACTTAGACACTTCATCTTTGGATCAGACAAACCAGAGGCCAGATGAAATAAGGATGCTCATTCAAGACTTATCCTGTCCCTTTTGGAGGCTACGGGATTTGAATAAGCACTCCATTAAGAGGGGCACAATGAGCCCAGCCAGCTCTGGGGCACCACCTCCCGCCTCGCTGCCGATATCGGCAGACGAGGGGAAGCCTCCCTCGGAGCCGCCGGGGAAGTATTGGGCAGCTTGGCCCGCTTCCCCTAACACGCCGGACGCTCGCCAGGTGCGCCTGCAACCACCGGGGGAAGCAGTACCTGAACGGCAGTTTGTTGTTACTTCACCTCTGCCTGCTGCAACGCAGCAGCAGTGGCCGTCAGCAATGAGGGCCACACGCATCACCTCAGCCCGAGGTCCGACACCACTAGTCCGGGTGGAGCTAGCCAGCCACGTGGAAGCTGCTTTAACTAATGGCCTTCCCTTATTAGGGCGGGTGCTACGCACTGAAGTCAGCCGAAAGGACCGTCAAGCTCCATGCCGCCGATGCTTCGCCTACGAGCATGTAGCCGAGTCCTGTGCAGCCGAGCCTAAGTGCCCCTACTGCGGTGCTTCCAGCCTCAACTCGCTCTGCAGAGAGCACGACATCCGCCGAGGTTGCCGCTACTGTGCCTCCTGCGGCGGGCACAGCCACTTCACCGGGCAGGCGCTATGCCCCCTGCATCCCAGCAGGAAGGCAACGCCTGTCCCTCCTGCGCCGCCAACCACTCAGCAGCAGTTGAGTGCTCAGCCATAACAAATTCACCAACAGCCGGCAACACCAAACTACACCACAAATCAGGAGCTGCCCAGGGAACAAGTCCGGGGCCTAGGGGAGGCTGTTCAGTCTCTCCATTCGAAGTTCCTGGTCCTAGTGGCTAAGCTTACCAACATGGAGGAACTTCTCACAGAGCTCAGGACTTCATCTGCGCAGCAAGCTACATCACACACAAATATCAGCTCAGAGCTTGAAGAATTGCGAGAGGACATAGAGGAGAAGCATCAATTCTCTATTAAACAACGCGACACACACACTTTCATGCTCCGAAGACTCGTCAAGGAGGAAGTGGCAGGCCTCCAAACGATGTTCGACGGACCCAACACCAGAGGTCGACACCAACCGCTGCAGAGACCCTACAATAACCATTCCTCATCCACTTCCAAACAAGACCGCTCCTAATACGCAAGGGCGTAAGCAGGGCCTTGGTCATGCCGCCTTCCTCACCTTGGACCTGGCCTCGGCCGGGCCAATATATCCCTTCCTTTAATCCACAGGTGCTTACAGCGGTACTACCACAGCACCACTCCTGAATACTCACCGGTGGAGGTTTTTTAGTGGGTAGGGCTGGTGGTTCGATTCCTCCAGTACAGTCCCACACTCCTATCCCAGGGTAAGTGCGTAACATGCATTTTTCCTCCACTCGAAAAAAAAAAGACCGAAAGGGCTCAACCCATTCATTTTCATTCATTCACTGCCAGAGCAGAAAAAACAGTTTAAATCGCTTTGTCTCTTTAGACTCCACTTGCCTTCTTGTGGTGGGTAGACACTATAACGTTTTTAATAACATAAATTAAAAGTAGATAAGTGAAATTACAACGCCTGCATCTTCATTATATAAAAATTCTGGTTCTGTATGTGAAATAGTTAATGATATACAAATTTCACCTATGAGAGACAACTTTCTTTGCATCTATCCTTCAATGAAAGTTTATATTCATAATAAATTTATGCTAGTGCTAATAGATCCGTATTACGGCCAAAAGAACATTGGACCACCCTGAATAACTATGCTTAACGCACTCCAATTATCCTACACTTTCATGACTAAATCTAAATAAAAACAAAACAAGAGAAGTTCAGGAAGCAAAGTATACTTTAGTTTCATAATTTGATTCGTGGTTTGTGCGTAACCAATCTTAGAGATTAGGTTTACACGCGCTTCCTGAAGGAGATTGTCAATTATCTGTGATTTCCTCGTTCTCCAATCAGTGTGGCTTGGCTAGCTGGGCTGTAATTGCATAATACAGTACTCTTGGGGCTGTAGTTACTGTTACTGTACTCTCTAAGGGACCAACTCCAAAGTTACGTCTTGTTCTCCAGAGATAGTATTGCTGTTGTGTTTGTATGCTCTTTAAAAATAAGGATTCTTTTGTTTCTGGAAGCTTTACGTCTACACCATCGTTATAACTCCGCAAGTTTAAGCTCACGGAGGAATGGACGGCTACGACCATGTTGGACACTTCTGAGAAGCATAAAAGACGTGGCGGTGCACCTGTGGAAACCTAAAAATTCACAATTTCTATTTGAGCGTCCAGAAATTTGATTATAGTGTCGTAGTATAACGATCTCATAACAAATGCCAATCATGAGGTCCGTTCACGTTATAGCACCTCTTTTTTTTTATGTTTGGGACCATGTCTTTTTTTGATATTTAAAATGGTGACGTTTTCATTGCAAGAAAAGCGTTTAATCATTCAATTTCTCCATTTTCGTGATATGACAGCCACTGAAATCCATCGCCAATTTCCCCATATCCCCTGCCTTTACTTATCTTCTTATCTGCATTTTACCAATTTACCAACATCGCTTATATTCCTTTCATCTAATCTCTATATATCTCCCATTCTTTATTTTTTTCCCATAATCTATATCTCTGCCCACCAACTATTTGAGTTCTCTAATCTCTTTTGCTCTATCAGGCATAGTTTTATAATTTCCCCTTGTTCCTTGGCCAAGCAACTGTACCAAAATGTCATTATTCTTTCCATTATTACACTTCTGCCCACTTTCACCAACAGATGTTAAAATCGACGTTAAGAAATGTAACGTAACAATTTTTACGCTAAAACTAATGTTAAATTTCTTGCATTTCACCAACCTGTTTTCTTAAAATGTTAACAAACCTCTGTTAACGCCAAGTAGAAGGCTATGGATGATTTTCTGAACGCAATCCGATGCGCTTTTGTTTTCATTTTCGTCTGCACAAATGGCGGATGAACAAAATCATAAACAAAGCCGTGAGACAAATTTCTCATCGACGGAGAAAGAATTATTAATTGAAATGGTGACGAAGTGTAAGGGTATCGTGGAAAATAAGAGGACGGATGCGGTGAATGTAAAAGAGAAAGATGTCGCGGGGAAAACATTGGAAACGAATTTAATTCAAATGCATGTGTCACTACTACAAGCACCAAACAACTTGTCAGTGTTACGTAAATTTAAAACGAGGTGTGAAGAACAAGTGCCTTAAACGTTTCAAGACGGGAGGTGAACAATGTATTATCCACATAATTTAGTGAATTATAAAATCGCAAAGTTATTAATACTTGAAGCAAAGGCGAGATCGGTATATTCCTTTCGATGTATATTCTAACTCAGTATTACGTAAATTTAAAACGATGAGCGAAGGACAAGTGACTTGAACGTTTCAAGACGCGAGGTGGACCGTGTATTATCCACGTAATTCAGTGCATTATAAAATTGCAAGGATACTAATACTTGAAGCTAAGGCGAGATAGTCATATTCCTTTCGATGCATGTTTTAACTCAGTATTACGTAAATTTGAAACAAGGAGCGAAGAAGGGCAAGTTACTTGAACGTTTCAAGACGGGATGTGGACAGTGTATTATCCACATAATTCAGTGCATTATAAAATCGCAAGATTATTAATACTTGAAGCTAAGGCGGGATAGTCATATTCCTTTCGATGCATGTTCTAACTCAGTATTACGTAAATTTGAAACAAGGAGCGAAGAAGGGCAAGTGCCTTAAACGTTTCAAGATAGGAGGTGGACAGTGTATTATCCACATAATTCAGTGAATTATAAAATCGCAAAGTTATTAGTACTTGAAGCAAAGGCGAGATCGGCATATTCCTTTCGATGTATGTTCTAACCTCTCTTGTACTTCCGCAGTAACCTTCATAGCAACATGTTTCGACAATCTATACCTCCGTAAAACAATTTTCTTCGGATAGTTCCTCCAAATCATTTCTCCTCATAGGTCGTACTCTATTACGAATGCCATTTAGACGGTCTTAAATATAGCAAATCGACATCAACAGCTAAGTTTATGCTCGCCATCTTGACTATTTACAATTGTTAAGGACTTAACATTAGAAATTCGGCGTATTAGTTTAACATGAGACTTAACACGGGTGTTACGCTAACACTTGTTGGTGAAATGCAATTTTTGTTTTAACTATTGCTAAACTCGTGTTAAGTCTTAACATCTGTTAGTGAAATAGAGCACAATGATTATTATGTGTTTCAAATGGGAAAGGTTCTGGAGTCCAGCTAATGAGATGCCGTATCACACTCAGCGTTGCCAGCATGTTACCCCATTCTTTTTATATTTCCCTCTCTCTCTCGCACACTCATACAACATGCAGCTCTGTTTGGCGCTAGTTGTAAGGGTAAGCGAATTATATTTTTTGACAAGTTATGAATATTTTCAAATACTATAACTATAATTATAGTTAATGAATTACCTGCTTTTCTAATCCAAATGCGGGACACACTTGTTTTACCTAAACCACCTGCTTCAGCAGTAAGACTGAGTATTTTTGAAATAGAGCTGATTTCTCTATTTATGATTATAGGTTCCAAAACCTCGTCACGTGCTATTTTTTTCTTGAAATCGTCTTCTTGAAGGTTATCTACATGCCTCACGCAGTCTTCCCAGTCCTGTTGTGTTACCTTGTCAATTTCGTTGTAAACAAGTCGTTTAGCGTCCGTCAGTTTAAAAGTATTATTTATTTTTGCAACCCCCCCTTTTATTTGAGCCCACGCCAACTCTATTGGATTATATTGGCAGTGGCAAGGTGGGAGGCATATTACCTCGTGTCCCGTTTCAATTGCATGTTGATCCAGCTGATATACTTTTTATGTGTTTTTAAACGGAAGACATCTTTGCAATAACTCGAAAAGTCTTTGAAGAACGTGTACACCTTAAAAATAGTACTTCGAGCCTCACTTCGCAATAATTGCCTTTTCGACTCGCCACCAAATTCACCGCAAGAAGCCATTGCACTATTTAACTCTTACTCTACTGTTGTGTAAAGAACAACTGAATGATATGGATCTGAACTCTCCAGAGTAAATAAACGCTTCTTATCCAGCATTCATTCATAAAAATAAGCATACAGCATTCCACAAGCTAAGAGGAAATGAAGTGTTTGCTGTTTCTCGAATTTAATACCTTAACTTATTCACAGTAATTCTTTTATCACGTCATAGCAGTAGTTTAAATTTCAGTTCTGAGTAATTAAAAGTATATGTACATACATGCACACCAACCACTTGAACTCTCTAGAGTAAATAGAGATTACGAACCATTCATAAAGATATAATGTGACCAGACATGTTCTGCCACGGCAGCAGGAAATTTATTGTTTCCTCTCGCTCGAATTGGATTATTCAAAGTAATTCTTTTATCACGTCATGTCAAACTGAGTAATTACAAATATACGTACACACATACATGACAACCAATAATGATATTCATACAGTGCTTACGTCGTGATTTATTTTAAAATACAGGTAATATTGTTTTATTTATTTGTATTAGAAGAAATATTTGAGCTAAAAATATTGGGTTTTCGTGGTTATGTTAGATACATTACTCTCTACCTTCCACATGGATCACTTTTGGTAAAATTAACTTTTTCTCTTAGAGCCTTGTCTTAGGTTGACGCTCGTGACACACCACTTAGAGGGTAAGGAATACCACAACACTCCCATTGATTGCTCACCTTCCCATTTGAAACCCATATGAGGGACTACTATAAGCATGCGCCGCCGACGTCTCTAGCTTCATATTGTCACCCGAACCCTATAGAACCGGCCGGGAGCAGCAGGAGACGGTAGACGTTCGCCACGCCCACTCATTTGTCTTATAGCGGTAACGAGGGTTGGCTGGAAAAACATCACTGTGCTGTCTCTTTCCGTTCCACCTGAGTTCTCGAACTTACGTGATATTTCACCTAATCCAGAACCTTCTAGATTGGCTAGTTGGCCCTATATAAGCAACACGTCGGGCTGGAGGAAAAGTCAGTTCTTGGCGAGCAGCGAAGCAGCGCCGTGCTAGTGTACGGACGAGAAGACTGTGTACGTGCATCGGAAGAGTGTGCGTAACTGTGAGCGGCAGTGGAACTGTAACAGACGAACTGGTGAAACGTAATTATGTGCATTACGTAATTCTGTGTAATTGGTAAGTGTTCAACTGTAAGTCGGTGGAAATAAAGAACATTTTTGAGTGGTGCAATTGGACTTTAAATTTCACGAACCCACAAAGTCACAATTTTCTCCCATGATTGATGCTAAATGCCCACAAATTTACAATAACTTCAGTTCAAGGGCAGTATAAAAATAACCGGATTTAGAATAACCCAATCTTTGTTTTCAGATTCTTCTACTGATAAAGAACTGGAAAAAAAGCTAAAACTTTTTCGGAAACGTTTTCCGAAAACTTTCAAAATATTCTACAAATATTAAAATTTAGGATATCCCTCAGATTATGTGAAACAGCTTATTAAATCAGTTGTGCTAAAAATATGAACAAGATAAGCATGAAAGACCTTCCAGGTTTTCAAAGGAATCAAATTGTTGAAGACAGGTTTGCAGGAGATACAGATATTGCTATTTTATTAAATATTCCAAGAAGTGCGGTTTATGAGGTTATAACAACAAACTTGTCAGAAAGTAAAACATCTTCAACAAGAAGAAACAGTGGTCGCAAGCACTAGCTAAACGAAAGAGACATGTGGATGTAAAAGAAAGTTGTATCAAGAAAGTATAAAACTGCTACAATTGAAGTGACTACAGATCTCGGCACAAATATCACGCAAACTATTTCCAACAGAACTGCAGGAGAGAGCCTCACAAGTTTGGATCACGTGGCAGAGCAGGAATTGCAAGAAAACTAATCTCACACACTAATGCAACAAAGAGAAAACAATGAAGTCATGAGAAAAGACCTGGACAACTGCTGACTGGAGAAGATTCTACACTTATTTTTCTCTAGTTACTATCATCACCGTAACTGGTAAATTAAGTGCAAATTCAATCTTATTATATTCTGTTAGCTTAATGTGAAACAAACACGCCGTAGTAATTTCATTGTTGGTACTCTTGGTTCCCGCCTGTGAGAACCAGGGAAGTTCAGACATGTTCAGAGTCGCCTACCGCTGCAATGAGGATAATATGTAGTTAAAGTTGATGTTAGACGAAGATCTGGAGTTGCTTTCAAACGTAATCACTGCTGATGAAACTTGGCTACATCATTTTGATCCTGAGAGCAAACAGCAAAGCTCAGTGTGGAAATCTCCTACATCACCAACCCTCCAAAAAGCAAAAGTGGTTGCTTCTGCTGGGAACGTTATGGTCATCTCATTCTTTGATATTCTTGGAATGGTTTATCAGCATGTTGTACCTGCACACACATCAGTAACTGGACAATACTACAGGAATGTTCTGAAAACATTGTAAGTCCATATCAGGCGCAAAAGACCACATTTCCATGAAGCAGGCTGGATGCTGCACCATGATAATGCGTGGCCGCATATTGCCAATGTTGCTGCTGAATATCTTGCAAGAATCAACGTGAAGTACATCCCTCCTTTTTTTTATATTCCCTAACTCGAAGAAACGCCTTCATGGGAGCCATTATCCATCATCAGAAGCAGTGGTGAAGGCTGCGGATGCGATTTTGAAGGATCTCTCAAAAATGGTTTCCAGCATGTCTTTGAAGACTGGCAGAAACGCTGGGACAAGTGCATCGCATTCAGGGGAGATTGTTTTGAGAAGGACCGTCAAAATTATGAAAATGAGTAAAGGTACGTTGTAAAAAAAGAACGTGATCATTCTTTATTGGACAGCCTTCGTATGTATAGCACAGTGGTTTGATAATCGTGAAGGTCAGGTTAAATATTTTCCATGACGAGCTCAATCTCAAGATCTAAGTTGGAAAAGTAAATGGGGGGGGGGGGGAGGTAAGATTTCCTCCTTCTTCGTCCGTTAATGGGTTTAAAACAACTCTTCCTAACGAATGCTGTAAAATCTTCATAGATTATATAGACCAATTACTAGGAGATGCTGTTGTGAATGCAAAGGGTAGTCCAATATGACATTAATGAAGACTTTGTTCACTTTAAGAGGTGGTTCTATTATTGTGTACTGCTTTCTGTATGTACTTCGCTGCGACTGTTTCAGTGGCCAAAGATGAAAGATCATTTTCTGAACTAAAACTATCTTGAAAGTTCTATAACTCAAGACGCTTAAATAGTGTGTCTCTATTGTCAAAAATAAATTGATAAGGTAATTCATTACTTTGCTGATTTTCAATCAGCAAGCACCTTTATATCAAGTTTAATCACCGTTTTGCTGTTGAATAAATAATTTAACCTCCTGAATCCAAGACTATTTGAACTTTGTACTACATAAGTCATTCAAAAAGTAGTGGAAACACTCACTGCATTTGGTGCTATGAGCGATAACAATAAAAATATAGGAGTATGTTAGCTGTAAGTTTGAAGAAAATAACTTTATTTAATAAGACATTTTTATTAAGTTTAACTGTAGGCTATAAATACGAGGTACGTCCAGAAAGTAAGTTCCGTTTGGTAACTACATTAAAATTCTACAACTCTTAAACTACTTTTCCACATAACCACCGAAATGTTGCAGGCATTTGTTATAGCAAGGCAGAAGCTTTTGCGTACCTTCTTCATAGAAGTTTGCCGCCTGTGCCTTCAACCAGATGGAAACATTTTCTTTCAGCTCTTCGTCATTGTTGAAGTGTTGACCGCCAAGGAAAGATTTGAGATGCAAAAACAGATGAAAGTTGCTATGAGCTGTAGGGGGGCTTGTCAAACACGTCCCAGCCAAATCTCTTTAGGATGTTTTTCGTCGCATTTGCAGTGTGTTGTCGTGCGTTGTCATGAAGAAATACAACACCTTTGACAGCCGATAAATTTCAATTGGTTTCACTTTCCTAGTATTCAGAAAACGAATCACAGATCTGATTTCACAAGCGGCGGGATTTTCAATCAACACCGACATTTTAAACAAGCACAACAAATCGTACGTGGCTGACAGCAATCTCACAGTGGCGCACGTTTCTTCTCCTTGATACAGAGCGTCTAACAAGCATGTGCGGAACTGGGATCGCAGCGCTGCAGCGGAGGTAAATAGAAACAGAACTTATTTTCAGGACGCCTCTTGTACGTTTAGTAAATACGAAAAAAAGATTATTCATTATAAATTCGGGTTACAGGAGGTATCAATGCTCGACAATGCCATACAGAGTTATTGGAAGCTGTGTTAGACTTCACCATATCGTACCGGGGCTAGGTCGGCGACTGCATTTCATAGGGGAAGGGAGGTGGTACATTGCAATCAGCAAGTGATGTGTATGTGAATGATGTTAGAGAACTGCTAGAAGAACATCGTTCTTAGACTAGCAAGGGAAGTTGGAGTTGGTCCTGATACGATTCTCCACATACTTAAGAAGTTCAAGATGAGGGAAATCTGTGCTCGATGGGTTCCACACAACCTTACAGAGGAAAGAAGTGGCAGAGGATGGAAACTGCACGACTACACGTAGAACGCTATGAATGCGAAGGTGGGCGATTTCTTCGAAATATCATAACATTAGATGAAACCTGGGTTCGATGCTAGCGACCAAAATTAAAGAGACAAACAAATTAGTGGCGGCACATTAACTTCACCGCGGCCCCAAAAGTATCTACAAGAAAAGGATCCTCTTAAAGACATGTTCAATGTTGCTTATGATTTCGAGGACGTTCTTATCAATCATTCAGTTCCTCGAGGATATCGTGTGAATGGTGCATATTACAGTCACCTTTAAAACAGCATATTATTGAGAAATATTTTTGGAGCGATATAGGACTTGGACGGATGGAGCATGTGAACTAACTTGGAGTTACTGTGCCTATTTCAAGCAAATATAGTAGTGAAAATTAAACAAGGAAGAATCAGGTGGATTGGCAATGTGCAGATAATGCCGGAAACCCGTTGGTTAAGAAGATATGCACAGGAAACCTGGATGGTAGAAGGAGAAGAGGAAGACCCAGGCAAAGTTGGGTAGATGCTGTAGAAGACGACTTAAAAAGTTGGGGGTTAAAGGCTGGAGGAGAAAGGCAGAGGACCGAGTAGAATGGAAGAGGGTGGTTAGGGAGGCCAAGGATCTACATGGCCAGTAGTGCCAACTATGATCATCAACATGATAATCATCATCATCATAAAATGCAGAGCTCTATGCCATTTACTGAGACATTTTACATGTTCGCCGTAGGAGGTTTAATTGACTTATCCTCAGTGATTCCCTGAGCGCACTCCAGAGCCTGCGTGCGCTGTACAACGACCAACCTATTGTACAGCGTATCCAGGACGCCATCCACACCTTACACGCCTCAGGCGTTAGCGTGGTGTGCGCATGGGTCCCTGGTCACGTGGGCTTGCAGGGGAATGGACTTGCTGATTCGGCAGCCAGGACGGCAACTACACAGCCCCAGGCTTTTACATCGCAAGTCCTCGCGGAAGATTTTCACCTTCAGTTGTGAGAGCTGAGTACTCCTCCTGGGTAGCAGAATGGACCCATCTCCGCAGCAACAAACTGAGATCTGTGAAGGCCCTTCCCATTCTCTGGGTGATCCCCTGCCGTTCCTCTCGATGGGAGGAAGTTAGTCTGGCTCGGTTAAGAAATGGCCACTGCTTTTTTTACACATAGTTTTAAATTCATAGGGGACTCTGCTCCTGTTTGCCCACTCTGTGGAGGAGCTCTTTCGGTCCGTCACGTACTTTTAACCTGCATTAACTTGGCGGATCTCCGCTGGTCTCTCCAGCTGCCTGCCGGCTTGCAAGACGTACTAGCGGACTAGGAGCAAGAAGTGGTCAAAGATTTTAAGCTTTTTTAAAAGGTAGTTTTAGAATTTAGAATTCATTCTTTTAACCCATTTATGGTTTTAGTTTCTGTTAGATCTTGACTACCCTGTGTTTTGTCATTTTAACTGTGATTTTATTTAGAAGGGTTGTATTTTAAGGTTATTCTATTCCGGTTTTAGCTTGACTTGCTTTTAACAGGCGCTGATGACCGCGCTGTCGAGCGCCCTTAAACATCATCATCATCATCATCATCATCATCATCATCATCATCATCATCATCATCATCATCATCATCATCATCATCATCATCATCATCATATGGTTATGGGTAGGTAAAGTCAGATTGATAAATTCAACACTAAGCCGGGATTTAAACCACAGATCCCTCGGTCTCCGTACAGTTGCTCTAACCACTAAAATAACATGACATCGTACTGGCACGAAATTAAATTTTCCAACTGACCAACACTTTTTGCGGTCAACCATTGGGAGTTCCCATATACACATGAGATACCTACCCTGGTCCAAATCCCAGCTATGGTATGGCATTTTTTAGTTTGACCACCTAAACAAACCTTGTCTTACACACGGCTAGCAGTAAGTCCTCAATGTACTTATTAGACAATACAGAGATAAATTAAGCAATTAAAAATATATAAAACTATTAATTAATAGTGAAATTGTATAATGCTAAAAATTTAAAACTGGTGCAATTATGAAATTGTGCTCAGGGTCACCTTTGAACATTTAGCATCGGGGCTTCCGAGAACCTATAACAGCTACGCCACTGTCTATAAAGACAGATAATAATGGGGTGTAAACTAGGGTTGCCAACTGCTGCTATAATTATAGGGCATACAATGATTTGAACGATTGTTCGATGTATGACTGTAATTTGTACGATACCAGGTAAACACACGATAATATTACTGTCGGTTTGTCACGACAGCAAAATGAAACACACCACAAGCTTCTTCCTGGATTATTGAAACACAAAGCATTTTTTTTCTCGCCTTCCTTGGATGGTAGGTGAATGCTGAGGGTATTTCTCATCTACTATGATTCCTTTACTTCATTTTCATTTCCTTACGATCATTTAGTTGTGTTTCTAGCAGGGGCGGCTCGTCCTTACATGTTGCATGCTGCAGCACGTCTCAGGGGACTCCACCAGTTCAAATCGACTCGACAGTAAGCAGCTCCGCAGCAAGGCACCATGGGAAAGAAGAAGAGAGCAACCACCGCGGGCAAACCGCCTGTGATCCCGGCATCAGAGCCGCAACCGCCGCAGCACACACCAGAGAACTCACGGCCAGCAAATCCTGCTTCGCCGGTACCTTCTGCAGCTGGCATGGAGCCTCTTACTCCAGTCACGGGCAAATTATGGATTTCCCCTAACCGGGAGTCCTCTGCAGAGACTGGGAGACTTCTGACCAACAGAGTAACAGAACAGACAGCCGCTACCTCAGCCAGGAGATAACCCAGACGTTGTTGCAGTAAGCAATAACAGATCTCCACAGTCATCTCGACCAGCATCGCCGTCTCTCCAAAGGAATACTGGAAGCAGCACTTCAGCGTTGTCATCTGTGGCGTTCCACGTGACCTACACTGCAGATTTATTCTCGCCGCAGCACAATAAAGGTGGCCCTCAGCTCATAGGACCACTAGGATTATGTCACGGGGACGGACCAAACCTCTAGTCCGACTTCAGCTCGCCGACCATGCCGACTTCGACGCCGCCTTGCATACGAGCTTGCCCTTGTTAAGATTGAACCTAGGCATCGAGGCTAGCCGGCTGGAAAACCATACACCTTGCAGGCGATGCTGCAACTATGGGAATCAGGATTCGGCTTGTTCAGCTCCACCACGGTGCCATTATTATGGTGCTCGTGCCCTCACTGCCGAATGCTTCCACCACAATCTCCGACGCCGCCGCCGGTACTGCGCTACGTGCAATGGCTCCGGCCATTTCACTGGACAGGCGCAGTGCCCAAAGTACCCCAGGACTTTCGCCAGTACTGCCCGGGACGAAGCACAGCAACGTATCGCCCTGGCAGCGCAAACGCCTGTCACCACCGCAGCCTCCGGCACTTCGGTGCTGGAAGCCCTCCACGCACTCCAAGCTGAGGTTCGGAACATTAATCAGAGACTGGACGCGCTTGAACCAAAGATCGCAGCCGCCACTTCCGGCCCCATACGTGAGGCCCTGCAGGACCTTCACTCTGAAATCCTCAATCTTGGCCCACGCTTTGGCACGCTGGAGGACACCATAGATAATCAAACCCATACCATCCAGGAAACGCTACACAACACTTCAGAGAAGATAGCCCACTCCGCACATTCAACACTGGACACCGTTCAAACCAAAACTGAGCAACTTGCAAAACTGCAGGAGCTCAGCAACCAGCTAAATTCAACAGCGTCATCCCACCACACAATACTTCAACGAATCGAAACTGCAGCAACTACCACGAACGCCGAACGGAAGGACACAGCCAATGCGCTGCACGCACTCCACCAGAAGAGCATTGACATCATGATTGCAATAGCCAACGTAGCTCACGGCTGCGACCCGGACACACTTAAGGAATATTTCTCGCAAATTGCCTACCGCATCGACCTGCTCCAAGACAGGAATCTTCACTCACCTCGAAATGTCTCGACAATTCTAGACCAGCAGAACTTCAACACTCCAACTCAACAGCGATCAAAACGCCGATAGGCCCATATACCACACAAAACCCTCCCAAGCACCCCTGGTGCACAGTCAGATACACTATCTTGATTAAATAAACGTAAACTTTCTCTCTTTATCCCTTCTTTCTCCTTCAACCTTCCTATTCCCCGCTACTCCACTGGCTATGGTCAGGGCCTTGTGTCATGGCCATGAGCCAGGAAAGCCAACCTGCCCTGTGCACCCTTTCCTGCTCAGAATTAGCATCGACCTTACACTAACGGAGGGGCTGTTGCAGGATTCCGCTAATTTTCCTGACCTTCTCCCCTCTATTACCTGAACTTCTCTTGTTGGCTTTTCTTTCTCTCCTTCTGTCCTTTTACTTCCTTGTTTAAAAAATGAAAAAAAATGTGAAATGTGGGGGAGGGGTAAAAGCTGGAGAAGGAAAGCAGAGGGCCGAGTAGAATGGAAGAGGGTGGTTAGGGAGTCCAAGGGCCTACATGGCCTGTAGTGCCTAGTATCATCATCACTTACCATTAGAGGGAGGCCTCAGAGTTGCTGCCAGCACATCAAATACGATCACAAGCCGCTAGTGGAATCGTATATAAACTCGCCTCATCAACGATGCTATTCATTACGTCAAACTTTGCGCGGTAAAATCACAGATAAAATGAACACCGTGTATATAAGTACACTAGCTGTCCTCATTGTAGAAGTTATACCTAAAAAGTTAAACTTCCTTATTTGGTTTAAAATTGTATACACTCTTCATATATGCACGTTGTATGGTTTAACCCGGTAGGTTGTATACCGGATCTTATCTCTTATGCGGAAAATAATTGGAGGGATGTCTGTAACATGGGTAACGATTTTCCAGCCATTAAAGTTATAGGCCTCGCTAACAAGCCCTCGCTTTCACGCAGAGGATCTGTAATTCCCACATGAATCAGGTACAACGTTTCTTCGTTTCGTATATTACCTCCCATAAACTCCAAAGCACTGCTTTAATTTCAAACTACTCCCGTACAATTAATAATCGCTGCCGCACACTCCCTTCAAATGTTTACGAGCGTTAGCCAGTTTCAAAGTTCCAAGCGCCACTGCTGGATTAGAAATGGCTAACAGGTAAAATAATTCGGATGATGGCTGGATTTATGGTACTTCGGAGTTGAAAATCATTAAATTCACTTTGGGTCGCTTGGTTTGGTTAGTTAACAGCGGTACTTGGTAGCAATTATTGCTAAACTTAGCAAGTTTCTGGTGCTACAACTCTTCCCGCAATAAAGGCAACATAAAGATAGCGAACAAAGCAAATCTGTGTATGGCACATAAGCTTTTAAGACATTTTTTTAACATGAATGTCATTCGCAGTAGTGCAGTAAGCTGGAGCAGAAAGCTCTGACTATCGGCCGTGGAATACACCTCTCCCATGAAGGAACGAAGGCTTCTCAGCGTTGCGAGAATTTTGAGGAGCTGCGATAGGCAGCGGTCCCAGCGAAGAAAACTACCATTCCAAAATGCAAGCCACATCACCTACCCGTATCAGTGACATCCTTGTCTACTTCTACTACAATACGTGTGCGTGAGATCAGCAGTCAAGTACATATATCATTTAAATGAATAACTATATAAATAAATAACTATATACATATTGAAAATTATAGATTTATTTAAAGTTTTACTTATAAAATATTTTTTTTGATCCGTTTAAATGTTTTAAAAAATATGTTATAATTTTTATAACAAAGTAATCCACATAGTACAGCCCAAGTCGCACCTGGGCCTGCCAAACCGACTGCCGATCTCACACCCACATCGCTAGGTGGACGATGGCTGTCATCCGACCGTTACAGGGAGATGTATCTCGGCAAACTCAGCCGGAATGTGGGTTTCCATGAACCGGAATCCGCTACCTATTGCGGCTCCTAAAATCAGTGGCGGCTGGTGGGTTAAATTATTGGTGGTGCACGAACGAAAAATAAAATACAGAGTAGTAATGACTCACCTATTTATACAGATTCTCTGATGAACTCTCCTTAGACCTGGCGAATCTATCCATAACTTTTGCGTTGAAGTCGCTGATCTTCATAACAAAATCTATCTCAATTGAAAGCATTGCTAATGCTGTCAATCGGTCCTGTGACATTGTGTTCCTAAGGAAAGTATTTATTCTTTCTAAAGTTGAGAAACAGCATTCTGCTTCAGCGGTAGACATTGGCATAGTTAACAGTACTCGAAGGAGTTTGACATATTCGCTGAATGTAGTACATAAATTGTTTTACTTATTGAAGTCCATCAAGCACAAAGCGCCTGACATTCCACGAAATTCCTCTCGACTGTAAATTACAGTCAGTTCTCTACGAATTTTTGTTCCAATGATAAAAGGATAGAACCTAATTGTTTCTCTAAGGCAATCCTCCGGAAATGTCTTAGAAATTTTCTTGATGAAACAAAGTTGAGGCTACCAGATGCCCCGTGAAGCTAAATCTGTCCTTTGTTCTCTAAGAATGTCACATACTTCAAGAGCTTCTCTTGTTTTCGCATCATGATCTTCTATTCTTCTCCTCTTAATTGCAGTTTCTTCGTGTTCCTCGATATCCACGCTATTTCTTACCTTTTGCACTTCCCTTTCAAATGCGTTTAGCTGGGCGATGGCAAATGTGGCATTGCAGTCTCGTTTCTGCAGCTGATTGTACAAAATGTCCACATGTGACATGATCTTGTAGAAGAAAGACAGCCAGAATACAAAATTATAATCTTTCAAAGTGGCCATGAACCTAGAAGCCTGAACAAGTGTGGCGTTGTTGTTTAACAGAGCTCTCTTCTGAATAACCTCCATGCATTTAATTAAATTCTCCCTGTGTTCGAAAAGCAGAGCACACAGAAGCTAAGCCTGAAGTCACGCTATAACCGTTGCTAAGAGAAGGAGGAGCTAGGTTTATAAACCTCCATTTAAGCAATGTATAAGGAGCCACTCCGATCTCTTCACCTTCCCACAACCCCCTCAGAGAGCCTACATTTGGGCGAAATCTTAGGTTAACTCTTCGCTGCAAACCTGCGGCTCCTACAGCAAATCACTGTTTATTTCGACTTCTGCGGTCATGGGCAGCTACAGACGATAAGCGTAATTGAAACATGTTTGTATATAAAACAATGCAAACAAGTACAGCTTTAATGTGCAAAATGCACCTGTTGTATATTCAGAATCAGTGGGTGTAGCCCAAACCTGCAACCTTATGGAGGAACCGCCCCTGCCTCAAATGCACGACGATGCTGAGTGTGCTCCGGTACAATACCAGAGACTTAAAATACGTACTCCAAAAAGTGGGATCGACTCCGGGTGAATTTCGCGGCAGGGAACAAGTGTACTAGCTCCAGTTCCATTTTGGCTGGATTTAATTGTAATCAATAGTCCTTAAAATAAATATGTAATATAAAAACCAACAAATAAGTTATATAGATGTAGAAAATATACTGTGCATTAAGTAGATCTGAACCATAGCAGTCACCCTATAGTTACCGAGAAAAAAATCCTAACTGCGGATAAACCCTTTTAGATGTGGGCACGCCGATAGAATGAAAATATGTAGGTAATGCATAACCCTATGCTTACGGACCGTCACTGCTGGCAGGACGCACTATGAAGTGGTAGAGCCAGTTGGCTATAGTAGGTGAATGGTTTAGAGCGGCTGGACGAAGATCAGAGGAACCGTGGTTCAAATCCCGGCTATGGCATTAAATTTTTCAGTCTGGTTCTATCCTTTCATAGTGCTTCATACACACGGCTAGTGTGAAAGTACAATTAATTTCCATTAATTGTACCTAATTGTGCTCTGAACTATAAAGCCCGGGCCTTAAAGTACTTACAGCATAGTTAGTCGCCATTAAGGTAGTTGTCTCATGTTTTTATGAGAACTCCTAGTGGTTTACCGGGAAAAACAAGAGTCAGTTGGAGAATTTAATGTCATTTTGACACGTTGGCCATAGTAGATCAATGGTTTAGAGCGGCTGGAGTGAGGCCAGAGTGAGGTCACTGCTGGCAGGATGCACTATGAAAGGATAGATCCAGTTGTCACGTTGGCTGTAGTAGCTCAATGGTTTAGAGCGGCTGGACGGAGATCAGAAGAACCGCGGTGCAAATCCCGGCTATGGCATTGAATTTTTCAGTCTGGCTCTATCCTTTCATAGTGCCTCCTACACACGGCTAGTGTGAAAGAACAATTAATTTCCATTAATTGTACCTAATTGTGCACCGAACTATAAAGCCCGAGCCTTAAAGTACTTACAGCATAGTAAATCGCCATTAAGGTAGTTGTCTCATGTGTTTATGAGAACTCCTAGTGGTTTACCGGGAAAATACGAGTCAGTTGGAGAATTTAATGTCAGATTGGCACGTTGTCCATAGTAGCTCAATGGTTTAGAGACGCTGGAGTGAGACTAGAAGATCCGTGGTTCGAATCCAGGCTATGACATTGAATTTTTAAGTCTGGCTTTACTTATATTGAGAAAATCAATGCTGGAGTATTCAGCTGAAACCACTTTACTATCACACGATTAAAAGAAACCAAATATAGATCACAAGAAAAAATGTAATAAAATATTAATTAAATTACTAAATACATTAAGTACCATATACTCTTTCTGTGTTGTCTTACTTGCATTGTGTTATGTTGTGCAGTTTTGTTGATGCCATGCGGAAAACAAAATGACGATCGCAAATTAACAACTGCTAGGAAGGTGATAAAAAGAGACAAATGCTACGAAGGTGATAAAAATAAACAAATGCTACGGAGGTGATGAAAGCAGACAAATGCTCCGCGGGTCATAAAACAGGGAATAAATAACAATGATTGGTTGAAACACATCGTTTCCCACCGTTTTATTGGTCAAAAGTAGTAGGGTAAAGTGGGATGGTCATTAAGGGCTTTCAATTCTAGCATCTTCGGACTAGAAAAATAGCTTCGAGAGAATCAATGTAGACTCATATGTGATTAATAACTTCCTCTAATCATTACGTATTAAAATACTAGATCCACATACTAAAACATCCATTATCCAGTTGTCTTCTTTACTATTTTCCAATTAAGCAAAGACAACCCATTCACCGTTCCTATTGATGTCCTGTACAGTTCGGCAATACTGTATGATGATCTGTTACAGCAACAACTGCCGTCAGATTGTAGTATTTTTGCTTATGCAGATGATGCTTTACTACTTGTTAAATTAAATGACGCTAAAATCCTTGAAGAAAGAACTAATGAAGCACTTAAAATAATACACTCATGGGGAATTAAAAATAAACTTATGTTTAATCCCTACAAAACCTTGGCGATGATTGTCACCAGAAGAAAAAAAAATTGAGCCCATTACTCTTACCATGAATAATGTCAACTTGAAGGTGGTATCTACGGTAAAATACCCTGGCGTTATACTGGATTGTAAATTAACATTTCGATCACACTTTGATTATATTGCTGAAAGAGCCAGCAAGCTCCTTGGTGCCCTCGCAACAACAACACCCAACTGGAAACTGAATTCTAGTATTCTTAAAATTATATATCAAGGTGCTGTAGTGTCCCTAATTTTGTATGGTGTATCTGCATTCCAGGATGTTCTTAATAAAAAATGGACAGTTAAAAAACTTGCACAAATTCAAAGTGGATTCCTCCTTCACATAATTCGAGGATATCGTACAATCTCCACTGATGCAGCTCAGATTATAGCTATCATCGAACCTTTGGCTCTCACTGGTTTATATTAAGAATTTGAGACATGAACGTGAATGTGCGTCTTATCTGTCTCACTTAAAACTACAAATCCCGGAGCATCCTACCACAGCAGGACACCCATCAAGTTTTGTAACCTGTTTTAAAGGAAATATGTAATTTTCATGATTATTACATATATACAGACGGTTCACGTTACCAATTTGAAGATAATATATCTGCAGTAGGATGTGCTTTTGTTGTTTATGAAAACCAAACGGAACTAACTTACTCAATGTTTAAATTGTCATCTGAATGTTCTGTATTCCAGTCGGAGCTCTTAGCAATTAAAGAAGCTATAAAATGGTGTACTGTTAATAGGAACATTGCCCGTATTCTTAGTGATTCACAATCAGCTCTACTAGCTATTAATGATAAATACAATTTAAATTCATTAGCACATGAAATCAGAACCTTGCTTCCAAACCATCCAGGACATATTTGCATGGGATGGCTTAAAGGACACAGTGGAATTTTAGGTAACGAGAGAGCTGATTGCTTGGCTAAGAAGGCTGCAGAATCCAATCTTCCTGTGACATACACTTTATGTCCTATTTCTACTGTAAGGAGAATAATACATCAACATATTCTTGAAGAATGGAACCAACAATGGCTAACAACTCCAAATGGAAGTTTAACAAAAACATTATTTTTCCATAGTGTATATGACAGAGGAAAATGTGAAACTCTTGTACCAAATTTTGTTTTGACACAATTTTTAAGTGCTCATGGTAAATTTGGTGAATACTTATCACGCTTTCACTTAACATCCAACCCCGAGTGCATGTGTGGTGAAGAATTTCAAACTGTAGTTCATCTCCTTTTCTGTTGTCTCATTTTCTGGAGAGAAAGACAAGAATTAATATTCAAGCTAGACTCTCTAGGAACTGAATTTTCTGCTCCGCTCACATCTTTGCTAATGAAGCCACAACAGTATAAGTACTTCATGATGTTTATAAACTCAGTGTTTAAACGCCTGAAATAGTTTAAATTAATATGCATCAGATTAAAATATATTTTCTTCCTTCTAGTATTTAAAATATTTTTCGTTAAAATTGTGTATTTTTATGTATCAACTCTAAACCTAATATACCACTGTGTAATATAGGGTTCATAAATCTGGATAAATAAAAAAAAATACTGAAGTCAAAGAGTGAAGTCCAAATGCATACCCCTCTGCTGGTAGTCATACATTCACGATGTAGAAAATTGATATTCAATATGTTACACTTTGTAAAGAAACGTAAAGGTCCAATTATTTCGTTATATATTGCTAAAAATGATCAGCAACACAGTAGGAAAAAGTGAACCTATATAATGAAAGGTTCAAAATTGAAAGCGTACGAGAGAAAAACATTCCTTACATGATAAACATCGCTCATATCCAAAGAGATTGCAACTCCATAAGACTGAAAAAATTGTGCGCAGTACTTTTCTCAGATTTTATGAACAAAGAAGATAAATTTCTACAATGTGTAAACTCATGGATGCTGTTAAAGAAAAAATCCCTTTTGAAGGTAGAAGAACATATTCTATAGAAAACTTAAAGGCATGAGAAATCGCTTTCGCAAGAAGAAGAAGAATATGGGTGTTTTTACGTACTCTATGCTGATGTTTTGATGGTCAGACTGTACTGCGCTATATTCCCGCTTTCTCTGGCCTCTCAAAACCGATCCATGCTTCACCAGCCATCTTCCATAACAATTGATTTCATTGGCCAGACAGGAAATAGTTACATAAAAAATATGGGTGTTATTTATCTATTTGCCCGCCTCGGTACCATAGATGGTAGCGTGTCTGCCTCACGTTCAAGAGGTCTCCAGTTCGAATCTCCTTCAGGATGAGTTACCTGGATAACGTTTTTTCCGGGGTTTTCTTTTATCCCTCAAGACCAATGTCAGGTAACTCTAAGCTCCGTGAACCCTGGATTCATTTGAGCATCATTTCACCCAATTCATTCACCGTCCGATATGACTTAACGTTGGAGGACGTAAATTAAAAAAAAAATCTGTAGTTTATGAATTTATCTGAAGCACGGAAACAATGCTGTAACCGTGCGCTTCCTCCGATTCTCTGGCCCTCTAATTTCACTTTCTGGAAGAGGGCAACTGATAGAACCATAGAAACAAGGAATTAAATCCCCTCTCCGAACCGAACCGGATAGCTCTGGCGGTTTCGTTTGCTTTCGATTATCATGGCCGACCTGCCTGACCCATGGAGGGGTTTTTCGAGTCTCCAGACTTATGCTGAGTGGATTAACTACATCCTCCGATTTTCATGTACCTCCTTCTCATCTCCATTTTCATTTCATATCATCTCTCATCTGCTGGTCTCCTTTAGGGCAGAAGTATGGCAGGATGATAAGTTCTGTATAAAAACTTCCTCATTTTGTAGGACAGTTGCAGATCTCTGAACCAGATCTCGTGGTGGGGTTATTTACGAACCTCAGAAGGTGGGATGTCCATTGTCCTTCTGCATTGTCATGGCTCCTTGGAACGGCCAACCTCTGGCTACCCTTCCCTCATCCTTCCTCCCTGGAAGTGCCAGCAATTAGCGGTGTAGGTGTAATAGATCTAATTTGGGTCTCCGTGCCAAATCCCCTCCGCAAAATAGTTCAGTTCATGGAAATTAATTATTCTTTCACACTGGCCGTGTGTAGGCTAAAGTATGGAAAAATACAGTGAGACTGAAAAATTCAAATCCATAGCCGGGATTTGAACCACGAATCTTCTGGTTGCCGTCCAGCCTCTCTAACCCTTCAGCTACTATGGCCAACGCGCCGACACGACATTAAATTAACTGACTCGTGTTTTTTCCGGTAAACCACATAGTAGTTCTCCTAAGTTCCTAAGTGGTTTACTGGGAAAAAACACGAGTCAGTTGAAGAATTTAATGTTGTGTCGGCGCGTTGGCCATAGTAGCTCAAGGGTTAGAGCGGCTGAACAGCAGCCAAAAGATCCGTGGTTCAAATCCCGGCTACGGCATTGAACTTTTCAGTCTGACTCTATCTTTCCATAGTCCAGTTCAGTCAAATCCTCCCTAGAACCTGATGATGTCTCATACCTCATGGGGATATGATAGAGAGACAGAGAAAGTCACGGAATATAAAGAAAGCAACACAGATTTAGCTATATTGCCAAGGAAATAAAATTAGAAGCAAGTTTTAAGAAAAAAGACGAGAAGTCAACTTAGAAACTCACATAGCACTTGCACACTTCGAAAAAGCATTTGATTCTATAAAGGGAAATAGATTATGGAATGTAATGGACAATGGGGGATATCCCTCTCATATAGTAGAAATAATAATAAAATATAGAGAGGCACAACATTTATCATAAATGCATGCACGATAAAAACAGAAGAAATAACAGTAAACCAAGGAGTACAAAAGCGATGTAGCCTTTCTCCCACACTATTTAATATATACTTGGACGATTTGATAAAAACTTGGAAAAACAAACAAGTGAATGAAGGAATACAACTAAATATAAATAAAAACTTAAATCTGATACTCCATGCTGATGATGGAGGAATAATACAAGACAATGCAGAAAGTCTTCAACGTTTTATGTATACTATGTATTTACTGGGAAAGAAATACAATCTAAATATATCCACAAAGAAAATGGAAATAATGGCACATCGAGGAAAATATCCTGTACGATCAAAAACAAATGCCTGGAACAGCTTTCGTATTTCAGCTGTTTGGGCAGTGATGTAAGCTTTGATTTAGACAAACACATTGTAAACAAAATAAAGAAATTTCAGCAGATATGTGGAACTATAGCAAAGCATGGAAAGAAATAAAGTTAAAATTTTAAAAAACGATGGCAGTTCCAATGCTGATGTACGGAAGTGAGTCCTCGATATTAAAAGAAAGAGAAGATACAGGCAAGAGAAATGATGTTCTTAAAAGAGTTAAAGAATGTACTAGACGAGATTTAATCAGAAGTGAAACAATTCGAGAGGAACTAGGCATATATAAATACCACGAAGAAATAGAAGAAAATATAAGAACTGGAAAGAACATATAAATAGAATGGACGAAGAAAGAGTACCAGTTTTAATAGGAAGATATAATGCTCGTGGAGGAAGAGAAGCACGAGGTCTGTTCAATAAAGAATGGCCACAATTCTCTCTCTCTCTCACTCTTTTTTTTGACAATGTACCTTTACTCATCCTCATAACTTTTATCGTCCTTCTCAAAATAGTCTCCCCTGAATACGATGCACTTTTCCCAGCGTTTCTGCCAGTCTTCAAAGACATGCTGGAGGACATTTTTTGAGAGATCCTTCAAAATCGCCTCCGCAGCCTTCACCATTGCTACTGATGATAGTTAATGCCTCCCACGAAGGCGCTTCTTCACGTTAGGGAATATAAAAAGTCACATGGGGCTAAATTCCGACTTTAGGAAGGGTAATGGATGCACTTCACTTTGATTTTTGCAAGATATCCAGCAACAACATTGGCAATACGCGGCCGAGCATTGTCGTCGTGCAGCACCCAGCCTGCTTCATTGAAATGCGGTCTTTTGCGCCTGATATTAAGTTGCAATGTTTTCAGGACATTCCTGTAGTATTGTCCAGTTACTGATGTGTGTGCAGGTACAACATGCTGATAAACCATTCCATGAATATGAAAGAATGAGATGACCATAACTTTCACAGCAGAAGCAACCACTTTTGCTTATTTTGGGGGTTGGTGATGAAGGAGATTTCCACACTGAGCTTTGCTGTATGCTCTCAGGATCAATATGATATAGCCAAGTTCCATCAGCAGTGATTACGTTTGAAAAAACTCCGGATCTTCCTCTAATTCAACTTTAACGGCATGTGAATGTCCTTTTGTTCGGAAATCAACAGTCTTGTAACCCATCGCGCACAAACACGTCTCATGTGTAATGTTTGTGTCACCAACGTGTGGGTGGCACCCAATGAAATGTTCAGTATTTCAGAAAGTGATCTTATGGTAATTCGTCGATCCTCTCTCACAATGGCAGCAGCAGTGTTGATTTTTTCTTCCGTAAGAGCAGTAACTGGAATACCGGCTCCACCTTCCTTTGAAATTGATTGTCTTCCGTCTTTAAACATTTTAAACCACCATCGAGCTGTGCTGTAGGGAGGAACAGATTCTTCATAGGCCTCCTGTAACATTGTATAGGCCTCAACTGAAGATTTGTTTAGACGAAAGCAGAATTTCAAAGCCGCATATTGTTCCTCGTGTGTTACCTTCATTTCAGCGGTAGGCGATGCTGAACTTGCCTGGTTCTCACAGATGGGAAGCAGGAGTACGATAAATGAAGCTACTACGGCGTGTTTGTTTCACATTTAGCTAACAGAATATTAAGATTGAATTTTAGTGCGAAAAATTATGACCGTAGAAATTATGACCATTCTTTATTGAACAGCCCTCGTATGACGCCCTAGAAAAAGATGGGAATATCTGATAGAATGCGAAGACGGAACAGGCAGAAATGGCTAATCACTGAAGTGAAGAAAAAGAATAAGTTTTAAGTGTTACGATATGAGCTACCCCGCTGTGTTTATATTTCATTAGGGTAATGCAATGTGGTCTGACAGTAACATCGACAACACGACCATGCTGCCTCTTTTTCACCTGTGCATACTGACATGAAGTACACCAGGAGGTAGGGTGAAAGGAAACAGAAAGTAGCACATTTGGAATCCCTGATTTAGCAGAGGGCAGTGTTAAAACTGAGTGACTTGAGAAAGTCCAGCCAAAGGTATTAAACAGCAAGCCATAGAAACGAAACCGGCACCTCTACAAGAAGGCCACAAACGCTACGGCCTACGCCATCTATAAGCATTAACAATAAAACTGCAATTAGGAATTCTTTTCACCAGATATCTCGAAAGGAATGTTTGTGTATCAGAAGAGATTTGGTGTCGGTCTGCTCTAATCTTATTACGTATGGAGCTGTTGGCGACGCTGCACTATGATGACCGTGTGAAGGGACTTACTCCACTTAAGGGACCAGGTCAGCCACAGATATTGTTTCAAGTGCCTCAAGTGCCCTAGAGCAGGGCCGACTTGACTTTTCACTCTCGAGAACACCACTTCCACGTGAACTCGTCACATTCTGCGTCTCCAAAGAGATTCAGCGCCAGCACTACTTCCTCATCAATGCTTCAGAATAGTTTTAATTTCTGTGAACTGCATTTTGTATTTGATGCCACCCAGGATATTTCCAGTTCAATTATTAGTTACTCTATTGGTTCTGACAGTAAACAGAGAGTGCTGTATTCCTCCCAAATATTCCATGTCGATATTTCATTGTAAATATACGTTTTGAGAGTCCCTGAATCCAGAAGGAACTCCAAATGTGTAACTAAAGTTAAAACAGGAGCTTAAACACTGAATTTTTTATTTAAGATCTGCAGATACTGAAGATGTATTACAAATAGCTTTGTACCAACTCGACAAAACAATGTCAAAGTATAATTTTATCATGTCAGCAGAGGAAACGAAAGTGATGACTTTTATTGGTAAATACCCAACACGGTCCAAAAGGGTCCTCAAAAACAAAACACTAGAACAAGTTAAATATTTTAATTACTTAGGAAGTGGCATTTCCTTTGAATGTGACAGAGATTCAAAACAAAAGATCTATAAATTTCAAAACATATGTGGCACTATAAAATGAACATTGAAAAACAAAAGAAGAAGAGATACCATATGAAAGTTTTATTTCGGGACCGCCAGCTTGGGACATTTGGATCTCGGCTGCTGGGCTTGTTGCCGTCCCGCATTAAGAGAGCGGGTTCGTTGTCCTGGCCTGTCGGGGGAAGTCTCTATCCAAGTAAACTGTAGGGACCCTGCCCTCTGTACTGTCGTGGCTCCTTGGGTCCGCCACTCTGTATCCTCTCGACTCATCCTTCCTCCCGCGGTCGCCCCCACTTGGGGGCATAGGAACAATGGGCCCAGCGTGGTGGCCTACGTACCGATTCCCCACCGTAATGAAATCCCAATCCCTGCTACACACGCCTCTTCACTTCCTTTACTTGAACTTGAAAAGGCAATTCTGAGACATATTGCTCAGCATATACCACAGGAACAAGCACGGGGTAAACGTCACACAGATCTACTAATTTGAAGTGAACTTAAAACAGTTATAATAAGGACAGTCACTAGATTGCAACCTCAATACACGTTTCCTATGCTTTGTGTCTTTGTTATATAAACTAAAAATGCTCTACATGTCTATAGAATGTTTTCAATAAATTAAAAAAGAAGCATTCGCGTTATACTCCATCTTGACCTTGATCCTGCATAAATTTAAAAGCCAATTTTTCACTAGTTTTAGAATACTGCGTTACGTTGTTTTCGACGTTTGCATATTTCATGGTCGTGCTGTTTATCTGACGTCATTCATATTCTGTGCCCAACTAACTTGTATCGCGTGCGAGTGCACATTAGTTTTCTTATGTAGGAATTCATAATTTCACTTTTCCTCCATAAGATCTTAAAAGGTTTCTGATTTGTCTCTTGCTAAAATATCATTGCCTTTTTCCACATGGAACCTACAAAGACTTATATAATTAAACTCGACTAACATGAATTAGATAGAAAATTAAGCATCTACAATAATACCTTATGCAAGTGAGTGAAAATTCGCACAATTTTGCAAGAGGAACCTTCATTCATTCGCTTCGAGTTGTAGCTGATATTTTATGTTGCTGTGGTATATACTAGCATGTGTTTCGGTGTGATGGTATGGATGCAACATTCAAAACATCCATAGGGTAAACAAAAAATCACTTTCCTTATAAAATACTATTGCTTGCATTAACTTTCTTTTAAACAAATGACTGGCAGACATTCTTGTTATGCTAAACAAATGAGTAGCAGTGTAATATAAATTTCTGTAACCGTCGCTGAATACGGACATGTGTAAGTGTGTGTCCGAAATAGTGCAGATCTTTTATGAATGCATTTAGTATTCATGATTTGCGTGTGTCCGCAAGTACAGACGTGTGCAAATTATTAGACTCAATGGTGAAATTTTTAACATATACCGTTTATTTTCTATTTATTTAACACAAATCATATTACAAAATATTTTTGTCAACTCTTAGTATTTTGTATGCATTCCTTTAGCCTTTATTACCATTTTGATGCGTTTAGGCATGCTTTCTACAAGGATGGGGCACTTTTTCTTTATTTCTTCTTCTCTGTGCCAAATGTTTATTAGGCCCTCAATAAGCTGAACTATTGCTGTTATTTTCAATTTTTTCAGTCTCTTTAACAATACCCCACAGATCCTCTATTGGATTTAAATAAGGGCTATTTCCCGGCCATGGTAATACTTTTACATTGTTTTCTTTGAGGAACTGGGTTACAGATTTTGCTCTATGGCAGGGAGCACTGTCGTGCAGGAACACAAAATCACCATTTGAAAACCATTCTTTAGTTTGTGGAAATAGTCTTTGTTTCTAATACAATTTTATACTGTATCTGCTCCATAGATCCCACAAGTATGTATAATCTTCCAGGTCCATGGACAGACATACAGCTCCAGACCGTTTTTGATGTTGGGTGCTCTACTCTTTGATCGACCCACTTGAAGGGAAAATGCTTCTTTATCTGTCCTTCTCACATATTGGCTGCTCTCTTCACAATACTTCATCCATGGATTCATCTGAGAAAATTACCCGAACAAATAAAAACTTCTGTTAATATTAAACAGTTTTAAAATTTATCAAAGATAGTATAACAAAACCAGCAATGGGAGAAACAATGTTTAGGCTGTTTATTTTATTTCCATAAAACTTATATGTACATATTTTAATTTTATGTTATATTCAATTTTCATACTATTTACCTTTCTCCAAAATTCCACTGGATGTATCTACAGCTCTTTGGCCTATTATAAAAGTTTTTTTTTGACAGTGCAGGTGTCAGTTTAGCCTTTTTACGAGGCCTGCGTTCTGGTAAACCTGCTTCACATAATCTTCTGCGAACTACTGAGGCTGATATTTGCACCGTACTGCTTTAGTTGATTACTGAGATCAATGCTGGTTGCTCTTCTATTTTGTTTTGCCACCTGCACAAGTTTACTTTGCATCCTTGGTGACAGCTTTCTTTTCCTCCCGCATTTTCCATCCCTTTGTAAGGTCAACGTCTCATCGAATGTTAAAGCTTGATTAATGCGACTAACACAAATACACAAGTGTGAAATACACAATTTGTTATTTATATACCTTTCACGTTGTAAATAAAGAGTTTCCTTCAAAAGACTCTCAGTCACATCTACTTTCTTTGGGGATAAGTCAGCAGTTTTACTCATAACCTTACTTTTGAATCAATATGAATGCTAAGGATAAGATACACGATGTTACCTGGCTTGAGATCAATTAATAATAAATACTGAAGATATATTAGCCATAAAACACAAAGGCAAATGTTAACAATCTTCAGTTACTATGTTAACCAAATGAAAGCAATATCACCAAACAGTTGGATAAACAGACTTGAAGAAAATAGCAGCTCTTGATTCAGAGCTACCACCATATTACTATAAGTAAAAGAAAAAATTCCCTAGCTATTATTAAGAGATAAATTTCGATGAATATGCTTCATATTAGAGCAATGAAAAGAATTACGACAAATTGAAATGGGTTACGGCGGTAAATAACTATTATTTTGAATGTTAAACTGAAACAAAGTAAAAAAAAACATGAATGAGTGTAATAATTTGCACACGTCTGTATAATAAATAGCTAATGCATCAGGCATTCTTTAAGAACGGAAAACTTTATGATTACTTGTAAAGAATAGGAGAAAGTTGATTCAATAATTTTAATTGCAAACTGAACTGTATCGACTAAAAAAAGAATTATTTTGTAAAGTGTTCAGAATAATTTCAAAATATTTTGTTATGATTAAAGCATCAGTTTGCAAAGGAAATAAATCGAATAATGAGTAATTATTTCACTATCCGAAAATATTATATTATTTCTCCGTTCCGAGTCTGCGACCCTGAGTGCAAAGATCATCGCTCGAAGGCAGCCGTGTTGAGAATCACATCATCAAACACCTTAATCGCCCAAAATAAACTGCCGCAGAGTGAACTATAAGCTATGCAAGAATGAGAATCAAACTACCTAAAAGGTATATAAATATAAACCATAAATATTACGTTTTAAATTGCTTTAAACTTTGCTGCCTTTGGACTTCTCTGTTGACACGTGCTGAGCCTTTTGACTTGTCGTTGTCATTGGTAAAAGCTTGTTAATTTTCATACATTCGTGATGCAGTTTGGTTCCCTAACACGTATCTGGAAGTATATCGTGCTATGGCGAGCCAAGAGCTCACGCAGCCCAAAGCATTATATTTTTACACTGGGAAATAGCACCATGAATCAATACAGAAAGAGAAATTAATCTTTTAGTGTGTACAGTGACTAGTTCTCGGGAAGTTTCCACTCAACCGCCCACTATCCCACCATGGATTAGTAAAGAAGCCGCACTTTTTAAAAGGGTACCACAACAAAATATTGACAGAACTAATTGTCTTGAAAAGCAAATAGTGCTACGTTATTTTGTTGATGTCAATACCAATAGCAATATGCAATTTTGCAGAGTACAAATCCTTTCAGACTAGTCTGAGTAAATAATTTATGCTTACTCTAATAAACCGAGCTGGATGCCTTAGACGTTTACGTCTATGGCCGGCAATCGAGTGGGTCGGATTCGATTCCCGTGGCCGACACACTTGGCCCATAGGTTTTAAGGGCATTTCCGGGTTCACCAGGCGAATGCTGGTTAAGTTACTCCCGAATTTCCTCTCGCTCCACTTCACCTCCATTATCATTTCACTTCATCATCACTCTGCCTAAGTAGCATAGATGGTAGCGTGTTTGCCTCACTTCAAGAGCTTCCGAGCTCGAACCTCGGTCAGGGTGAGTCATCTGGATAAGGTTTTTCTGGGGTTTTCCCTTATCCTGAAAGACGAATTGTGGTTAACTCTAAGCTCTATGGACTGGGCAATCTGAATATCACTTCCCAATTTAATTTATGATCCGAGAGACTTCAGGGTAGAAGTGTCGACGCTTCATGGCAGGATGACATGTTCCTCGTAAATCTTAGTCTTCCGGTAGAACAGTCTCCGGTCTCCGAACCGGCCTAGGGGCCGCTTCAAGACGACGGTGGGAGGAATGCAGTTTAATGAAGCCTGTCGAGAGTTTTTCGAGATCTGGCGTGACAGTCTCTGGTCTCCGAGCCTGCTTGGTGGGTCGAGGCGGGAGGCATTCCGTTGCACCACACTGCCAGGTGTTTTTCAGCTCCAGCAATGTGGCCTCTAGCCTTCGTGCCAGTCTGATGAACTGTTTCGGGGCCACATAGGAGAGTTGACGGCTGTACCACACTGCCAGGTGCTTTTGAGCTCCATGATGGTGGCCTCTGGCTTTAGTGCTAGCCTGATGAACTGTTTCGGGGCCACGTAGGAGAGTTGACGGCTGTACCACACTGCCAGGTGCTTTTGAGCGCCGGGATGGTGGCCTCCGGCTTTAGTGCCAGCCTGATGAACTATTTCAGGGCCACGTAGGAGAGTTGACGGCTATACCACACTGCCAGGTGTTTTTGAGCTCCGGGATGTGGCATCCGACTTTAGTGCCAGCCTGATGAACTGTTTCGGGGCCACGTAGGAGAGTTGACGGCTGTACTTCACTGCCAGGTGCTTTTGAGTTCCGGGATGGTGGCCTGCAGCTTTAGTGCCAGCCTGATGAACTGTTTCGGGGCCACGTAGGAGAGTTGACGGCTGTACCGCACTGCCAGGTGCTTTTGAGCTCCGGGATGGTGGCCTCCGGCTTTAGTGCCAGCCTGATGAACTGTTTCGGGGCCACGTAGGAGAGTTGACGGCTGTACCACACTGCCAGGTGCTTTTGAGCTCCGGGATGGTGGCCTCCGGCTTTAGTGCCAGCCTGATGAACTGTTTCGGGGCCACGTAGGAGAGTTGACGGCTGTACCACATTGCCAGGTGCTTTTGAGCTCCGGCATGGTGGCTCCCGCTCATCGTGCCGGCCTGATGTACTTGTTTGAGTCCAGAGGTTCTACTCCCGTTAGTCTTGAACCCGTAGGAACAAGACCCGGGCCTCTTTCAACCAGGGAGTTATCCGAGCTGTCCCAAAGGGTGCTCGGCGTCCTCCGTGGGGCTTTCCATAGGACAAGACCTGGGTAATAAACAAGCCCCCATCTGGTCCTAGGAAACAAGACGGGATGTAAGTGGGTACGCCACTTACCCGTGCCAACATCAAAGGTGAAGGCTACCGATATGACCTCGGTGGGGCCGCCTGGCGATCTAGCACACCTTCTACTAGCTTTGCAGGCTAGTACCCGGGAGAATTAATGGCTTCCCTCAACCCTGTCCGAATACGTACCCGATTCCCACGGGTATCGGGAGCACACTAGCCCCTCGAGACCAACCCAATCCGAACAACTCCCAGAGGGAGGGGCTAAGATGTTCGGCCCGAGGTTCCTCTAGTAACGTCAGAGGTACCACGAATGCTAAGGTTCCGCAGCGTCAGCACCGCGGCAGCTGAAAGGGACGGATCTGCTCCCCTACGGTAAAGCCTGATGTACTGTTTCTGGGCCACGTAGGACAGTTGACGGCTGTACCACACTGCCAGGTGCTATTGAGCTCCGGCATGGTGGCCCCCAGTCTTGGAGCCAGCCTGATGAACTGTTTCGGGGCCAGGTAGGAAAGCTGCCGGTTGTACTGGACTGCCAGGGAATGCTGTACACTCCCGTAACTTCACAACCTATCCGGCAGAATCAGCAGAATTCCCGCCAAGTACAACATCAGGACCATCCACCTCCGAAGATTAAACATCTGTTGAGACCAGTGAAAGAGAAACTAGACTTCCAAGTTCCCGGAGTGTGCCGCATTCCACGTGAATGTGTGACACTGTATATAGGACAAACCGAAAGGACCATCCCTACCAGAATAAGCGAGCATGAACGGTGCATTCGTGTAATGCAACCTGAAGTGTCTGGGCTGGCAGAGCATTGTTTTGATAACGACCATAGAGCCAACTTTCGGGAGACGACCATCTTGGCAATATGCAACAGTTTGGCTTTGGCCATTTCCTCTGAAAGGAGCACGCTTAATCGTTATGCTGGATTTCAGTTCGGTACCTCTTGGAAACCGGCCTTAAAAATGGAAATCCGTCGACTTAAGCAACAAAAATCAATACAGCTTAAACATCAAGTAAAGTTGTTACGTTTCTTTGACCTAATTAACCTTCTATAGTCACGCCATCTCCTGACCTGGCATTTAATTTACTGAAAACAGTCATTTGTTCTGTGATGCGAATTTTGAGAGTGTTTCGTCTTTGTTTATATTTGTGTTATAACATTTAATAAATATCCTGATGATGGGAAAGATGCACACTCCCGAAGCGTCTATTTGTAATCGTCTTTTCACCTGGCTTGCTGCCCGAGAAGATATTGAGCATATTGTCACCCAATTATCGGAAAGCACGATCAACTGACAGCTTAGTAGGGGACCGGAGGCATTCAGCCCACGCCTACACATTCATCTCATGTCACTAACTGAGGGGATGATTAGGGAAGTGTCACTGGTCGCTGGCCGCCTCTTTCCCCTCCCCCCTGGCGTCTGGAACATTCGGAACTGCGAGACTTCTAGAAACAGCGATCTCTCTATATAAGGCCTGCAGTTGGCGAGTCAGTTCAGTTCTTGGCGAGCAGCCGTGAGGAGCGCCGAGTGAGAGAACGGACTGGAAGACTGTGTACGTGCATCGGAGGAGTTGTACGTAATTGCGAGTGCAGAGTGGACCTGTGACAGACGAACTAGTGAATTGTAATTGTGTGCGCTACGTAATTCTATCTGGCAAGTGTTTCAACAGTAATCCGGTGGAAATAAAGAATATTTTGAGTAGGTGCAATTGGAGTTTTAATTTAACGAACCCACAAAGTCACAATATTTATCACCAGGAAAGGTTCAGGTCTTATTTATATATTACGTACTTATTTTGTTCAGTGACTTACTTTAAGATTTACTTTTGTTTTTACGAGTTTTTCAATAAATATAGTTATTTTAAATGGGAAGTTGTCACTAGTGTTTTAAATCCTGGACATGCAAAGCCATCACAAAGATTTTGGAAGATGTGACTACTCCTTAAGGGTATGTATGACTGAAATTTTCAAATTCTGAACTAATAATGCTAGCTTTTTCAAATTTACACCATAGATGTAGTATAATGTAAACATGTTACAACCTAAATTTAAACCGTTTTTCTCCAGCAGTTTAGAAATTATGATAAATTTTGTATGTTTTTTGTTGCGTCACTAAAAAAGTCCCTTGCGACAAAATATTTTGAATTTTGGTCTAATATTTTAACCCTATGTTCATAATACACATACTTTTTGAAATTGCTCTGGGTTTTTCTGTGTCTCCTTTAGTTTAGGTCACAAATTTTTTTTAATTTGCAAATATTCTTTTTTTGTCTAAAAAAACTGCAAGTTTTGTGTTTGAAAATTAAAAATATATCCTTATATACATTTCACAATAAAACCTAGGGCAATTTTCATTCCTCATGATATTCCTGAACCTGTGTAGGAAATTTCATGAATGTAGTACAAAAACTGCATCGCAAGGAGCATTTTACAGGAAGAAAAATGCTGAAAATATGAACATTGAGAAAATAGCGATTAAAGATTTGATTGCATAACTCACATTAAAATCCACCAGGCTGATAGGTTGGACCCTCAGATTTCTTTTTCCTCTCCTCTGTTGCTGCTTTTTCCACCTTTTTCTTCTTTAGATGTTGCTTTTCTTCTGCACAACTTCGCTTCTTGCTTTGCAGGATACGAGTCTGATCTCGCTGCACTGAAGTTTTCCTTGCTGAGTCTACTACACTTTCACCTCTGATATTTTGCTGCAGCTCCAATGACTTAAGACTACCCATGTTAAACTCACTGATGCTTTTAATAACAACAAGATGAAATTTTTGTTTTGATATGAAAACTTCCTTTGGGCACTTATTCCGTATGACAAGATGCAAAGATTCATTGGCATTCTGTGTTTTTCCTGTTTTGCACCTCTCTAGTAATGTTGTAGAAGCCAGCCTCTGATATATTGGCAACATTTTAGGAACTATTTTGTCTGAAAGCCTTATTTTTCTTTTCTTGAATTGAAAATTTAAGAACGGAAAACAGACAAAGAATGTGGATGTAGGCAAAAGAGGGCGTGACTCTGACAGAGTTTAAAGGACACCGACATTTAAATAAGCATTTAAAAATGGCGTTCGGAGGCAAATTATGCATTTTTCACATTCGGGAATGTCTAAATTACTTTATAGAATTAAAATAAAAAAGTCGTTATTTTCACGATTTTCATGAAATTTCAGTCATACATACCCTTAAACCCACTGTACTCTCATTGCAACAATAAGCAAATATGTCATGGAACTATTTCTAGAAGTGGTTATCTGGTATAGCATTTGTAAGAATATTTTGTAGTAGAGTGCAAGACATCAGAGTGTAGTGTTACTGGACTAATGACAGCGTTAATCCTCTTGTCACATGGTCTGGTTCTAATCGGCACTCCTATCGCTATTTATGAGAACTGTCCCTCAACAAGGACACGGGGAGTAAAAAGTGACTGGCGATAACACGCACGCTTAAATTGAAGTTCAGTGTCGAGGCAACAGACCAAACACTCTTGCCATATTAATCTTCTAGTGAAGTACTAGCCTTTTGCAGTTTCGACTTGAAACATCCTTGGCAAGAACTGATCATTCCGGTGCCGAATGTAAAGGTAAAGGTAGAGGCATATACTATTATTAATGGTAAATGACTGTGATTGACGTTCGTACAACCCCGCGGCCATCTCAAAACGCTGTTGGCACACTACATAAAGTACTTGTTGGCTGCCCTCGTAGCTCAGTCGGTAGAGCACCTGCCTGCCGTGCTAGGGGTCCCGGGTTCGATTCCCGGCGGTGGGGTGGGGATGGGGATTTTTCTCCGACCAAGATAATTTCCCATCTTCCCCAGAGTCTGGAAGTATGAATGAGAGTGTGAATGTGTGCGTGATGTAATGATTAAAAACCAAAAAGATAACGAGTTAACACCTTCTGTATGTTCCAAAGGAGAACGGCCGCCGATAACGGCCATAGTAGTTAAAGGCGGGGTATAAATGGAACAAGCGCAAAAAAAAGTACTTGTGAACATGTCTGCCTCAGTTAAATAGGTACGGAGTTCGTATCTCGGGGTTTCCCCTTATCTTCTTCATAGCCCGCTCACATTCCTTTAAGCCTCGGTACTCGCCAGCTGGATTGTTATGACTAAAACTTACAGATTTCTCCACTACCCACCGTATGGCGCTGGCTGGTGACCCCTCTGCAAACCTCTTCCAACGGACAGCTGCAATGTGTTGACATAATATTTACCACTGAATTTCCCTCCCACGGTCTCCACATTGTGACACACAACGAATTGCTGCTCGTATTGAAACAGAACAACTGGAAGTTGGAACTTTGGCAACTAAGACTCCACGTGGAGTAGACATGCGACTGTCACTTCGAGAAAATCAGGGTTGCTATTGGTCCTCAACGACAGTGTTCCATTTCTGAAGTATGGAGATAGATTTATTACGGTCATTAGTGGGTGGGAAGGTCAGGTCCCTTGCGGTCCCTTTGAGTGGGAACTGCACACACGTTAACAAAACAGACTTTACCACGCGTGCTAAGGGTCCGCAGCACCCGCACCACGGTAGCTGAATGGGACGGATCCCCTCCCCTACGGGGCCAAGGAGCCACAACAGAGTAGAGGGCAGGTTCCGTACAGTTTACTTAGATAGATACTTCCTTCACAGGCCAGGACAACTGACACGCTTCCCTAGAGTATGACGGCAACGAACCCAGCAGCCAAGCCCCAAAGGTCACTCGCTGATGGTCCCGAAATGGTCCCAGCAGAGGAGCGGAGACCGGTAACCGAACTACCGTAGTAGGAAGTAGTTTTCCTCAGAGCATGCCCTCCTGTCTTGCACCGCCGAGACTCCCGCCGACACTTCTACCCTGATAGAGACCACTAGAGAGAGAGAGAGAGAGAGAGAGAGAGAGAGAGAGAGAGAGAGAGAGAGAGAGAGAGAGAGAGATGGTGTGGAATAATAATGGAGATGAAATGGATGGAGAGGAAATTCAGGGGATGCAATGGTGTATTTGCTCTGGAGGTGAAAAAAAACCTCTTGAATGTGTTTATTTGTTTTTCTTTTGTAGATTAGTTTAATTGCATTGCATCTTCATTGCATCTTCATTATCATTTCACATCATCTCTCATCTGGTGGTCTCTTTCAGGCTAGAATTGTCGGCGGAGACTCGGCAGTGCATGGCGGGATGATAGGCCATGAGGAAAACTACTTCCTACGCAGTATTTGTAATGTTTTAATTAAGAAAGGTAAAGAATCAAAAAACTATAAATAATATTAGTAAGGGGACTAGGTCCCCCTGCGAAAAATAGTGCGGGGATGGCGTACATCCGCGTTCCCCCTCCACTACGGCCATGGTAGGGACGCTGCCCTATGCACTGTCCTGACTTCTTGGGACGACTATTCTCTCTCACCTCTCAGGTCATCCTTCCTCTCAGGTAAGCTCCAGTTTTGTATAAGTTAAGATTGCCGTGCCGATAAAAGCCAGCTCCATTGAGCTGTTTCGAGACCTACCACAAAGCACGTTCTGGGTTCAGTAGTACGACGTGTATGCCTGGGGCTATACATTTACCACCTCGCGAGCTCTCGTGTGATTTAGCCTTTTAAGACATTTTTAAACATTTGCTGAATGTTTTAGTATTTCTATATCAATGGCAAAAGCTATTATGCATGTTAATTGAGATGCACAAGACATACTTTAAGTAAAATTGTAAATAAAGCGGTGTTTAATAATATTTCCGTTTTGACTGTACGGGTCCGTGATGGATGAGGCGTGTCTCTAATTGTTTCCTAATTTTTGGCAGCCAACTCCTTCTCTAAGTATAAGAATCCGCCATTTTCCTTTTAGCTGACGTTAATGTACTCATATGAAAGGTCCATTTTTTCGGAGGCTTTTACTGACTTACTTTTGTCACGAATACTCTAATAAAAAGTTTGTAAAATCGCCAGGGAATCGGAATTCGCTCTCAGTAAAGGAGTCCTATATTCTTGAGATCCTTCTTTCTATGAACGTCAGGCAATAAACTTTAGTAAAGCGCAAAACTGGACTAAGGCCTACATGCCGTTTGATGGGTGGCCTTTCTTCCAAACAAATAAGGCGCGGATGACTCACCTGGTATAAGATATGAATTAATAATGTTATTTATAAATAGATTTATAGAATATATTTGTTTCATTTATTCAGGGTTGGTTCCTCCATAAGGTTGCAGGTTTGCGCTACACCCACTGATTCTGAATATACAACAGGTGCATTTTGCACATTAAAGCTGTGCTTGTTTGCATTGTTTTATATACAAACATGTTTCAATTACGCTTATCGTCTGTAGCTGCCCATGACCGCAGAAGTCGAAATAAACAGAGGTTAGCTGTAGGAGCCGCAGGTATGCAGCGAAGAGTTAACCTAAGATTTCGCCCAAATGTTGGCTCTCTGAAGGGGTTGCGGGAAGGTGAAGATGTGGGAGTGGCTTCTTATACATTGCTTAAATGGAGGTTTATAAACCTAGCTCCTCCTACTCTTAGCAACGGCTAGAGCGTGACCTTCAGGCTTAGCTTCTGTGTGCTCTGCTTTTCGAACACAGGGAGAATTTAATTAAATGCATGGAGGTTATTCAGAAGAGAGCTCTGTTAAACAACAACACCACACTTGTTCAGGCTTCTGGGTTTATGAACACTTTGAAAGATGATAATTTTGTATGCTGGCTTTCTTTCTCCTACAAGATCATGCCACATACAGGCATTTTGTACAGTCAGCTGCAGAAACGAGACTGCAATGCAACGTTTGCCATCACCCAGCTAAACGCATTTAAAAGGGAAGTGCAAAAGGTAAGAAATAGCGTGGATATCGAGGAACACGGAGAAACTGAAATTAAGAGGAGAAGAATAGAAGATCATGATGTGAAAAGAAGAGAAGCTCTTGAAGTATGTGACATTCTTAGAGAAGCAAAGGACAGATTTAGCTTCACGGGGCATCTGGTAGCCTCAACTTTGTTTCATCAAGAAAATTTCTAAGACATTTCCAAAGGATTCCCATAGAGAAACAATAAGGTTCTATCCTTTTATCATTGGAACAAATATTCGTAGAGAACTGACTGTAATTTATAGTCGAGAGGAATTTCGTTGAATGTCCGGCGTTTTGTGCTTGATGGACTTCATTAGGGAAAACAATTTATGTACTACATTCAGCGAATATGTCAAACTCCTCCGAGTACTGTTAACTATGCCAATGTCTACCGCTGAAGCAGAATGCTGTTTCTCAACTTTAAAAAGAATAAAAACTTTCCTTAGGAACACAATGTCACAGGACCGATTGACAGCATTAGCAATGCTTTTAATTGAGAGGGATTTTGTTATGAAGATCAGCGACTTCAACGCAAAAGTTATCAACAGATTCGCCAGGTCTAAGGAGAGTAGAACAGAGAATCTGTATAAATAGGTGAGTCATTACTACTCTGTATTTTAGTTTTCATTTGTGCACCACCAATAATTTAACCCACCAGCCGCCAATGCATTTATTATTAATAATTAAGTGAAATCTAGAAAATAGAGTAAGCCATGTGAATGGAGCCGATCTGTTTTTGTTCTTTCTGTTCTTCATTTTTTCTTCGCTCACCAGTAAGCCTAGGTGTGCAAGAAGATTACCCGCATAAGAATGCATCATGTATGTAATATCACCGCAGCCTGTTTTCGAACCGTGGCGTCATATACGAGGTACTCAGTCACCAACACAATAGCCATGCGGTCAGTTTAATGCACGACCTAACCGAGAACACAAAGATCACGCCATAAATATCAAAATGTCCAAAGCAGGATTCGAATCAGTGGCTTATTCAACGCTGCCATACCATTAATTTTTTTCTTTAAACTTTCCGAACAGCAAATCACTTTTTTCGCTTACTTTTATGTTCTACTGCATAACATATTCTTCGTGAAAGTTCGTTCTACAAGATTGGAGGCCTCTGTTAAAGGGGGAATAAATGACCAGCATTGACAAAATACATCTCTGGCCTTCTGTGTAGTCTTAGCAACTAGAATTGCCTCTATGTTCCATCCTAGACGCATTATAATACTTTGAATATTTAGTATTCTCTACTTTGTGCTGTAAGTTTCTCGTCTTTCAAAAGCACATACAAAAATATCCCTTCTGTACACCTTGGTAAACACTAGCCCTTTTTAGGAATCTACAAATTGACACCACTATAGAAGATGGTAGCTTCTATGTACTCAAATCGTTTTTGTTTTGTCTACTACGTACATAAGAGATAAAGTATTGCATTCCACCCAAAAATACGACACCGAAGATTCATAGAAAAAGTATACTTTTAAGGTCACCTGAATCCAAAACGATCATTTTTGGATAGTTTATTTTTCTACATCTTGATGATCCAGATAAAAATGTTAAGACGTTGTTTTATAATATATTTTCTCCTACATACAATACCAAAATAGGTTATAAGATGATTTAGTGCTTTTTTTTTCTTTTGAAATTTACGAGGGCTGTTCAATAATGAATGGTGATCATTTTTTACGGGCATAACTTTTTCGGAATAAAATTGAGTCTTATTATTTTATATTAGCTTAGTGCGAAACAAACACGCCGCAGTGGTTTCATCGTCGCTACTCCTGGTTCCCGCCTGTGAGAACTAGGCAAGTTCAGTATCACCTACCAATGCAATCTAGGTAACATACAGTTAAAGTTGATATTAGAGGAAGATACGGATGTTTTTTCAAACGTAATCACTGCTGATGAAACTTGGCTACATCATTTTGATCCTGAGAGCAAACACAAAACTCAGTGTGGAAATCTCGTTCATTACGAATCCCCCCCCCCCCCAGAAAAAAAGAAGCAAAAGTGGTTGCTTCTGCTGGAAAAGTTATGCTCATCCCATTCTTCGATATTCATGGAATGGTTTATCAGCATGTTGTACCTGCACACACATCAGTAGCTGGATAATACTACAGCGATGTCCTGAAAACATTGGAAGGCCATATCAGGCGCCAGATTTCCGTTAAGCAGGCTGGATGCTGCACCACGATAATACGCGGCCGCATATTGCCAACGTTGTTGCTGAATATCTTGCAAAAATCAACGTGAAGTACATCCCTCACTCTCCCTATGGTCCGGATTTAGCTCCATGTGACTTTTTTCTATACCCTAACTTGAAGAAACGACTTCGTGGGAGACATTATCCATCATTAGAAGCAGTGGTGAAGGCTGCGGAGGTGGTTTTGTAGGATCTCCCAAAAATGGTTTTCAGCATGTCTTTGAAGACTGGCAGAAACCCTGGGACAAGCACATCACATTCAAGGGAGACTATTTTGAGAAGGACCATCAAAATTATGAAGATGAGTAAAGGTACGTTGTAAAAAAAAAAATGTGACCATTGTTTATTGAACAGCCCTCGAAGAAATGCTAAAAGTTTCATTTTGATAGATTGCATAACTTTCAAGAAACATTAACATATATTGCATTGAAATTCTACGTGGAAATTACTACTCTGACCTATCAAGTATCAATTTTTTTTTTTTAAATAATTTACGTCCTCCAACGTCAAGTCATATCGGACAATGAATGAAATGGGTGAAATGATGCTCAATGAGCTCAGGGCCCATAGAGCTTAGAGTTACCTGACATTCATCTTTCGGGATAAGGGAAAACCCCGAAAAAAGGCTTATCCAGGAAACCGTTCGAGATTCAAACTCGGGACCTCTTGTACGTGAAGCAGACATGCTACCACCACGCTACCGAGGCGGGCTGTCAATCCATGTTGTTCAAGGGTGATAAGATCTATTGATTTTTCGATTTCTTCAATTGTTATGTTCATACCTTCTGTGTTTTTCTTATGCCCAAACTTTTAAATAGCTTATGCTCTAATTGTTCAAACTTGCATGTGTTCCTCTGCAGAATTATATGACGTAATAATATACGTAAATTATTACAGTGAGGTAATTAGTTATCAAGCCAAAGAAAGGTACGCTTCGCCCACATCTTAAATTGTTCACAGCTGTACACTAGTATCATGGAATGTTAACCAACGTTGTCAAGATTTAGTATACGGGTAATAAAATGTGGTCGCTGCAGGTGAATGCACGTTTGCTTTTGAGTTTGGCGGTCGGTCCCACGGAGAACTGGGTCAGACCTTACTCCTCCCGAGCACGAAGTTCATGTTACACTACAAAATGTACAAAGATTTCTCTTGTGTACACGCTACGCCATCAAATAGCAACGTGCAAGCTCAATTAACAACACCAGGGGTGCCGCATTAACGGCCGAAAGCCTTTCTGCATGAACCTCAGTTGCGGCTGAAAGGAATACATCACGCAAAAGCCTCCGTGTATCTACATCGTTTATCAATCGCACAACGTGGTGAACGTTTATGTCTGTTCGCAACACAAGTGTGATGTGTTACAGTCTTCTGTTTTATTCCTTTAATTACACTGGTCGACAAAATTTAACTTTTTTTCTTTCACAAGAATTAAAATAACAGATTCTAAAAGTATTTTTCGTGCTGAATTCAAATATATTTACAGTTTTTCCGCATCGGGCCGGAGTTTCGTGTGATATTCATTCGAATTTTTTATGATATTCCAAAAAATCCGCAACCAGCTATCTAACTCAAAATTATAACTACTGATTAGGTTAATTAATGGAAATTAATTATTCTTTCACACTGGCCGTGTGTAGGCTAAATTGTGGAAACGTTGAGTCAGACTGAAAAATTCAATGCCATAGCCGGGATTTGAACCACGGATCTTCTGGTTTCCGTCCAGCCGCACTACCATTGTGCTACTATGGCCAACGTGCCGATATGACATTAAATTCTCCAACTGACTCGTATTTTCCCGGTAAACCACATGTAGTACATGTAGTAAGTCGCCATTAAGGTAGTTGTCTCATGTGTTTATGAGAACTCCTAAGTGGTTTACCGGGAAAATACGAGTCAGTTGGAGAATTTAATGTCATATCGGCACGTTGGCCATAGTAGCACAATGGTAGTGCGGCTGGACGGAAACCAGAAGATCCGTGGTTCAAATCCCGGCTATGGCATTGAATTTTTCAGTCTGACTCAACGTTTCTATAACTACTGATTCTGACTTACCTAGACATATTTTCATATGTCTCTTTCATATCAGCGGCATGCGCTACCGGTATTAATGGAAGTTTATTGCCAATATGTAGCAGCACAGCCTTCAAACTTACTTTAGAGGAGTCTATGAACAATCGCCAATCATCTGGCCGGTGTTGAAGCCCAAGAGTTTTTATAACTGAACAAATATTGTTACAAAACACAATACCATTTTCTGCAGAGAAGTATACTTTGAAAACACTATGGCGGCTACGATATCTACTAATTCTTACATCTTTTTGGAGTAGATTCCACCCTTTGAGTCTAGAAGCTAAAACTTCCGCTTGCTGTTTAGACAGATTTAAATCGAGAATCAGGTCACTAAGGTCTTGCTGATTGGGAAAGTATGGTTCTGATGAACAGCTACTGGCTTCCTATGTAAGATCATTTTATTTTCATCTGAATCACTTGCAGTTTCAGTCAGGTCAGAACCAGAGTTATCACTTAAGGTCGTATCTGCATATACTGGTACGGGGAACTCTTCACTGTGTAAGACAGGTCTCATTGCAGATTGCAAATTCGGATACTTAACTGTATATTTTGTTTTAGATGTGATTCCTTTAATATTTGTCAAACAAAAATAACAGTCAGTTAAATGATCCTTCGGTTCCCTCCAAATCATGGGAATTGCAAATGGCATATGATGTGTACCATTTTCCACCCAGTCAGCAGTCTAACACACGAAACACAGCATGTATTTGGGGTCCAGCTCTTATCAAAATCGCCAACTTGACAGCCAAAGTAAAGATTATAAGTTTATAAAAGTAGTTTTGGAAAATAGACGATTATCACAGGATATGATAATAATGGTTTAAGACAAGGATGTAGGTTATCCCCGCTGTTATTTAACATTTATATTGACGATATTCTCAGAGAATCAAAATACGAAATACAGACAGAAATAAAAATTAATAAAAATAGTACACAAAATACACTACTGCTTTTGATTGGAGTGATTTTAAGGTAAAGTCAGAGAGGGTAAACTGCAAATAAATATGTGCAAGTTGCAAAAATTGATCAGAATTATGGTTTAAATATACCAGTAGAAAAGGATTATAATTAGGATTTACTACGGAGGGGATACGGTACGTAGGACACCATGCTCGTCTCATTGTGCCTATGCCCCCAAACGCGGTACACCCGGGAGAAAGGATGAGGCTAAGCAGACAGACGGCATTCGACCCAAAGAGACACGACAGTACAGAGGGCAGGATTCCTAGAGTTTACTTAGGTAGATACTTCCCCCGACATGCCAGGACAACGGACACGCTTCCCTACTGCGGTACGACAAGGACCCCAGTAGCTGAGCCCCAAAGGACCCTTGCTGGTTGTCCCGAAATGGTCCCAGCACAGGCGCAGAAACCGGCAACCTACCTACCGGAGTAACATATTACAGATGTATTTTTTATCTTGAAAAGTGCAGAGCGATGCGCAGTGGTATCTGGACGAGTCCACCTCAGAACGGTTGCACCTGGAAGGGAGGGCAGGTCAGTTGCGTACCACTTGCGAGCAACTAAACACGTGCAGAGCTACTCGGTAACACTACAGCTTGTTTCAAAATGTGCCTGTCTCCTGGTTCCAAGAGAGCATTTATAAATGACGCCTCCTAGCAGCACATTAGGAAATAAAGTGCTACATTTAAAAACACGAGTAGTAATAACCAATATCCATAAATTTTTAAAAAGGAACAATGTTCTGGGTTAGCTATAAAAATCTGGGGAAGGCTATCTGAGGCAACAGTTGTGTCTGAAAGCAGTTTAGGAGAGTTATTAAGGAAAGAAGAGCCATTGGGACTAGTGCAACAACGTCCTTCTCTATGCCCAGTAAACAAAGATTAAGAACATGCACAAAATCTAATTTGGATGTTTTAATTCAGAAGTAGTTAGGCGAAATATGAATAATTTTTAAAGCCTTCTGTCTTTCGGAAACAGCTCCGCCAGACCGGGCTCGGAGACCGGTGACCAACTTACCAAAGCAAGAAGTTTTCCTCAGATCAAATCATCCTGCCATGCACCGCCGAATGGTGGCTGTTCAACAAATAATGATCACAATCTTTTTTGACAACGTACCTTTACTCATCCACATAATTTTGATGGTCCTCAAATTACTCTCCCCTGAATGGGATGCACTTGTCCCAGCGTTTCTGCCAGTCTTCAAAGACATGCTGGAAACCATTTTTGAGAGATCCTTCAAAATCGCCTCCGCAGCCTTCACCACTGCTTCTGACGATAGATAATGCCTCCCACGAAGGCGTTTCTTCAAGTTAGGGAATAGAAAAAAGTCACATGGCGCTAAATCCGAACTATAGGGAGAGTGAGGGATGCACTTTACGTTGATTTTTGCAAGATATTCAGCAACAACATTGGCAATATGCGGCCGCGCATTATACTGGTGCAGCATCCAGCCTGCTTCACGGAAATGTGGTCTTTTGTGCCTGATATGGACTTGCAATGTTTTTAGGAAAACCCTGAGGTACTGTCCAGTTACTGATGTGTGTGCAGGTACAACATGCTGATAAGCAATTTCATGAATATCAAAGAATGAGATGATCATAGGTTTCCCAGCAGAAGCAACCACTTCTGCGTTTTGCGGGGTTGGTGATGAAGGAGATTTCCACACTGAGCTTTGCTGTTTGCTCTCAGGATCAAAATGGTGTAGCCAAGTTTCATCAGCAGCGATTACGTTTGAAAGAAACTCCGGATCTTCCTCTAACATCAACTTGAACTGTATGCACACCTGCATGCGAATGTCCTTTTGTTCAGGAATCAACAGTCTTGGAACCCATCGCGCACAAACACGTCTCATGTGTGATGTTTCTGTTACCATCGTGTGGGTGGCAGCTAATGAAGCGTTCAGTATTTCAGAAAGTGTTCTTAAGATAATTTGTGATCCTCTCTCAAAATGACAGCAGCAATGTTGATGTTTTCTGCCGAGAGAGTAGTAATTGCAGCAATGGATCCAGCTTTCTTTAAAATTGACTGTCTCCGCTCTCTAAACATCGTATGTAAGACTGAAATGTTCAAATTCTGAACTAATAATGCTAGCTTTTTCAAATTTACACCATAGGTGTAGTATATTGTAAACATGTTACAACCTAAATTTAAACCATTTTTCTCCAGCAGTTTAGAAATTATGATAAATTTTGTATGTTTTTTGTTACGTCACTAAAAAAGTCCCTTGCGACAAAATATTTTGAATTTTGGTCTAATATTTTAACCCTATGTTCATAATACACATAATTTTTTAAATTGCTCTGGGTTTTTCTGTGTCTCCTTTAGTTTCGGTCACAAAATTTTTTTAATTTACAAATATTCTTTTTTTGTCTAAAAAACTGTAAGTTTTGTGTTTGAAAATTAAAAATATATGCTTATATACATTTCACAATAAACCCTAGGGCAATTTCCATTCCCCATGATATTCTGAACCTGTGTAGGAAATTTCATGAATGTAGTACTAAAACTGCATCGTAAGGAGCATTTTACAGGAAAAAAAAAATGCTGAAAATATGAACATTGAGAAAACAGCGATTATAGATTTGATTGCATAACTCACATTAAAATCCACATTAAAATCCCTCAGATTTCTTTTTCCTCTCCTCAGTTGCTGCTTTTTCCACCTTTTTCTTCTTTAGATGTTGCTTTTCTTCTGCACAACTTCGCTTCTTGCTTTGCAGGATACGAGTCTGATCTCGCTGCACTGAAGTTTTCCTCGCTGAGTCTACTACACTTTCACCTCTGATATTTTGCTGCAGCTCCAATGACTTTAGACTACCCATGTTAAACTCACCGATGCTTTTAATAACAGCAAGATACAATTTTTGTTTTGATATGAAAACTTCCTTTGGGCACTTATTCCATATGACATGATGCAAAGATTCATTGGCATTCTGTGTTTTTCCTGTTTTGCACCTCTCTAGTAATGTTGTAGAAGCCAGCCTCTGATATATTGGCAACATTTTAGGAACTATTTTGTCTGAAAGCCTTATTTTTATTTTCTTGAATTGAAAATTTAAGAACGGAAAACAGAGAAAGAATGTGGATGTAGGCAAAAGAGGGCGTGACTCTGACAGAGTTTAAAGGCCACCGACATTTAAATAAGCATTTAAAAATGGCGTCCGGAGGCAAATTATGCATTTTTCACATTCGGGAATGTCTAAATTATTTTATAGAATTAAAATAAAAAAGTCGTTATTTTCACGATTTTCATGAAATTTCAGTCATACATACCCTTAAACCACCTTCGAGCTGTACAGACTCTCCATAGGCTTCGTGTAACATTGTATAGGCCTCAACTGAAATTTGTTGAGACGAAAGCAGAATTTCAAAGCCGCATATTGTTCCTCGCGTGTTACCTTCATTGCAGCGGTAGGCGATACTGAACATGTCTGAACTTTCCTGATTCTCACAGGCGGGAACCAGGAGTACCAACAATGAAACTCCTACGGCGTGTTTGTTTCACATTTAGCTAACAGAATATAACGAGATTGAGTTTTAGTGCGAACATACTTTATTGAACCGCCCTGATATTTCTTTTGAAATTTAACTGATATTTTTTGGTTTACAATACCTTCTTTAGCTTTCTGTAATAGAAGGCACCGGAGTGATGAACTATTTTAGAGTGCAGCATGAGCAACGGCGGTGGCTACACGTCCAGAGGACACTAATTCCATTAGCATTTATATTCGGCATATCATGTGAGGCTATTTAGAACTAAGACTTGTCTCATAAAACAAACATGCTGTCATCCGTAAGTGAAATAAGACCAATTTTCTCTTCGCCACCTGTGGATACGTCCGCCGTATTTATTAGCATCTGCATTTTGTTACAGTCCTCCACTTGATATACGTGCAACATATTTTTTTCCCGGAGAGTGCACTTGTGTGTTCGAAAGCTAGGCGTGAATTACGCAAATGCTGATACCATACGGCGATTTCATGTATATGGAAATATATACGGGCACACTGCTATGCAAACAGACGCGTTTATGGTCGGCATGGAAACGAGTATTGCAGTTCCATGTACCAACTTTAACATCCAAAACAATAAAATAATGACAAGGCCAGGCTTTGAAAAGACCAGGTGCTTTGTCCCCCGTCAATATATGTGCAAATTACAGCCTCAAATGCTAGCAGCATAAAACTGATTTACACTTAGACACGCGGAAAATGATTAAGTTTGCTACAGCTGAGGTCTATATTTAAGCTAAAAAAAATATTACATAATTTTGGTCTCTGCCTTCTACAATTTATTCTTACAAACATTTACTCTATTTCATTTTTTCTTTCTCTAATGCATACACTGATGAATAGCCAACATGAAAAATTCAGTTCCACGGCCGGGAATTGAACCACGGATCTCCTGGTTTCCGTCCAGTCGCTCTAACCCATTGAGCTACCATGGCCAACTTGCCTTCACGACACTAAATTCTCCAATTAACTCGTATACTTCCCCGGTAGACAACTAGGGGCTCTCGTATTCGAGATACATCATCTGTGGCGACTTACTATCGTAAGTACTTGAGTCCCAGGAGATTCGTGGTTCAAATCCCATAAGAGTTAAATATGAAGCCTTGGACTCAAGTACTTAAGACACTATGTCACCACCGACGGTGTATCTCGAATCCGAGAGCCCCTAGTGATTTATCGGGGAAATATACACGCATTTTTTTTATACAATTTACGTCCTCCAACTTTAAGTCATTGCCCGCCTCGGCAGCGTAGATGGTAGCGTGTCTGCCTGACGTTCAAGAGGCCCCGAGTTCAAATCTCGGTCAAGCTGAGTTACCTAGATAAGGTTTTTCCGGCGTTTTCCCTTATAGTTCAAGACGAATGTCGGGTAATTCTAAGCTCCATGGACCCTGGACTTATTTTAGCATCATTTCATCCAATTCATTCACCGTCCGACATAGCTTAATGTTGGGGCGGAAGTAAATTAAAAAAAAAAAATCTTAAGTCATATCGGTCGATAAACGAATTGGGTGAAATTAAGCTAAGATGAATCCAGGGTCAATAGAGGTTAGAGTTGCCCGGAATTTGTCTACCAGGATAAGGGAAAACCCCAGGTAAAGGCTTATACAGGTAACTCAACCTGGCCGAGATTCGTACACGAGACTTTTTGAACGTGAGGCGGACAGGCTAGCAATCACGCTACTTAGGCGGACGCACAAATTGTATATCAAACTTTCGCTGAACATATCCGCTTTCAGGTCAGCTGAAAGAAAAAATTTCCAAAACACATATGCGTGTGAAAGTATACATAAAAAATTGAAGTGTGACATTTCTCAGAATGCAACGCCAAGATCTTCTAGAACATTCCGCAGCTCCAGATTATCCTTTGCATGCAAAAGTTTTCGTTATTTATTTTCTCAGAAATAAGTTCGAATATTTTGATTAAAGTACAATACATTCAAAATATTTGCATTAAAAGTGAAGTTTACATCTTGATTTTTCTCAGAATAGCATCTCAACTCCTTTTCATTCTGTATATCTGTATAACTGGGAAACCATTAAATATTTACCAAAACTTACCTCATAAAAAGTAGTTATTCAAACAACTATATAATATTTTTATGTATTTATGTAATTATTTAAGTATGTATTTATTTATGTACGTGTTCATTCATTCATTCATTCAGTCAGTGAGTCATTAATTAATTCTTTCATTCACTTATTTTTGTGAACTGTTTCCGAATCATTGTTGGAAGGTTGCAATAATTGTAATTCCCTCAATCAGGAAGGTATTTCCAGAAATTTAAAAGCCATTACATCGTCCAGGTGAGCTCTTAAGACATTTGACTGTCATTTATAGTCTACTTTATTCCCTGCACTCCTTGCACGTACTAGAAGGTTAGTAATAACATAATTCCTGTAGAATTAATTAGGTCAAATAATTAGCATTCGGCACTACAACCAGCCTTGATCTATCGAGGCGAAAAGAGAGGTTGGACGTATTTTTAGACGTGGTGCAGTAACTTGCTCACATGTGCACGAGTGACGTCATGCAAATCAATGGTGAGGGTAAATCTCTGCTTTCACCAGCAGACTGCTGATAAAGCTGGTGCGTTAGATGACAGATAACTAGCCTGACACCCCTTTTTCTTACAAATAAACAAGTGAACTGGACCATAAACTACTGCATAACATTACGTCATACGCCACGTCTAAAAGGTATATCTGCACAGTATTGCGTAATGAAAAGGAATAACACAAGGGCAAAATTGGGAGTAGAAGCGACAACTCGAGAGCCACAATACGTAGAAAAATGACCTTCGTACAGGCGACCTCAAAAATACTTGCCGGATATAACAATGTCGAATTTCTAGAAGTAATTTTGGGCACATGATAAAGAGAAATCTCTGTTGCTCACGCTTGTGCTGTGCGTTCCAAAATACGCAACGCTGCACGCCTATGGTAGGATATGTATGTAAGAGCAAGGTCAACCGGAGAGTCCAAAGACTCCGAGCTCTATTACCCGGAAGACGATGGAGGTCTCCAGGGTTCTTTCCATAGGACAATACCTGGGGTCTAAAAGCACGGCATCGACAACAACGTCAAGACGGGTGGAAGTGTATGGGCCACTTACGCGCGTCAACCCCGCATATAAGACTACCGAAAACCTCGGTGGGGTCGCCTGGTTATCTAGCACACCTTCTACTAGCTCTGAAGGCTAGTACTCAGGACATTTTAGTCAACCATCTACCCCTTCCGGGCGGCCGAGGCCTGGCTGGACATACCTGATGTCCCGCGAGTGTCGGGAACACATTACCCCCTCGAGCCGAACCCAAATCTAACAACTCCCATTCTGGAGAGGCTCGGCTGTTCGGCCCGAGGTTGTTGTGGTAACGTCACGAGTGCTAAGGGTCCGCAGCGCTTGTACTACAGCAGCTGTGTGTGTATGTGTGTGTGTGTGTGTGTGTGTGTGTGTGTGTGTGTGTGTAGTGTTTAACGCCCGCTTTTACTACCTACGGCACCGCAGGCGACACTGATGATACATGCGATGAAGATGGAGCACCGGTGGAATGAGATGGCGGGGGAAACCGGAGATCCCGGAGAAAACCCTCCCCAGCGCCGTGTTGGCCACCACAAATCTCACTTTGTGGTCGCCGTGGTGAGAGCCTAGCAGTCTAACCACTGAGCCACGGCGTGGCCAGCAGCAGCTGAATGGGAAGGATACCCCGCCCTACGGGACCTATGATAGGACAGTCGCTCTAGGCGAGCCTTCAATATCTCCGCCTCACTGCTATGCCTTCTAATACATACACATTATAGTTAATAGCTACAGTCGCACTCCTCAAATCTTTACCATAGCTTTATCTTTGAGAATAGAAACCTCCCAAATAACGCACTGTTTACACCACGTGGACATAACATCTGGCACGTGATATTCTGCACTTTCCATATGCTGGGCCATTCGAGCAGCGCGACTATACTTCACTATTAGATAATTCATCAATGTTTTCCTCATTTAAAAACTTTATAAACTTTATACTCAAATGAATTTCTCTACTCACCATCTTTCTTTGCCTATCAAGTATGTGTGTAGAAAGTAGAAAGTCTTGCATTGCACCCAAAATACGATGCTCAGATTTCTCTCGAAATAGGTATACCTTCCAAACTCCACTGAAACAAAAGAAGAAACAATCTTTAATTTTTGTATTTGTATTTATTCCTCATCTTTCTTCTACATACAATTTCATTGATACGTTGACATTTATAACATTTCTTTCACACAATAGCAAAATGACTTATTCACATCTAACATACCCTTTCTACCTGCTTGCCCCAAATCTTGGTCTCAATGCACTTAACCCCTGGTTTTCCGTGTACTGATGACCCTGTTGTACCTTGCATCCCTCGTTCTAGTTTTTTATTACTTATTCTTCATCAATCTGTATCCTGTTCTCCACACATTGGGCATTTCCCTGTATCCTTTTCATATCTAATACCTTTCAAATTTCCAACTACTGTCCTTGCCCAGGCAAATACTTCTCGCCTTGACTTATTACACACGTCTATGTACTTCTCCCCCACACTTTCTTTATTTCCCTATATGTCCTCAATGATCTTTTCTCCCTTACACTGGTAAATATAACTTGGCTATCTAAATCTTCCAGCCTTAATTCTACCTCTTTCCAAAAGCCCCTATAATAATACTCCTCGTTTCTCCAAATATGTCCCATACCTATCTGTTCCATCAGTTCCCTTACTTTTTGCGCACAAGACTCCCCCCATTTGCTTCTCATCTGCAAAAGAAAACATTCCTTGATAATATTGTTTTCCTCCAAATTAGCAACTCTGTATCGATATTTCAATGCCATTGAGACAATTGAATGTCTTGTTGAATGTCTTCCCAACTCTAATTGTGCTGCCCCATTGGGTGAAGCTACCGGTAAGCCCAAAATATATTTACAGAAAGATCTGTTAATAGCATGCACCTCTTCCCATGCTTCATCCACTCCCCATATCTCTGCCCCATGCAACATCTTATTTTCTACTATGGCAGTATAGATCCTTTCCAGCCATTTGACATTGTCAGGTAATTTCCTTAAACATGTTCTTACAATACTCATGGCCATTTTACCTTTTGCTACAGTCAATTTTTTCTGTTCAGTCCATTTACCATCACAGCTCAGTCTTATCCCCAAATAATCAAATCTCTTTACGACCTCTATTTCTGTTCCATTTATCTCCCATTTCTCATCTTTACGCAATCTATAACCTTTGTTAAAAACCATGATCTTTGTTTTCTTTTCGTTAACTCTCAACCCCCACTTTTTGGCAGTAACTACTTATTGCTTCAATTGCCCTTCTCAGCCCTCCAACAGATATAGAACCAACTACTAAGTCATCTGCAAATTACAACACAGGGATTCCTTTGTTGTGAATAACTGGTAAGTGAACCCTATTTTTAGCAATCTCCAACAATCTTTAAAGTATAGAAGTGTATGCACGCGTGTGCTCACGTATCTAAATTATTTTCTTCTTTTCTTCTTCGTTTCTTGGTATAGGACACACATAGTCCTGTTTAATTAGGGTCATCCACCACTTATGTCATTTTAGCCGTTGGATGAAGAAACAATACCTATAGATCAGGGAAAAATTCAGGGATGGGTGATCAGCCCGGTCCCTGGAATGAGTGTGAGAGAACTAGATGGATAGAATGAGGCCGAAATGAATGAAACAAAAGCTGATAATGGAGCAAATGATGGCGAGCAAAACGGGAGATCCCAAAGTAAAACCGTTCCAGCGCCGTGTTTTATAAACAGTTTTCTGAAGACAAAACAATAATATCAAGAAAATCTTCAATAATTTTAAACATAACCGTGCGGGACGTCTCGCAAGGCTTCGTCAGTGGGTTCCATGTTCAATTCCCGTGGCTGGCCTGGCTTGCAAAAGGGTTTTTCGAGAGTTTTTCCAGATTGCCAGGCGATGCTGGAAATTTAATTACATATACCGAATATCCTGTCCCTCCATTTTAACTCCATTATCATTTCACATCGGCTCTCATCTGGTGCTCTCTTCCAATGTATTAATTAGTTGACAGAAATTTAATTCAATTAAGTGCTTGGAGTCTGTGAAGGGAACAAAACTTCAATAAGTCTTAAAGAAATGTTATTATACAGTGTGATCCATATAAATCTGAACCATTTAAGTAGGGAATAACTTTAGGACCAATAATAGGACACATGTGCAAATTCCGGAGAATATAATACACAATTTGGAGATTACATTACGCTATTTACATCTCAGAGAAAATGTTGGAAGTGTCCTCCACCAGCATCTATACATGTTTGCACTCGTCTCACCATATTCTCCGAAGTTTTACGGAGAGTATCCTCGCCAATGTTACTTATTTCGGTTTGAATGGATGCCTTGGGAACAAACAACTAATTGAAAAACATAGGGAGTTTGATAAAGAAACGCATACGGCGTTTATTGACTTTGTAAAAGCCTTCGGTAGGGTAAACCGATGCAAAATGTGGCAAATATTCGAAGAACGAGGATACCCAAAACAGTTCTTAAAAATGATACAATTCTTCTACTTCCAAACAAAAATAAATGTGAGGAACAATGGTAAAATTTCTAAAAAAGATTCTTACTAATCAGGGTGTCAGACAAGGGCACCTAGACTTTTTAGTATTTATATTGACGACCTAGTGTGCAAATGGAAGCAGCTAGTGAATGTAGGTTTTAAAATTTCAAATAGAAGCTTTTTAAATATTTTATTGTTTGCTGACGACTTAGTTATTATACAAAATAGTGAGTCTGCCCTGCAAAAATCTATTTTTAAACTTAGTGAACTTTGTAAGCAATATAATATGAACATTTCTTTTATAAAATCAAAGGTAATGGCATTCATTGGGAAAGAGCCAATTAGAACAAAAATAGTTATAAATAATCGTTGCATTGAACAGGTAAGCCATTTTAACTACTTGGGAACTGATGTTAGTTATCACAAGGAATATGATGTCTACAATAAAATATGCAAAATTCAAAGAGTGTGTGGAACAATAAATAGAACATTTAGAAACAAAATACGTAAAGAAACAAAATTAAAGTTCGACAAAGTTATGGCTGTACCTATACTGACATACGGAAGTGAGACTTGGACGTTAACTAAAAAGCAACAGAGTAAAATACAGGCTTCAGAAATGAAATTCTTGAGAAGTGTGAAAGGATGCACGAAGAGGGACTTAATAAGAACTGAAAATATAAGAAAAGAGCTGGATATTTTAGTATGAATGATAGGTTAAAAGATCTCAAACAAAACTGGAAGGAACATGTTGAAAGAATGACAGGTAATAGACTTACAAAACAAATGTTACAGTATCATCCTAAAGGTAGGAGATCGGTGGGCAGACCAGGAAACGATGGCTGGAAGACTCCGAAGGCGGAACAGGCACTTGATTGCCTATGCCATGAAGTGAAGAAGAAGAAGAAAAAGAGGAAGAAGAAGAAGAAGCCTTGGGAACAACAATTGTCTGTGGCCTATTCTTGTACACTCTATTTTTTTTTTACGTACCCCACAAGATAAAATCCTGTGCGGTTAGGTCTGCGGATCTGAAGGTCACATACCTTTTGAGATTATTCGATTATCAAAGAAACTGGTTACAAGTTCCATGGTGTCATTAGATGTATGACACGTTGCTCCATCTTGCTGGAAATAACTTTCAATTTGATATCATTCAGCTGCTCCACAAATGTCTTGGAGATATTTATATAAAATTCAGTGTCAACAGTGAAAATGGGACCAACGATACATAGATCGTTAGATTATGTATATATGCTGAAGTATGATGTATACAGACATCTCAGAGAAAATGTTGGAAGTGTCCACCACCAGCATCTATGGATCGTTGGTCCCTTTTTCTTTGATACGACTATAGACACTGTAATTTGTATGGGTATCTTTAAGATATTTGTGGAGCAGCTGGATGATATCGAATTTAGAGAAGGCTATTTCCAGTAAGATGGAGCAACGTTCTATACATCTAATGACGCCACGGAACTTGTAAGCAGTTTCTTAGATAACTGAATAGTCTCACAAGGTCTGTGTCCCTTCCGCCAGGTCCCCTGACGTAACCTCACCGGCTTTTTATGTTAGGGGTATCTAAAAAATAGACTTTACAAGAATAGGCCACGTACAGTTGATGTTCTCAAGGAATCTATAGTGTAGTCCCGCTGCTGGAACGGCAATAGAAACCTCTCAGATAACACACTGATTACTCCACGTGGAGTGAACATATATCTGTCATTTGTGATTCATGAGAATTCCATTAGCTGAAGTTGATGTGTTCATTGGTACTTAGCACACGAACGGGAGGCACGTCAGTGTGTCCTATTATTGGATCAAGTGTTATGGCCTATGGAAGTGGTTCAGATTTATATGGATCACATTATACCAGAGTTCATATAAACTCTTCTTATTGTTTTTGTTGTTGTGGAATGGTGGGCGTCCCATATTATCAATATTGATACACCCTGTATAATAAATCGAGTATTGGCACTTTTGTGAGCTTATGAAACTTAATAATGGACACTCTATAGTGTCTACCAAACGAGTTCACAAACTCGTATGATTCAAACGCTTTCCACAAGCTGTAGTGGTCTGTTTAATCACTGAATTTTTAAGCAAGGATGGCTAGTAGCAGCATTTGTTCAGAGGGAAGGAAATGCAGCAGAACTCTCGTTTTATGCAAGTCTCTAGTGAGCCACTTTATAAAAGTACCCCACTGAAAGCAGCGTAATAACTTCCTTACGCTAACTCCCGAATTGTTTGCAGTGTTTGTCTTTGAGAGCCGCCTAGCTCGTTATACTTTAGGATACTGGAAATCCTTTCTTTTGTTACTCGCTAAACGAGGTAGTGACGTCAGACACACCCACATTTTCGTCCGCAAGTCTCATTTTTTTATCTTTCACCTCAGGTAACTTGCGAGAAGTACAGAACGTTTTCTAAGAATTCTCATATTCCAGGGACCTCTGTATTGCTTTTGCAATAATTACACACTTCTTTTCTTCATTTGTTTCGTGTGGGCGACTTTAAGAATGGGAAACCGCTATTAATGGACAAAAGGCGCTGCAGTCTTTTCTCGTGAAAGTGGCAATAAATTAATATGTTAATGGCAGGATGTCGTAAAACACGACAGGTGTGCCAACATTATCACACCGGAATGCTATAGCGGAATATGTGCCTTCCGTAGGGTGTCCAGTACATAACCTGCATTTAGAAACTCAGCCCGTCTCTTAGCGTGTCTGCCTGACGTTCAAGAGGTTTCGAAGGAACGTTGGCCATAGTAGCTCAAGGGCTCGAGCGGCTGGACGGTAACCAGAAGATCCGTGGTTCAAATCCCCGCTATGGCATTGAATTTTATGTCTGACTCAATTTTTCCATACTTTAGTCTACACACGGCTAGTGTGAAAGAACAATTCATTTCCATTAATTGACCTAATAGTGGTGAACTATAAAAAGCCTGGGCCTTAAAGTACTTACACGAAGTAAGTCGCCATTAAGGTAGTTGTCTCGTGTGTTTATGAGAACTCCTAAGTGATTTATCGGGAAAAATACGAGTCACTTGGTGAATTTAATGTCATATCGGCACGTTGGTCATAGTAGCTCAAGGATTAGAGCGGCTGGACGGCAACCAGAAGATACGTGGTTCAAATCCCGGCAATGGCATTGAATTTTATGTCTGACTCAATCTTTCCATACTTTAGCCTACACATGGCTAGTGTGAAAGAACAATTCATTTCCATTAATTGTATCTAATAGTGGTCCGAACTATAAAGCCCGGGCCTTGAAGTACTTACAGCATAGTAAGTCGCCATTAAGGTAGCTGTCTAATGAGTTTATGAGAACTCAAAGTGGTTTACCGAGAAAAACACGAGACAGTTGGAGAATTCAATGTCATATTGGCACGTTGGCCATAGTAGCTCAAGGATTAGAGCGGCTGGACGGCAACCAGAAGATCCGTGGTTCAAATCCCGGCTATGGTATTGAATTTTTCAGTCTGTTTCTACCATTTCATAGTGCATCCTACACACGACTAGTGTTAAAGAGCCTAATAGTGTTCCGAACTATAAAGCCCGGGCCTTAAAGTACTTACTGCATAGTAGGTCGCCATTAAGATAGTTGTCTCATGTGTTTATGAGAACTCCTAGTGGTTTAACGGAAAAAATACGAGTCAGTTGGAGAATTTAATGTCATGTTGGCATGTTGGCATGTTAGCAATTGTAGCTCAAGCGTTGGAGCGGCTGGACGGAGACCAGAAGATCCGTGGTTCAAATCCCGGCTATGGCATTGAATTTTTCAGTGTGTTTCTACCCTCTCATAGTGCATCCTACACACTGCTAGTGTGAAAGAAGCTAATAGTGGTCCGAGCTATAAAGCCCGGGCCTTAAAGTACTTACAGCATAGTAAGTCGCCATTAAGGTAGTTGTCTCATGTGTTTATGAGAACTCCTGAGTGGTTTATCGGGAAAAGCACGGGTCAGTTGGAGAATTAATGTCATATCGGCACGTTGGCCATAATAGCTCGTGGGTTCGAGCGGCTGGACGGCAACCGGAAGATCCGTGGTTCAAATCCCGGCTATGACATTGAATTTTTTAGTCTACCTCAATCTTTCCAACATACATAGTTATTTTTCTTATGTTTTAATTTGGTTTATTTTTAACTTACATGTCAATTCGCGACATCTTAACATTGAAATTACATTATATTAGCATGCATATCAGATGTGTTTACAGAGTTCCGTAATGTTTCAAAATACAAAATTGTTTTAAAATATATATAGTTACCAAGTGCTTCTGGGATTTTACTGGGAATATGGGCTTCTATCCGCTGCTGTTGCTATTTCTTGCACTCTTCTATGATGTGTTTGACGGTGATGATCACGTCACAAGTGTTGCATACAGGAGGTAGGGTTTTGTTGAGTAAGTTTTGTGTGTCCAATACGAAGACTGTGAATGAGGATTTGTTGTCGACGTTTAGGCTTTGTTACTGGATATGGTTCTTGGAGTTTGCTGGTAGAAGTCTAACCAGGTGGATAGCCAGTTGAGGTGTATTGTACTCTTGAGGTATGTGATTACGTCGGTATATGGAGAATTAATGTCTATTGCTAATATTGGTAGATGAGTTGCTTCTTTTGATGCAGCGTCAGCTTGTTCGTTTCCGGGAATGCCTTGATGCGATGGAATCCTGATTAAGTTAACACTTTTTAATTCCGATTGAATTTGCGTATACAGAGTTTTGATTTCTCGTATTATTGGATTTTTACTTTTTTGTTTTTGTAAAGCCATTATGAAATATTGCGAGTCAGTGAGAATTAGATACTGAGAATCACTTTCATTGTTTTAATATCTTCAAATGATCGTTTAATAGTACAGAGTTCATAAGAGAAGACTGTATAACATTTGGGTAAGGTATGTAACATTGTAAGTATGGGATAGACTGCTGCCCAAGCACAGCCAGTTTCATTTTTCGAACCATCAGTGTAAATATGTGTGTAGTCTGGGTATTTGGCCAATATCTCCTTGAAGAATTGTTGATACACAGATCTGGGCGTTGAGCTTTAAGGATAATTTCTTAATTCATTATTGACTGGCTGGGTTCTGATCTCCCATCGTGGTATATCGGTTAGTATTAATTTAGGTGATATTTTCTGGAGATATTGTTTTTGCGGAGATACCGTTTCACCCTTAGGGTAAAGGGCATTGGATAGCTTGAAGATAGTTTAGAGGGTAAACTCGAAGAACGTGCCAAACTTCAACTTTCTTTTTCTTTCTCATGTTTATTCTTCTATTTATTTCAATCAATGGTTACCTATCAACAAAATCGATAGTTACCTCTCATAGTTCTGTCAAGCATACTTGGGATTGATGCAGATGCTGGTGAGATCTTCGAGATATTTAATATCAGTGTGATGTACGCTTCCATTTGGCCTTTAGAAGAATATGTCGCCCGTAATGCTGGGCACCTACCAGGTGCAATTTTCAAACTTTGATATTTCTTGCCCAGTACAGCAAAATGGCGTATTTCCATCTAAGCTGTGCAATATTTTAAAAATATGTTCATCCAATGCTTTCAACACAGTGTATGTTTAATATCCTACTATGAAGTATGCTCAATCCTTAAATCCTTCAATAGACTTCACTTTTCCAAGTACAACTTCCTCTAGGGTGGCTAGGACAGGGGGACTTTCTCCAATCCATAGGACAAGTATTTACAGAGCTAAACGTCATTATGATTCCGAAGGAAAACAAGCCAGCACAGTATGGAGATCGCTAGGTTCCCCAACACCAAAAAAGGCAAAATCTGTTCCATATACATGGGAAGTGATGCTTTTTTTTTTTTTTTTTTGTGTGTAATTTACGTCCACCTACGTTAAGTCATATCAATGAACCTCAAATGATTCCAGGTCCATGGAGCTTAGAGTTACCCAACATTCGTCTTGAAGGATAAGGGAAAACCCCGGAAGAAACCTTATCCAGATAACTCACCCTCACCGAGATTCGACCTCGGGACCTCCTGAACGTGAGGCAGACATGCTGCCATCTACGCTACCGAGGCGGGCGAAAGTGATGGTGATCACATTTTCTAATGTAATGTGGTGATTTACCAGCATGCAGTTGCCCTCCCTCCTCCTCCCCCTCCCTCCTCCCCCTCCCTCCTCCCCTCCCCCTCCTCCCCTCCCCTCCTCCCCTCCCCCTCCTCCCCTCCCCCTCCTTCTTCTTCTTCTTCACTTCATGGCTTAGGCAATCAAGTGCCTGTTCCGCCTTCGAAGTCCTCCAGCCATCGTTTCCTGGGTCTGCCCACCGATCTCCTACCTTTAGGATGATACTGTAACATTTGTTTTGTAAGTCTATTATCTGGCATTCTTTCAACACGTTAGTTACATTTTTGTTTGAGATCTTTTAACCCATCATTCATACTTAAAATATCCAGCTCTTCTCTTATATTTTCATTTCTTATTAAGTCCCTCTTCGTGCATCCTTTCACACTTCTCAAGAATTTCATTTCTGAAGCCTGCATTTTACTCTGTTGCTTTTTAGTTAATGTCCAAGTCTCACTTCCGTATGTCAGTACAGGTACAGCCATAACTTTGTAGAACTTTAATTTTGTTTCTTTACGTATTTTGTTTCTAAGTTTTCTATTTATTGTTCTACACACTCTTTGAAATTTGCATATTTTATTGTAGACATCATATTCCTTGTCATAACTAACATCAGTTCCGAATTAGTTAAAATGACTTACCTGTTCAACGCAACGATTATTTATAACTATTTTGGTTCTAATTGGCTCTTTCCCAATGAATGTCATTACCTTTGATTTTATAAAAGCAATTTTCACATTATATTGCTTACAAAGCTCACTAAGTTTAAAAATAGATTTCTGCAGGGCAGACTCGCTATTTTGTATAATAACTAAGTCGTCAGCAAACAATAAAATATTTAAAAAGTTTTTATTTGAAATTTGAAAACCTACGTTCACTAACTACTTCCATTTGCACACTAGGTCGTCAATATAAATACTAAAAAGTGTAGGTGATAAAGTACACCCTTGTCTGACACCCTGATTAGTAAGAATTTTTTTTAGAAATTCTACCATTGTTCCTCACATTTATTTTTGTTTGGAATTAGAAGCATTGTATCATTTTTACTAATTGTTGTGGGTATCCTCGTTCTTCCAATATTTGCCACATTTTACATCGGTTTACCCTATCGAAGGCTTTTGCAAAGTCAACTAACGCCATATGCGTTACAGCAGCATACTACACGTCAGTATTGGCTACACTGAGGAAGTACATTGCAAAGAAACGACCAGAGCTTTCTCGGACTGGGTGGTGACTTCATCATGACAATGCACGGCCTCACGTCGCAAATCAAGTCATGCAGTTTCTGACTCGATTCAACTGTGTACCACATCCACCTTATAGCCGCGATCTTGCACCCTGTGAGTTTTATATTCCCATCACGAAAGACAAAGCTTAGGGGTATTCTGTTTGAGAACTCTGAAGCAGTTCTCAAGAAATGTGAGGCGATTCTCATGGACCTGACAAAGGTTGGTGTGCAACACATATTCAATGACTGGCAGAGATCATATAAAAAGTGCATTGAAGTAGCAGGGACTCCTTTGAAAAATATCATGTAAACATTGAATTGCAGTAATTAACATATGAGGGAAAATGTCAGTCTCGATCTTTGTTGATCAGCTCTCGTAGAAATCTCCTTCCGACACTTACAACCATGAAATACCAATAAGGATGAAAAAGATGTGAGTTGAAATGTAGAAATTGGAAATTTTGGGATTGTAATAGGAGAGACCGGAAAAGCAGCTGAAAAAAGAAACATGTGCTAAGAGGGTCAACGACAAGAATAGAACCCACAACCTACCGAATACGGATCACAGAGGTTACCACTTGAACCATCTCACTCGGTGGGTATTCACTGTGAGGTTATATCTCCCCCTTTCCTCGTCTCGGGCCACTCTTTAAAGAGAATACTATTAATTACGCGTCAAAGGACCGAGGATGATTTGCATAATCTTGAATTTATTTCACAGATTACCACGCAGACCTATTATATTGGTATGGGGAGTTAAACACCCAAAAGGAAAGTTACAACCAAAATCCAATAACAGACATGACGATGAACGAGCTCTTCAGAAGCTTCGAGGTCCTGAGGTGTTACGCGAATGAAAATCAAAATTAAACAAACGCTAGTTTTAACATATTTAAAGGATTTTATAAGATGTTCAAAGAAAAATAACCTTTATTACCAATACGTTTTTTTGTATACGGTGAAATCGGCTCTTAAATTAATGATGCCATTCTGTCAAGGCACTTCAGAAAGTAGATTTTTGTCACCTTCCACTGTTTTATTTGATTATCACAAACTGATTACAGGCATTTTATTTCACCTTAAAACAAAACACGAGGTTCTAGTTCTCTATCAACAATTCATCATGGTGTTCCACAAGGTCCTGTATTAAGTCCTATATTATTCCTAATTTTTATAAATGACATAGGATGTTTCAGACTAAAAGTTAAATTGACTATGTTTGCTGATGATATATGTTTGTTTTATATATAGATAACTCTGAGAACCAGCTGATATATGATATACGGCAAGACGTGAATGCATTGAATAGCTGGTTTAAGGGCAATAAGTTAATTTAAAATGTCTGTAAAAACTAAATATATGTTAATGGAAATTAATTGTTCTTTCACACTAGCCGTGTGTAGGACGCACTATGAATGGGTAGAGCCAGACTAAAAAATTCAATGCCATAGCCGGGATTTGAACCACGGATCTTCCGGTTTCCGTCCAGCCGCTCTAACCATTTAAGCTACTATGGCCAACGTGCCGACATGACATTAAATTCTCCAACAGACTCGTGTTTTTTTCCGGTAAACCACTAGGAGTTCTCATAAACACATGAGACAGCTATCTTAATGGCGACTTACTATGTTGTAAGTACTTTAAGGCCCGGGCTTTATAGTTCGGACCACTATTAGGTACAATTAATGGAAATTAATTGTTCTTTCACACTAGCCGTGTGTATGTTATTTCATAAAAGATCATACGTACCAGTAGCAAATAACAAGATGCATGTTGAGAACGCAGTGACGAAAGAGTAATAAAAATCACATATCTAGTTTTGACTCTAGACAGTACCCTTACATGGAAGGACCACATTATGCATGTAAATAGTAAGATTCTTCCTGGGTTAGCTGTAATCACAGGTTGAAATTCAAATAATTCAGTGTAAATCATTTACGAAGTATCTACCATGCTTTAATTCAAAAATATTTGGATTACTTAAACATCTTATGGGGTAATTCTGTTAAATATTTAATTCATGACCTCGAAGTACTTCAAAATCGTGCCTATGAAATAGTCTACAATCTGCTCTTTAGAATAAACACAAAAACACTGCCATGTAACTAAAATTTTACCATTACAAGTAAACATAGTGTTGTCCTTGATAATATATCTCCACAAAATAGAAAAGAAAGCTCCTCACATACATAATACAAGAAACAAAAGAAACTTAACAAACCCAACAGTGAACACTTCTACTTATGGCCTGAACAGCTTAACCTCACACGTTATCAACTTATATAATGCACTGCCACTGGAACTGAAAGGCTGCAGGAACATAAAAGGTTTTAAATGGAAAGTTGCTGAAATTTTACTGAAGGCATATTTTGATAGCTGATAAAGTGTCACACATTTATAGCTGGTTTGATAGCTGAACTGGGTAAAAAATTAATATGAATTAATGTCCCATAGAATATGTACCTTTTTTTTGTAATGTTCTTTGTTACTATTAGTTCTTGAGTTATATAGAATGTTTGTTTCCTTGTATGTTTCATATATGTTATTCTTGTTTGGTAATTCATTCCTACTATGAAAATGTAACGTAAGTATTGTTCAGGGCTGTTTGCCATCGTTTTATATATTTTTGTACTGTTCCCTAGCATGAGCTATGGCTCTGGGAACCTTTTCAGATAACGGTAGGTGGGTAGGTGGGTAGTCAGGTGGGTAGGTGGGTAGGTGGGTAGTCAGGTGGGTAGGTGGGTAGGTGGGTAGTCAGGTGGGTAGGTAGGGAGTTAGGTGGGTGGGTAGGTAGGTAGGTGGGCAGGTGGCTGGGTGGGTGGGTGGGTGTTTGTGTGGCGTGGGTGGGGTGCATAGGTAGGTAGGTAGTTAGGTAGGTAGGTAGGTGGGTGGGTGGGTAGGTAGATAGGTGGCTAGGCAGGGCGGTAGGCAGGTAGGTGGGTGGGTATATGGGTGGGTGGGTTTGTAGGTACATAAATAAATAAACAAACAAACAAACGAACAAACAAACAAACAAACGAACGAATGAATGAATGAATGAATAAATAAATAAGTAAATAAGTAAGTAAATGAATAAGTAAATGAATGAATGAATAAGTAAATGAGTGAATGAGTGAATGAGTAAATGAGTGAATGAGCAAATGAGTGAATGAGTAAATGAGTGAATGAGTAAATGAGTGAATGAGTAAATGAGTAAATGAGTGAATGAGAAAATGAGTGAATGAGTAGATGAGTGAATGAGTAAATGAGTAAATGAGTAAATGAGTAAATAAATAAAAAATAATAAATAACTAAATAAATAAATAAATAAATAAATGAGCGAATGAACAAATAAATAAATAAATGAATGAATGAATGAATGAGTGAACGAACGAACGAACGAACGAATGAATGAATGAATGAATAAATAAATAAATCATATTTTACCGAACAACAGTCTATACTGCAATAGCAGCCAATGAGAGGTGATAAGGTCTCGTGACCGTTTAGATAAGGGGCAGGCTTATGTGAAACAAGGATTACGTATACACTTGCTAACAAAATAAGGAACGATATTATAATAAACACCAATCAAGCGTGTATCACACGGGTTAGATGCCATATGGGTATACATGAAAATGAGAGGGCAACTGTAACTTCTCCAAAAATTACTTTATTTTCAATAAAGTGCTGCTTTTCTATTGAGAATAGTTGAAGCGGAATCTATTAATAACAAAACTTTCTCATACTTGACTGTTGATATAAAATGGTCCCAAATGGACTCATATTAATGCCCAATATTGCCACAATAAATTAATAATGTTCGTCAATTTTCTTCAAGCATCGGTTATATTTTCATCAGTAAAGCAGTTTTTGGGTGTCCTTTAATAAATCTATTCTCTGCTAAATTCTATGAACCTATTATAAGGGAATGCAGCACGGAAATTGGCTAAAAATATGGGAAAAAGTATTTTTTTGAGCTAACAAAATACTTTGAAAATTATAGTATCATATCCCAACTAAATTTATGAGTTTAAGGCATTTAAATACCTTCACATGAAAATTTAAATGTCCATGCCCACATGCATGCCAGCCCTTGGATTCACAAAATTCTGTCATTTGAGTTCCATTGAATGTACTAAATTAATGCATTTGAAATTAGCGGGCAAAGTTTCTGGTGGAATTTTGTGTGTTGTTATGACGGTTGTTTCTTACAACTTGTTGCACCATGGAAACAAAACACTGGCTACAAACATTGAAAGCATATGGTAAATTTCATATTTTGCTTTTGTGCGAGTTTCTAACTTGGTCGGGATTTTCTTGTGTTTCTCGTTAAACTACATACTGTGTATACATAATTAATGGGTTTTAGTGTATCAATTAACATTTATATAGGTATTTTATACATCAAAACGTGCATATAACTGCTATATAGGTTATAGGTAAAACATTCTTTGAAACAACTGACGTTCTGCAGACTGTGTACATAGTTAGGATCATGAATAGGCTAAACGATACATGGGAATAAAAACCTAAACATAACACAACAATGGGAACATACTTGAGGCCTGATGTGGTAAGAAAACTAATGGCTGTGTATCAAATGCTGGCATCAGATGAAATCCTAAGGAGATGTACATTGGGTAAGACACAAATTGCAAATGAAAGTTTACATAACATGATATGGCATAATTGCCCAAAAGAAATATTTATTTCAAAGAAGAGACTTCAGGTTGCTGTGACACAAACCTTTAGTGAATTCAATTTTGGTTGTTCTGCCTCACTCAAGCTGCTGTCAGACATGATGTACACTGAGATTTCACCAGCATCTCTAAAAATTAGCCAAGGGAAGGACCAATTACGCTTACTTCAATCAGCAATTTCTGTGAAGGTAACTTCTAAAACATCCAGAAGGAACCTAAAATTGAAGAAAACTGCTGCAGAAGAGAGAAGGAAGAGGCAGCAGGGTCCAACTAACCTATCTGGAGGGTTTTAGTCTGCTTCAAGTCATGTAGCTGAGAAGGAAAATGTTCTGGATTTTAAAATTAGATTTACTCAGTTATAGTTTTTTTCAACATTTTTTGTTATTCAAAATGTTCCACACGATGTAATTTTGATTCAGTACCTCTAAAATGTTCAACACATTTACTTAGAAAGCAAACAAAGGTTTCTATCATATAAATTTTTAATATTCATTATATTTTTAAAGTTAGTTAGTTACTAACACTCCCCACATGGCAACCTTGGCCTTCGGGGTAACCTCACCCCACCAAGTGATGACCGGACCCATTTCTCAGGTGGAGGCACCCAGAGGGCGGTGTCCATTACCTCCGATGATAGGGTGATAGTGAAGATGGCGGTGAGGTGAGAGGACCTACAGTTTTTACCGTGGACTCCGAACCACGTTGGGCATAGGGGATACTTCACGTGTGCTAGACAGAGGTGAAGGCGTGGATAGGGCCGACTTAAAATCGCCAACCCCAGAGCCGGGAATCGAACTCGGGACCCTTAGAACGGGAGCCGCGAACGAAACCACCTTCTGGAGCTAAAAGCAGTATAAGAAATTCATATATATATATATATATATATATATATATATATATATTCTAAACCGATCTTAAATTGGAAATTAATTGTTCTTTCACACTGGCCGTGTGTAGGCTAAATTGTGGAAACGTAGAGTCAGACTGAAAAATTCAATGCCATAGCCAGGATTTGAACCACGGATATTCTGGTTTCCGCAATTTAGCCTACACACGGCCAGTGTGAAAGAACAATTAATGTCCATTAATTGACCTAATTGTGGATAACTATAAAGCCTGGGCCTTAAAGTACTTAGGTACATGTTGTAAGTCACCATTAAGGTAGTTGTCTCATTTGTTTATGAAAACTCCTAAGTGGTTTACCGGGAAAATACGAGTCAGTTGGAGAACTCAATGTCATGTCGGCACGTTGGGCATAGTAGCTCAATGGTAGAGCGGCTGGACGGAAACCAAAACATCCGTGGTTCAAATCCCGGCTATGGTATTGAATTTTTCAGTTTGACTACGTTTCCACGATTTTAAACTGTTTAGGTTTATTAATGTGATAAAATGTATAGTCCAGAAATGTTCCCTAGCCAAAACTCATTTTTCAGTGAACACAGAACTTCTAGTTGATGCTAATCAACACATATTTAAAGGCAATCGAACAAATAATAAGGAAATCAACCCTAAATCATTCCAGATACATTTATAGTATCTGCCATATGTAAATAAAGATCCTTTTATGTTGTTTTCAGAAACAAGATACTGCAAAGCGTTTTCGTGCCACAATTGAAGAGCACCCATGTGATATTTATTTAGCAAAGTTTTCGACTCGCCAGAACAGGTTTTCTCTTCCGTTCATAATCATTAATCATTAACACTTTACATGGCATGGATCCAAAGATCCCATTCCATCCTAATATAAAACAAATACAAAAAAAAAGTTAAATCCCAGAGCAAATATCCTTTCAGCGGAGACTGGGTCCCATTCCCCCTACTTCATCACAGTCCTGTTCACACAAGCCCTCCCTGAGCCGTGTAAAGTGTTGACTAACGACACCTATATGCGGACGGAACTAGTTCTGTGTTTTGCTGGAACATTTCAACAGTTTAGACATCCCTTTACATCCGGTTGTTGATGTGGCATGCTACAAAAGATAGCAGTTCAAACGGTTCGACTTGAGAGAGCAGGGAGCTTTTTCAGTTAGCACTTGAATGTAATATTTTATGAGGTGGCGAGATGAGGTAGTTCATTTATCAAAACACGTTTTTTCTTAGCAAATAAAGGGATGGCCGGTGGGCTTCCATACAAAGTGCGGTGAATGAGAAAGGAAGAATAGCAGTCAAAGGGGAAGGAAAATCGTGTAACTTCGGGAAGACCCTTCTGCTCATAAAACAATGCATTCCCTTCACTAAGGTTTACTTTCTCTGTAAAATCCCAAAGGCTAATTCTACAGGAAATAAAAATCTTGCTTTCATAGAACTTTCTCTATTCTTGTCCAACTATTCTTATAAACATTTATGCCTCTGTGTACTTCAGCTTAGTCATCCCTTTAATCAATACGGAAATCCTTATGAGTTGATCAGAGTGTCTGGACTTTAAAATTAAGTAATCTGTGGCCGTTATTACACATTTTTAAATTTTTAATGAAAGAGCAATTTGTACAAAAATAGGAATCTAAGGATCGTTGGTCCCATTTTCTTTGGTACGACTGTAGACACTGAAGTTTATATGGGTATCTTCAAGACATTTGTGGAACAGCTGGACGATATCGAATTGAGAGAACGTCATTTCCAGCAAGATGGAGCAACGTTCCATACATCTAATGCACCATGGAACTTGTAACCAGTTTCTTTGATAACACTAGGGAACACGTTTTTTGTACCCGAAACAAAATAGACTAATTCTTATACAAAATGACCCGCTGATTCCAAAAATGCCTCTGAAAATGCTGTATCACGTAAAGTTTTTGAGATATTCTTATTCCTTTATATAAAATTACAGAAATGAGGTATGATGCCAACTCATATTGACTTGATTTAAAATAATAGCCATTGACTCTTCTAAACACAGCTTAAAGGCAGTGTTGCTTCATAATGGCAATTTACTACCTTCAATACCTTTATTTCATGCCATAGGAGTGAAGGAGACATACGATTTCATGTCCATCATTTTAGATGCTATTAGTTATCAAAACCATGGCTGGCAAATTTGTAGTGACCTCCAGGTAGTTGCATTGCTAACGGGACTGCAGGGAGGTTTCACAAAATATTGCTGTTTTTTGTGCTTATGGGATAGTAGGGCAACTGACAAGTATTGTATAGTGAAAGAATGGGGAAAAAGGGAAGACTATACCCCTGGAGCAAGCAATGTTAAGTATGGGCCTCTAGTAGACCCAAACAAAGTTCTTCTCCCCCAGCTTCACATAAAGCTCGGGTTAATGAAGAATTTTGTTAAAGGTTTGGACAAAAGTGGAATTGCATTTGAGTATTTAAGAAGTATCTTTCCCAAAATAAGTGAATCTTAATTGAAGGAAGGTATATTTGTCGGTCCTCAAATAAGACTACTTCTTAAAGACAGTGTTTTTGAATCAAAGCTTAAACGTGTTGAACTGGCAGCATGGAAATCATTTAAATCAGTGGTGGAAGGCTTCCTGGGCAATAACAAAGAAGAAAACTTTGAAACTTTAATCTCAGAACTATTAAGGAGCTACAAAGAAATGGGTTACCGTATGTCACTTAAAATCCACTTTTTGCACTCTCACCTTGATAGTTTCCCTACAAACCTAGGAGCTGTAGTAAGTGATGAGCAAGGTGAGCGTTTTCACCAGGACATTTCTGAGATGGAAAGACGTTACCAGGGTCGCTGGGATTCAGCCATGTTTGGAGACTATTGGTTCCTGAAACGGGAGAGTACATGTCAATACAAAAAAAAAAAAAAGAACAGTAAAACACTGCTGAGATAATTCAGGTATGTGGGTTTCATCATTATCTTGTGTTTATTTATTTTTAATAATAATAATAATTATTATTTATTTTCAATGTTATTTGGCAATAAAATGCCTATTATTTTCAATTAATCAAATATCAGTTATCACATCACATTTCTGTAAGTTTTCATAAAAAATTATGAATACCTAAAAAACGTTACGTGATACAGCATTTTGAGGGGCATTTTTGGAATCAGCAGATCAGTCTACATAAGAAGTTGCCTATTTTGTTTCGGGTATATAAAATAATTTTTTTTTGTTCGCCAGTGTAATACAATAATCTCAAAGGTCTGTGGCCTCCCAGTTCCCCTGACCTCTAACCTCACCGGATTTTTTCTTGTGGCTATATCTAAATAAATAGAGTGCACAAGAATAGGCCACGGACAATTGATGTTCTTACGGAGTCTACTCGAACCGAATAAATAACAATGGCGAGGATACTCTCTGTAAAACATCAGAGAATATTGTGACTTTGAGAGTTCGTGAAATTAAAAGTCCAATTGCACAAACTCAAAATGTTCTTTATTTCCACCGACTTACAGTTGAACACTTGCCAATTACACAGAATTACGTAATGCACACAATTACGACTCACCAGTTCGTCCGTTACAGTTCCACTGCACGTTCACAGTTACGTACACTCTTCCGATGCACGTACACAGTCTTCTCGTCCGTTCACTAGTTCGGCGCTCCTACGCTGCTCGTCAAGCACTGACTCAACTCACTCACTGCAGCCCTTTTTATAGGAATATCGCTGTTTTCTCGAAGTTTCTCGTTTCAGTGAATCACCGCGAAGGTTCCAGACGGCAGGGTAACGGGAAAGAGGCGGCCAGCGACAAGTGACACTTCCCTAATCATCCCCTCATTTAGTGACTGAGATAAATGGGTGGGTGTGGTCCGGAATACTTCACGTCTGACCCTCCTGCCGGCCGACGTTCGGGTGACAATATGGTGAGACGAGTACAAACACGTATAGATGCTGTTGGAGGACACTTCCAACATTTTCTCTGAGATATAAATAGTGTAATGTAATCTCCCAATTGTGTATTATATTCTCCCAAAGTTGTTGAATGCAGAACAATGTATGCAGTTAAAGTATGGGGTACATCAGAGAGAGGAACACTACTAGATCAAATGTATGGATTGTTTTACAAAGAACTACTAGGGCTGCCAAAATCGGCACCAAAAGTGGCATTACTAGAAATGGGTAGTACAAAAATGAGGGGAATAATAATAGAGATAATACTGAAATTCTGGTATAAGTGTATTAAAGGGCAAACAGAGGAATTGTTGGACCTGTGCATAGGGCTACAGAAAATGCATTAAGAACACAAACAGTTGGTAGTCGGAATTAGAAAGAACGTATCGAAGATAGGTATGGGAGATCTATGGAGAGCAGAGGAGATCAATTATATCGTTTTTTGGAAGGAAGTGAGAACCAGAGTATCGGCAAAAGTTATGGGAAAGTACAGAAGAGAAGCAATTAAATAAAGACAGAATGGGGTAGGGAAAAATACATAGATCAACGTGACAAAAGTGGAAGGGAAGACATAGCATGGATGACAGTAGCAATAATATATCTAAAAGGGTTGAGAAGTAATAAGGTAAGGATATGGTTTGTTTTTTTGTTTTTTAACAATAACAGAGAGTTATAAGGAGAGATTTTGTAGATTAGTTTTGGGATGACAGTTATGCTTCTGCCTGTTATGTAGTTCCGCATTAGCACCTCCGTCATTAACGTCATCATATGCCGCCACACTTTTGCGGGAGCGCGTTGAGGTTAGTTTCCTTGGCCATGACCATGACCGAGGCCCTGAGTATGGCACGAAGGAGATTGGGCGTACATCATTTTGGAGTTTCGGAGTGGTTCCTTTATTGCTGGGAGCTATCGAGTCCGTGTAGTCTCCGTACGCGTTCGCGTAAAGAGACATTAAAGTTGCCCGCCTGGGTTTGAGTATGCTGCTCAACCATGCTGCGGAGCTGTTGGCCAAAGTCTAGAAGTTGGTCCAGTTTGGCGCCTGTATGTGAATGACTCTCCTCCAAGCGTGAGAGCTTGCGCTTCACAGAGGATGACTGGTCACTGCTGTTGAGTTGATGAAGCTGTTGTTGGAGAAGGTGTAGTTGAGCCTGGATGTCAGTTGTGGTGTCGGCAAAGCGCTGGGCGATTGCTGTTAACTTCAAGAGTTGTTCCGTCTGTTCTGCGTGGCGTTCTGCGATGGTGATTGTTTGCTCTAGTTGGCCTAGGTGTGGAGCAATGTTGAGTTCCTCGGAGTGGAGGTGATGGATGTCCTCTCTGGAGGACTAAGTTGGCGATGGCGTTCTCAAGCGAGGCAAGACGCTCTCCAAATGTCTGTATTTCCCTCCAAAATCCTGCATGGCTTCCCTCAGACATTCTTCGGGAAAGAAGGCGGCTGCTGCTGTTACGGTAGATGGTAAGCTTGGAGCCTCTTCCTCCCTGGTCGCTGGAGTGCTGCGTTGTGCTTGAAGCCTCGTTCTGGGATAGCGAGGGCAATGCGCCTGACCTGTAAAATGGCCTAGACCATTGCAGGTGGCGCAGTATCTGCGTCGGTGCCGTAGATCATGCTTCGTCATTCGGCGGTGAGGCACTGTGTCCCACAGTAGTGGAGCGGTGCAGGTGGAGGCACAGTGGCCATAGTTGCAGCATCGCCGACAGGGAACGTGTCGCTCTAACTTGCTTGCCACGACTCTGAGACAGCGCCCTAATAAGGGTAGTTCCGTCCTCAAGGCAGCATCCCTCTCCGCGCTGTCGGCTAGCCGCCGATGATTTGAGTTTGGCGGCTGCGGTGGCTGTACTTCTGCAGGTGGAGTGGCTGTGAACTGCCGTTCAGGTGCTGCTTCCCCCGCCGGGTGCCTGCGCACCTGGCAAGCGTCCTGCGTGGTAGGGGAAGCGGGCCTAGCAGCCCAAAACTTCCCCGGCAGCTCCGCGGGAGGCTCCCTCTCGTCTGCCGATACCAACAGCGAGGCGGGAGACGGCGCTCGAGAGCTGGTTGGCGAGGATTGCGGTGAAGGTGGCTTCACTGCCTGGCTCTGCTTCCATGTTGCGGCGTTCTTTTTCTTCTTCATGTTGCGGCGGTCTCTGGATGTGTCCTGCTCGGCGTCCCGGGGAAGAGTCCCTCGGAGTCTTCGGCGTGATGCGGTGTGATGTTTCCTCCTCCTGCGTCCCGTAAGGATATGTGAATTTTGTGGAGATAAAGAGAGCACTGTTCATTACCTGATGGAAAGTTAACAAATTACAGGAGAAAAATATAGGACAAGAAATGTTACAGTGTGAGGAAAGAGGTACTGGCGTTACGTATGTTAACGGGAAAGGGTGAAAAGAGAAATAAATGTATAGGGCAATTGGTATATACGTTAAGAGAAAAGTGTATTAGGGTAAAACAAGCGAAGGTCAAGAAGAAATGACACCAAGCTGCTCAGGAAAACCAAAGGCTTTTGGCCAGGGGACCTGAGTCAGCAAGCAAACCTTAGGTCAGCAATTTGATATATTTCTACAGGATAGATGTCATAATTGCTGAGAAAATTAAATATGGTGGAAATGGAATTATCAAAGTTAATAATAGAAATATGGAGGAAAGAACAAATGCCTGAAATTTGGAAGACAGGCGTTATATGCCCAATATACAAAAAGGGTAATAAATATCAATGTCATAATTATAGGGGAATTACATTACTCAATGCAGTGTATAAATATTTTCAAGTGTTTTAAATGATAAAGCTAAAAAGCATATGGAAAGTGTATTGGGTGAGTACCAATGTGGATTTAGAAGTGACAAGAGTACAATAGACCAGATATTTGTAATAAGACAAATAATAGAAAAATTCTACGGGCATGGTATAGACTTATACTTCCTGTTTATTGACTTCAAGCATGCATTCGATTCAATGATAGAGGAGCCCTCTATTAAACTCTGCAATGTTTTAAAATGCAACCAAAAATAATAAGGCTAATAAAAATGACAATGGAAAATACAAAAGCCAAAGTGAAAGTAATGAATAAAATGAGTCCAGATTTTGATTATAATGCAGGAGTAAGACAAGGTCTAAACAAATAGGATTAGAAGTAAACTACATAAAAATGACAAAAGACGAAAGCAAAAGAATAATTTCAAATCTAGTAGTTAGAGACAAAACATTTGAAGGGGTATCCACAATCAGATATTTAGGAGCACTTGTAAACAATGATAAAAATTTAAACGAGTGCATAAAAGAAGGAATCCAAAGCGGAAATGCAGCATATTATGCAAATTTATCACCATTAAAAATAGGTTTATTAGTAGAAGGACAAAATAAAAGATTCATAAAACCCTGATAAGACCAACAGTAACACACGCTGCTGAAACTTGAACCCTAAACAATGCAGTTGAAGAAATACTTCGAAGATTTGAAAGGAAAATATTAAGACGAATCTTTGGACCTGTAAAAGAAAAAGACCAATGGAGAATAAGATAAAATCATGAAATAGAAGAATTAATAAATAAACAATATATTGTGAAATTTATAAAAGCACAAAGGATAAGATGGCTGGGGCAAATAGAGAGAATGACGAAGAGAGAATGCCAAAAAAAATATTGAAAGGAAGACTGTATAATAGAAGAAAAAAAGGAAGACCGAGAACAACGTGGTTAGATGATGTAATGGAAGAACTAAGAACGAAGGGAATTAGAGGCTGGAGAAGTAAAGCGGAAGATAGAGATGTGTGGAGGAGGATCGTGCAGGAGACCAAAGCCCACCAAGGGCTGTAGAGCCAGTAGATAGAGATATCTGTATATACTTCACTTTCTTCCGCATGTAGATAAAGTCTGTCTAGTGAACGGGAGTGCAGTTGGCCCCACAAAGGAAACTACCCTCCCGCACACTAATGACCGTCATAAATCTATCTCCACACTTCAGAAATGGAACACTGTCGTTGAGGACCAATAGCAACCCTGATTTTCTCGAAGTGACAGTCGCATGTCTACTCCACGTGGAGTCTCAGTGGCCAAAGTTCCAACTTCCAGTTGATCTGTTTCATTATCTGCAGAAATTCGTTGTGTGTCACGATCTGGAGAACGTGGGAGGGAAATGCAGTGGTAAATGCAAATGAAGTAGTAGATAACTTTCTGTCAAGTGAAAATAATCAAAGTGATGACAATAGTGTGAATAACTGGGCCGAGTTATATTACTGGAAAAGCCTCAAAAACAAAGTTATAACGGGAACTGTTTCTAAGCAAATTCAAGCGCTTATTTTGAATACATATAAATATGTGCAGAGAAATAATCTTGGTAAGCGGTCGTGCAATGAACCTGATGATAAATTCTGGGTATTCACAGAAATACAGTAAGAAATATTGTGACGAAAGGAATGCCACCGACGCCGATCAAGTGTGAAAACAAAAGGAAACGTTTCTCTAAAGTATATAACTTCATATGCGATTTAATTCGTCGAAAAATTTATAGATTCAATGCAAAAGGGAGAAGGCCCACCTTAGACGAATTGGTTGCACATTTGCAAGAAATTTGTTATTTTCCTTACGGGCACTGCACTCTACGTGGCCTCCTAAAGGAGCTGGGTTTCAAATACGATACCCATGACGTATTGAGAAAGGTGGCAACCTTGCAGAACGGTCTGGGAGAAGGAGGGGCCGAGGTTGTAAAACGATGATAAGGGTTCGTCAAAGGAGTCGGCCGACGTGCACATGAGTTAACTAAACAGACTTTACATAAAGAGATATGCTCGACGTAGCCTCTACCTCCGGATTGTTCACTCGCTGGGAAGTTTAACACAGGACGTCTCTCACCTCTTGCAGCAACCGTACTCACCGCATGTACAGATTGTGGAGATTTTCACGGTTTTTCTGTTATTTGTATAAACTACAGTTACAAATTCGTCGCTTAGAAACAAGTTCTGACAATATTTTGAGGTTTTTCCCCATTTCAACTGTATTTGTAATTACATTCAAGATAGTTGAATCAGATTACTCATTATGCAAAGTTTGTATTGCCCTCCCGCTGTTACTGCTTGAGCCAGAGTTGTAAATCTGGGGTTAATGTGACGAAAGCAGCTGGCGCCATGAAAGTTGGCTGTGCGAAAAAGTAGTCAAGTCGGTTTACACAACCTGATCCTAGGTGTGGCATTGCTACGGCAAATTGACGCGATTAAAAACACAGTTGGCGCAAGGATAATAACAACCGCAGCCTTAATAGACCGTGAGCCCACGCGCTGTGCAGATGACATGACCAGATTCTGTAACATTTGTCAAATATGAAAAAGAGAGGCGGAAACATCAACGGAGCCTCAGCCTGCCCCCGTCGCTATTTAGTTGTTTCATCCGGTCTAACCGCGTAATACTAACCTGTAATTTTTATGGCAATTTGAACAATTTAATGGTCCATTTATAGGAGGGCTGTTCAATAAAGAATAATCACAATTTTTTTGACAACGTACCTCTACTCATCCTCATAATTTTGATGGTCCTTCTCAAAATAGTCTCCCCTGAATGCGATGCAGTTGTCCCAGCGTTTTTGCCAGTCTTCTAAGACATCCTGGAAACCATTTTTTCAGATATCCTTCAAAATCGCCACCGCAGCCTTCACCACTGCTTTTGATGATGGATAATGCATCCCACGAAGGCGTTTCTTCAAGTTAGTAAATAGAAAAAACTCTCATGGGGATAAATCCGGACTATAGGGAGGGTGAGGGATGCACTCCGCGTTTAATTTTGTAAGATATTCAGCAACAACATTGGCAATATGCGGCCGTGCATTATCGTGGTGCAGCATCCAACCTGCTTCACGGAAATGTAGTATTTTGCGCCTGATATGGACTTGCAATATTTTCAGGACATCCCTGTAGTACTGTCCAGTTACTGATGTGTGTGCAGGTACAACATGCTGATAAACCATTCCATGAATTACAAAGAATGAGATCACCATAACTTTCCCAGCAGAAGCAACCACATTTGCTATTTGGGGGGTTGGTGATGAAGGAAATTTCCACACTAAGCTTTGCTGTCTGCTCTCAGGATCAAAATGATACAGCCAAGTTTCATCAGCAATGATTATTTTGAAATAAACTCCAGATCTTGCTCTAACATCAACTTTATTGCGTGCAGACCTGCATGCGAATTTCCTTTTCTTCAGGAATCAACAGTCTTGGAACCCATCGCGCACAAACACGTCTCATCTGTAATGTTTCTGTCACCAACGTGTGGGTGGCAGCCAGTAAAATGTTCAGTATTTCAGAAAGTGATCTTAAGGCAATTCATCGATCCTCTCTCACAATGGCGGCAGCAGTGTTCATGTTTCCTTCCGTAAGAGCAGTAACTGGAACACCGGGTCCACCTTCCTTTGAAATTGATTGTCTCCCCTCTTTACATTTTAAACCACCTTCTAGCTGTGCTGTAGGAAAGAATAGACTTTCCATAGGCCTCCTGCAACATTGTATAAGCATGAACTGAAGATTTGTTGAGACGAAAGCAGAACTTCAAAGCCGCATATTGTTCCTCGCGTGTTACCTCCATTGCAGCTGTATTAGTTATCACAGGCAGGAACCAGGAGTACCAACAATGAAACTACTACGGTGTGTTTGTTTCACATTTAGCTAACAGAATATAATAAGATTGAATTTTAGTGTGGAAAATTAGGACTGTAAAAAATTATGACCATTATTTATTGAACAGCTCTCGTATTGTGACGACCTGTTCTTACTTTGTGAATAATTAAGGAACACGTGGTCAGGTCGAACACTCAGAACAGAACTACATGCTATAGCGAGAGGTTGGGATCTTTTCTATAATGGTTCATTGGTAAAAAGGTAGGGTAAAGCTAATTAAAAGTGGAATTCACTTAATAAGAATATTTACTACAACAGATTTACAAAAGCGGCCATAACGGCCGTTTACCTGCCCAAAAGCGGAGCTGCCTACAGATACATCCTAACCCATCAGTGGGCGACACTAGAGAGAGTCTCTCTCTCAAAAACCACACATCCAGTCATCAAGGAGGGGGAGGGAGTGACGTCACCTACTACTTGAGTCAGAGTAAATTACTACAAACTGTGACAGTATATCATTGTTAATATCTGTAGACATCGGCTGAATTAATCTTTTTTCTTAAGTCGACAGATTTCCATTTTAAGGCCGGTTTCCAAGAGGAGCTGAACTGAAATCCAGCATCACGAATAAGCGTGCTCCTCTCGGAGGAAATGGCCAAGGCCTCCTTATTTCTCCGCTCACAGTAACTTTTGCATTTTGCCAAGATGATCGTCTCCCGAAAGTTGGCTCTATGGTCGTTATCAAAACAGTGCTCTGCCAGCCCAGACTTCTCAGGTTGCTCCGTTCATGTTCGTTTATTTTGGTAGTGATGGTCCTTCCAGTTTGTCTAATTCAACTTGATAATCAAGTTAAGTAGTTACGTTTCTTTGACCCAATTAATTTTCTGTACTCACGCCATCTCCTGACCTGGCATTTCATTTATTGAAAACAGTCTTTTGTTTAGGAATGCGAATTTTGATAGTGTTTTGTCTTTGCTTGTAGTTGTGTTGTATCCAGTGATTCATTTGTGGTTAAAATATTTAATAAATATCCTGAAGATGGGAGAGACGCACATTTGTCGCCAGGAAAGCTCCAGGACTTATTTCAATTAAAATCCATTTATTTATTAATGATTTTAAGTCTTCATAAACTGCTTTATCTTTATTTTAGGGACTAATATGCTGTGGGTGTGTTTATGTATCCTTGGAGAATTTTGTTGTATCGACTCACAAGCTTCTGCAATGCAGGCACGAGATTGTATTAATTTTGGAAAGTTTAAATGCCGTCATAAAAGTTACTCCAACGCCCCTTTAATTTTTAATTACAGCCCTGCGGGAAGTAAACAAGAGTGACGAATATTTACAGACACAAGGGACTTTGGGGAAAAAGCCAGTGATGCCAAACCAGAAACCCTTATAAGTAGCAAATTTTATACTTCTTTTGGGGGTACCCTTGGAAGTAATGAACTTGATTTAATTTTTCCCCTTATTGCATGTCTCAAACGCATGATAGCTACTGTTTACAGGTAAAAAGAAAATTTACTGCTGTCACGTTCTTTAAACATTAAACAGTGGATTTTTCTTCATATTTCCGCAGTATTTCGACATGTACCAATTCTGGTGTTGGCTTTGTTGTTACATGACAGCGCTCGTATGATGTCATTCCTAAGGAAGAGAATATGTTGTGCAATTTATAAGCAAGGTAAAGAGGCAGTTTCTTAAGGGAATGCAACACCGAATTTGGCTATAAATATGGGGAAAAATAATTTGTTTGTTTTTTAGCTAATAAAATACTTTGAACCTTATAGTATCATAATCCAACTAAATTTATGAGTTTTAGGCATTCAAATACCCTTACATGACAATTTAAATGCCCCAGCGCACCTGCAGCCCTTGGATTCACAGAATTAAGTCATTTGACTTCGATGCAACGTACTAAATTAATACATTTGCAATTAGCGGGCAACTTTCTGGTAGAATTTTGTGTTGGTATGATGGTTATTTATTACAATATGTGGCACCATGGAAACAAAACAATGGCTACAAACATTGGAAGCCAATAGTAATGTTTATATTTTTGCTTCTGTGTGAGTTTCTTACTTGGTCGTGATTTTCTTGTGTTTCTCGTTAAACTACTGTTTATATATAATTGATGAGTTTTAGTGTGCCATTTAACATTTATTAAGGTGTTTTATACATCAAAACGTGCATATAACTGTTATATAGGTTATGGATAAAACATTCTTTGAAACGACTGACCTTCTGTTGACTGTGTACATAGTTAGAATCATGAATAGGCTAAACGATACATGGGAAGAAACACCTAAACATAACACAACAATGAGAACATACTTGAGGCCTGATGTGGTAAGAAAACTAATGCCTCTGTACCAAAGGCTGGCATCAGATGAAATCCTTAGGAGATGTACATTGGGTAAGACACAAAATGCAAATGAAAGTTTATATAACATGATATGGCATAATTGCCCAAAAGAAATATTTGTGTCAAAGAAGACACTTCAGGTTGCTGTGACATCAACCATCAGTGATTTCAATTTTGTTTGTTCTGGCTCACTCAAGCTGCAGTCAGACATAATGGACACAGATTTCACAAGCATCTCTAAAAATTAGCCAAGGCATGGACCAATTACGCTTACTTCATTAAACAATTTCTGCGAAGGTAACTTCTAAAACATCCAGAAGGAAACTGAAATTGAACAAAACTGCTGCTGAAGAGAGAAGGAAGAGGCAGGAGGGTGCAAAATATCTATCTGGAGGGTCTTAGTCTGCTTCAAGGCATGTAGCTGAGAAGGAAAATGTTTTGGATTTTAACATTTGATTTACTCGGTTATAGTTTTTTCAATATTTTTTGTCATTGAAAATGTTCCACGCAATGCAGTTTTGATTCAGTCCCTCTAAAATTCTCAACACATGTTTATAGAAAGCAACCAAAGGTTTCTATCATATTAATTTTTAATATTTATGATATTTTTAAGGTAATTGATATAAAAGGTCAAAGGTTTAATCATTTTTTGACTTTTTTTGTTTGCTCCATACCTAATTTTTCCCTCTGTAACTAAAGGCAGTATAAGAAATTCATATGATAAATCTTCTCTTCATAACCATCTGAATGTTTTTAGAAATATAGAAATTAAAATTATCAAAATTTTCATCACGGGGAGCGGTTTGAATTATGCCCAAATTTTTAATTCACAAATTAATTACTCAAAAGCAATTGAAGATATAAGAACCAAATTTTGAATTCTGTGACCGCTATGCATCAGAACTAAGTGGTAAAGATTTTAGCAAGATTTATTGAAAATTGCTGGATTTGGGGTTTTAGGTGCTGCATCCCCAAGAGAGAAAATATTCCACTTTGCAAACCACCACTTTTTAAAAACCAAACACACTGACACACCTTAAGTCGACTGAGCTCCATATTGTTGTGTATAAGGTCTGAACAACATTTGGCAAATATTTTAATTATTGGAGGTTCAAATTTCATTCGTGGTAAGCTCCAGGCTTTAGCAGGAATTAACCAGTTGAGGCAGGTTGGATGACTCAGTGATATCAGAGTAGGCACTGGTATTGACCTGCCAACTCATATGTCTTCTGTTAAATCGACAGAGAAATTAAGAAGAGTCATTCCTGGATTGCACAAGATTGCACAATAGGATGTAAACTCTCTGATTCGTATGATAGCAGGCATTTTGGAAGTTATTCCTATTTAAACTATTACAGCCAGTAAGAAAGGGTTAGTCAGCCATCAGTTAGTCAGACTGTTAGTTGGTTAGTCAGATTATTGGTTGCTGCTACTTCAGTCTCATCATAGAACTTTTTAATACTTCTACAAAACTTAACTCATCAAAGTGAACCAGCCACATCTTGTTTAGAACTCTACGCTACCCTAGATAAAAGGCACTATTTATTTATTATGCATTAATTGACTCAATTTCGGTCTTGATTGCACCCTTGATCTCTTCAAGATAAAGGAGAGCTTTGTTTGATTTGACTACCCCAATCTTTAAAATATATTTGTCAATGTTATGGCGAACTCATCACTTTAATTTAACCCTAATCATGTCACTACCCTCTGACCTGTTTAGCTCTAACATCTGCCCCCGTATCCTTTCAGTAGCTACAGCCCTAGTTGTTGATTAGGTTTGTAAGTCCTTCAGACCCCTTACAATCCTGGTTTGCAACAATATATAAGGCCGGTTTTCAAGGAGCACAGATCTATACAGCTTGATCACCAAGTTAAGTATAGATGTATTTTTTTATCTTGAAAAGTGCAGAGCGATGCACAGTTGTATTTGGAAGAGTCCACCTCAGAACGGTTGCAACTGGAGGGGAGGGCAGGTCAGTTGCGTACCAGTTGCGAGCAACTAAACACGTGAAGAGCTACTCGGTAAAACTACAGCTTGTTTCAAAATGTGCTTGTCTCCTGGTTCCAAGAGAGCAATTATAAATGAAGCCTCCTAGCAGCACATTATGAAATAAAGAACTACATTTAAAAACACGAGAAGTAATAACCAATATCCATAGATTTATAAAAATGGAACAACGGTCTGGGTCTGCTATAATAATCTGCGGAAGGGTGTCCGAGGCAACAGCTGTGTCTGAAAGCAGTTCAGGAGAGTTATTAAGGAAAGAAAAGCCATTGGTGCTAGTGCAACAACGTCCTTCTCTATGCCCAGTAAACAAAGATTAAGAACATGCACAAAATCTAATTTGGATGTTTTAATTCAGAAGTAGTTAGGCGAACTATGAAGAATTTTTAAATCACAGGAAAACAAAGACCAACTTTTGAAGAAGGTGCTTATGAAGCTAAAAATTCTACTGACTTCCAAGGAAGTGTTTGAACATTAAGAAGAGTTCTTTTGAAACTAGGATTATTTGAAAAAAAAAAAAAAAACACTAAGCGTGACAGACAAATTTTAATCGAACATCGCACCATACGTGCAATAAGGCTTAAGTATTTACGAAATATTCGGAGATATCGAAGTGAAGTGTATATAGTTTATATGGATGAAACTTATATAAATACAGCACATACTGAACCATATGCTTTGAGTGAAATACGTTACAGGGACTCTGCAGCGATATTGAAAGGCCGACAGTTGTTTATCATGCCTGCTGGAGGAGAACAGGGTTTTGTTCCAAACGCCTATGTACTATTTAAGATCCAACAAAAGCGTGGAGAGTACTACCATAGTAAGAATTACAACTTAGTTTATAAGAGCTGCAAAACTGGCTTTGAGAATGAAATTTGTTTTTAGACACCTTATGCACCGCCCTCCCCTCTCGTAATCTTACGCGTGTGACGCATTGTGGCGATAGGTGCACCATCCCCACCACAGTTGCTACTCATTCCTACCGCGCAGGATTCCTGTCAAGATAATATAATACATCTGTAGTTACGTTTCTTTGACACAATTAATTTTCTGTACTCACTCCATTTCCTGAACTGGCATTTAACTTACTGAAACCAATCTTTTGTTCAGTAATGAGAATTTTGATAGTATTTTGTCTTTGTTTATATTTATGTTATATCCAGTTATTTATTTGTGGTTATAATATTTAATACATAGCCTGATGATGGAGTGACGCACACTCCCGATACATCGATTTCTAATCGTCTTTTCACTTAGCTTGCTTCCCAAGAAGAACTTGAGCATATTCGCCAGGAAAGCTTCAGATCTTATGTACTAAACCATTTCTACGAGGTTGGTCAAATGAAAAACTTAAATATTTTTTTAAATATTATAATATTGTGCAGAAGTGGTACAAAGCTGTATCACTTTCCAGCATTATCTCACGCACGCTCAACTCAAGTCCTCCAGCACTTACAAGTGCATAAATGCCTTTAGAAAAAATTCTTTTGGTAGCCCACGCAACCACTCACGCGCCGCATGGCGTACCTCTTTCTTTCCTCCCATTGCGACTTTGAATAGTCCAAACATAATGGAAATCACTTGGGGCAAGGTATGGTGAGTATGGTGGATGAGGAAGACACTCAAAATGCAGGTCTGTGATTGTTAAACTGTAGTATGGGTAGTGTGGTGCTTTTAATTGTCATGTTGCAGAAGAACACCTGCTGACAGCAATCCACGTCGCTTTGATTTGATTGCAGGCCACAGATGATCTTTTTAGTAGAGCTGTGTATGATGCACTGGTGACAGTGGTCCCTCTACGCATGTAATGCTCCAAGATGACGCCTTTTTTCGTCCCAAAAGAGGGTCAGCATATCCTTCCTTGCTGTTGTTTCTGTTCGAAACTTCTTTGGTTTTCGTGATGAGGGATGGCGGCATTCCTTGCTCCATCTCTTCCTTTCGGTTGATAGAAGTGAACCCAGATTTCGTCCTCAGTAACGATTCTTGCAAGGAAGCCATCACCTTCCCGTTCAAAGCGCCGTAGAAGTTCTTCACAAGCATCAACACGTTTTCTCTCATTTCAGGTGTCAGCTGCCGTGGTACCCATCTTGCAGATACTTTGTGAAACTGGAGCACATCATACACAATGTGGTGTGCTGACTCATGACTAATCGCATTCAGTGTCACTCGGCGGTTTTCTTTCACTATGGCTTCAACTGCTGCAGTGTTCTGTGGAGACACAGCTCGTTGTGCCTGACCATGACGTGCAGCATCTTCCACTGAAGTCACACCATTTGCGAACTTCCTACTCCATTCATAGACTAGCTGCTGTGACAAACATGCATCACAGTACCGCACCTTCATTTGTTTATGAATTTCAATAACTTTCACACCTTCACTACGCAAAAACCGAATAACAGAGCATGATTCTTCTCTGGTGTAAGTCGCAAGTGGGGCAGCCATCTTTATAGTGATATTGTGACGGTATGTGTGGCACCTACAGGCCATTCTGCACACTGTTTGTAGCATGCTTACCAACTTACAGGATAATGGCGTGAAATTTCAATTTATTACTATAAATTTAAGTTTTTCATTTGACCCGCCCTCGTACATATGAGGCATGTTTTTTAAGTCAGTACCGTTTTGCCATTCCACCGCCGCAGCGCTACAGTCGGCGTTCCGCACATGCGCGCTGGTTACCTACATCTCTTGTCTACGCACTGACGCCATTACAGGCTGATTCTTCATTGTATACGTTGGTTACTGAGTGTTTTAAGTTGCCTCCGACAATCGTGAGTCCCGCCGATTGTGAAGTACGGGTTGTTATACGATTTCTTAGTGCTAAAGACGTAAAACCGACCGATATTCATCGTGAGATCTGTGAAGTTTACGGATAAAACATTATGAGTGATGAAATGGTAAGGAAATGGGTGAGAACATTTAAAGATTGCCGCACAAATGTGCATGATGAAGAACGGAGTGGGCGTCCTTCGGTCGTTACTGAAGATTTGGTGCAGAAAGTGGACGAAAAGGTGAGAGAAAACAGACGCTTTACAATTTCATCATTGTGCGACTATTTTCCTCAATATTCTCGTACTGTTTTGTATCGCATTGTGAACGAGAACTTGAAGTACTGGAAATTGTGTTCACGTTGGGTTCCGAAAATGTTGACGGATTTGCACAAAATCCAACGTTTAGGCAGTGCATTAACTTTCCTTAAGTGGTACCACAATGACGGTGAAGATTTTTTTAGACCAAATTGTTACTGGTGACGAAACATGGGTGGCGTACGTCACACCAGAATCGAAACAACAATCCATGGAATGGCGACATTCATCATCACCCACAAAATTGAAGTTTAAGCAAACTATTTCTGCCCGGAAAATCATGTCCACAGTATTTTGGGACAGAAAAGGAGTATTGCTAGTGGAGTTTCTGCCTCGTAATGAGGCAATCAATGCAGCGTCTTATTGTGAGACATTGAATAATCTGCGCCGTGCAATCCAGAACAAAAGACGTGGCAAGTTTTTGCTGCATGAAAATGCCCGTCCACATGTGGCTAACCGGACCAAAGATCTCATCAAATATTTTCAATGGAAAACTCTAGATCATCCTCCATACAGCCCTGATCTGGCGCCCAGCGACTACCATTTGTTCCTGCACTTGAAGAAACATCTGGGCAGTCAGCGTCTTCAAGACGATAACGAAGTCAAAACAGTTGTGATACAGTGGTTAACACGTCAGGCCGCAGAATTTTATGAGGAAGGTATTCAAAAACTGATGCCATGTTATGAAAAGTGCCTCAATATTTACGGAAATTATGTAGAAAAGTAGATTGTGGTACAGGCTTTCATGTAAAAGTAAAATTATTGCGATATCTATGCACGTCTTTTTTAAATTCCCAAACGGTACTGACTTTGAAAACATGCCTCATATTTATCTCCATTAATATTTAGTAGATAAAATAATAAGTATTTGTAAGAATGGTTGGTTGAAGAATACCAGCAGAGAGTGTCTGAAAGGAAAGTAGATGTTTTACTGTTTTGGAGAAATGAAGTTAAGAAATCTCGACTTTATTTGTAAAACGAAATTATGGGAACGTACTTCAATACCTTCTCTGTAAAAAGAATTATATGAAGCAGGATGACAGGCACTAGAAGAGCATCTATTCCCTTCCCTTGCCAAGAAATAAAAAGGTAGTACACAAAGAATTTGACGTGGAAGAGAATCCCGGAAAGAAACAAATTAACTAATCACATAGCAGGCGTCTGGAAATGAGCTTACCAAAAGACTGCGCACACACAGCAAAAGTGCTAAAAAGGGAATTCGGGCATTTGGAAAGCGAGGGGGGAACAGAACACATAAAGCGAATAACTGTTTAAGCTCATTTCCCCCTTTGCACCGCCCTTTTATGTCCAGCTTTCCCTGCAAAATAGGTTTCGATGCTGTAAAAGGAGTTAAAATTTCTTTCTTCTTTGCTTGGGAAGCTAAGATTAAAAAGGCAATCTCCATTTTCACATTAATTCCATTTGTACTCTTTAGGAAAGAACAAGAATGATTATAAGAACCCGGATTTAGAAGTTTCTGCAGTTCCCTTTTAGCTCCAGTCTTTGATCCCTGGATATTAAGAGGCACAGTAAGTGCATTCCATTAATGTAAATGAGTTATAAGAGTATTGATATAAAAGATTAAGAAATAATTCCATGAGTTACGCGTGAGGAAACGTAAGGCATAGCCATACTTCTAAACTATGAAACAGGAACTTTGGTCCTTGGATCAATTATTCATTTAATAGTAATAGTAATAGTAATTTATTTCCTTTTACATCAACAAATGGAAATGCAAAATCAAGATTACAATTATAAAATACATACTGAAATATGCCATATATTCCTAAATCCTGAAAATCCTATCATGTTATAATGTTGCCCACCATTGAATATTATTTCAGCCCCCATACACCTAACCCTAGATTTTTGTGTAATGGAGGCCCTCTACTCCTTTTAACACTTTCTGCCATTTCACCTATCTACTCTACATTTTTCTCTTAATTGTTCTTAGCCATCTCTCTTTAACTTTCCCTAAATAATTCCCTATATTTCTCCTGTTCTTTTCTCCTTTTACTGACATTTTTCTAATTACTACTTCACCCCCCAAACTGTCCCATTTACGTAGCCAAGCCTGCTCTCTCCATATCTTTATTTGACTACAATTTAATATACAATGGAAATCTGCATTCTCTTCTCCACACAATGCACATTTATCTAGCTTCCTCTCTTGACCTATACCTTTCAAGTTTCTCACCCCTGTTCTCGCCCAAGCAAAACCTTCTCGCCCTAACTTACTACATATATCTATATATCCTTCCCTCCCCCAGATTATTCTTATTTCTCTATATAATCTTAGTGAGCTTTTGTCACTTGTATTGGCAAACATGTCTTGTCTGTCAATATCTTCTAATCTTAGCTTAACCTCTTTCCAGAAGCCTCTATACCCATACTCTGCATTTGTCCAAGAATGACCCATACCTATCTGCTTCAACAAGTCATACATTTTATGTGCCCAAGACCCAACCCAATTACATCTCTTTTGAATATGAAAACATTCTTTAATTATATTGCCATCTTCCAAGTTAGTGATTCTGTATAAATATTTCATTGCCCTTGACAAGATTTTAATTTTAGTAGAATGTCTGCCTAGTTCTAATTGTGCTGCCCCATTAGGTGATGCTATTGGTAATCCCAATATGTATTTACAAAAGGAACTATGCACTCTATCAGTCTCTCTCCAAGCCTCATCTATTCCCCAAACCTCTGATCCATGTAACATTCTATTTTCTACTACTGCCGTATAGATCCTCTCCAACCATTTGACATTTATATCCGGTAGTTTACTGTAGCATGATCTTATCACGCTCATGGCCATTTTACCTTTTGCCACAGACATCTTTTTTGTTCTTTCCAGCTGCCATCTGAACTCAACCTTGTACCCAAATAATCAAATCTCCTTACTACCTCTATTTCTTTTCTATTAACCTCCCATTTCTCATCCTTACGCAACCTGTATCCTTTTTGAAGACCATAATCTTTGTTTTGTTTTCATTCACTTTCAAACCCCATTTATTGCAATAAGAATTGGCTGCCTCGATTGCTCTTCTCAGCCCTCCACTTGATATGGACCCAACTACTAGGTCATCTGCAAACAGTAGCCCCGGTATTTATTATTCATTTAATTATGTAATATATCTACTAATTATACATAAATTTGATAACTGTAACTAGCTATGTTAGTGAAAGTAAAATTGTAGACTTTGATGTAACATATTGTAACGAACCTTGGCAGATATACTTGAGAAACACCGCACTCCCGGACGACAGTCTTTGAAGGGCAGATGTCAGACAATAGAATGGAATGCTAGCTATTTTACTATACCGTTATAGAGGTCAATATACTCTTAGGTTTTCCTTGCGACGCCGTGCTGTGTGTATATAAAAGGGTAGCAAACGGACACAGCGTCGACGCGTGCACCGCACCTCCACGGTGCCACTACTGTGGCTCCCCAACTACAACAGCATCCTGCAGAGCCCACGATATCCACCGCCGCCACAGGTACTGCGCCACGTGCAATGGCCTCGGCCATTTCACAGGACAGGCGCAGTGCCCTGCATATCCACGCGGAGACTCACAGGACACAGCACACCGGAAGGCAGCCGCCAACGAGCCTGCGGGATGGCAGCAAGCCCTTGGTTGCCTCCGAGAGGACCTGCAGGGTGTCGCCAACAGACTCCACACCCTCGAGGAGCTCCTGACAACCACACTCCACGGCGCCAACCACTGGCCTCCAGCTGAAGAAGTTCAGAACCTCCACTCAGAGGCCCTTAACCTCAACCAACGCCTAGGTAACCTGGAGGAAGCCGTCACCGCTGCAGCCCAACAATAAGACGCCAACCACGCCGCTCTCATTGACTTACAAGACCGACTGACTTCCATCCACGGACTACTGACGAACGGAACTACCACACCGGACCGACTCTCCGCCACAGTTACACAGCTTCAACAGACAGCAGAGAACATACACGCCCAACTACAACAAACAGAACACCAAGCCAGCGAGCAGCAAGTCATTCTAGCCTCACTCCAGCGTAAGATGCAACACATCGAAGCTCAACTCAATGAACGACCTCAGGACAACTTAGACACCGGACTTGCACAACTCCCTCAACTCACCAACATGACCGCACTTCTCGACAAGATCCTCTCCACCCAGACTGAACTCTCCGCACGACTGACTGTACTCCAACCGCCAACAGCAATCTCAACTGACAACAAAGAAAGACATAGACACGGACTTGAAATCTACCTCACAAGAGCCTGGAAACCACCCCCCCCCTCAGACCTGACAGCTAAAAGCCCCTTCTGACTTACAAACAAACCCCCCCGGCTCTAGTAGCCGCCAAAGCGCCCTACTATCCACGCGCCACGGTCAGGGCTACCGTGTCATGGCCGTCGCCTAGCAATCTTCTTTCACCCGCAGCTGCTATGGGCAGCTCGCACCGTAATGACGCCTTTACTAAAGGAGGTGCTGTATGCGGAACCCCGACAGGCTGAAATAAAGCCGCTAAAATAAAACTAAGTACCAAATAAAACACCTTTTAAGTAAATAAACATCCCAAAAAAAGAATATACCTTCAGGCTCATTTGCTGCTCATTGCTGTCAAGTGTATTGTATACATCTGTCTGGTGTGTCCGACGACGTGCACCGTCCAGTAAAATGTATTATAAAATGTCCGCCGAAAGTGCAGTTATTTAAGAGTGCCCGGTTTCCACAAGTGTAAGGACAAATGAAAGAGTTCAGAGATCGTCGTTGGTTTGTGTTGTCTCAACATTAACACCCTGAGAACCCAAAAAATAATCAATGAAGGAGAAAAAGCCACAGCCAAGGGTAAAGCAGGCAGCCGACGACGACGTGGAGACCGAGGAAGGAGTCCGCCGTGAGGCGGAGAGATAGTACTGCCGCGACTAACATCATTATCCTCAACAAAAGTAACATATGCTGGCCACGTAGCTCAGTCGGCAGAGCACCTGCCTCCCGAGCTAAGGGTTCCGAGTTCGATTCCCGGTGGTTGGGGTGGAGATTTTTCTCAGACCAAGGTACTGTCCAGTAAAGCAAAGAAGGTCCCTGAAAGGAATGTGCCCCCTTACACAGTGGCACAAGGACAGCGAATGTGTGTGACAGGGAACGCCTGCTACACAAGCAGCAGAACCGTTTAAAACATACGCCCTATTCACTCTGTACACGAAAATCTAGAAGATTCATTCAAAAAACTAGAAGCCGTACTGGAATAGGGTGCAATAAACTTCTGTATATTCACTTCATTTTTTTGTGATGACTTGCTCTTGCCATGTAAGATAATCTAAGTAATCTAACCACTCAGTCACGGCGCCGCCAATTATTATCCATCTCTCAATAATTGAAGAATACAATTAATAATTCCGGAAGCACATCCATCTATAATCGCAATGTCAATTAAGGAAATATGCAGATGTAGTGTTAAAACTCCCCATTATTGCAAGTGATACGACAACATAATTAATTGCATTAGGAGTAAATGCGTCAACTTTGCGGTTGTATAAATGTTTAAACAGCAGCAGGTTTTTGCTGGTTTTGGATTCAGTTTAATGGCCTTTTCTTGAGCAGAAGTCAAGGTTAGCTTCTTGTTGCCTTTGTTGTGACCGTTGCTGTCGTCTGCTTCTGGTCTTCCCCTCTAAGACGCCCATCAATCACAACAACTTCTTTTATTTGCAACAGATTTAGAGATCTTTTCTCTTAACTTCTTCCAAGGAAGATAAGATTTAATGAGAGTATCTCTCAATAAAAACGAATCCAGTTGCAAGGAGTTGCTCCCTTGGAATGTATTTTACTCAAAAGTATTTGTGTACAGCCGCAGATCTTTGCTTTAGTATGTTAGATCTCTGGTAAAAAGGTACGAGGGCCGCTCAATAAAGAATTATCATAATTTTTTACGGTCATACATTTTTGCACTAAAATTCAATCTTATTATATTCTGTTAGCTAATGTGAAACAAACACGCCGTAGTAGTTTCATTGTTGGTAATCATGGTTCCCACTTGTAAAATCAGGCAAGTTCAGACATGTTCAGTATCGCCTAACACTGCTATGGAGGTAACATGCAGTTAAAGTTGATGTTAGTGGAAGATCTGGAGCTTCTTTCAAACGTAATCACTGCTGATGAAACTTGGCTGCATCATTTTTATTCTGAGAGCAAACAGCAAAGCTCAGTGTGGAAATCTCCTTCATCACCAACCCCCCAGAAGAGCAAAAGTGGTTGCTTCTGCTGGGAATGACATGGTCATCTCATTCTTTGATATTCATGGAATGGTTTATCAGCATGTTGTACCTGCACACACATTAGTAACTGGACAATACTACAGGAAAGTCCTGAAAGCATTGCAAGTCCATATCAGGAGTAAAAACCACATTTCCATGAAGCAGGTTCGATGCCGCACCACGATAATGCGCGGCTGTATATTGCCAATCTTGTTGCTGAATATATTGCAAAAATAAAAGTGAAGTGCACCCCTCACCCTTCCTACAGTCCGGATTTAGCCCCATGTGACTTTTTTCTATTCCCTAACTTGAAGAAACGCCTTCGTGGGAGGCATTATCCATCATCAGAAGCAGTGGTGAAGGCTGCGGAGGCGATTTTGAAGGATCTCTGAAAAATGGTTTCCAGAATGTCCCTGAAGACTGGCAGAAACGCTGGGACAAGTGCATCGCATTCAGGGGAGACTATTTTGAGAAGGACCGTCAAATTTATGAAGATGAGTAAAGGCACGTTGTCAAGAAAAAGTGATTTTAGCCCCATGTGACATTTTCTATTGCCTAACTTGAAGAAACGCCTTCGTGGGAGGCATTATCCGTCATCAGAGGTAGTGGTGAAGGCTGCGGAGGCGATTTTGAAGGACCTCTCATAAAATGGTTACCAGTACGTCTTTGGAGACTGGCAGAAACGCTGGGACAAGTGCATCGCATTCAGGGCAGACTATTTTGAGAAGGACCGTCAAAATTATGAAGATGAATAAACACACGTTGTCAAAAAAAAGTGATCATTCTTTTTTGAACAGTCCTCGTTAAACCATGTTCACCTTCTCTTCAACAGAAATATATGCAGAATAACAACCCAAGTTTTTTTTATGTAACATGTAAGCTCAGCATCGTCCAAGTGAAATTATGGTTCAGTGGAATAATGAAATTAAATATGAATATTTTGTGCATTTTTATTGTTAAGGAATTGTAGGTTTGGCAATGGATTTTTAGTACCATTTGGATCGCGGAAATATCACTAAAGTACGGTATTAGCGAAGGCTGGTTTTCAGGTAAATTCCCAGAAGAGTTTCGGAAGTTGGGTTAGGGATGAAGGTATCCAAAGTTGCAGATTAGGTAAGGCATGCTAGCTTGGAATTATTGTAAATGTGAAAGGATCACTTAGAAATTTACAGAATAATTTTGGCATGGAAGGAAGAAAATTTCAGAAATGTAAAAATGAAATGCAACATCGTAATGGACGGTCTTAAAGTTATTGGCGAAAGGTGAAGTTATTGGTAGAATTTTGTTAGTTGAGTAACTCATTCTGGACTGAACACTAAACACTTTTTATCGGATCGCCGGTGGAACAAGAGGTAACTGGAGTAGGCGCCATTCCCTGATCTCTCCGTACAATAGTTTCAGTGATATGAGTCCTCTTGTTTTTCACAGTGAGTGCCAGAAGTGACTGAACTGTAAGATGGAGAAAATTGAAGCTCGTATTGTGATCAAGTTCCTGCTTTTGAAGGGCAAATCTGCCCGGGAGATCCATGACGAGATAACGGCTGTTTATGGAAAAGATTGTCCATTGTATGACACTATTGTGAGGTTGAAAATGAATTTTCAAATTGGTTACATGTTCCTGATAGATGAGCCTAGAGCTGGTAGACCGTCAGTTGTCACATTGAAGAAAGTGGAGTGTTTAATACTGGAAGACAGACGAGCAACGATCCAAATGATCATGAATGAGACACATCTTAGTTATGGTAGTGTCGGAAAATTATTCATGGCAAACTGCATATATCTAAGGTGTCTACACGGTGGGTTCCACGTTTGCTAATCCCTTTCCAAAAGCAAACAAGGCGTGACCTTTCAATACAGATGTTGATGCTGTTGGAACAGGATGAAAATAACTTTTTTGATCGTCTGGTAACCATAGATGAATCCTGGATCTATCAGTATGATCCAGAGACAAAAACCAAGTGCATGGAATGGAAACATGCTGATTCATCCCTCCCAAAAGGGCAAAGGTGCAAAAGTCAGCTGGAAAGGTCATGCTTCCAGTTTTCTGGGACTGTCGTGGAGTCATCCTTACAGATTATCTTGCCAAGGGTCAAACCATCACTGGGCAGATACTACTGCAATCTTCTGAATAAGTTGCGCTATGCTCTCTAAAGGCGTTCGTCTTCTGTCTGACAATGCACCAGCTCATTCATCTCAAGTTGTAGATGACAAAACAAGTGAATGTGGCTTTGAGACCTTACAGCTTCCGCCTTATTGGCCGGATCTCGTACAACGTTAGCTTTTCTTGTCCACGGAAATGAAGAATCCGTTGCGTGGTCGCCGATTTGACAACACAAATGACGTCTTTAAGGAAGTGGAAGAGTGGTTTAAAGCGAATTCTGCAGACTTCTACAGTCAAGGTATTCTGAAGGTCAAGAAATGCTGGTGGATGGTGACTAATCAACACAAACTCCCTATCACATTTTTAAAGGATAGTAATTAAACCTTTACGATATCCCATCGTATATTAGTTTCCATTGGTCGGTTAAAGTGAGTATTGTTTATATATTACTCTATATTCTTGAACATGCATCCAGGCCTTCCCTGAGATCACACTAGGTCATTTAATAGTTAGCGGTATTGGAGTGCAGGAACGGATAACGTATGCGGCAGAAACTTGTAGTGTTCTATAGCAATTACTGGCTGGTAGACGCTCGTAGTGACCTGCCCAAACTGTTTGGGGTAACTCAGAGGCTCCCATCTAACGGGAATCTGGATAGCTAGACTCAGCAGTGGTGGCTAAGATGATCGAGAAGTTCCAGCGCGCAAGCTTCGGTGCCATGTGCCCATTGACCAAACCCCGGAACCTCCCTATAGCTGAAAAAGGGGAAGAATGAGAGAGGAGAGCTGTGTTATCAGATACCACTTCAGCGTTCACCTCGCCGACCATGGAAAGGCCTATGGTCAGCGGGATGGAGCCATGGAGTGGAGCTTCAAGCGTTGCTGCAGTGTCGTCTATCTCTCTTTATCTGTCAGCTTCTACCCCAGTTTATTTATCATAATTTACTAGGGCTAAGAAGACTAAATTTTACACTCTACGGAGCTACCTGTTTGCACAAATGATTTCCCATCGGCATTTTTGGGTGCCGATGTTCAAAGCTTCTCAGGCTGTCCCCGATGTGGCAATGTTTAAACAGGTCATATGGGTCGAAGCCAGAGTTTCATAATATGTTTCGTCGTTGAGTAAAGAGAAAACTTACTTAAAAACAAATTCTTGAACGTCGGTTTCTCAAGGTTACGTAGGAGCTAAGTACTTTTTGAAGCCATCCTGTTCAAACATAGCGTTTCTTTTGTTTGCTTTATTTCGACCATGTGCAGGTGCCACCGATGTAGACGGGGCAAGAACTTTCCGCCTGAGTAAATCCTCATCTGTTAAAATAACACATCGCTGTGTGGAAAGAAAGCGTTAATGTTTCCTTTGCACTGCAGACATCTGCTAATTGCAATGAGACGGTTAATTAAATGATTATTGTCGAAACCGGCTCCATTCCTAGAAGTTGCTGCACCATAAAACGCAAGTGCTTATTCCAGAGAAGTGTCATTATGCTTGAGGTTTTATTTCCTCTGCAATAAGGTTTTGCATTTCCATACGAAAATCTAGAATATTTAGAAAAGGTTTCAAAAAATGTGTAATTCTTTCACTATTTATTTTCTGCATACTCCATTCCTTAAGAATAATACATTTTGATAGTCTGAAAGGTGATATTGGAGCAATTCATGGTATGATAGGGGCGGAAACCGGAGATCCCGGAGAAAACCCGTCCGTGCGCCGTATTTTTCACCACATATCCCACAGAAACTACACTGCGATCCTAATACCACACACCAAAGTGAATGTATGTGGTAGTGTGTATGTTTCACGTTCAAGAGGTCCCTAGTTCGAATATTGGTCACGGGGATTTATATGGATAAAGGTTTCTTTCTTCTTCTTTAATTTCTCTGTTTTGTTGTTGTTGTTGTAATTTACGTCGACCAACGTTAAGTCATATCGGACGATGAATGAGATGGATGAAATGATGCTCAAATGTTTCCAGGATCAATGGAACGTAAGAGTTACCCGACATTCGTCTTGAAGGACAAGGGAAAATCCCCAAAAAAAACCTTATCCAGGTAACTCACCCTGACCGAGGGGGGAGGGTATAATAGGATAGAAGAATATAGTAGACTTTAAGCAATTGTCAAATCTTTTAAAACTGGATGTCATATGATGGCTTTAGCATCTTATTTAAGAACAGTATTCAATACTTCAGCAAATTACTAAAGGGTATATTGGAAATGTGAAACAAATTTGAAATTAATATTTTTGCACTATAACGAAATAATTGCGATGTAGGTATTAGGATTTGAGATCATCTGGGAACAAATAATTATGTGGTTCCTTGAAATATGCTGTAGTTAATTACAGATGTATTATTTTATCTTGACAGGAATCCTGCGCTGTAGGGATGAGTAGCAACTGTGGTGGGGATAGTGCACCTATCGCCACAATGCGTCACACGCGTAAGATTACGAGAAGGGAGGGCGGTGCATAAGGTGTCTAAAAACAAATTTCATTCTCTAAGCCAGTTTTTGCAGCTCTTATAAACTAAGTTGTAATTCTTACTATGGTAGTAATCTCCACGCTTTTGTTGGATCTTAAAAAGTACATAGACATTTGGAACAAAACACTGTTCTCCTCCAGCAGACATGATAAACAACTGTCGGCCTTTCAATATCGCTGCAAAGTCCCTGTAACGTATTTCACTCCCGGCATATGGTCCAGTATGTGCTGTATTTATATAAGTTTCATCCATATAAACTAAATAAACGTCACTTCGATATCTCTGAATATTTCGTAAATACTTAAGCCTTTTTGCACGTATGGTGCGATGTTCGATTAAAATTTGTCTGTCACGCTTAGTGGTTCTTTTGTTTTTTCAAATAATCCTAGCTTCAAAAGAACTCTTCTTAATGTTCAGACACTACCTTGGAAGTCAGTAGAATTTTTAGCTTCATAAGCACTTTCTTCAAAGTTGGTCTTTGTTTTTTGTGTGTTTTAAAAATTATTCATAGTTCGCCTAACTACTTCTAAATTAAAACATCCAAATTAGATTTTGTGTATGTTCTTAATCTTTGTTTACTGGGCATAGAAGGACGTTGTTGCACTAACACCAATGGTTTTTCTTTCCTTAATAAATCTCCTAAACTGCTTTCAGAAACAACTGATGCCTCAGATACCCTTCCCCAGAATTTTATAGCTGACCCAGACCATTGTTTCTTTTTTATAAGTCTATGCATATTGGCTATTACTTCTCGTGTTGTTAAATGTAGCACTTTATTTCCTAATGTGCTGCTAGGAGGCGTCATTTATAAATGCTCTCTTGGACCAGGAGACAAGCACATTGTGAAACAAGCTGTAGTGTTACCGAGAAGCTCCTCACGTGTTTAGTTGCTCGCAACTGGTACGCAACTGACCTATCCTCCCCTCCAGTTGCAACCGTTCTGAGGTGGACTCGTCCAGATACCACTACGCATCGCTCTGCACTTTTCAAGATAAAAAAATGCATCCGTACCAAAGTTTCTTTTCTAGCAATTTTCTTCAGAAACAGAATTCTCGCAAAATTTGGCTTTTAAGTTCTTGAATAGGATACAGTTTTGCCTCTACTTTTTTGGTTCAGATAAAAGAAGACAGTGTAATTTATCACATTTATTCAGTTCAGAATGTTTTGTGTTATAAATAGCTTTTCCGCTGTACTCAAGTCCTGCCTTGAAGTTTTAGACACTTTGGTATTGCTCAGGTATTATGAAACAATGGAATAGAATCAATAAATTTAATGAGCCGAACGTGGCGCCTTGTGTTTCAACACATCCACCTATGTTCCAGGAAGCCGTGATTGTTATAATAAACATAACATCTGCCAAATAGGGTGGAGTAGTGTTCTCTTATACCACACAAGAGCTTCAAGCTAAATCTTTGATAAGCTGTGGTTCCCAGAATCGGTTTATGATGTCGAAATAGCTGACAGCAAACAGTGACAGGAAGTTTGGATGCACCATTCTGGCATTCAGAGCCGCACTGTATGGGATACACAATAACTATAAATTATCACGAGCAATTAATGCCTCTACAGCAATCAATCAGTGCAAGGTGTTGCTTTAGAATTGCGTTAAGACGTCGCTTTCCTACAGACAATGCCAAAAAGATTATCAGCAGTAATTCAAAGAAAGGGGATGATAACTAAATACTAGCTGTTCTCTGTTCGAATACTTATGTCCAGATATAAAGTAACCGTTTTATTTCTTTTTGTAGTGCAAATTAGTTTCAGTTGCTATTTATATGTTTAATGGGAGACTTAAGTTAATTTTGTACTATTTGTATTTACGTATGCTTACTCTGCGTAGCTTTAAAATAATATAAGTAATAAACATGTTTTTTTTATTTATCCAGATTTGTTGAACCCTATTTTACACAATGGTATATTAGGGTTAGAGTGGATACATAAAAATATACGATTTTAACAAAAATATTTTAAATACTAGAAGGAAGAAAACATGTTTTAATCTGATACATATTAATTTAAACTATTTCAGACGTTTAAACACTGAGTTTATAAACATCATGAAGTACTTATACCGTTGTGGCTTCATTAGCAAGGATGTGAGCGGAACAGAAAGTTCAGTTCCTGGAGAGTCTAGCTTGAATATTAATTCTTGTCTTTCTCTCCAGAAAATGGGACAACAGAAAAGGAGATAAACCACAGTTTGAAATTATTCACCACACATGCACTCGGGTTTGGATGTTAAGTGAAAGCGTGATAAGTATTCACCAAATTTACCATGTCCACTGAAAAAGTGAGTCAAAACAAAATTTGGTACAAGAGTTTCACATTTTCCTCTGTCATATATACTAGGGAAATATAGTGTTTTTGTTAAACTTCCACTTGGAGTTGTTAGCCATTGTTGGTTCCATTCTTCAAGAATATGTTGATTTATTATTCTCCTTACATTAGAAATAGGACATAAAAGAGTATGTCACAGGAAGATTGGATTCTGCAGCCTTCTTAGCCAAGCAATCAGCTCTCTCGTTACCTAAAATTCCACTGTGTCCTTTAAGCCATCCCATGCAAATATGTCCTCGATGGTTTTGAAGCAAGGTTCTGATTTCATGTGCTAATGAATTTAAGTTGTATTTATCATTAATAGCGAGTAGGGCTGATTGTGAATCACTAAGAATACGGGAACTGTTCCCATTAACAGTACACCATTTTATAGCTTCTTTAATTGCTAAGAGCTCCGACTGGAATACAGAACATTCAGGTGACAATTTAAACAAGGAGTGAGTTAGTTCCGTTTTGTTTTCATAAACAACAAAAGCACATCCTACTGCAGATATATTATCTTCAAATTGGTAACGCGAACCGTCTGTATATATGTAATAATCATGAAAATTACATATTTCCTTTAAACAGGTTACGAAACTTGATGGTTGTCCTGCTGTGGTAGGATGCTCCGGGATTTGTAGTTTTAAGTGAGACAGATAAGAGGCACATTCACGTTCATGTCTTAAATTCGTAATAGTTGCTGTTGATAAACCAGTGAGAGCCAAAGGTTCGATGTTAGCTATAATCTGAGCTGCATCAGGGGAGATTGTACGATATCCTCGAATTATGCGAAGGAGGAATCACCTTTGAATTTGTGCTAGTTCTTTAAGTGCCCATTTTTATTAAGAACATCCTGGAATGCAGATACACCATACAAAATTAGGGGCACTACAGCACCTTGATATATAATTTTAAGAATACTAGAATTCAGACCCCAGTTGGGTGTTGTTGTTGCGAGGGCACCAAGGAGCTTGCTGGCTCTTTCAGCAATGTAATCAAAGTGTGATCGAAATGTTAATTTACAATCCAGTATAACGCCAAGGTATTTTACCGTAGATACCACCTTCAAGTCGACGTTATTCATGGTAAGAGTAATGGGCTCCATTTTTCTTCTTCTGGTGACAATCATCGCCAAGGTTTTGTAGAACATCAATGGTCTACAATGTAGGTTTTATGGAATGAACAAGTTTACGTTCGAGTACTTATGTCGGCCTCCGTAGGTGAAAATTTGAATTAAAAAAAAATCTTGAATATTTTTAGAAGTAAATTGCATACGTTTATTTTAAAAAAATCCCATATTATATATTAGATCTCCAAAATCAGATCTTTTATGTTTAGTGAATTGCTAAAGTGTTGTAAAATAACAAGTGAAAGTTTCAAATTGATGTGTTCAGTTGTTCTTGAGCTAAGCGCACCAGGAATCTCTCATTTTAACAATGGTGAGAGAGGCTGTACGGGCTCCCATAAGGGGGGACGTATGCAAATATTCAGGGTCTTACACAAATAGCCATAACATCCAAAGTTTTAAAGTTAGAGAAGTGAAACTTAGTATACTTATTTAAGATAATACAGTTAATATGCACAATTGTTTTCATAATTTTCCATTGTTTATAACTAATGCTACATATTTTTTCTATATGCAGAGGTATTTACAAACTTAAGCGCATTTTTTTGAAAATTCACATAAGCTATCTTTCTGAAATTTGGTATGTTATTTTAAAACGCACTAAAACTGAATTTGTTGGATTTAGATTTCTTATTGAAGCTGTATAGAATTTAAAAAAATGTTAATCATATGCATCCTTTAAAAATTAAAATAATTTCATATATTTTGTATCATCACATTCCATATGGAGCTTAATCTTAAATTCTAGAACCAACAAAATGTTCATTGTTGCAAAAGAAAGCTGTGTGCTAAATTGCATCTCTGTAGATGAAGTAGTTTGAGAGAAAAATGGGTTGAAGTTGTAGAAAATGCAAGTTAGGCAAATTAAAATTGAATAAGTATTATTCAGCTTGCCTTTTAATTTTAAGTCAGAACTTCCCATATCCATAGTCTGTATCCTCATTCTGGTCTTCTTCAGCCTTTCTTTTTAAATTCCTCTTCTGTCTTGCTTCTTTCTGCATTAATTTCATAGCTGTTTCTGCACCAGCGATGCGAATGTTGTCGATACTCTGCAAAATTGTTTCCATAAACACACCAGGTTGATACCCTAACTGATGCATAACTTTCTTTCTGCCAACATTCCTATCATTAAACACTATTGCAGCATCAAATGTAGCAATTTTCACCACTATGGAAGACAAAAATGATGTTTTGGGACACCTTTTCCATATCAAACTGTTGAGGCTTTCATTTGTGTTTTGTGTCTCTCCATAGAGACATTTGTTTAGCAAGTCTGGGTGTGCTAAGAATTGGTAGGTGGGCTTTATAGATTCCAAGACAGCTGATGGAAAACTATGTGTTGCTACTATGCAACACTAGGACAGTTAATTTTTTAAAGGTACATACAGACCAGTACAGTCATAATACTTTGGTGTTTGATAGCTAATACTATATACTATTTTACAAAACAATAAAAAAATTATATTTTTTGAACATTTTCTCGTACGCCACCCTTAAGATATCATATACTCACTTAGTGTGATAACTTCGATTATAAAAGCAAATGGTCAGAATAGCGGCTAGTTTCTTGGACACTTGCCCCATTTTAGTCTGTACTAGTTTTTATATAGTGGTCCATATGAATACAAAAGGGTGCACTTCACTTCCTCTCGTGCTTCAAAATGCGCCTGCCAAGTTTTAATTTACGGTGTTAACCAGCATTAAGAGACATGGATGCAACGCGGACACCATAAAAACCGGAAAGGACATAATTCGAGGCGGAATTATGCATAAGTGTCCGCATAAAAATAAGTAGAGCGGAATGCTCGATATTTCAAGTAGATATATCGTAACGAATAAATTACTGCTCTTTTAAGTTGTCCTCTTCACTTTGTGGTTACAGTAGGATATGCTGGAATGTGGGATGAAAAATTATACAAAAAGAATATAAAATACACAGTTCTGTCTGGGTGAAAGAATTCTAACCATATTATTTACGTTTGTTTTAGCGCTCAGTCTTGACAAATGCCTGCTCCATCTGGCAAGTTTGGGCTAGTTTCAGACCACTGTAACTCATAATGCTAATGTATTATCACGAAAAATGCTTACCAGAAAACATTAATCGATAAGATGGCTAGAATTGGTTTCTTGACCAAGCGGGATGGCTCAGACTGTCTCGTCTCTGGCCTGCATTAGAGAGGCCCAGGTTCGATTCCCGTACCCGACCTATCTGAGTCATAGGTTTTTCGAGGGAGCTTTCAGGGTCACTAGGTGAACGCTGGGTGGGTTAATTGCATCCCCAAATCTCCTGTTCATCCATTTCATCTCCATAATCATTTCATATCACCTCTCATCTGGTGCTCTTTCAGCGTAGAAGTGTCGGCGGGAGTGTCGGCGGTGCATGGCAGGAGGCTGTCCTCTGAGGAAAACTACTTCCTCCTCCACCAGGCCGGTTGCCGGCCTCTGCGCCTCTGGTGGGTCCATTTAGGTTTTTTGTTTTATAATTTACACCCTCCAACGTTAAGTCATATCGGACGATGAATGGAATGTGTAAAATGATGCTCAAATGAGCCCAGGGTCCATCGCGCTTCGAGTTGCCCGATTGTGTCGGGTGTTTAACGCCCGCTTTTACTACATACGGCACCGCAGGCGGTGACACTGATGATACATGAAATGAAGATGGAGCACCGGTGGAATGAGATGGCGGGGGAAACCGGAGGTCCCGGAGAAAACCCGCCCCAGCGCCGTGTTGTCCACCACCAATTTCACTTTGCGGTCGCCTGGGATTGAACCCGGTGAGAGCCAAGCGGTGAGAGCCAAGCGGTCTAACCACTTTCTTCTGTAGTTTCACACATATACACTATACCAATAAACACCCATGCCCAAGGCGGGACTGGAACCCACCACCTTCTACGCGGTGGAACGCTAGAGACAGGCCGTAACGACCATGGCTACGAGGGCCGGCTCTTGAACGTGAGGTACACACGCTACCACCACGCTACCGATGCGGGCAACCAGGGAAATTTGGGGCGCAGCTGCCGAGCTCGTTGTTCTCCCGCAGGAGGTGAGTGTGTCCGTTGTGCCTACCTGTCAGGGAGGTCTCTAACTACGTAAACTCTAGGGAACCTGCCCACCTCGGTAGCGTGGTATTAGCGTGTCTGCCTCACGTTCGAGAGGTCCTGAGGTCCAATCTCGGTGAGAGTGAGTTATCTGGATAAGGTTTTTTCCGGGGTGTTTCCTTATCCTTAAAGACGAAAGTCGGGGAACTCTAAGCTGTATGGACCATGGGCTCATTTGAGCATCATTTCACACATTCCATTCATCGTACGATAGACTTAACGTTGGAGGACGTAAATTACAACAACAAAAAACTGTAGGGACCCTGCCCTGGGCACTGTCGTGGCTCCTTGGGTAGGGCTCTCCAAGGTGATGGAAAGGCACCCTTCTGCGCGACTGTTCCATACTAGCCTCTGGATAATAACGGAAATCCCACAATATCTAAATGTGTACAATCCAAGGATAACCACACAGATACAGATGTCACAGGGGTGGTAGGAAATGCAGTAATTCTCATCTTCAGAGATGGATCCAAAATCACGTTCAGTCTTTCAGGCTGAACTCTTGGGTATCACCATGGCTGTAGAGTGGATAAAACAACTGACACCCGGTACTTCAAATATGTCACACATGTAGATTCGAAGCCGGCACTCCTAGCTACAGCTAATAGATGAACAAGCTATTCGATTACCATGGTTTTTCTCGGGGGGGGGGAGGGGGTCGCTAAGCGAGTGCTGGGTAGTATAATTGCATTCCCGAATTTTCTGTCCCTCCATTTCATCTTCATTCTCATTTCACACCATCTCTCATCTGGTGATCTCTTTCAGGGTAGAAGTGTCAGCGGGAGTCTCGGCGGTGCATGACGGGATGATATGCTCTGAGGATAACTACTTGCTCCTCCGCTAGGTCGGTTGCGGGTCTCCGTGCCTCTACTGGGACCGCCAGCACTCGTGGTACCTCTGACGCTACTAGGGAACATCGAGCCGAACATTCGAGCCCCTCCCTAAAAGGGAGTTGTCCGGATTGGGTTGGACTCGAGGGGGCAGTGGTTCCCGATACCCGTGGGAGATAGGGTACGTCTCCGGACGGGGTTGAGGGAAGCCATTATTCCCGCGTACTAGCCAGCATAGCTAATAGGTGTACTAGATCACCAGTCTGCCCTACCGAGGTCAAATCGGCAGCCTTCCTCTTTGGCGTTGGCGCGCGTATGTGGCGCACCCACTTCCATCCCGTCTTGAGTCCACAGGACCAGATGGGGGGGGGGCTTGTTAGTCTCTAGGTCTTGCCCTATGGAAAGCCTCACGGAGACGCCGGGCGCCCTTTTGGGATAGCTTGGTAACTCCCTGGTCGTCAGAGGGGTGGGGGTCAGTCTTCACTGTGTGGATTACCCTGGTAGATACCCTCGAGTTTATATATTTCTGTTTTGTAATTTACGTCCTCCTACGTTAAGTCATATCAGACGATGAATGGAATGGTGAAATGATGCTTAAATCAGCCCAGGGTCCATAGAACTTAGAATTACCTGACATTGGTCCTTCAGCATCAGGGAAGTCCCAGAATAAACCTTATCCAGTCACTCACCCTGACCGAGATTCGAACTCGGCACTTCTTGAACGTAAGGCTACCACGCTACCGAGGCGGGCAGGGACCATTTCGGGACCGCCAGGCAGGGAAATTTGGGGCTCAGCTGCTGAGCTCGTTGTTCTCCCGCAGGAGGCGAGTGTGTCCGTGCTGCCTGCCTGTCAGAGAGGTCTCAAACTACGTAAAGTGTAGGGACCCTGCCCTCGGTACTGTCGTGTCCCCACTTGGAGGCATAGGCACAAATAGCCCAGCATGGTGGCCTACGAACCGAATCCCCTCCGTAGTCAAGTTCTTATCTGCTTAACTGTAAAGGTAGCATCCGTACAGGATCGTCCTTTTCTAAAACCATTTTGTTCTTCTAAAAGTAGAACATCTGTAATGCTTTGTAACCTTTTACTTAAGATTCATGCATATAATTTATATCCTGTTTTTAAAATACTTATTCCCCTACAACTCTCACATCTTTTTCGAGCACCTTTCTTAAAAATAGATATAATTCGAGCATGTGTCCAGAATCTTGGGATTTGGCAACCATTCCACCAACTAATCTATTAATACTGAAAAAGTGGCATAACCTAGTTCTATAACACAACACGTAAAATTAATCAATAACCCTACTAGTAACCTAAAATCTATTTTCTAACAAATGATGCTCTTTCTACAAAGCACTGAGAAACAGTATACCTCCAAACCGCACATAAAGAAAACTCGAAAAACTATGCGAATTTCGGCAGCAGCAAACGTAAATATTCACGAAAAGCACGGTATAAAAACACTTTCATCTTTGTTCCTTGTTAGCAGGCTGGCCAACACATCCAGCTTTTGCTATCACCTGGAATGAGCGCTAATTTTGAATCCAGAAATTAGCAATTAATTTCAAAGCGTTGTATGACCTATGTCGGCATGTTAAGTGGGGCGTGGCAGGTAAGTTGTGCACGAAGAGGGTATTTAATAATCACGTGACTCCAATACATGTGCGCTGGAGTAAAAACAGTATCATTTTATTGAAGTACGAAGACTGAAGTATTTTATAATAGAAAAAAAATTGAATTTTTGACAATTTTTGGCAAAATTTCACAGGTACATCACCTTAAGCCTACTGTATCTACAAGGATATATGTAATAAAAGCATATGTATTTCTTGATAAACATGAAGTGAATAGAAAACGTCATGCCAATCCAAAACATAGCAATTTTAAATTACTATCCCAAACAATTCCGTGGAAGTGTTATTAAAATGATGGACGTCATGATCCAAAATAAATACTTAAATTTATTTACTATGCAGCAAACAGAAACGTAATTTATACTATTCCACATTAGATGACACTATGATAAATCGGTTACATAAAAATCGGAGGAAGAAAATAAGTTAGAATGCTTGTTGAGTATCCACATGGAGAAGGGAAAGTGTACTCACTCGACCAGACTCTAAATCACTGCAGGCAATGTCACTGTCAGTCGCAGATCAGGTTTAGAAGAAATGGGGAAAAAAGTGGTGTCAGCGGTGGGGATATGTTGTTTTTCTACACGTCCCCGCAACATGAAACATGACATCAAAATCGAACTTCGGAAGAACGTATAGTGGTCTTGACACTGGAGAGCTGACCCCTGCAGTCTCCTCCCCAGTTTGTGACGCTTTTTCTGTGACTGGAGTTGAAATTGGTAGGGAATTGTTTTCCCGAACGAAGCACCCTCATGCTTTACTGATAATAATGATTCTGAAGGATTAGGTAGTTGCTATTACAGCATGACTGAAGAAAATGGTCGCTTATAAGATTTCCAGGAATGTTTGCATCCTAGACCTAGCTTTACATGAAAATATTAAAATACCTAACATACGTTTAAGAAACTTGCCTATGACAAAGAAAATAGAGTTCCTCTGTGATCTGACAATTGAAACAGGAACTTTTGGTCCTCAGATCAATTATTCAATTAATTATGTAATATTTTTAATATTTATATATACACACATTTGAGAAATGTTAAAGGGCTATTTGGCTATGTTTGTGAAGGTGAAATTGTATATTTTGACGTAAAATATGCAAAGTCTGTTTAGTTAACCCGTGTGCACCTCGGCCTCTGCCTTTGACGAACCCATTTAATCGTTTTACAACCCCCGACCCTTCTTCTCCCAGATCTTTCTGCAAGGTTGCCACCTTTCTCTATACCCCATGGGTGTCGTATGAGGTTTCGTCTAAATAAATTATCTTATGTCCATTACTGCGAAATTTCCTTAGTTTTGACATATATGTATAGCCAAGCTACAATTCTACTGGATTCCATAAGGAAAAGTGCCCATAAGGAAAATCAGAAAATTCTTGCAAATGTGCAACCAATTCGTCTAAGGTGGGCGCTCTCCCTTTTGCATAGAATCTATAAATTTCTAGACTATTAAGAAGCATGTGAAATTATCTAATTTAGAGAAACGTTTCCTTTTGTTTTCACACTTGATCGGCGTCTTTGGTATTCCTTTCGTCACAATATTTCTTACTGTATTTCTGTGAATACCCAGAATTTATCATCAGGTTCATTGCACGACCCCTTTCCAAGATTATTTGTCAGCGCATATTTATATGTGTTCAAAACAAGCGCTTGAATTTGCTTAGAAACAGTTCCCGTTATAACTATGTTTTTTGAGGCCTTTCCAGTAATATAACTCGGCCCAGGTATTCACTCTCTCTTCACTTTGATTATTTTCACGTGACTGAAAGCTATCTACTACTTCATTTGCATTCACCACTGCATTTCCCTCCTACGGTCTCCACATTGTGACACATAACGAATTCCTGCACGTAATGAAACAGATCAACTGGAAGTTGGAACTTTGGCAACTGAGACTCCACTTGGAGTAGACATGCGACTGTCACTTCGAGAAAATCAGGGTTGCTATTGATCTTCAAAGACAGTGTTCCATTTCTGAAGTGTGGAGATAGATTTATGACGGTCATTAGTGGGCGGAAGGCTCAGGTTCCTTTGACTCCGAACTGCACATGCGTTAACTAAACAGACTTTAACGTGGACCTGGGCAGATATGTCAGAAACGTTGCACTCCCCGGGCGACAGTCTTAGACAATAGAGTGGAATGGTAGCTATTTTGCTGTTCCGTTACACAGGTCAATATTCCGTTAGTTTTTTCCTTGTGACGCCGTGCTGAGTATATAAGAGGGCAGAAACCTCATCCAGCCCCATTTCAGTCAAGTATATTGTATGCATTCCTTTGGTGTGTCGAACTGCTTATCCTTTCACTACGTGCCGCGTTAAGTAAAATGTATTGTAAATCGGCCACCGATAAAAGTGCAGGTATTTGAAGGTGTCCGGGTTCCACAGAAATTATCGGGTGCTTGTGTCTCGACCTTAACACCCTGAAAGCCCAAGAGCCCATGCAGGAGACTGCAGCCGGAGGCAAGGGCGAAGCAGGCAGCGGACGACGACGTGGAGATCGAGGAAGGGGTCCCGACGTCAAACCCAGGTACGTGCAGCCGTGACGCGTGAGTACTGCCGGACAGTTAGCATGCTAACTTTGAAATCCAGATATCCCAGATTTCATTCTCGGCTGGGATTAGGAGTTTCTCTTAGCCAGAATTACTCCCTATTCTTTCTGGAATTTGAAACTATGAACTGGATCTGTGTGAGAATTTAATGTAAAGGTGAATGTAAATCATTGCTGCATTTAATGGAGCATCAAGGAAATAAAATAAAATACTCAGGATGGCCCATATAAAGCATTGCAGATGAATTTGTCCTAAATGAACTGAAAAGGTCATACCTCAAGGCTTCCAAATTTCACTGCAGCAAACGGTCTTCCAAACTTTGATGTGAAAAATATTACAAGGGTGACATTTTACTTTTCTTTTAGACGAGTATTTTGGGGTTTCCTTATTATACTGAGCAACTTTGATCAAAACAATTTTTTTCTAAAATAAATTGAGCTGTCGGATGTTTTCAATCAATTTATTAACCTTCCTGAACTTTGGAAGAAATGAAGCATTAAATGAAGAATAGAAAAGTATGGTTTCAACATATATGCCCGATTTCCCAGATGTTAAAATCGACCCTAACAAACCTTCGGTTTCAGCCGAAACAATCGCAAAAGTGGAGCAAGAAATGCTTAAAGATCGGCGTGTGACAGTTCGCGAGCTGTGCGAACTTATCCCTGAAGTTAGTAAGACTACCAATGACAAACTTTTGTCCGAACATTTGCATTATCGCAAGGTGTGTGCGAGGTGGATCCCCAAAATTAGGACATCCTCTCCAATACCCCCTACAGTACAGACTTAGCACCTAGTGACTGTCATCTGTTTCCTGAGTTGAAGTCACACCTGGGTGGAAAACATTTCCAGACCGACGATGATTTGTAAAACGAAGTTTAGTGCTACCTGCACAACTTGGCGGGAGAGTGCTATGACAATGGTATACAAAAACTGCCACAGCGCATGCAAAAGTGCATCGATTGCAATGGTGATGACGTTGAAAAAGTAGCTGTAAGTTCCGCCTTTCCATCAGTGCAACATTCGTTGACAATAAACATGTTTTCTATATTAAATAAAATTGGATACTGGCTGGCCCCGTAACTCAGTCGGTAGAGCACCTGCCTGCCGTGCTAGGGGTCCCGGGTTCGATCCCCGGCGGTGGGGTTGGGGATTTTTCTCCGACCAAGATAATTCCCCATCTTCCCCAGAGTCTGTAAGTATGAATGAGAGTGTGAATGTGTGCGTGATCTAATGATTAAAGACTAAAAATAACGAGTTAACACCTCCGGCATGTTACAAAGGAGAACGGCCGCCGATTTGAACATAGCAGTTAAAGGCAATGGGACAAAAAAGAAAAAAAAATCTATGAATTGTTTTACGGCCATGCCTCGTTAAAAAGCCCATTTTACATTGGTTTGAAGTTAATAGTTGAACAAATATCGGTTCCTGAAGTGCCTCAAATATTCAAGGGTGCTCTCATCGTTCGAGGTTTGGCCCATGTATCTTCAGTACTTCCTGACGTAAATGGAAGAAAATTCAAACAGGTTTAACGTAGGGCATAAGGCATTTAATCCTTTCTTAATACTGTGGAGATTATTCAGAATGTAAACAGCAATTTAGGTTACGCGATACCTGCAAAATTCACGTAATGGCTTTCCTAGTGAAGTTCAGTTGGCATGCTTGATCTCATTCCGCGATTTTAAGACGCTATATGAGCAAAATAGTAATACAGATACATCGCTTTGCGTGCTTAGACTGCGTAAAACGGTTACACTATAATTTTGAAGTTCCGGTGTTGTAGCAAGCATGAAATGGGGCGGCGTGATAGTTAAAACCCAAAAGACTCAAAATGTACAATTTAATGTAAGTCGTGTATTCATAAAAATCCAACAGTATCGCCCTCCGTGGATTAGAGTAAAATGATAGCATCGTTTCCTTAAATTGTGGATTCAACCCCAGTGAAGGATGACGGAGTAACTCTTAACTTAATACATCTTGAAGGTATCACAATGTATATTTGTTATTGAAAGCTTTGAGTTTCCAAAGCATCTCAAAGATAAGTAAGTACTTCTTTGAATTTCATGTTATCTAACCTAGAATAAAAATGTAAACGAAGCATCTGCTTTCTTTTTCCAAATATAAATTCCAAACATGTGTTCAATGCAGCCAACTGCCGATTATTTCAAGTGGTTCCATCCCATTCTTTATAAATGAGATGGTAACACACCTGCAAGGTTTCAAACTCCTGGCTAGTGATAGTAATTGCTAGTAACAAATTGGATGTAACACTGGTAAGGCCTAAGGCACAATTATCCATATAATATTATTTATGATTTATAATTTATAATATTATTTATAATTTATTATCTCTAGTTTCTATGATATACACAAGGTGGAAGAACTACATATTAACGGATTGAGAGAATAGGATACATTTTAATTACATACATGCTAACAACAATAAAAGTGCATTTGATTATTTTAACTGGTAATTACATGCTAAGAGTTCTAAACTGCTGGAAAAATACTTCGCAGATAGTTGTGTCTGAAGGGAATCATGTGGTGGTCTATTGACTTCGTCGTCTTTTAGCTTGCCCCTTGTGATGGAGTTCCGCAGAATCTCTATACAAATACCAACAGTAATCCGCAAGCATTACTTCATTCCAACGGCCCTGATATCTTTGTTCCATAAGAGATGTCCTGATGGAATCTCTCCCCATGTTCATCACTAACAGCTCCACAACTAACAGGGAAAAGGTCTAGGTGGGAGTGGAGAAAATAAGGGGAGGCATCTGTTCATACCCATGGTCATACAAAACTTCTGCATAGAAATATGCCCCTTACCAATGCCCAGAAATACATCAACCATTCTTCTGTTTACATCAAAAGCTGACCTACTAGAATTACTGTTAACTCTTGGGCTATAATATGTTTTCACTTAACATTTACCTCAAGCATAGCATTCTAGTATCATTACTTACTATTATGGCTAGAACACCTTAAAGTTTCATTATATTTTGCTTCGAAATAGCCACTGTACTCCTAACCTAACCTGGTATGAATCATATACCTACTGTTGCAACAAGAAAGCAATACAATGTTAAATCAGGCTTTATTCTTATTCTAAACAATAATAATTTAATATAAGCTGCTATCCACAGCTTTCTCTTGCATGTAAACCATATTTCACAAACACTACATGTCAGTGGTAATGCTTGTTTACTTTCAAAAGTAGTAAGTGGGAAATAATACATAAAAATGGTAGCGGAAAGGTTCAGTAGCTTCCACAAACATCCAGAAGATGTCTCTGCACTTTACCACAGTTACAGAATCAAACCGGGTAGTTTAAACGTGAGAATTCCATCAATTTCTTTGCGACACACTGGAAAAAGCAATATAAATGGCCACGCCCACCCGCACATGGGCGTTTAAATAATGACGTAGCTGCTCTTTAAATGGCGATAGGGCCTAACTGACGGCAGATTCTGAAACTACAATGTTTAAACATAATTTTAATGCAAAAAAAAAACGGAAAATGTCGTTTTTTGTCGTTTTTGACGAAATTTCACCGATGCCTCCCCATAAGGGACATGTTGCATCCAAGGTTATGGTATTTTTACAAGAGCACTGTCACCAAATGCTTGCAGTTGTCATCTCTTTTGTTGCCTAAAAATCCATGAAGGCTTCCCAGGTTTCCTTTTCTTCCCCCCTTCAAAATTTGGTTAAATGCAGGATCCTTTACAAGTTCTCTTATTTGTGGTCTGACAAAAATGCCTTCCTTAACTTCTGCATCACTTAATTTCCAAAATTTCTATCTGATTCTGTTTTGTTGTTTGACAGGTGTGCCTACTCCCAAACAAAATTACCCCAAATTTAAAATCTTCACTCTAAAAACCGAAATCTCACTTTATCTTCAAAGCAGAGCTAATATATCATTTATATTATGATTTTTAAATTCAGCAGACGGAAATACATATAAATTCACAATTATTAAGCCCGAAATATTTTTATTGTTGCCCAATGTATTTTAACTATAACGTTGAGCTTAATGTTTACTCGAATAACTTCACCATGTCTGTACCTTCCCTTAGATAACTAAGGCGGGAATATGAACCTATGTCTCACACAGTTTTGCTCATTATTAAGACAAAGCGGCCTACATGCTAACACTGAAGCAACTGCAGTATCCTGGTTAAACCGAGGAACCACTGTATCATGCACATTAGGTTTTCTCAGTGAAACATAAGTTCCCATAATGTTACCCGTTAGGTATTCTCCACGCTGGCGTCATTATCGCAGGAAGTAGTAGGTGTTTGTCGTCGACCCACATATGTTTATACATCATCTAACTCAATCTCTGCCGACTGCAGTGCTACACAGTAGTGCTACACAGTAGATCTTACAGGATAGTCTTCATACATGAATTTTCTATTAGAGGTTTGCATAACGACAGATTAAGACCAACCTCACTCATAGGGTGAAAACAATATATTCTGAACCTAATAATTAAACCAAAGTATTTTCACATAAAGCATGCTTTATTGCTTTCCAAAATATTCTTATTTATGACCACTACATTTTTGCATCCGTTTGAACCATTATTCAAAGCATTTATTCCAATCTTCTCAAGACACCTCCAAAACATAATTTTTGAAGGCATCAACGGCTTCTTGTGCCGACGGAAATCGTTGTCTACGTAACTTATTCTTGATGTCCGGGATCAAAAAGTCATTCGGTGCCAAATTAGGACTGGATGACCATTCTTTCCAATTTCGACCACCAACTACAAGGGGCGTCCATAAAGTAAGTTCTGTTTCAATTTATCTCCGCTGCAGCGCTGCGATCGCAGTTCCGCACATGCGTGGTAGACGCTCTGTATCAAGGAAAAGAAACGTGCGCCATTGTGAGATCGCTGTCAGCCATGCACGCTTTGTTGTGCTTGTTTACAATGTCGGTGTTGATTGAAAATCCCGCCAATTGTGAAATAAGATCTGTGATTCGTTTTCTGAATGCTAGGAAAGTGTGAAATTTATCGGCAAATTTGCGATGTCAAAAGGTGTTGTGTTTCTTCACCACAACGCAGAACCACACACTGCAAATGCGATGACATAGGGATTTGGCTTGGACGTGTTTGACCAGCCCCCATACAGCCCTGACCTCGTTCCTACCGACTTTCATTTGTTTTTGCATCCCAAATCTTTCCTTTGCGGTCTACGCTTCAACACTGACGGGGTAGGTAATGAGCTACCATGGCCAACTTGCCGTCATGACATAAAAACCACCATCCATTAACTAAAATAATTCAGAGATATTGAAAGGGCAGAGCCAGTCTGAAAAATTCAATGACATAGCCGGGATTTGAACCACGGATCTTCTGGTCTCCGTTCAGCCGCTCTAAACCATTGAGCTACTATGACCAACGTGCCGACATGACATTAAATTCTCCAACTGACTCGTGTTTTTTCCGGTAAACCACTAGGAGTTCTCATAAACACATGAGACAAATACCTTAATGGCGAATTACACCGTGTAAGTACTTTAAGGCCCGGGCTTTATAGTTAACCACTATCAGGTACAATTAATGGAAATTAACTGTTCTTTCACACTAGCCGTGTGTAGGACGCACTCTGAAAGGGTAGAGTCAGACTGAAAAATTCAATGCAATAGCGGTTTCCTTCCAGCCGCTCTAAACCGTTGAGCTACTATGGCCAACGTGCCAACATGACATTAAATTCTCCAACTGACTCGTGTTTTTCCCGGTAAAACACTTAGTAGATCTCATAAATAAATGAGACATCTACCTTAATGGCGACTTACGATGCTGAAAGTACTTTAACGCCCGGGCTTTATAGTTCGGACCACTATTAGGTACAATTAATGGAAATTAATTGTTCCTTCACACTAGCCTTGTGTGTGAGGTACTATGAAAGGGTAGAGGCTGACTGAAAAATTTAAAGCCATAGCCGGGATTTGAACCACGGATCTTCTGGTCTCCGTTCAGCCTCTCTAAACCATTGAGCTACTTTGGCCAACGTGCCAACATGACATTAAATTCCCAAAGATATATATTTAAGGTATGCAAGGTATTGTTTTAAACGAATGTAGTTTTAAATTAATTTTAGGGTACTTTTTGATAAAAAATTTAATTTTCTAAACCTCTTTCATCTAAAGGACATACATAGGACTAATGCTGTTCACAGACAGTTTCGAATTTATAAAATGATTACTTTTTTTGGATACAGGGTGTCTCAAAATATGCAATTCTGGTTAAATCTGATCCTACTGAAATTATGGGTAGAATACATCTTCCCTTCTGCGCTATACTTGGTAATTCTTAATTTAAGTCTTCCAGCATTAAAGTTCTGAATGATGCTCAAATGAGCCCAGAGTCCACAGAGCTTTGAGTTAACCAACATTCATCTTTTGATAACGGAAAACACCGGAAAAAAATCTTTGTAAAGGTAACGCACCCTGACCGAAATTCGAACTTAATACCTCTTAAACATGAGGTAGACATGCTCCCACCTACACTACAGAGACCGGCTCTATGGTCAGGTGATAACACTTACATAAACACAAGGAGCGTGATTTGGATTTCAATTCTTCGATTTCCTTGTTGAAGTCGTAACTCTTTAAGCAAGTTAATTGATGAAGGCCTGCTATGCTCGAAGGTTGCAAATTCTGGTCCTCGCAGACGAGGACCAGATAGCCACCAGGTGGTCACCGACACTTGGTCAGTCGGTGAAGAAGCCAAGGTCGGGACCGGTCACGTGATGGCCCACACCGAAAACTCCCTCAGGCTTAACATACAGGTTTCTTTTTTTTTTTCTTCTTTTTTTTTTCATTCCCAAAGTATAAAAGCATGAATGATACTTAGATACTGCAATGTCTACAACTCAGATAGCTATTTGGTTAGAGAGAGAAAGAGAAAGCACAATCGAGATCGTGAGAAACGAGGCGTACCCTTTCGCGTTGATGCAGCCACACAGCATTTGTTGAAGTACTTAGGCGTCGGTTCTACGATATAGTTAAATTACTTAAATTAGTAATTCCTAAATAGATAGAGTCAACATGAAAAATTCAATGCCATGGCCGGGGTTTGAACCACGGATCTCCTGGTTTCCATCCAGTCGCTCTTAACCTTTGAGCTACCATGGCCAACGTGCCATCTTAACATTAAATTCTATATTTGACTCATATATTTCCTCGGGAGACCACTAGAGGCTCTCGTGTCCGAGAGCGGAGAAATGATTAATTACACTAAGGAACACGTTTTTTGTACTCGAAACAAAATAGGCTAATTCTTACGCAAAATGATTCGCTGATTTCAAAAATGCCTCTGAATATACTGTATCACGTAACGTTTTTGAGATATTCTTATTCTTTTATATAAAATTATAGAAATGAGGTATGATACCAACTCATATTGACTTAATTTAAAATAATAGCCATTGACTCTTCTAAATGCAGCTTAAAGGCAGTGTTGCTTCATAATGGCAATTTACTACCTTCAATACCTTTATTTCATGCCATAGGAATGAAGGAGACATACGATTCCATGTCCATAATTTTAGATGCTATTAGTTATCAAAACCATGGCTGGGAAATTTGTAGTGACCTCAAGGTAGTTGCATTGCTAACGGGACTGCAGGGAGGTTTCACAAAATATTGCTGTTTTTTGTGCTTATGGGACAGTAGGGCAACTTACAAGCATTTTATAGTAAAAGAGTGGGGGGAAAAGGAAAGACTATACCCCTGGAGCAAGCAATGTTAGGTATGTGCCTCCAGTAGACCCAAACAAAGTTCTTCTCCCCCCACTTCACATAAAGCTCGGGCTAATGAAGAATTTTGTTAAAGGTTTGGACAAAAGTGGAAGTGCATTTGAGTATTTAAGAAGTATCTTTCCTAAAATAAGTGAATCTAAATTGAAGGAAGGTATATTTGTCGGTCCTCAAATAAGACTACTTCTTAAAGACAGTGTTTTTAATCAAAGCTTAAACGTGTTGAACTGGCAGCATGGAAATCATTTAAATCAGTGGTGTAAGGCTTCCTGGGCAATAACAAAGAAGAAAATTATAAATCTTTAGTCTCAGAACTATTAAGGAGCTACAAAGAAATGGGTTGCCGTATGTCACTTAAAATCCACTTTTTGCACTCTCACCTTGATAGTTTCCCTACAAACCTAGGAGCTGTGGTAAGTGATGAGCAAGGTGAGCGTTTTCACCAGGACATTTCTGAGATGGAAAGATGTTACCAGGGTCGCTGGGATTCTGCCATGTTCGGAGACTATTGTTGGTTCCTCAAACGGGAGAGTACATGTCAATACAAAAAAAAAAAAAAAAAAAAAAAAAAAAAAAAATCAACAGTGAAACACTTCTGAGATAATTCAGGTACTGGTTTTCATCATTATCTTGTGTTTATTTATTTTAATAATAATTATCATTTTCAATGTTATTTGGCAATAAAATACCAAATATTTTCAATTAATCAAATATGAGTTATCACATCACATTTCTATGAATACATAAAAAACGTTACGTGATACAGCATTTTGAGGGCCATTTTTGGAATCAGCAGATCAGTTTACATAAGAATTTGCCTATTTTGTTTCGGGTATATGAAAATAATTTTTTTTTTTTTTTGTTCCCCAGTGTTATCTCGAATGCGAGAGCCGCTAGTGGTCTCCCGGGGAAATAAATGAGTCAAATGTAGAATTTAATGTCAGGACGGCACGTTGGCCATGGTAGCTCAAAGGTTAAGAGCGACTGGACGGAAACCAGGAGATCCGTGGTTCAAATCCCGGCCATGGCATTGCACTTTTCATGTTGACCCTATGTATTAAAAATCTTCGCCTATATACGGCTAGTGTGGAGAAATGATTAATTTCTAGTAATTCCTTAATTAAATTAATTGTAATTTTAATTTAATTTTTATTTAATTTAATTTTAATTGTACTTCTAATCTTAATTAAATTACTTAATCAAATTACTTAATATTAAAGTCAAATGTGCTTTCTACAAGAGGATTAACATGTGCAGATTAACATGAAGTAGTTACAGGAGTAATCTGCGTATACAGGGTGTTCATTTTTATCTGTAATTTTACCGAGCAAAATTTGACGTCATCAATAACACCAATTAAATGCAATTCTAGGCTGGCAGGCTGTTTGGAACAGCCCGAAGGGTGGTCAAATCGTGTACCTGCTCTGGGAAGAGCTTTACCACATAGTGGCGGGATGTGGATGTTGCAGGATGATGGGTGTAAATTAAGTGGGTGTTGAGAAGGGAGGTAGCTTGCTGCTCCTCAGGGAATGATGAACCGGGTGCTACAGACAGCGTGCACCGCTGGTGGATTAGTTAATAAACTAGGAAGAAGATATGTATAATTTTGAGTTTTCCAGAATAAATTTTGGATAGCTGAAATTTAGTTTAGGCTGGAATGGAGATCATATGGTTACCGGTAATGAGCGCAAGACATGCAGGTAACCGGTATCGCTTTAAGCGACGCTCACGAGGTACATAGTCCCCAAGGGATCTGACTAGGGCGCTCGGATGTTGAGGCAAACTCTCGAAGAATTTTGTCGCCCGGCGCCTAATTTCATCCCCCACATATCGGAGGGATGAAGCCTCGTGAAGTAATCTCACGGGGAACCTTGTGCAAACAGAATAAATAATCCGAAGACATGATTGATGATGCAGCGGGCTTATATACGATACCCCTAGCGGCTTGCGATCGTATTAGATATGTTGACAGCTGCTTTGAGGCCTCCCTCTACCGGCAGCTAAAAACACTATTTGCGAGATGGGCCTGCCCGCGTAATATAAAGGTGTGTAATTTCGCCTGGTGCGTAGATACGATGTTTTTAAAAAACTATATACTGCAATGCACACTGCAAAGCTAATTATGCAGCCATAAAAGTATACCGTGAAGAATATATGAAATGATAAGTCAATGAACACTTATTTCACAATGAACATCTGTTTTTCTGTTATAATAGACATATATGCATATTGTAAACCTGTCACATAAAATAGAAATATTTCAATTTGATCTCAATTCTTTTCTATCACTCACAGCTTCCTCACAATGTAACTTCATTACAAACCAGAAACATAGCAGAACATGTTCCAGGAATGAAAAATAAATTAGTGTTAAAATATGTAAAAAGCTTTTACCTAAGCCTAAACAAGGAAATATCTCTAGTACATAGTCTTATGTGTCCATTTTCATATATTTCCTTTCTCTCTTCCCCTTAAACACTGTCTGTATTGCAGGAAGCTATGCTTGAGGCCTATTTATTGCTTCTAGATTGGGACCAGTCACTTTATAGCGTCTAGTAACCCTCTTTTAGCGAGTAACTGATCCTGTATCTTGGAAATGTTTGGTACACCTATTGGTTTTAAAAGACATAAGGATACTAACATTAATAGACATTTTAATTAAGCGTCAGAATGACAAAATCTATATCGTACACTGATAAAACGTAAGACGTTTATGTTGCAAAGAAAACTATGTTAATTTGACGTTACCTGAACACTTTTGACAACATTACGCTCCGAAGGACTTGTCTGAATGCCGGATAGCGTTGCATAAACTCCTCTATGCAGCGGTTTAACTATATTTATATGTCGCACCAATTTTAATGCCGGTACTAAAGTAGCATTCAACCATGAAGACGCGGTGCCGTGTTCATATCCAGGGCAAGCTGGTTGTATTAGTTACCAGGGCAACCACACTGAGAGCGCTGTAATTTGCTTACTCTTCCGCAAAAGTTACCGCTTCTTCTCCGTAGAGGGCACTATGATTTCAAGATAGACTCACCAGTTATCTATGATGTCATTCCTTCTCAATAGCAGGGCGGGGAATAACGAATAAAAATGAACGCCGTGTAGTTTGTTCAAGAGTAGAGAAGGTCATGAGAGTTATCGATGTGGAATGCAATACCATCTGTAGCTACTAGATATAGAAAGTAAACACAAGCACTTTCACTATAATACATTCTTCCACAAACAAATGAATAAGGTGACATATAATTACTTACTGTTACTGTGACCCATTTGCAGTTACGTAACGGAAATACAAAGTGTATCATTTTCTTCGCCCTTGATGAATCACGTCTATTCATTTTTGACACAATAAGTTCCGTCATATTTGTAGAAAAAAAATGAATGCCTTTAACAATGCAGCAATTGCGGTTGTTGCGGTGCTAAGGAAACTACCACTTGGGACCAAAGCTTTCTTATTTCACAGCCTTTGCCAGCAATAAGAGTAGAGAGACGGGGAAATACTGCAACAGCCTTCTCTTGTTTTAAAAAACAAGTGACAACTCCTTCTGTCTGCCACCTTAAATGTCGTTTTAAATATATCGTACGACTGCCCTCGACAAGTTTGCTGCTAACTAACCGAGTGGTACGCAGTGAGATTTTCCCCTGGATATGCATGGATGGGGGGAAGGGGGGGATTTAGTGGACAGCACTGTCTAACTTGACTGATAAATTTAATGTATGAGATCCAAATATTAAGTTGGACGAAACAAATCATTGACTGTTTTACACATAATACTCTTAATTTGTGACAGAGAAGACATGCTACAAAAAGAAGTTTATCAATTTATGAGACGTGTCCGTAAAATAAGGCCTCCAATTTTATTTAATGTAGAAAACATGTGTATTGTCAATAAATGTTACATTGATGGAAAGGCAGAACTTACAGCTATTTTTCAACGTAATCACCATTGCAATCGATGTACTTTTGCATGCACTGAGGCAATTTATGCATACCCTTGTCATAGCACTCTCCCGCCAAGTTGTGCAGGTAGCACTCAACCTCGTTTTACAAATCATCGTCGGTCTGGAAATGTGTTCCACCCAGGTGTGACTTCAACTCAGGAAACAGATGACAATCACTAGGTGCTAAGTCTGGACTGTAGGTGGCCGCGCCGTGGCTCAGTGGTTAGACTGCTTGGCTCTCACCAAAGCGGCCCGGGATCGATCCCAGGCGACCACAAAGTGAGATTTGTGGTGGACAACACGGCGCTGGGGTGGGTTTTCTCCGGGACATCCGGTTTCCCCCGCCATCTCATTCCAGCGGGCTCCATCTTCATCTCATGTATCATCAGTATCACCGCCTGCGGTGCCGTATGTAGTAAAAGCGGGCGTTAAACATTACACATTTCATTTCATTTCTGGACTGTAGGGGGTATGGCTGAGGACGTCCCATCCGAATTGGGCCATGAGATCCGCCATTGTATTTTATTTATTTATTTATTTATTTATTTATTTATTTATTTATTTATTTATTTATTTATTTATTTATTTATTTATTTATTTATTTATTTATTTATTTATTTATTTATTTATTTATTTATTTATTTATTTATTTATTTATTTATTTATTATCCAATTTTTATTCCTATTTTACCCAAAGGTATATTAGGAATATGGTTTACAAATGTATGACTATAATACAATTTACAAAAAACATAACAAATACAATATTAAGCTGACAAACAGTAAACATCAAGATGAATCATTTAGCTTAAGAAATATTTTGTTTAAGAAAGCAATGAAATATTTTTAAGTTTTGTAATTCATCAGAATATGTGTAAGTGGTTTTGATAAAGAGTAACCTAAGAATTGAAGCAATAATTCAAGTACGTATCTTTCAAAACAGAAAAACAGGCAATTAAATAAAATGTGAGAGACATCTTGAAGATGATTTCCTCAAATACAATCACCTGTTTATTTGATTTTTAATTGAAATAAGTAAGCTGAAAATTTGCCATATCCAGTTAAGAATTGAGTGAGGACATAGTTAGGATTAACAAATTTACATATATGTCTGTCAGAAACTGTAGGGAAATATAAATCCTTAGTCAAAGCACCACAAACACCTTTAACCAGTATTCATTCCAGTCGTTGATGATAATCTCCTTTAATGTTTGCCTCACATAAGAAATAGGGCATAGAGTGTAAGTCTCTGGAAGATCTGAAGTCGCAGCTCTCTTTGCAAGCTCATCTGCACGTTCATTTACGACAATCCCTACGTGTCCTCTGACCCATTTAATACACAGATGAGAACTACATAATAATTGACTTCTTATTGCAGCTGTTTTTCGTATCTTTCAAAGCTGCAATTGCCGCTTGCGAGTCACTGTAAAGGCGAGCGGTACATTGTAAGTTGTTACACCATTTCACTGCTTCACGGATTGCTAATAATTCAGCTTGAAAACTGAACACTCCTTGGCAAGTCTGAACATGGAAGAATGGCATTCTATGGAGGCCGTTGCATTTTGGAGACCCACCTCGCTCACATCTTGCGATAATGCAAATGTGCGGACAAAATCCTGTCAATCGTAGTCTTACTGACTTCAGGGATAAGTTCGCACAGCTCGCGAACTGTCACACGCCGATCTTTAAGCATTTCTTGCTCCACTTTTGTAATTGTTTCGGCTGAAACCGAAGGCCGACCAGAACGGTGTTCGTCATGGACGTCTGTACGTCCGTCTTTGAACTCTCTGACCCATTTCCGCACGTTTTTTGACGTCCATACACTGTGGCCCATAGACTTCGCATAACTGACGATGAATTTTAGTGGGGGTTTCGCCCTTTGCACTAAAAAAAAAAACGGATCACTGCACGCAACTCGCACTTGGTGGCGGAAGTGATAGGAAGCTCCAACGCAAACGGCTGCCCAGCCAAAACTAATAATTGCAACGGGTTCGTTGTTGTAGGCTTTTGAAGGGCTGAGACCAGGCTTCACGCCAGTGTTGCCGGATCTCGCGTAATAGCGTTCCAGCGCCTTGGAGACCTTATTTTACGTAAAATCTTCGTATATAAGAAAATATATTTTTAAAGTCAGAACTGGAGTAATGGTTTCCCATAGAAAATACCCAGTAAGAACAAAAGAGTAATAGAAGATGTGTTAGAACAGCTTTCACACTTCCAATACTTCAGCTGTGATATAACGTATGAAGAAAAACAAGAAATTAATTAGAACAATCAGAGCAACACTAAGAAATAAAGCTAGAAAACCTTACGCAGCTAAGATTTTATTGAACAATGGTCTACCAAGTGCAATGTATGGAAGTAAGTCCTGGGTCCTAAAGAAAAAAAGTTGAAGGGGCGGAAATGTACTTACTACGTCTGTAAAAGGTTTTACAAAACAAGAACACATTGGAAATGGGAATATTAGAGAGGAACTAAACGTACAATCACTACTTCAACATAGGAAGAACATCGGAACAATTGGATAGACATCTGAACACTGCACAGTGCCGACTGATTTTCATTGAGTTCGTTGTGCAACTAGATGATGTAGAGCTGAGTCGAGAATGTTTTCATCAAGATTGCGCTACATCAAATGAATCAATCGAACTAATTGCAACGATCGATAATTTGCAGGAAGCTGTGGCCACCGAGATCTCCAGATTTAACATCACCGGACATCTTTCTATATGGTTATCTAAAATACATGGTTTACGTCACACGTCCCCAGACATTGGACGATCTGAAGCACAACATAACACATGAGATCCAAGCTATTGACAGCAGAGGCCTCCAAAGTGTGGCCAGTTACATGAAGTGACGTGTTGAATTGTGCTTAATGCAGGATGGAGGACATTTTCAACATTTGCTGTAGAGATAAATAACACTGGGCAACAATGAAAATGTTTCGGACTTAAAAATAGTGAATTTACATTTGCTGAATTCAAAAATCAGCGTAAAAATGATAAATTAGCCCTTGTTTTGAAGATAAAGTGACATTTAACTTTTTAGAGTGAAGATTTCAAATTTGGGGGAATTTTTTTGGGAGTTGGCACACGTGTCAAATAATAAAACACAATCACAGAGAAGCTTTGGAAATAAAGTGATGCAAAACTTAAGGAAGGCATTTTTGTCGGACCACAAATAAGAGAACTTGTAAAGGATCCTGCATTTGGCCACATTTTGGAGTGGAAGCTAAAGGAAGCTTGTGAAGCCGTCAAGGGTGTTGTTCATAGAGTTTTAGGCAACAATAGATATGACAACTACAGCATTTGGTGAGAGAGCTCCTGCAAAATTACCGTAACCTTGGATGCAACATGTCCCTTAAGATCCATTTTCTCCACTCCCACCTAGACTTTTTCCCTCCTAGTTGTGGAGCTGTTAGTGATGAACATGGGGAGAGATTCCATCAGGAAATTTCTGTTATGGAACAAAGATATCAGGGCCGTCGGAATGAAGTAATGCTTGCGGATTACTGTTGGTCTTTGTATAGGGATTCTGCGGAACTCCATCACAAGAGGCAAGCTAAAAGACGACGAAGTCAATAGGCCACCACATGATTCTCTTCAGACACGACTATCTGCGAAGTATTTTTCCAGCAATTTAGAATTATTAGTATGTAATTACGGCTTAAAAAAGTCAAATGCACTTTCATTGTTGTTAGCATGTATTTAATTAACATGTATCCTTTTCTCTCAATCCGTTAATATGTAATACTTCCACCTTGTGTATATCATAGAAACTAGAGCTAATAAAAATTGTTCATTGTCATATTTGTTGTTCTCAACCCAAAATTAGTATGAATTGCCTCATGAAGTGCTCGAAACTTACCTTTTTTTTTTTGCCCAGTGTAATCTCTCATTTGGGTATAAGTTGTCGCTAGTACAATTCCTTTTGAAACAATAAATGAAAGAAATGTGCCAGTTATATATAAATCACTCTGTATATGACAGAATAAAAGACATGCTTATTTAAAGTTGATTTATTTTCCTCGTAAATAGAAGCCTATTTTCTGTACTCATTTTTCTCATACACACCTCTTGTCACCACATCAATTCAGATTTGCTGACGTTCTTATTGCCTTATTCGAGAAAAAGATTATATTTCCTTTAAAATTGTGGACGTAACTTAATCTTACCGACTCAAATTTGCAGAAAATAAAAATAATAAATTGGTTTTAAGCGATGTAAGGATATAACTTTAAAATTAAGTTTTAGTGACAAAGGCTTTCCCAAATAGATTTTTTACTTCTTGCTGTTTCTTTACGATTTAACTCTATTTATTACTGTTTTCATTTAAATTTATCCTGAATATTAATTGATTTTGTGGCTCAAGATATTTAAAGTAAAATATGTGTCATAAAATATTTTCTTTTCATTTCTTATAACTTTTTCACACTATTAGATTCAAAGGAAATTGCTCGCAGATATATCTACTAAATAGTGCAGCACAGAAAAGAAAATACCAAGGCTGTTCAATAAAGAATGATCATAATTTTTCACACTAAAATTCAGTCGTATTATATTCTGTTAGCTTAATATGAAACAAACACGCCGTAGTAGTTTCATTGTTGGTACTCCCTGTTCCGCCTGTGAGAACCAGGTAAGTTCAGACATATTCAGTTTCGTCTACCGCTATAATGGAGCTAACACGCGAGGAACAATATGGGGCTTTGAAATTCTGCTTTCGTCTCAACGAATCTTCAGTTGAGGCCTATACAATGTTCAGGAGGACTATGGAGAGTCTGTTCTTCCCTACAACACAGCTCGAAGGTGGTTTAATATGTTTAAATAGGGGAGAAAATCAATTTCAAGGGTGGACTCGTGCTCCAGTTACTGCTCTTACGGAAGAAAACACCAACACTGCTGCTGCCATTGTAAGAGAGGATCGACGAATTACCTTAAGATCACTTTCTGAAATACTGAACACTTCCCTGGATGCCACCCACACATTGGTGACAGAAACATTACACATGAGACGTGTTTGTGCGCGTTGGATTCCAAGACTGTTGATTCCCGAACAAAGACATTCGCATGCAGGTATGCTTGCAGTTAAAGTTGATGTTAGAGGAAGATCCGGAGTTTCTTTCAAACGTAATCACTTCTGATGAAACTTGGCTACATCATTTTGATCCTGAGAGCAAACAGCAAAGCTCAGTGTGGAAATCTCCATCACCAACCCCCAGAAGAGCAAAAGTGGTTGCTTCTGCTGGGAAAGTTACCGTCATCTTACTCTATGATATTCATGGAATGGGTTTATAAGTATGTTGTACCTGCACACACATCAGTAACTAGACAGTACTACACGAATGTCCTGAAAACATTGCAAGTCCATATTATAAGTCCCGGATACTAGCCTGCAGAGCTAGTAGGTGTGCTAGATCACCAGGCGGCCCGACCGAGGTTATTCGGTTGTCTTCCCTGCTGGGTTGACGCATTTAGGTGGCGTATCTACTTCCACCCGTCTTGACGTTGTTGCCGATGGGGGAGGAGGCTTTTCAGACTCCAGGTATTGCTCCAAGGAAAGACCCCCGAAGTTTTTCTTCGCTCTCAGTTGATAGAGGCCGAAGACTTCGGATTTTCAGACAGACCTCGTGTTACAATCCCAATAATATTCAAATCTGAGTTTAGTGAATTGGCAAAATCTTCTAAACCTTCTGAAAGATTTTGCAAATAATTAGAGCTTTATATAACTTTCTAGAAGAGATAAGATCAATAAAATCCAATAAAAAGTAAGGCAATAAACTACTAGTTATAAAACAATCTGTCAAATTAGCAAAATGCTGTTCGGTGATGCTGAAAAGTTCACTTTGATTTTATTGCACACACTTTTTCACTGATCAACACAGCAATAATGGGGCTTTCTTTAACGTTTTAATTGAAGATATTTTATTTGTTACATTCCCATGGAGCAATTTGTGGAATTATGGTTGGGGAAACTGGAGTACCATGAGGAAGCCCATCCCAGGGCCATGCTGTCCACCACAAATCCCACTTTGCGGTCGCCTGGGATCGAACCGGAGCCACCTATGCCAACTACTTTTAAAAACGCTTAATCCCTCAGTTCATGATGACTGATATTAACTTTTGTAGAAATCATTATCATTTCATATTTTCCTATAGGTAAATGGGGATTAGAAAAGTACAGTAGACTTAAACAATAGGCAAATTCTCTAAGAGCTGATCCCATGTAATTTTGTTTTGAGTTGCCTTTCCTTTTCACGACTAGGAGCGAAGAAAGGTAGAGGAAACGTCCAATTGGAGGCAATTTTAAGAATATTAATAGTGCATTTAGAAGTAAAATAATGATAGGTATTTTATAGCCGAATGTGCATCTAAAAAAATGTTGAAAGAATTATTAAAGTGATTTTTAGGTTGCCTACATACACAAACAAGCACACAAATCTTCTCTGATGCAAAATTCTTAAAATTAAAAGGCCATAGAGAACTTGAAGACGTATATAGACTCTCGAGGGTCTCTTATCGTCGGATTGATATCCTTAGCGTCCTGTATGGATCCAATGGTGAATATTTTGCAAAAGCTGATATACATGCTGATAAGTGTAAAATCTATTAATCCTATGGCCTTAAGAAGTACAGTGTGATATCTACTGAAGTTATTGGAGTCTGATCTAGTGTTTTAGATGAAATTTTCAAAATGTTTCACTTAAGAGCTGAATTTTATAAGCATAATATTGCAACTTTTGTCCCAAAACTCCTGTCAAGACCTTTCAATACCATTAGATTACATGTGTGTTTAAATAAGAACGACCTGTGTATTTCTGTTGGACTGTTTAGTTTCAATATTGCTGTTAAATACGTTTGTTTTTTTTATATATAGTACTGAATTCGATCTTCGAACTAATTGTCATTTGTTACCTTTCACCTAGATGACAATCCCTCTTTGGTAAGAACAAAAGTCTACGTTTTGAGCAAATTATGTTAGTATAATTTGCTTCAGTAAGTCTATACCTTAACATCATCATTCATAACAGATGCGAGCTTCAGTTCTCCCTGTAAGAACGTGCCACCCAAAGGCTAAGACCAGATGTGTGTCTTGTTGCATACGTGTTAGGCTGCCTGTTCTTTTCGGTCACTAGGTAACCTTGTGTGAGACACAAAAACCAGTGGCTAAGCCGACATGTCTGTCTGTCATAGTCGACATCCGGTCCATCATTTGATCACTCAGCCATGCATTCCCACACTTGGTGTATGTGAAGTAAGGTGGCCGCTTCCGGAGGAAGGCAAAAACTATCCTAACCGACGAAAATTGGAAGAGGAAGACGAAAATGAGGTAAAAGTGTTTTGCATCACCGCAACCGCACAGGAGATGGTACACGGTTTTTTTGTCGAACAGTATCCCTGCTGTCCTTGAAAGAGTTTGCTCTCCCACAGCTGAGAAAGTTCTGGCTGATGACTTGGTTTTAATGCTCCTAGTCTTAAGTCTTATTGACCTGTTACAGTTCAAATGACCATAGAACTTTTGTTGCAACTCTGAATTAAACTCTTTAATTGTTGTTGCTGCTGCTGTGAAGAAAGTTAGTATGAAAGTTAGTAAGATGTCCTTTGAAGCTCCTCCAGTATCTCTGTCAACTGTTTCAGTGGTAACCTATGAGATCTTTCTTACCAACAAAGTTTGCTAATAAATTCAATGAGGATAAATATATTAGCTCCTTTACGGGGGGACGTACGAGAAAACGTTCAAAAAATCTACTTTTTTTTATTATTTTGTGAAATAGTATATAATATTATAGCTATCAAAAACCAAAATATTATGACTGTACGTGGTCTGTATGTACCTTTAAAAATTAAATGCCCTAGTGTTGCATAGTAGCAACACATAGTCTTCCATCAGCTCTCTTGGAATCTATAAAGCCCAACTACCAATTCTTAGCACACCCAGACTTGCTAAACAAATGTCTCTATGGAGAGACACAAAACCCAAATGAAAGCCTCAACAGTTTGATATGGAAAAGGTGTCGCAAAACATCATTTGTGTCTTCCATAGTGGTGAAAATTGCTACATTTGATGCTGCAGTAGTGTTTAATGATGGGAATGTTGGCAGAAAGAAAGTTATGCATCAGTTAGGGTATCAACCTGGTGTGTTTATGGAAACAATTTTGCAGAGTATCGACAACATTCGCATCGCTGGTGCAGAAACAGCTATGAAATTAATGCAGAATGAAGCAAGATAGAAGAGGAATTTAAAAATAAAGGCTGAAGAAGACCAGAATGAGGATACAGACTATGGATATGGGAAGTTCTGACTTAAAATTAAAAGGCAAACTGAATAATACTTATTGTATTTTTAATTGTCTTTCCCCGTAACTTGTATTTTCTACAACTTCAACATATTTTTCTCTCAAACTACTTCATCTACAGTGATGCAATTTAGCACACAGCTTTCTTATGCCACAATGAACCTTTTGTTGGTTCTAGAATTTAAGATTAAGCGCCAAATGGAATGTGATGAGACAAAATATAAGAAATTATTTTAATTTTTAAAGGATTCATATGATTAACATTTTTTTAATTCTATACAGCTTCAATAAGAAATCTAAATATAAAAAATTCATTTTGAGTGTGTTTTAAAATAACATACCAAATTTCAGAAAGATAGCATATGTGAAATTTGAAAAAAATGGGCTTAAGTTTGCAAATATTTCTGCGTATAGAAAAAAATATGTAGCATTAGTTATAAACAATTGAAAATTTTGAAAACAATTGTGCATATTAACTGTATTATCTTAAATTAGTGTACTAAGTTTCACTTCTCTAACTTGAAAACTTTGGATATTATGGCTATTTATGTAAGACCCTGAATATTTGCATACGTGCCCCCTTAAGCGAGTGATGTGAGATTGAGGAATCAATCTGTGGCTGAGTCTACAACCTACTGAAGAAGTATTTCTATTAATTTGTAATTTATCAGTAACTCTAAGGTTTAATGTTGAACAAAACCTCTATTGGAGTACGTTTTATAGGACACAATCCAGAATTTACGTTATTACCACTGTGCAAGCACATATCTCAATATATGTATAGCAGATATATTATTAGGAATAGGTTCACCCTATACGCGGTGTCCCACATCCACAGGGAATGCGGTACACTCCCGGAACATGGAGGTCCAATTTTGTTTTTCACTGGTCTCAACAGATGTTTAATCTTCGGAGGTGGCTTGTGGATGGTCCTGATGTTGTATTTGGCGATCGAGGCTACAACGTCATATTCGGAGTAGTTAAATGGTTAAATGATTAGGTGGTTTGTGTAATAATGTGTGTTCAGTGTAAACAATTGCACATCCGCATTTTCCATCAATAATAGAACCATCGATGTATATGTTTTTATTTTATAAGAGCGTATTATATGTGAATAAAATAATTGCTTTAAAGATATCTTTCACAAAAATGCATCAAAATCTTAAGATTTTTTTTCTATTCTAAATAAGGTCAGGTTCTGAGGCAAAGAATATGCAACAAACAAATAGCAATTTACTTCACTATCTTTCTTGGAGCTCCAAAAATATCTATCTAGAGAAAGAGAGAAAAACGGAACATAAAACCTGTAAAAGGGCCAAGGAGAAATGGCCTGTAAAGATGCAGAAGGAGATAGAATTGACTTTACGGTCCTTCTGGTAATAAGGATTCCGTGGAGTCGAGATTTTGGACGCTCGAAGCGCATTGTAAAGAATGGCAAGGAAAATAACAAAAAAATCAAAAAAGGCATTGTTTATGCAGTGCTGCGGTATTTATTTCATTTTCTTCAGTGTAGTGAATACGGACAATTTTCATCGGCGCATAGGATCTTTAAAAACAATCTCTGGAATAACTGGTGCTGCTTACTGATAGGCGGGGAGGAGCACAAGTTTTTACGACTCTATGAGCAGAGCAGCTCGGCAGCAGCCAAATTAACCCATAAAGTTTTACGGCGAGGTCAAACCCCGTCTGGTGCCCTGCACAAACTTGTCGCCTCTGAGCGAGAGTGGCACAAAACCCTTTGGGAAACCTGGTGCGTTCGAATCTCTGTTTGACCTTGACAAGCCGAAACATTCTTGGAACGTTGTGTTATTAGCAGCAGATGAGGTATTTAGACTTTGAAAGGTTTTCAGCGGAGTGAAATTTAAAAAATTCACTCAATGTAACCAACCAAGTGGCATCACGGTAAAGTCTGTTTAATTAACGCGTGTGCAGTTCGGCCCCCTCTTTTGGCAAATCCTTATAATCGTTTTACTACACTGACCCACCTTCCCCAAGTCCCTTCTGCAAGTTTGCCACCTTTCTCGATACGTCATGAGTATCGTACGAGGTTTCGCCTAAATAAATTATCTTATGTTTATTACTGCAAAACTTCCTTAGTTTTCCATCCCTCCATCCCTCCCTCCCTCCCTCCCTCCCTCCCTCCCTCCCTCCCTCCCTCCATCCATCCATCCATCCATCCATCCATCCATCCATCCATCCATCCATCCATCCACTGTCCCATTCATTTATTCAATTTATTTAATTACATATTATGGCCCAGCTACAATTCTACTGGATTCCATAACCCTTATCTTATTCAAAGCGCGGTACCTGAAACCCAGCTCCTTTAGGAGGCCGCGCAAAGTGCAGTGCCATAAGGAAAAATCACAAATTTCTTGCAAATGTGCAACCAATTCATCTAAGGTGGGCGCTCTCCCTTCTGTATAGAATCTCTTCCCGTAGGGGAAGGGATCCGTCCCTTTCAGCTGCCAAAGTGCGGGCGCTGCGGACCCCTAGCACTCGTGGTACCTCTGATGTTACTAGAGGAACCTCGGGCCGAACAGCTGAGCCCCTTCTTCGGGAGTTGTTCGGATTGGGATGGACTCGAGGGGGCAGTGTGTTCCCGAAACCCGTGGGAATCGGGTACGTCTTCGGACGGGGTTGAGGGAAGCCATTAAGTCTCCCGGGTACTAGCCTGCAAAGCTAGTAGAAGGTGTGCTGGATCACCAGGCGGCCCCACCGAGGTTTTTCGGTAGTCTTCACCTTGAGTGTTGACGCGCGTAAGTGGCGTATCCACTTCCATCCCGTCTTGAGTCCATAGGACCAGATGGGGGGGGGAGGCTTGTTAGTCTCTAGGTCTTGCCCTATGGAAAGCACCTCGGAGGAAGCCGAGCGCCCTTTGGGACAGCTCGGATACTCCCTGGTTGAAGGAGGCCCGGGTCGTGTTCCTACGGGTTCAAGGCTAATGGGAGTAGAGCCTCTGGACTCAACTCAACTGTATAGAATCTCTAAATTACTCGGTAAATTACATCATATGTGAAATTATCCACTTTAGAGAAACGTTTTCTTTTGTTTTCACACTTGATCGGCGTCTTTGGTATTCCTTTCGTCACAATTTTTCTTACTGTATTTCTGTGAATACCCAGAATTTATCATCAGGTTCATTGCATGACCCCTTACCAAGATTATTTGTCAGCACATATTTATATGTGTTCAAAACAAACGCTAGAATTTGCTTAGAAACAGTTCCCGTTATAAATTTGTTTTTTGAGGCTTCTCCAATAATTAAACTCGGCCCATTGTCATCACTTTGATTATTTTCACTTGACTGAAAGTTATCTACTACTTCAACTGCATTTGGCACTGCTTTTCCCTCCCACAGTCTTCACATCGTGACACACAAGGAATTTCTGCACGTAATGAAACAGATCAACTGGAAGTTGGGACTTTGGCAACTGAGACTCCACGTGGAGTAAACATGCGACTGTCATTTCCAGAAAATCAGGGTTGGTGTTGGTCCTCAACGACAGTGCTCTATTTCAGAAGTGTGGAGATAGATTTATGACGGTCATTAGTGGGCACTAGGGACCGCTTCCTTTGTACAGCAAGTGCACTCGCGTTGACTAGACAGACTTTAACGTGTTAGGCACGCATTTGGAAGCTCTAGAATCGGGGCTGTACCTCTGAGCATGTACTTTGTTCGTGTTTTTTTCCGGGCTAGTAGGTGAATCTGGGGCTCTTCTATTTCATTTTCTGGTCTCTGTTCTATCAGGAATTTCCTATCCATATTATATTTGGTATGTTATGGTAGGATGCTAAAATGTTTTTAGGAAAGCCTTGCATCTCGAGCTTGTTGGGACTGCTGGCAGCTCTCTGGATTGCCATGGTACCTCAGGGTTGTATTATCAGAGCTATCCAATATCACCACATTCCCATCATAACATACACAACGTGTACCGTGACCGTAGGGGAGGGGATGCGTCAGCATCAGCTGATGTGGTGTGAGCGCTGCGGGTCCCTAGTACTCGTCAAGTACTAGGCTTCGTCAAGCGCGGTGATTCGAGGCCCTGCATTAAGGACTTTCGCGTGAAGATCTTGTAGATTTTCTGTGGAGCTGTGTGTGGTGGAGGTGGCAGCTGTGATCTTGTCCTCTAGTGTTGATGCCTTGCACCTTATGGCGAAGGTTCTGCAGGGCAGCCCTCAGGTCCTCGCTGAGGGCGGAGGTGATTGTTGTCGTGGTTGTTTGCATGGCCAGCTCTGAGTTTGGAATAGTTGTCGCTGTAGTTCTGCGTTGGTTTTGCAGACCACCTGGGGTTGTCGAGATGCTGACATCTTCTCCCTATATCGATGGACAATTGCCAACCTCTGCCTTGCATATATGAGCGTGAGGTCAGCAGCCTCTGGCCCACTATTTAGGCTGTTACGCCATGAGCGAAAACTATTCATAAACAAAGATATAATGTGACCAGACATGTTCTGCCAGACTAGCCAGAAGTGTATCGTTTCCTCTCGTCGAATTTAACAAACACCTTGGCTTATTCAAAGTACATATTTCATTCACCACGTCATGTCAAATGTTTACGTTTCAGTTCTGAGTAATTTCAAATATACGTTCATGCATACATGCCAACCATTACAGTGCAATGCATTGTTATAACGTAATGGTATCTAATTTATTTATTTGTATTAGGAAAACATTTGAGCTAAAAATATGTTGTTTTTTGCGGTTATGTTAAATACATAACCCTCTCCTTCCACATGAATCAGTTTTTGCAAAATCTGATTTTATGTCTTAGCGCGAATAGTATTTATTAGAGACTGATTAGGTTGGTGCTCCTCACACAACCACTTGGGGGGAATGCAGTACAACACCGCAGGACTCCCATTGGTAGCTCACCTTGTAGCGCTCAAGGACAAACATCTTCCAATTTGAAACACATAATAGTAAAGGAAGATACTCCCAGGTTTATTGTTCCAAATTCAAACAACGCCTGCTAGAGGGCAATGTCACCAGGCCATTGTTGATCGAGGCGGCAAGGCATTCAAAGGGATGTGCAGTGCAGTGTGTAGACAAAAGATCGCCGAAACGAAGGGGGGGAAGAGACGGATTTCTCGAGAGTTCGCCTTTGTTCTTGCCGGGTCTCGATTGTTTGAGAAATTTCTGGAATGTTAGTTAACTATAAAAAAGGCAGCCCGCCCGCTAAAGAGGTGTCATGATGATGTGATGATTTGTATTTATGGGCGCTCAACTGCTAGGTCATCAGCGCCCATTAAAGACAATTGTGCGAATGACACTAAAAACTTACACACTAAGTAAAAATATATCTATAAAAATAAACATTTAAAAGAAATACAAAAACAAAACACTCTTTATTGCTAAAATACAAAAAACGCAATAGATATAACATGTATAATTAAAACAAAAATATATTTATAACAAAAAGCGGCCGAAACCAGCAATAGACTATAAAACTAAAAACGTATAAAATAACAGACGATAAAAGCATAAACTATTAAATTCTTAACTGAACTCTGGCGATGTACTTCAGGACTTTTTCCACCGCAGAGTTATTGTCTGCTAGGATCTCCGTCAAGCTGACCGGCAGCTGCAGAGACTCCCGCAGGTCTGCTAGGTGAATACACTCGAGTAGCACATGACGGACCGAGAGAGCCTGACCACATGACTCGCAAATAGAAGCAGTGACCCTCCTCAACAGGTGACTGTGTGAGAAGTAGCAGTGCCCAATACGCAACCGAGCCAAACTCACCTCCTCCCGACGCGATAAGCGATAGGAGGTCGCCCAGTTATCCGGAAGCTCTTTTACCCTTCTCAGCTTGTTATTACGCAGAGCAGACCACTCATCACGCCAGCGTGACAGTGCCGCTCTACGCACAACAAGCCTAAAGTCTTCCGCGGTGACAAAAGGGATGTTGACACTCGGTTCTACGCTTGCCACCTTTGCTGCCGAATCCGCCAGTTCGTTCCCATGCAGGCCTACGTGGCCAGGAATCCATGCGCACACCACGCTAACGCCAGAGACGTGTAAAACGTGGAGTGCATCCTGTATGCGTTGCACAATTGGGTGTTGTTTGTACAACTCACGAAGGCTCTGAAGTGCGCTTAGGGAATCACTTAGGATAAGACAATTACCTAACTTTCTTCGGCGAACATGTATGACCGCTCGGTATATTGCATAGAGCTCTGCACTATAAATGGAAGTACTGCCAAAGAGGTGTCAGCGTCGAGGATGGCGACGTGTGGAGGATAGCCAAATCCCTCAGAAATCACAGAGGTCAGTACACCTCTCCCATTCACGGCACCCAGGGCCTGGCCTATGAACCCCCAGCCAAAGCCAACGCTTTCGCTGACTATCTTGAGCGCACTATGTGTCCGAGAGATGACCCCCAGGACGACAACTTTTCTGAACGTGTCGGTCAGGAGGTGCGTCGTTTCCTACGTCACCCTCCTGAGGATGTGGAGAGACTCCCTACCATCCGACCTAGCGAAGTCCAAGGCGCACTCCAGCGTCTCAAATTAAAGAAGGCGGCGGGGCCGGACGGGCTGACTCGCCTAATGCTCCGCCATCTTCCCTTCAATGCGGTTCTCTTCCTGACTAGGATTTTCAATATGTGCCTTGCCCTTGGGTACTTTCCAAAAGAGTGGAGAGAGGCCCGGGCGATTTGCATATTGAAACCTGGGAAGAATCCGGTACACCCTTCCAGCTACCGATCCATTAGCCTCCTTTTCACCCTTTCGAAAGTTCTCGAGAGGCTAATTCTTGCCCGCTTGTCCCCAATACTGGTAGACATTCAAGCCATTCCTGATCACCAGTTTGGTTTTCGTCCTGGGCACTCGACAGTTCAGCAGTTGCTGCGTGTGGTGGAGAACGCCGCCCTGGGTTTCCAGGAAGGCGCCTTCACGGCCGCCGTTGCGCTGGATGTCGAGAAGGCCTTCTCTACGACATGGCATGCCGGACTCCTATACAAAATGATCCATCTGGGGCTCCCAACACAAATGATCAACATCCTACACAGCTTCTTGCGACATCGCACATTTAAAGTCTCAGTCGCGGGGAAAACATCAACACTAAGGCCAGTGAGAGGCGGAGTTTCCGAAGGCTCTCTGCTATCCCCCACCCTCTTCAACGTCTTTATGGCAAATTTCCCCACAGAACCACGAGTCGTAAAGGCACAATACGCTGACGACGTGTTTCTGTTCTGCAAGGACAAACACATCCTCAGAGCCTTCAACCCCATTCAAAGACATCTCCGCCTAACACAACAGTGGTGCCGGCGTTGGCGGATGTCCGTAAATCCGGACAAAAGCCACGCCATAATTTTTACAAAGCGCCACACCCCCGCAGACTACTCCAACTTCAGCTACCGAGGTCGAAGTATAGAGTGGTCTAACTCTGTCCAGTACCTAGGAGTAAACTTGGACAGAAGTCTAACTTTTCGCCAACACATCAGGGACCGAGCGGCGAAGGTACAGGGAGCAATTGCTTCTCTGTATCCAATGCTGGGGTCAACCTCGATACCCGTTGGCATAAAGTTATATCTCTTCCCAGCGCTGGTAATCCCGGTTATGCTTTATGTCTGCGAGATCTGGGGCATGGCCGCAGAAGCTGGCTAGCATGGCTCCAACGTGCACAGAATAGAGGACTTAGGTCTATATATTCTGTGGGATGTTATTTCCCTACCAGGTTGCTCCACGAAGCATCGGGTCTTAAATATGTGGAGGATGAAATTAGGCGCCGGGCTTCAAAATTATACCAAGTTTACCATCACATAGAAGTGCACTTGTCAGATCATTGGGAAATTATGACCCCACTACACGCCGATCTAGACTGCATCGGGTCCCCCGTATGGCATGCGGGCACCGTAGATAACCCAGGAGCAAATCCGAACAGCAGCTAAAGCTGAGCTCCACATAATCCTTCCAAGCTGCTTGGCATCAAAGTTATTCTCCAAAACAAAAACAAATTAAAACACCAGGGTGCAAGTTGTTGCATCCTGTACTTCAGCCCCCGTGTACATCTTGTAACCTCAAAAATAACACTAATCTAAAAACTCACATTTACCCTACAACATCCCGAAATCTACCTTACCTGCGGTAAAACCCTTAACGGGTGGGCACGCAGCAAAAACCTTCTGGCTATATACAGCCAGTCAGCACTACATGGCATGGCATGGCAAAGAGTTGTCAGTCGGTAATTGAACGCGTGCGGTTAAACAGCTGTGTTTGTTGACCTTGTATGTTGTATTGTGCATGTGTACGAAGCGTATTTCTACGAAAATAAAGTGCAATTTTGTTGTGTTTGTAACCTGGACTTTTGATTTTAGGAACCCACAAAGTCACAGTAATTTCACCTCTCAAAATAACAACTGGTACTTTGTTTTTAGTATCCTTGGAATTTCAGCAAACGTTTCATCTGAAAGCAGCTATCCTCCAACGATTACCACTTTTGGTAAACTCCTGGAACCTACTTAGATATGTTTCAGCATTCGTTGTCAAAGTCTCTGTCTACGAAACAACATTTCTGCCATGCCAAGGGAATGGATTTTCATGCTCGTCACGCCGTTTTAACAAGGACATCTGTTACGGATCACTGCCAGATTGCTAATTGTTATTCTTGCATCGAAACACTCTTATGATGGGGGCTCTGGATCCTTGCAAGTTAATAACCACTAAGGATGGGGGCAAAAAATCTGATGTGTTGGATTTGCAGGAATTTATCTCTCCTATTCTTAGAAAAACTTATTATCCTGTTTATTTCTTGTTAATCCAGATAAATTTTCAACACAAACTTCATAGCAAGTGTGCGTGACTCGCATTCGGGAGGTAGTAGGTTCGATTCCAGTTGACCACACTCTGACTTAGGTTTTTCCTTCTCATTTAGACGAATGCCATGGCCAGAGGCAAGAGTTTTTGTTTTTAGCGATTTTTTCGCGAATTTTCTCGAATTATTTTTTTTTTCAGAATGTTTTTTTAGCGAAAATGAGAAAATTTCTATTATTTTAGTCTATTTATTTCAAATTGCATAAACATATTTTTAATTTACGACAACTGTTCAATAAATAAAGATCATAATTTTTACAGTCATAATTTTTCGCCCTGAAATTCAAACTTGTGACATTCTCTTAGCTTAATGTGAAACAAACACGCCGTAGTAGTTTCATTGTTGGTAGTCCTGGTTCCCGCCTGTGAGAACCAGACAAGTTCATACATGTTCAATACGCATACGGCTGCAATGGATGTAATATGTAGTTAAAGTTGATGTTAGAGGAAGATCTGGAGTTTCTTCCAAACGTAATCACTACTGATGAAACTTGGCTACATCATTTTGATCTTGAGAGCAAACAGCATAGCTAAGTGTGGAAATCTACTTCATCAACAACCCCCCAAAAAGCAAAAGTGGTTGCTTCTGGTGGGAAAGTTATGGTCATCTCATTCTTTGTTATTCATTGATGACCAATTCCACCACAGATGTTAAAATGAACGTTAACAAATGTAACGTAACAAAGGTCTCAACACTAAAACTAATGTTAAATTTCTTGCATTTCACCAACCTGTTTTCTTAAAATGTTAACAAACCTGTGTTAACACCAAGAAACTTGTAAATATCACACCTATAGAAGGCTATGGATGATTTTCTGAACGTACTCCAATGCGATTTGTTTTCATTTTCGTCTGCACAAATGGCGGATGAACAAAATCATAAATAAAGCCGTGAGACAAATTTCTCATCGACAGAGGAAGAATTGTTAATTGAAATGGTGACGAAGTGTACTATCGTGGAAAATAAGAGGACAGATGCACTGAATGTAAAAGAGAAAGATGTCGCGGGGAAAATATTGGAAACGAATTTAATTCAAATGCATGTGTCACTACTACAAGCACCAAACAACTTGTCAGTATTACGTAAATTTACAACGAGGTGCGAAGAACAAGTGACAAACGTTTCAACACCGGAGGTGAACAATGTATTATCCACTTAATTCAGTGAATTGTAAAATCGCAAAGCTATTAATACTTGAAGCAAAGGCGAGATCGGCATATTCCTTTCGATGTATATTCTAACTCATTATTACGTAAATTTAAAACGAGGTGCGAAGAATGACAAGTGACTTGAACGTTTCAAGACGGGAGGTGGACAATGTATTATCCACATAATTCAGTGAATTATAAAATGGCTAGGTTACTAATACTTGAAGCTAAGGCTAGATAGGCATATTCCTTTCGATGCATCTTCTAACTCAGTATTACGTAAATTTAAAACGAGGACCGAAGAAGGACAAGTGACTTGAACGTTTCAACACGGCAGGTGGAAAATGTATATCCACATAATTCAGTGAATTATAAAATAGCAAGGTTATTGATACTTGAAGAAAAGGCGAGATCGCCATATTGCTTTCGATGCATGTTCTAACCTCTCTTGTACCTCCGCAGTAACCTTCATAGCAACGTGTTTCGACAGTCTATACCTCCGTAAAACACTTTTCTTCCGATAGTTCCTCAAAATCATTTCTCCTCAATCGCCGTACTCTAATACGAATGCCATTTAGACGGTCTTAAATATAACAAATCGACATCAACAGCTGAGTTCATGCTCGCAATTTTGACTATTTACAGTTGTTAAGGACTTAACATTAGAAATTCGGCTTGTTAGTTTAACATGAGATTTAACACGTGTTACGCTAACACTTGTTGGTGAAATGCAATTTTTGTTTTAACTATTGCTAAACTCGTTTTAAGTCTTAGCATTTGTTGGTGAAATCGGGCATGAATGGTTTATCAGCATGTTGTACCTGCACAGATATCAGTAACCGGACAATACTACAGGGATGTCCTGAAATATTGCAAGTCCATATCAGGCTCAAAAGGCCACATTTTCATAAAGCAGGCTGGATGCTGCACCACGACAATGCGCGACCGCATATTGCCAATGTTGTTGCTTAATATCTTGCAAAAAAACGCGAAATGCATCCCTCACCCTCCCAATAGACCGGATTTAGCCCCATGTGTCTTTTCCTATTCCCTAACTTGAAGAAACGCCTTCGTGGGAGGCATTATCCATCATCAGAAGCAGTGGTGAAGGCTGCGGAGGCGATTTTGAAGGATCTCTCAAATAATTTCCAATAATTTCCAGCATGTCTTTGAATTATAGCACAAATGCTGGGACAATAGCATCGCATTCAGGGGAGACTATTTTGAGAAGGACTATCAAAATTATGAGGATGAGTAAAGATACTTTGTCAAAAAATAATTGTGATCATTCTTTATTGAACAGCCCTCTTACATTGATTTCCAGAAGCATGATTTTTTAAAACGTTTCCGTATAAGCTGTACATAAATCATAGTTAAGGACGGTGTCTGCATTTATAATATGAATCATAGGCGATAAAAAGCCTCTCCCGTGCAATCAATAAACTAAAAAGCGTTTGGCAGTTTTCCCACCAGGGACGGTGTGGTCGGAGTGAAGGGAAAGGGCATGCAACAAACTTGTCATGTGGGCTGGAAAGTCATTAGAAGTCATTAGTATACACGTACCCTCACCCTGTAATGTACCCAGGGATGTTTTATCCTGACTACAACTTCTCGTGGTCAGCGACAAGGAAGCCCTTGCCTACGAAACCCTTTGAGAGCTGCATGTAGAATTGCTAAGCCACTGACTAACTTTCTAAATCAGCCCAACGTAGGTTCCGTTCTGTGGAAGTGTCTGACTCTAGGGAAATTGTCGAATTTTATTGCCCTCCAGTATTGATGAAGCTACAGGATTCTAGCAAAACAAAATAAACTCGCAAAGAAAAATGTTTAAATAATTGTTCTATGGTAACTTTTGCTTTCTCTACCACGTATATATAGAAGGCACTACGTTCCACCGAAAAAGTAATTACCTATATTTCACTGAGCCATACTTCAAAAAGATTTTAAAAAGAAGGTTTTTGTGTGTGTGCGTGTCCGTGTGCGTGTGTTTGTGTGTGGTGCCCAGTATTCAAGACGGACATTCACCATTCTTATGGAAACAGAGCTAAGAATCAATCTATCTCATATTTGTACTGCTCTTTTTTTAATATGCAGTCCTTTTTTTTCCGGGAATGGACCTTTATACGCACTTTTAACAGTTAAAATATGTAGCTAGTTTCAAACTATGCTCAGTTAGCATCAAACATAACCATGGCCGGTTAAAACAATCAAATCGCTGGAAATCATTAGAAACTTTCATGGCCTCTAGTTTATGGTTACATTTTGATATGCTTGTGGTGTTTTAAGTTTGTTCGCATATTTTACTGATATATAACAGTTTTGGGACAATTTGTAAGCTTAATATGTGGCAAAATGCACTGGAAAGTAGGTGTCAAAATGAACCAATACCGTTTCAGCTTGCATTCCGTTAGCCGGCAATCTATCCGGCAGACTCAGTAGAATTCTCGCCAAATACATCGGCACCATCCCCAAGCCACCTCCGAAGATTATACATCTGTTGAGACCAGTGAAAGACAAACTGGACTTCCAAGTTAAAGGAGTTAGGCCGCGCCGTGGCTCAGTGGTTAGACCGCTTGGCTCTCACCAAGGCGGCCCCGGTTCGATCCCAGGCAACCGCAAAGTGAGATTTGTGGTGGAAAACACGGCGCTGGGGCGCGTTTTCTCCGGGATCTCCAGTTTCCCCCGTCATCTCATTCCACCGGTGCTCCATCTTCATCTCATGCATCATCAGTGTCACCGCCTGCGGTGCCGTATGTAGTAAAAACGGGCGTTAAACACTACACATTTCATTTATTTCCGGGAGTGTACCGCATTACCTGTGAATTTGGAATACCGTATATAGGACAAACCGGAAGGACCATCGCTACCAGAATAATCGAACATGAACGGAGCTTTCGTTTATTGCAACCTGAGAAGTCTGGGCTGGCACAGCATTTTTTTGATAACGACCATAGAGGCAACTTTCGGGAGGCGACCATCTTGGCAACAGGCAACAGTTACTGGGAGCGGAGAATTAAGGTGGCTTTGGCGATTTCCTTTGAAAGGAGCACGCTTAATCGTGCTGCTGAATTTCAGTTCGGCTCTTCTTTGAAACCAGCCTTAAAGTTGAAATCCGTCGATTTAAGAAGCAAAGAACAATACAGCTTGATAATCAAGTTAAGTAGTTACGTTTCTTTGACCTGGCATTTAATTTACTGAAAACAGTCTTTTGTTTAGTAATGCGAATTTTGATAGTGTTTTGTCTTTGCTTAAGTTTGTGTTATATCCAGTGCTTCATTTGTGGTTATAACATTTAATAAATATTCTGATGATGGGAGAGATGCACACTCCCGAAACGTCGATATCTAATCGTTTTTTCAACTGGCTTGTTGCCCGAGATTTATTTCTTTTAAATTTAAAATTTTTACCTATCTTTTTCAAGTATCTTTAAAAAACAATTTAAATTTTGCTTTAATTTTAGAAAAAATGTAGACTTCTAGCAGCTGCAATTTTATACTTGAGCGCACCCAAATTAAAAAAAAAAAAAAAGCATTAAATTCTTGCTATGTCGGAACTACCTCATAACTTTTCCGGATCCATATTCTGCATATTTTTCATCATCAGCACTCTACCTATTTCGTTTTCCACCCCTTCTCTTCTTCCTAGATTCAATGATCACTTGCTCTATGGTATTATTAATTATTTTTTAATTATTTAGTTAAATTTGCTAAATTGAGAACAACAGCCAGTGTCTTACCTGCCTCACTTCCCTTGCCAATAGTTCTCAAGCCATAAGCAAACCTTACATTTACTTCTGCACCACTTTCAATAGTTCTGGATGTTTCAAATGTACGAGGGCTGTTCAATAAAGAATGGTCATAATTTTTACGGTCATAAATTTTCGCACTAAACGTTAATCGTATTATATTCTCTTAGCTTAATGTGAAACAAACACGCCATAGTAGTTTCATTGTTGGTACTCCTGGTTACCGCCTGTAAGAACCAGGCAAGTTCAGATATGGAAATTAATTATTCTTTCACACTGGCCGTGTGTAGGCTAAATTGTGGAAACGTAGAGTCAGACTGAAAAATTCAATGCCATAGCCGGGATTTGCACCACGGATCTTCTGGTTTCCGTCCAGCCGCACTACCATTGTGCTACTATGGCCAACATGCCGATATGACATTAAATTCTCCAACTGACTCGTATTTTCCCGGTAAACCACTTAGGAGTTCTCATAAACACATGAGACAAACTACCTTAATGGCGACTTACTACATGTAAGTACTTTAAGGCCCAGGCTTTATAGTTAACCACTATTAGGTTAATTAATGGAAATTAATTATTCTTTCACACTGGCCGTGTGTAGGCTAAATTGTGGAAACGTAGAGTCAGACTGAAAAATTCAATGCCATAGCCGGGATTTGAACCACGGATCTTCTGGTTTCCGTCCAGCCGCACTATCATTGTGCTACTATGGCCAACATGCCGATATGACATTAAACCAGAAGATCCGTGGTTCAAATCCCGGCTATGGCATTGAATTTTTCAGTCTGACTCTACGTTTCCACAAATTCAGATATGTTCAGTATCACCTACCGCTGCAATGGAGCTAAGACGCGAGGAACAATATACGGCTTTGAAATTCTGCTTTCGTCTCAACAAATCTTCAGTTGAGGCCTATACAATGTTACAGGACGTCTATGGAGAGTCTGTTCTTCCGTACAGCACAGCTCCAAGGTGGTTTAAAATGTTTAAAGAGAGGAGACAATTATAAAAGGAAGGTGTTACTGCTCCTATGGAAGAAAACATCAACACTGCTGCTGCCATTGTGAGAGAGGATCGACGAATTACCTTAAGTTCATTTTCTGAAAGAGTGAACATTTCACTGGGTGGCACCCACACTTTGGTGACAGAAACATTACACATGAGACGTGTTTGTGCACGATGGGTTCCAAGACTGTTGATTCCCGAACAAAGGAACATTTTCATGCAGCTCTGCATGCAGTTAAAGCTGATGTTATAGGAAGTTCCGGAGTTTCTTTCAAACGTAATCACTGCTGGTGAAACTTGGCTACATCATTTTGATCCTGAGAGCAAACAGCAAAGCTCAGTGTGGAAATCTCCTTCATCGCTAACCCTCAAAAAACCAAAAGTGGTTGCTTCTGCTGGGAAAGTTATGGTCATCTCATTCTTTGATATTCATGGAATCGTTCATCACCATGTTTTACCTGCACGCACATCAGTAACTGGACAATACAACAGGGATGTCCTGAAAACATTGCAAGTCCATATCAGGCGCAAAGGCCACATTTCCGTGAAGCAGGCTGGATGCTGCACCACGATAATGCGCGGCTGCATATTGCCAATGTTGTTGCTGAATATCTTGCAAAAATCAACGTGAAGTGCATCCCTCATCCTCCCTATAGTCCGGATTTAGCCCCGTGTGACGTTTTTCTATTCCCTAACTTGAAGAAACGCCTACATGGGAGGCATTATCCATCATCAGAAGCAGTGGTGAAGGCTGCAGAGGCTATTTTGAAGGATCTCTCAAAAATGGTTTCCAGCATGTCTTTGAACGCTGGCAGAAACGCTGGAACAAGTGCATGACTATTTTGAGAAGGACCATCAAAATTATGAGGATGAGTAGAGGTACATTGTCAAAAATATGTGATCATTCTTTGTTGAACAGCCCTCTGAAACAAAAAATAGGTACAAGAAAGTTTTCAATGAAATAAATAAAGATAGTGCTGTCTATGACATAAGTCGTTATTAGTAATTTCTTGTTTAAACCGTTGATCTGTTGCGCATTGCTGTCATCCTCTTCTTGTCCTCAATGTGGTCGTTCTGGTCAGAACAGCTTCTGTGAGAGATGCCCCAGGATATGGTCCACAAGCTGCAAGTGTGGACCGGTTCTTCTTTTATTACGCTGATCGCATCTCCATCAAAGTTTATTTAACGGATTTCCTCTGAAATTCTACCGACATTTGCCACATTACTGTGAGAACCAAAACAAGCTCCATGTCGGCATATCCGTAGAGATTTAGATGCGTCATTGTTGCGAAAACATTGAACTTATAGTGTCCGTATGAGATAGCAATTGTTTCAGGATATTTATAGAACAAATTGCTAATTTCGATATGGTTGAATGACTATATCGCTTGGCTATAACCTAGACGATCCCAGGGAATCGTATATGGGGCTTGGAATAGGTAAAGTGATGACTGGGCAGGTTTTCTTCGGGTTTTCCAGTTTTCCCTACATTCATTCCACCAATTCTCCAACACCACCTTTCCTTTAGTTCATTTCATCATCGTTCTCATATCTTCAGGCTGGTCGCCCATCCAGATTTAATTCTGAACCGGACTTTGTCTTCTCCTTAACAGACGTCTGACACTTGGAAGCTCTCCATAAGAATACTTCACATAGAGAATGAAGAAAAAGATTATAAACTTCGATAGTTAAATTCCAAACTGCATTGTTATTTATAGCAGCCAATATATACAACAAATACAATATATGTATAGTCGATCCATCTAAACCTGAAACATTTCAATACGCAATAACTTTCGAACCAACAACAGGACACACGTGCAAAGTTGGGAGAATATAATACACAATTAGCACATTACATTTCACTATTTATATCTCAGAGAAAATTTTGGAAGTGTCCTCCACCAGCATCTATACATGTTTGCACTCGTCACATCATATTTTCTGAAGTTTTACGGATTTTATCCTCGCCAATGTTACTTACGAGGCATGTTTTTTTAAGTCAGTACCGTTTTGCGATTCCGCCGCCGCAGCGCTACGGTCGGCGTTCCGCGCATGCGCGCTGGTTACCTACACCACTTGTCTACGCACTGACGCAATTACAGTCTGATTGTTCATTGTATACGTTGGTTACTCAGTGTTTAAGATGCCTCCGACAATCGTGAGTCCCGCCGATTGTGAAGTACGGGCTGTTATACGATTTCTTAGTGCTAAAGGCGTAAAACCGATCGATTTTCATCGTGAGATCTGTGAAGTTTACGGACAAAACATTGTGGATGATAGAATGGTAAGGAAATGGGTGAGAGCATTTAAAGATGGCCGCACAAATGTGCATGATGAAGAACGGAGTGGGCGTCCTTCGGTCGTTACTGAAGATTTGATGCAGAAAGTGGACGAAAAGGTGAGAGAAAACAGACGCTTTACAATTTCATCATTGTGCGACTACTTTCCTCAATATTCTCGTAGTGTTTTGTATCGCATTGTGACCGAGAACTTGAAGTACCGGAAATTGTGTTCACGTTGGGTTCCGAAAATGTTGACGGATTTGCACAAAACCCAACGTTTAGACAGTGCATTGACTTTCCTTGAGCGGTACCACAATGAAGGTGAAGATTTTTAGATCAAATTGTTACTGGTGACGAAACATGGGTGGCCTACGTCACACCAGAATCGAAACAACAATCCATGGAATGGCGACATTCATCTTCACCCACAAAAGTTGAGTTTAAGCAAACATTTTCTGCCCGGGAAATCATGTGCACAGTTTTTTGAGACAGAAAAGGAGTATTACTAGTGGAGTTTCTGCCTCGTAATGAGACAATCAATGCAGCGTCTTATTGTGAGACACTGAACAATCTGCGCCGTGCAATCCAGAACAAAAGACGTGGCAAGTTGAGTAAAGGTATCGTTTTGCTGTATGACAATGCCCGTCCACATGTGGCTAATCGGACCAAAGATCTCATCAAGTGTTTTCAATGGGAAACTCTAGATCATCCTCCATACAGCCCTGATCTGGCGCCCAGCGACTACCATTTGTTCTTGCACTTGAAGAAACATCTGGGCGTTCAGCGTCTTCAAGACGATAACTATGTCAAAACAGCTGTGATACAGTGGTTAACACGTCTGGCGGCAGAGTATTATGAGCAGGATATTCAAAAACTGGTGCCACGTTATGACAAGTGCCTCAATATTCACGTAAATTATGTAGGAAAGTAGTTTAGGGTAGAGGTTTTTCTGTAAATATAAAATTATTGCGATATCTATGCACGTCTTGTTTTAATTCCAAAACGGTACTGACTTAAAAAACATGCCTCGTATTTCGGTTTGAGTGGATTCCTTGAGAACATTTGTCCGTGATCTTTTCTTGTACACTCAGTTACCCACACAAGAAAACATTTTGGTGAGGTTAGGTCAGGGGATCTGGAGGGCTACAGAACCATCGAGATTATTCGATTATTAAACAAACTGTTTACAAAGTCCATGATGTCATTAGATGTATGGCACGTTGCCTAATCTTGCTGGAAATAACCTTCTCTCAATTCGATATCGTCCAGCTGTTCCACAAATATCTTGAAGATCACCATATAATCTCAGAGAAAATGTTGGAAGTGTCCTCCACCAGCATCTATGGATCGTTGGTCCCTTTTTTCTCCCATAGCCTCCCCATACTTCAGAGTGGAACACGCACTAAGGAAATATTTCAACACATCTGTCGAGGCCTGTGCTATTACGGTTTTCGAGTCTCCCTGTACTCTGAAATACTCTACATAGCCAAATGCGAGAGAGGACGTTCCTTGGGTTTGCAGATGGGCAACCGTGCTACCTTAGGAGGAAGTGGTTCACTTAGACCATATTCCCGCCATGCACCGCCGAGACTCCCGCCGACACTTACCTTGAAGGGGATCACCAGATGAGAGATGATGTGAAATGATAGTGGAGATAAAAGGGAGGAGCAGGAAATTGGAGGGATGTAATTAGCCTATCCAGTATTCACCTGGCGAACCAGCAAAATTTCCGAAAAAATGTCCATGGTTCAGGTAGGTCAACCACGGGAATCGAATCCGGGCCTACCGTATGCAGGCCACAGACTAAACCGCCTACGCCATTACGTTCGGTACACCTGCGTATATACTGGTACTTGGATCTGTATATCTATGTTTATTTGTTTCTGTCATCAATGAATACAAAAGCATGCATTTGGGGTGACGTAATCCAATTTTTGGATGAAATGTACTACTTCCTATTTGTAAGTGGTGGAACCTGTGACTATATTTTGCTTTCACTGTTATGGAAACCAAAGGCGATATAAATGTCGTAAGAAGACCTTGAAGTGGGTACTTGGAGATGTCATGGTCACGTATATGGGTAGTACACCTTTCTTTGATGCATTTTGAGGCTTCGCCTTCTGTCGATGTTTTATTTAAAGTGAGGAAATATCGTGAAGGTCGTGCCCAATCTGTCGGTAATAGGAAAGACTTGTTTGTCAATATTTTCACAGTTCAGAAATGCCCATATGCATATTAGAAGAGAAAAGGCCTTTAATGACGGGTCTAACGCCATCCCACGCGTCCTTCTGCTTTTAAACACTCGACATTTGTCAATTATCTTAAGAGAGGACATATGCTGCAGCCTTGCACTTTCAGCACCAAAGTTCATCCTAGGGGTGCATACTAATATAGTTAGAAATAACTGGGATGGATCAGGAGGCAACGTCTTTAAGGGTATGTATGACTGAAATTTTCAAATTCTGAACTAATAATGCTAGCTTTTTGAAATTTACACCATAGGTGCAGTATATTGTAAACATGTTACAACCAAAATTTAAACCATTTTTCTCCAGCAGTTTAGAAATTATGATAAATTTTGTATGTTTTTTGTTACGTCACTAAAAAAGTCCCTTGCGACAAAATATTTTGAATTTTGGTGTAATATTTTAACCCTATGTTCATAATACACATACTTTTTGAAATTGCTCTGGGTTTTTCTGTGTCTCCTTTAGTTTAGGTCACAAATTTTTTTTAATTTACAAATATTCTTTTTTTTTTTTTGTCTAAAAAACTGTAAGTTTTGTGTTTGAAAATTAAAAATATATGATTATATACATTTCACAATAAAACCTAGGGCAATTTCCATTCCACATGATATTCTGAACCTGTGTAGGAAATTTCATGAATGTAGTACAAAAACTGCATCGCAAGGAGCATTTTACACGAAGAAAAATGCTGAAAATATGAACATTGAGAAAACAGCGATTAAAGATTTGATTGCCTAACTCACATTAAAATCCACCAGGCTGATAGGTTGGACCCTCAGATTTCTTTTTCCTCTCCTCTGTTGCTGCTTTTTCCACCTTTTTCTTCTTTAGATGTTGCTTTTCTTCTGCACAACTTCGCTTCTTGCTTTGCAGGATACGAGTCTGATCTCGCTGCACTGAAGTTTTCCTTGCTGAGTCTACTACACTTTCACCTCTGATATTTTGGTGCAGCTCCAAATGACTTAAGACTACCCATGTTAAACTCACTGATGCTTTTAATAACAGCAAGATCCAATTTTTGTTTTGATATGAAAACTTCCTTTGGGCACTTATTCCATATGACATGATGCAAAGATTCATTGGCATTCTGTGTTTTTCCTGTTTTGCACCTCACTAGTAATGTTGTAGAAGCCAGCCTCTGATATATTGGCAACATTTTAGGAACTATTTTGTCTTCTAAAGCCTTATTTTTCTTTTCTTGAATTGAAAATTTAAGAACGGAAAACAGACAAAGAATGTGGATGTAGGCAAAAGAGGGCATGACTCTGACAGAGTTTAAATGCCACCGACATTTAAATAAGCATTTAAAAATGGCGTTCGGAAGCAAATTATGCATTTGTCACATTCGAAAATGTCTAAATTATTTTATAGAATTAAAATAAAAAAGTCGTTATTTTCACGATTTTCATGAAATTTCAGTCATACATACCCTTAAATCGCGAACTTGATCCTCATTGACTGATACCTCTGACTTCTTTTTTTTTTTCATAGTTTTCCCTTGTCGTTATGCTTATGCTATCGTGGATTCATTAATCTGCAGAAACCTGCCCTTCTCTGCTTAATTTATTTCATTTGTCATCTATTAGATCTGATTAATTATTATAGGCATACTGATTCGGGCATACACAGTCAGAAGGTGTGAATGCATGCGAATGCTTACTCGGTCCCTGCCCTTTGCTGGCCTGTATGTTTCCCTTGCAAGGGAAAAAAGTTGCACTTGCGTGGCTCTGGAGAATTTTACCTTCTTTGAGGATCTTCTACTCAGTTTCCTAATTTCCCTCTGCTGCTCTGGTACACAAGATCTTACCTCTTGGCGTGGTCACGGAGTAGAAGAAAATATTACTGCTGAAGGAGGACGAAATAATTCTTTTCTTGTACGAATGAGGATTTTATTCCTGCAAAACTTTTCTAATCTTGATACAAATTAAATAATATTAATGTTATCCTTTTACAAACAATGGTTGATCGGTCTATTAATTATCCTTCTATTACATACATCCTAGTTATGCATCCTAAATGCACAATAAAAATTGTTTCTGCACAATCTCGGAAAGACACTATAACACGTCTTTGTTCTCCGAAGTTCATCGGCAGAATGATCCTTCCCAGTTAAATTCCCTGTTCCTTCTCTTCACGTTGCTATCGTAACCAAATAACTCATCTTCTACTGGTCCACGGCACCACATTACGTAATCTCGTTTTCACAACTACCAATACCAAAAATGTTACACAATATCACATTAACATTGCATCATCTCGTGACCTACTGGATTTCACACTTTTAATTTCATACAAATTAACCTTTCCATGAAAACTCTAAATTAATTTGAAAATTTTAAACCTGAAAAAACCGCATCACCCTTCACCCTGGCAACCACTTTAGCTTTTTGGAGGGTTGGTAATGAAGGAGATTTCCACACTGAACTTGCTGTCAGCAGTGATTACGTTTGAAAGAAACTCCGGAACTTCCTCTAACATCAACTTTAAGTGCATGCAGACGTGCATGCGAATGTCCTTTTGTTCGGGAATCAACAGTCTTGGAACCCATCGCGCACAAACACGTCTCATGTGTAATGTTTCTGTCACCAACGTGTGGGTGGCACCCAATGAAATGTTCAGTATTTCAGAAAGTGATCTTATTCGTCGATCCACTCTCACAATGAAAGCAGCAGTGTTGATGTTTTCTTTCGTAAGAGCAGTAACTGGAGCATCGGGTCCACCTTCCTTTGAAATTGATTGTCTCTCCACTTTAAACATTTTAAACCACCTTTGAGCTGTGCTGTAGGGAAGAACAGACTCTCCATAGGCCTTCTGTAACACTGTGTAGGCCTCAACTGAAGATTTGTTGAGACGAAAGCAGAATTTCAAAGCCGCATATTGTTCCTCGCGATTTACCTCCATTACGTGGTTCTCACAGGCGGGAACCAGGAGAACCAACAATGAAATTACTACGGCGTGTTTGTTTCACATTAAGCTAACAGAATATAATAAGATTGAATTTTAGTGCAACTTAAGTGATCCCATGGGTGAAGCGCCTGGTTATGACAGGTCTCAGCACTGATTTGAAGTGGAATTGGATTCCATTTCTCCTCAAATATGTAGTTTAAATAAAATGCTATAAAATGGAAGCACTTAACCAGTACAGTGGACGAACTGTTGCAAACTTTTGTGATCAGTGTATAATTTTTAATTTAAGTACCTTTAATTTATAATTAAGTAACCTTTTGTAAATCTATGTTTTTGAGATCTCTGCGTACTCACCTCAAGTAGATGATATATGCCACAACTAGTAGGATGTAGTTATTGGCCCTCCATCGCAGAATGAGATGAAAGCTATCTCCTATTTCTCTTTTGACGTCATCTTCCGCGAAATGTTGGCCGGCAAAAAAAAAGTTTTTCTGGGAAAGAAACAGATGAACATTAGTTGGACAGGACTTGCAGGGGGATGCTCAAATTGTTCCCAGGCAAGTGGTTTAATGAGATCTTGGGGTTTTATGGCCGTGTTCGGTCGGGCATTCTCGTGAACCGAGCAATAACGACTAACTGCTGGTTTCACATTTCTTGTATTCAAGGATAGCCATATCTCACATGGAAAAAAAAAAAAAAAAAAACAACCTCAACAGGACATAATTGCTCTGTCTGCTAAAACTAGTTATAACAGGTAGTGAATAAAATTTGACAGAAAATACCGTAAAAGTCGGGATTAGGTTTTTCACGGTAGCTGCCTTACCTGACATCGCACTGTTAGATTTTTAAAATTGAATAGTGAAATAATAAAGTTCATATTTTATCACTCTCTCCGCAATACTGAACAGAGAGACCGCAATAAGATGTTCTACCCGCTCTGGAGTTCGTAGTTCGAGTTCGAGCACCCTTACTTGGATTTTTCCTGGTAATTTACCTCCTCCAACGTTCAGTCATATCCGGCGATGAATAGAATGAGTGAAATGATGCTCAAGTGAGCCCAGGGTCCATAGAGCTTACAGTTATCGGACATTCAAATTAAAATAAAACCTGAAGCTTTCCTGGCGACGAATTTGCTCACTTTATTCTCTGGCAGCAAGCCAGCTGAAAAGACGATTAGATATCAACGTTTCGGGAGTGTGCATCTCTCCCATCATCAGGATATTTATAAAATGTTATAACCACAAATCAAACACTGGATATATCACAAATATAAACAAAGACAAAACACTATCAAAATCCGCATTACTGAACATAAGACTGTTTTTAGTAAATTAAATGCGAGGTCAGGAGATGGCGTATATATAGAAAATTGTGTCAAAGAAACGTAACTACTTAACTTAATTATCAAGCTGCATTGATCTTTGCTTCTTAATTCGACGGATTTCAATTTTTAAGGCCGGTTTCGAAGAGGAGCTGAACTGAAATCCAGCATCACGATTAAGTGTGCTCCTTTCAGAGGAAATCACCAAAGCACCCTTAATTCTCTGCTCCCAGTTAGTGTTGCATATTGCCAAGATGGTCGTCTCCCGAAAATTGGCTCTATGGTCGTTATCAAAACAATGCTCTGCCAGCCCAGACTTCTCAGGACCGGAAGGACCATCGATACCAGAATAATGGAACATGAACGGAGAATTCGTTCAATGCAACACGATGCTCAGTGGCCACCGGTCCTATACTCGGGTGTGGCACAGATTCCGGCCGCATTTCGTGGCAGGGAACCAAGCAAAATGCTCTAAGCCACAACGCAGGACACGCTCTCTTTATTCCTTAAGTTCTGGTGGATTTGGAGATTTCAACACTAAAATCTATAGGGCCGGATTTATAGTTATCACTTTGGTCTAGACTATCTTCCGACTAACTTGGTCCGCACCAGAAGCGGTCTAACATTTTGGTATTCATTGACGTTAAAAAGCCTCGGACGAAGTAAAGCCTTGGACCAGCATGGAGCTTAGAAATATTCCTCTGCTCATGCGCGACTCCCTTGGTGTGCTAAACAATCGACAGTGTACCTACAAGTTCATAAATCTCTGTGGTAGTTTGGCAGCTGTTTCTTAATCATTCTTACGGTAGCTGCTGGTGTTTGAGGTAAGGTAACAAAGTTTGGTGTGCTGTGAATATGGATAATATGAAGAAGATGGTATCAGTTGGTCAGAGGAGGACCAATGCTTTCTCTAGTCCAAAACAAATGAACATTATAGTAAATAAATCCGTGTCGCCGAATACAAATATAAGTATGGAGGAGGCATGGAGGGAAATTTATAACGAGTTTGTTGATAATGCGGCTTACCGATGCAGGTCTGCAGTGTTGTCTTGATATCCTCCTCTTGCATAATACCGAAGTGCTGCTAGGATTTGAGTGTCAATTGAGATACTCAGACCTCGGTTATTGTCCCTGACGTACAGGTTAGGACCAATCATTTCTTTCAGCTTTCTGCCTTTCGGTTTTACTAAACCTGTATCTCCTTTTGAAGTGTAGATCGTTGTCTTATTTCACGGATTCTATGCGCTACAGCCACATTCACTTTTAACCTGCAGAGCTACAGTCTGGCGTGCCCCAGGGGTCTAATTTGGGACCTTTGTTGTTTATTCTGTATATTAACGACATAAAAACTGTGGTACAGCGTAATGTAGCTTTAGGTTTGTATGCAGACACTGCCATAATGGGTTTCAGCAACTTACTAAATCTAGAAATCGATACAATATTGACCTCCAATATCGTGGCACAGTATTTTAATATCAGGCTGTGTACTAATCCACAAAAAAGCGATTTAATTCTATTTGATTTTAAGAGACGTCCTTTCGAACCTCAGCTTAATATAGGCAATAGTCTAGTCCAGTGTGTAAACAGTGTAAATGCTTTAGGTTTAATCCTTGATGAGAAGTTAACTTGGAACAACCACATTGAATATCTAGAAAGTAGATTACGCTCAGGACTTTTTGTGTTGCGATATTTAGTCAATTTTCTCTCAGTAGATACTAGTAAGTTAGTATATTTTGCATTAATATATTCACACATTTCTTTGGCATCGAGCTGTCGGGACACACTTCCAAATTAAACTTTTAACAGAATTTTTTCCCCTACAGAAAAGAGCTATCAGCTACCTGGCTAAAAGAACACGTACGCGTTCATGCAGGCCTTATTTTAAAAAACTAAACATACTTACTCTTCCCTGCATATTTATTCTGCGTACAATACTTTTTGAATATAACCTCTACAAATTCCGATGTCCACACATATGAAACAAGAGGAAAGAAGAACTATATAGTTAAAGGTCACAGGCTAAAACTTCTTGAACATAAGCCCCAATACTTTGGGCCAAAACTACTTAACAAGCTTCCGGAAAGACTAAAAAATACTGTCAGCTGCTAAGTTTAAATCTAAGCCGACTAAATTCTTGTTAAGCAGAGCCTACTACAGTATAGATGAACATTTCAATGGCAACCTCGATGATTTTGAATAATTATGTGAGTGTATGAGAGAGAGAGAAGGTGAACGACAAATTTTTTGACATTTTTAATCGTTTACTTTTAAGAGAGAGTACGTATTACAAATGGCATGGCTTAGTTGTGTTCAAACACTGTATTAAGTTGCAATACATAGGAATATGAGCATGAATTCATTATTTCATTGTCGTCCATGCTGCAAAGATAGTCCGCCTTTAATCTACATCACGGAGGCGGACCAAAATTTGAGCCGGACCAACGTGTTTGGTTCCCGGACTGTCGCGGACCGGTTTATGAATAAGAAAATCGATGGTTCACGGTTAGTCCACCGGAGGTAGCAAGTTGGTCTGACTATGAATACGGCCCATAGTGTTTTTCTACGTCCATTGTACCTATAAACCTTCGATTTAATTTATGTTAGTTAGAAATGTCCTTTATGTCAAACAAAGTTTTACATATGACTAAGGGTTTGATTTCATCTGAATTGACATGCAATAGATAGAATGTGCGTCTTATCTGTCTCACTTAAAACTACAAATCCCGAAGCATCCTGCCACAGCAGGACACCCATCAAGTTTTGTAACCTGTTTAAAGGAAATATTTAATTATCATGATTGTTACATATATACAGACGGTTCGCGTTACCAATTTGAAGATAATATATCTGCAGTACGATGTGCTTTTGTTGTTTATGAAAACCAAACGGAACTAACTCACTCCATGTTTAAATTGTCACCTGAATGTTCTGTATTCCAGCCGGAGCTCTTAGCAATTAAAGAAGCTATAAAATGGTGTACTGTTAATGGGAACAGTGCCCGTATTCTTAGTGATTCACAATCAGCTCTACTCGCTATTAATGATAAATACAATTTAAATTCATTAGCATATGAGATCAGAACGTTGCTTCAAAACCATTCAGGACATATTTGCATGGGATGGCTTAAAGGACGCAGTGGAATTTTAGGTAACGAGAGAGCTGATTGCTTGGCTAAGAAGGCTGCAGAATCCAATCTTCCTGTGACATACTCTTTATGTCCTATTTCTAATGTAAGGAGAATAATACATCAACATATTCTTGAAGAATGGAACCAACAATGGCTAACTACTCCAAATGGAAGTTTAACAAAAGCATTATTTTTCCCTAGTGTATATGACAGAGGAAAATGTGAAACTCTTGTACCAAATTTTGTTTTGACACAATTTTTAAGTGGACATGGTAAATTTGGTGAATAATTATCACGCTTTCACTTAACATCCAACCCCGAGTGCATGTGTGGTGAAGAATTTCATACTGTGGTTCATATCCTTTTCTGTTGTCCCATTTTCTGTAGAGAAAGACAAGAATTAATATTCAAGCTAGACTCTCTAGGAACTGAATTTTCTGCTCCACTCACATCTTTGTTAATGAAGCCACAACATTATGAGTGCTTCATGATGTTTATAAACTCATTGTTTCAACGTCTGAAATGGTTCAAATTAATATGCATTAGATTAAAACATATTTTGTTCCTTCTAGTATTTAAAATATTTTTGTAAAGGGTATGTATGACTGAAATTTCATGAAAATCGTGAAAATAACGACTTTTTTATTTTAATTCTATAAAATAATTTAGACATTCCCGAATGTGAAAAATGCATAATTTGCCTCCGGACGCCATTTTTAAATGCTTATTTAAATGTCGGTGGCCTTTAAACTCTGTCAGAGTCACGCCCTCTTTTACCTACATCCACATTCTTTGTCTGTTTTCCGTTCTTAAATTTTCAATTCAAGAAAAGAAAAATAAGGCTTTCAGACAAAATAGTTCCTAAAATGTTGCCAATATATCAGAGGCTGGCTTCTACATCATTACTAGAGATGTGCAAAACAGGAAAAACACAGAATGCAATGAATCTTTGCATCATGTCATATGGAATAAGTGCCCAAAGGAAGTTTTCATATCAAAACAAAAATTGGATCTTGCTGTTATTAAAAGCATCAGTGAGTTTAACATGGGTAGCCTTAAGTCATTGGAGCTGCAGCAAAATATCAGAGGTGAAAGTATAGTAGACTCAGCAAGGAAAACTTCAGTGCAGCGAGATCAGACTCGTATCCTGCAAAGCAAGAAGCGAAGTTGTGTAGAAGAAAAGCAACATCTAAAGAAGAAAAAGGTGGAAAAAGGAGCAACAGAGGAGAGGAAAAAGAAATCTGAGGGTCCAACCTATCAGCCTGGTGGAATTTAATGTGAGTTATACAATCAAATCTTTAATCGCTGTTTTCTCAATGTTCATATTTTCAGCATTTTTCTTCCTGTAAAATGCTCCTTGCGATGCAGTTTTTGTACTACATTCATGAAATTTCCTAAACAGGTTCAGAATATCATGAGGAATGGAAATTGCCCTAGGTTTTATTGTGAAATGTATATAAGCATCTATTTTTAATTTTCAAACACAAAACTTACAGTTTTTTAGACAAAAAAGAATATTTGTAAATTAAAAAATTTTTGTGACCTAAACTAAAGGAGACACAGAAAAACCCAGAGCAATTTCAAAAAGTATGTGTATTATGAACATATGGGTTAAAATATTAGACCAAAATTCAAAATATTTTGTCGCAAGGGACATACAAAATTTATCATAATTTCTAAACTGCTGGAGAAAAATGGTTTAAATTTATGTTGTAACATGTTTACAATATACTACACCTATGGTGTAAATTTGAAAAGCTAGCATTATTAGTTCAGAATTTGAAAATTTCAGTCATACATACCCTTAAAACTCTATATTTTTATGCATCAACTTTAACCCTAAATACCACTGTGTAAAATAGGGTTCAATAAATCTGGATAAATAAAAAAATAGATAGAAGAAAGGGTTTTGTTAAAAATAGTTTGTTAAAGAGAAGGTAGAATGCAACCATCAATTTTTTATGTCCTGGTCATTCAATGAGTACGGAATTTGAAAGATATCTCACAGTTACTAGCTCTTAAAAGGAATGGCAATGGTCTATCTCTGGTAGTATTTCGACGAATTTTTGTCTCAATAATGTAGATAGCAAAAGAGGAAGTTATAGAAAGTTACCCAACATATTTTTGTCCCTTTTCCATAGATATACATCCCTTTGCTAGGTTACACATCAAAGATATGCTCCAGTGAATGTGTTTGTAGAAGAATCCATATTCATCCATTTATTTCTGCTGTTTCTCCGACATGTTTACGTGTGTTCTTTGCTTTATGGCATTGTAAACAGCACGACAAAACATGACATCACTCCCAACGTGTGCAAGAGAAAGAGTGATATCGAGAAGTCTCCTGTTATTCAGCGAATTTAACCTCTTCTTCAGCAGCCATGAATTTCATCGAGAGAGAGTGAATGAGGGAGGGGGAGAGATCCTGTTTGGAGAGGTGGGTTTTTATTTATCTCGCCGAAGCACGATATTCTTTTTCCCAAGCTACATATTGATTGAATCTGCCGGGTACAGGCGGAAGCACTAAGTGGTGACGTTCCCATTGTGGCAGGTCTATTGTTGGTTATTTCCGTCATACGGCAATGACAACGTTCCTCGAAATGTCAATACTGGCTTCCGTACCCTCCTCGTGCATTGTTATTAGTGGCAAAGTGTTAAGTGCGACCGCACGTGTGTGTCCCTGCCCGCGTGCACAGAAAAGCTTTCACTTTCATCCTTGCATGAGCACGTATTGCCTCTCGCTTACCACAGTTTTGTATTTTTATAAATTACTCCGTTCTGACTCACATGACCCTCTGTCTTCATTCTTTACAGTACGATCCATATTAACCTGAACCATTTCACTAGTACATAACGTATGAACCAATAACAGGACACACGTGCAACTTTGGGAGAGTATACTACACAATTGGAAGATTACATTACACTATTTACATCTCACAGAAAATGTTGGATAGGTCCTCCACCAGCATCTATACATGTTTGCACTCGTCTCACCATATTCTCTGAAGTTTTACGGAGAGTATCCTCGCCAATGTTACTTACTTCGGTTCGAATGGATTCCTTGAGAACATTTATAGTCCGTGGCCTATTCTTGTACACTCTAATTTGTTATATAACTCCCCAAGAAATAATCCGGTGAGGTTAGGTCAGGGGATCTGGAGCGCAAGACCTTTTGAGATTATTCGATTATTAAAGGAACTGGTTACAAGTTCCATGGTATCATTAGATGTGTGACACGTTATTATTATAAAAATAATATAATAATATACAACCTGAAGTTAAATTATTAAAACAATTAAATGTCCCGAGAGATTTAATGGTTTGGGTAAGATATTTATTTTAAAAAAAAAACGAACATCGCGTAATGAATTGTCGAATAACAGCAGTTGATTCTGTTCTTACGTTTGTTTTGTTTTCAGATTTTGGTAATAATGAAAAGAACATAATGACATGGTAACCTCCTTAACGACGAATTTGTTTTCTTCTGTGGTTTTCTGTGACTGACGACTGGAACAAGGGTTCATGCAATCGAAATAAGAGAAATTAACATCATTTTTCTTAAGATAAGTGAAGCTTTTTGTTACAAATAGTTATATTTGTATAATATGTTTATATTATCTATTAAATTCCTCTTTATTCAGGGGTATATTTATTAACCTATAAATAAAACTAAGGCTTTTCATCATTTTCTTTAGATAAGTGAAACAATTATGTTACAAATTATTACATTTGTATAGGTAATTACGTGCTCTGATCTGCAATGTGGCACTTCTTAAATTCTGACCAAGCAAAATGGCCCCCATTTAATACTCGAGTCTTCCATCGAGAGCCCTTTGGTTCGATTCTCTTTGGAGCAGCCACTATTGCCTTAGCTTTCTTGTCTTTCCTGGATTGTGGGGATGATTCTTCTACCACGGGCTTCCAATTACCTCATTCCCTCTTATTTATTTCCATGCTTCATGTTTTTTATGGGATTCCAATTATCCAGAATGTCAGTGCATTGTTTACTCGACTCCGTCAGATGAAGCCCTTCTCTGAGCTGTCGGACCATGATAACCAAATTTACTATATTTCTGAAACATATACGACGGGGGACCCAAAAGCAAACGGACTCCGAGGGCGCTGACACTCGTAGACGTAGTGCACGGTTCTCACGCTAGATGGTGTTAGTAGAGACCTTCATGAAACAGCTGTGCAGACGGCGTCAGTGTAGAGCTGAGCGTGCAAGTGTGCTATTGTATTTCTCTGACTGTTGGCGGGTTACCTCTGCAAAGTCATTATGGCAACTTTAAAAGAACAAAGAGTGTGCGAAGTTTTGTTTCCTGCTTAAAAAAACTGCAACGGAGGCACACCAAATGCTTCAGGAAACTTTCCAGGAGGACGCTATGAGCCGCACACAGGTTTTGGAGTGTTTTGGACGCTTTAAACGTGGTGAGATGTGAGTTGAAGTCCAAGTTCGTTCTGGACTCCCTTACATATCGCAAAATGAGGAGAACATTGTAAAGCTTCGCTAAAAGATCAACGAGGATCGTCGCCAAACGATCTACCAAATTCTAGCAGCGACAGGAATCAGTTGAAGCTCATGCCAGCGGATTTTGAGGGAGGATTTGCACATGAGACGCGTTGCTGCTAAATTTCTTCCGCGCGTTCTCACACAGGAACACAAAACCATCCGCATGAATGTGTGTCAGGACTTGAAACCAGAGAATGCACGTGATCCAAACTTCTTGAACAAAGTCATTACAGAGGATGAGAGTTGTTGTTACGGGTATGACCCAGAAACCAAGCAAGCGTCAAGCCAGTGGAGGACTCCCAACTCTCCAAGACCAAAAAAGGCAAGACAAGTGAGGTCAAATATGAAGAGGATGATCATTGTATTTTTTGATGTTCGTGGAACTGTGCATCGGGAATTCGTACCCCCTGGCCAGACTGTTATCCAGCACTTTTACTTGGATGTTTTAAGGCGTCTGCGAGAGGATGTGAGGAGAAAACGCCCGGAACTTTGGCGATCAGGTGACTGGTTTCTGCATCACGACAACGCTCCAGCAAACACGGCCTTACGAGTGACCCACTATTTGGCATCTCAGAGGTGGTCTGTCGTTCCCCAAGCTCCGCATTCGCCAGACCTAGCCACGTGCGACTTTTTCCTATTTCCTCGAATGAAAAAAAGGCTACAAAGGGAGCGTTATGACGATGTGGAGGCGGTAAAAACAGCTTCGCAAAGGGCACTGGATAGTATCAAACTTGAAGAGTTCCAAACATGCTTCCAAAAGTAGGAAAAGAGAATTGACAAGTGCGTCGTATATAATGGAGAGTATTTTGATGGTGACTGAATAATTTTGTAAAAGGGTTCACCAATAAAATTTTTATAACAATCCGGTTTCTTTTGGGTCCCCTCACGTATTCTTTTCTTTTATATATTTGAAACCACATTTTTGTATGTTTCAAAAGTTCTAAATTTGCAATACTGTAATACACCCTTGCTGGTAATTAACTTATTAGCTTTTTCCACATTCGTTTGAATCATAAACAGAAAGTTTGATTTAGCTACTTCCTTTGTTCAGTTTACATTAAGAAATATAGACTTTAAAACAGTTGGAGAAATACAGAGTGTCCCAATTGAATCGCTCTAACTTCACTTCAGTATTTCTGCCAAACTATTTGAGATATCGAAATGAACTAAACTTTACTAACACGTTTGACTTATCAAGGTTGTGTACTAAAATTAAGAAAGTCATACCACTTCCACATGTGCCCCACTAGTCACGGAAGGACATCCAGACGATGACAGTGCCTTAGCCAGTGCATTTCAGGAGTGATGGTTGGAACAGCATCCCCAATGCACTCACACAGTTGGCAAATAGTCCTATTTTTGTCGCATATATCCCCTTCTTGACATACTCTCCACAAAAAGAAGTCTAGAGGTTGCATATCAGGCGATCTCGGTGGCCATGCAATTGGTGCACATCTGCCTATTCATCTACCAGGAAACTCTGATCCAGGCTGTCCCTAACCTCTCTAAACATTCTATAGAAATGCACATACATTAATTTACCACCAAACAATGAAAATAGGGAGATGCCAATGGGACACACTGTACAAGATTTTTCTACAATAATACGAGGCATGTTTTTTTTTTTTAAGTCAGTGCCGTTTTGGAATTTTAAAAAAAAACGTGCATAGATATCGCAATAATTTTATTTTTACATAAAGGCCTGTACCTCAATCTACTTTTCTACATAATTTCCGTGAATATTGAGGCACTTGTCATAACGTGGCACCAGTTTTTGAATAACCTCCTCATAAAGTTCTGCCGCCTGACGTGTTAACCACTGTATCACAACTGTTTTGACTTCGTTATCGTCTTGAACACGCTGACCGCTCAGATGTTTCTTCAAGTGCAGGAACAAATGGTAGTCGCTGGCCGCCAGATCAGGGCTGTATGGAGGATGATCTAGAATTTCCCATTGAAAAAATGTGATGAGATCTTTGGTCCGATTAGCCACATGTGGACGGACGTTGTCATGTAGCAAAAGGATACCCTTACTCAACTTGCCACGTCTTTTGTTCTGGATTGCACGGTGCAGATTGTTCAATGTCTCACAATAAGACGCTGCATTGATTGTCTCATTACGAGGCAGAAACTCCACTAGCAATACTCATTTTCTGTCCCAAAAAAAACTGTGCACATGATTTTCCGGGCAGAAATTGTTTGCTTAAACTTCACTTTTATGGGTGATGATGAATGTCGCCATTCCATGGATTGTTGTTTCGAATCTTGTGTGACATAGGCCACCCATGTTTCGTCACCAGTAACAATTTGGTATAAAAAATCTTCTCCTTCATTGTGGTACCGCTCAAGGAAAGTCAATGCACTGCCTAAACGTTGGGTTTTGTGCAAATCCGTCAACATTTTCAGAACCCAACGTGAACACAATTTCCGGTACTTCAAGTTCTCGGTCACACTGCGATACAAAACGCTACGAGAATATTAAGGAAAATAGTCGCACAATGATGAAATTGTAAAGCGTCTGTTTTCTCTCACCTTTTCGTCCACTTTCTGCACCAAATCTTCAGTAACGACCGAAAGACACCCACTCCGTTCTTCAGCATGCACATTTGTGCGGCCATCTTTAAATGCGCTCACCCATTTCCTTACCATTCCATCACTCATAGTGTTTTGTCAGTAAACTTCACAGATCTCATGATGAATATCGATCGGTTTTACACCTTTAGCACTAAGAAATCGTATAACAGCCCGTACTTCACAATCGGCGGGACTCACGATTGTCGGAGGCTAATTAAACACTCAGTAACCAACGTATACAATGAAGAAACAGACTGTAATGGCGTCAGTGCGTAGACAAGAGGTGTACGTAACCAGCGCGCATGCGCGGAACGCCGACCGTAGCGCTGCGGCGGCGGAATCGCAAAACGGTGCTGGCTTAAACAGCATGCCTCATGTATGACAAAAGTTATAAAGCTAATTGATTCAAATTTCTACAATTATAAAAATTGAGTGGAAAACTGACACCATTTTTACTGTAAAATAAAAGAAAATGTAATATTATTCAAATTTAAACTATATAACCATAGTTGTAAACAAAAACAAAACAAATGTAAATTGTAAATATATATTGAACTTTGAAATGCTGTGGAGCTCATTTCTCTCTTCTTTTGCATCCCTACCTTCTCATTGTTCTTTGATGCTTCAAGCTCCTTTCTGCTGCTGATTGCGAAGCGTGCAACGTTTTCAACACACTTACATACAGAAGCAAGACTAAGCTTATTAAGAATGCTTTTATTTGACATGTTTCTATCATTAAAGCAAGCATTGGCATCATACACACCTGTCTGAACAGTTTTCTTGTTCACAAATAAGATTCTTTGTATAAGTACGTCTGACCAATGTCACTGCATTTATTGCTTTGTTTACATGTTATGCCTTGACATTCAAATATTTTTATAATAAGTCTGGAGTTGTACTAACTCTATAAATGCGTTTTATTGCCTCAATGAGTGCTGATAAAAGATTTTTTATGAGGATATTTACTGCCAACAAGTTTCTTTTTATTGCATTTGCACCAAGCATCTGGATCCCTTGTAGAAAGCGTGTAATGTCCAATGGCATAAGATGATGTCTTAGGAGAGAAAATTGCATAAACTACTTTTTCTTGTTTTCTAACTTGTTGGTATGCATTATAATAACGTTGGTACATGCCTTAATATCACTCGACCAGCTCCTCCTTAAAATTTTCCATCATCTAGAGTTCCTTCATGCTTGTTTTCTTCTGTGTGCGTCAATTGTTTCCTCACATTCTTTTCTGAATGCGACCCAAACATTGTAATTTAACATATCTCTCCCTACATATGTGTTCACTTCTGTTGCATTTCGATCAACAATATACTTCACATAATTTTCTTAACAATTTTGTTTATGTATCTGATAATACTGCAAATATTCAGTGAAGTTTTGCTAGTTTTATTATACTGTGACATTACACGAGGTCTCTTTACTTGTGACGAACACAATGGTTCACCTTTCACACAGAGCTGCATTCCGACTCTGTCATAAATCCAATATTGGCTTGCGAACTGCTTCACTGCTGGGTTGCCACTGCCCGCCGATTCCACACCACAGAGCTTAGAAGGTACCGCACTTCCCTGCACCTCTCTATCGACTTACACAACGTCGGTACGTAGCCAATGTTCCTATATCCCCAAGTGGGGGCACCCTGGGAGGTACGATGACGCGAAGGAGACAGAGGATGGCCGACCCAAAAAGCCATGACGGTTAAGCTCAGAGGTTCTACTTCCATTAGTCCTGGACTCGTAGGACTAAGGGACCCGGACCTCCTTCTACCCGGGAGCGATGGAAACTACGGGGCTCTTTCCATAGGGCAATATCTGGAGTCTAAAAGGCCCCCCCCCCCCCCGCTGAGCACAACGTCAAGATGGAATGGAGGTGGATACGCTACTTAGGCGCGTCAACCCCGCAGGTAAGACTACTACCGATAACGTCGGTGGGGCCGCCTGGTGATCTAGCACACCTTCTACTAGCTCTGCAGGCTAGTACCCGGGATTTTTAGGCAACCCTCTACCCATTTACCCGTGGGTGTCGGGAACAAAGTGCCCCCTCGAGTCTAACCCAATCCGAACAACTCCCCTACGGGAGGGGCTCAGCATGTTCGGCTTGAGGTTCCTTTAGTAACGTCAGGGGTACCACGAGTGCTAAGGGTCCACAGCGCCCGCACTTCGGCAGCTGAAGGGGACGGATTCCCTCCCCTACGGGAGCATATTGGCCATAGTAGCTCAGTGGGTTAGAACAACCGCACGGAGAGTGCGAGGTCCGTGGTTAAAATCCCGGCTATGGATTGCATTTTTAAATCTGGCTGTACTCATTCAAACCTTATCCTGCACCCGGCTATGTGGAAGAAATGATTATTTCGATACAGGTTTGTCCTTTTATCGTTTAGATGTAGTGTAACAAACTGTAGGTAATTTATTGTGACGCATTGGCAGTTAGCAACGCTTTTCTACGCCGCGTATAGTAAACTGGAGCATTGTATTCTGGTTCCCTTCCACGGAACTTTCCCGCTCTTGGAGATGCGGATTTTAAGTCCCGGGCATAGGATTGGCGTTCACTCAGCAGCGTGAGAAATCTGAGGAGCTTCAATAGGTAGTGAATTCAGGACAAGAATACTAACTTTTCGGGTGGGGTTGTCGAGAGCTAATCACATCTCCCCCTGGTAGGGGAGATGTGCTTACAGGCGTGAAGCCGGCAGTCCGACTCGTGGGTTCAGTTTCGCTTGCGGGCTGTTACTCGTGGATTATTAGCAGAACGTTCTACAACAACACATCCAGCCCGCCTCGGTAGCGTAGATGGTAGCGTGTCTGCCTCATATTCAAGAGGTACTGAGTTCGAATCTCGGTTAGGGTGAGTTACCTGGATAAGGTTTTTTCTAAGGTTTTCCCTTATCCTGATAGACAAATATCGGCTAAATCTAAGCTCCATGGAGCCCGGAGTCATTTGCGTCTTCATCGTCTGATATGACTTGACGTTTGGGACAGGAATTTGGGACTAATCCTCGTTAATTTGTCTCCATCTTAATCAGCCACACGTTCGGGCGCAATTTTGTACGTGATTTCTATGTTTGAGATGGGATGCACGTTGACTTTTCGAAGATCCACGTCGAGAAGCCAGAAATAACAAATTCGTTATATTTTGATTTGTTCTTGATGATTGTGCTTGATTAACTAAGTCATGAGAATCTTGGTTTTAAGGCGTGGTTCGGAATAAAGTTTCGGAGAAGTCAAATTCTGTAACTATTTAATTGTATTATTTAGATTACATTTTACTTGAACTTCCTTTCCCAGTCACTTCCAACATATCGATAAATTCTTGCTTTGTTGTATTCAAACAGATTCAAACTATTATTTGAATGTTTTTGATCCTGCACCATTATTCATCATACTCACCATTACAAAACATCTCTCTATACCAAGATTATTGATTTTTCATAGCTATCGTTACTCCTCTCTTAATTTTCTGATTGGCCGATTTAATTCCACGTCACAACATTACGTCATACAATTATTACTACGGCCAATCATAAAATTACATATATTTTTACTTATTTAAATGACTAAATGCATCCACATAATCATTCCTTTCATAACTCCTCCAAACATAACCCAAAATTACTGTTACGCGTTGGAGGTCGTAAATTAAAGAAAACAAATTGCACCAGCATAGCAGCCAACGTAAGACTAACACCGGCATGCGAACTGGACGAGTAGCAGCATTATATGAACAAAGCACGCGAGCGAAGCGAGCGTCCGTTCCTTATCCTTGGTTATGATTCACTATTTACATAAGCTTAGGCTTTTGTTTCACAGGAAGTTAGATTAAGTTAAGTACATAATTAGGTTTATATATGCAGGAATCGACGAATAAAATGTTTTGTAGTATTTGAATCTTATTAAACTTCTTTGGAACAACTAAGGGAAGGTTTAGAGTCCTTAAACATTGATAGTAAATGCTGGGGAAGGAATTGCTAATAATATTAGTTCGTTTGGTTATTAGGAGTAACCCAAAGTGTAACCATCCTTCTTTGTTTTATTAAATATACTTTTAAAACACTTATTTGTTTTCCTCGTGTACCTGGTTTGCAGTAACACTCTCTCGTATGTTCTTACAGCTTCTTAATTTCGATTTGTCAGGTATTCTCCATTAAACAATGATTTCCTTTAGGTTTTCTCGAAAGGGAATAACAAATGAAGAAGAAGCATTTAAAACCTCGCAAAACTAGCGTGTTTTATTATCTTGGGCTGGTCCTGCCATCCAAGCATGCGCAATGTCTTGAACACCGCCTACACGCCATGAAATTGCTATAAAAGAAAACCTCGTAAAAAGGGATGGTGGGTGGGTTTTAAGATCCAGACATGGGAACATCTACTCCAAGAGCAATTACTGAGCTAATATTATTAATATTACTAGGTTTAATTATACCTATTTTCTCCCGGGGTTTGGAAGCATGTCTGAAAGAACTGGAAAGGTACCGTAGATGGTCATCAAATTATATTCTGACTTGCTCTTATGAAATAGAATGGAAATATTTTAAATATTAATAATTGAATGTGGATTATTGGATTGTGTATGCTCTGAGATGCATAGGTAGAAGTAATTCTGCTGGAGAAAAAGTGAAAATTCCTCAACAACTCACAAATTTTAAGCATCACGTCGAAATATTTTAATGATAATAATGTAGAACTGCAGAATAAGTTATGAAAAGTGCAGTTGAAGAAGGTATTGCTGTGATCAGTGATAAAAACTTCTGTATGGAGGGACAATAGAATAAATACAGCAGAGAATGTGTATAATAAATACATAGAAAATCATATTTTAAATATTTCTTCCCAGACACAAAAACGTAACAAACGTAGGCTTTCACGGCCGGCGTCTTGTTCAGTAGAGTATTTCGGACTCCAAGGCCGTGGTCCACTGGGTTTCTTCATCTCTCTCCCAGACGTTTCGCTTACAATTACGGTACGCATCAACGGTGGCGTAGGAAAGTTCTCCTTGTACTCTTCGTAGCTACTTCGCAGCTCTCAGTAGGTAAGATGAGTACAAGAAGGACCTTATCTTTACTGTTATAGAAAAGAACTACGGCACACCGATGCTGCTAATATTTATCCTCTTATTGATGTGTAACAGAAGCAATATCAAAAGTGATATATTCATTCAGGCCTGGTCTCGGATATTCAGCCTTTTAAAGATGGAAAGGAATCTTCCAAAAACATTCAAGGAAGAACCAACAACCTTTAAACATATGTGCCCGATTTCACCAACAAATGTTAAGACTTAACACGAGTGTAGCAATAGTTAAAACAAAAATTGCTTTTCACCAACAAGTGTTAGCGTAACACTCGTGTGAAATCTCACGTTAAACTAACAAGCCGAATTTCTAATGTTTAGTCCATAAAAATTAAAAATAGTCAAGATGGCGAGCATGAACTCAGCTGTTGATGTCGATTTGCTATATTTAAGACCGTCTAAATGGCACTCATAGTAGAGTACGGCCTATGAGGAGAAATGATTTTGAGGAGCTATCGGAAGAAAAGTGTTTTACGGAGGTATAGACTGTCGAAACATGTTGCTATGAAGGGGGCGCCGGGGTAGCGCGGTGGTTTCGTTCGCGGCTCCCGTTCTAAGGGTGCCTCCACCTGAGAAATGGGTCCGGTCATCACTTGGTGGGGTGAGGTTACCCCGAAGGCCAAGGTTGCCATGTGGGGAGTGTTAGTAACTAACTGTTGCTATGAAGGTTACTGCGGAAGTACAAGAGAGGTTAGAACATGCATCTAAAGGAATATGGCGATCTCGCCTTTGCTTCAAGTATTAGTAACCTTGTGATTTTATATTTCACTTAATTATGTGGATAATACACTGTCCACCTCTCGTCTTGAAACGTTCAAGTCACTTGTCCTTCTTCGCTCCTCGTTTTAAATTTACGTAATACTGAGTTAGAACATGCATCGAAAGGAATATGCCGATCTCGCCTAAGCTTCAAGTATTAATAACTTTGCGATTTTATAATTCACTGAATTATGTGGATAAAACATTGTTCACCTGCCGTCTTGAAACGTTCAAGTCACTTGCCCTTCTTCGCACCTCGTTTTAAATTTACGTAATAATGAGTTACAATATACATCGAAAGGAATATGCCGATCTCGCCTTTGCTTGAAGTATTAATAACTTTGCGATTTTATAATTCACTGAATTATGTGGATAAAACATTCTTCACCTCCCGTCTTGAAACGTTTAAGGCACTTGTTCTTCGCACCTCGTTTTAAATTTACGTAATACTGAGAAGTTGTTTGATGCTTGTAGTAGTGACACGTGCATTTGAATTAAATTCGTTTCCAATATTTTCCCCGTGACATCTTTCTCTTTTACATTCACTGCACCCGTCCTCTTATTTTCCACACTTCGTCACCATTTCAATTAATAATTCTTTTTCCGTCAATGAGAAATTTGTCTCACGGCTTTATTTATGATTTTGTTCATCCGCCATTTGTGCAGATGAAAATGAAAACAAAAGCGCATCGGAGTATGTTCAGAAAGTCATCCCTGGCCTTCTATAGCTGTGATATTTACAAGTTTCTTGGCGTTAACACAGGTTTGTTAACATTTTAAGAAAGCAGGTTGGTGAAATGCAAGAAGTTTAACATTAGTTTTAGTGTTGTGACAAATGTTACGTTACATTTGTTAACGACGATTTTAACATCTGGTGCTGAAACTGGGCAATGATGTAGTTTCAATAATTTTCTGCCAGATAGAAGAACAGAATGACGTTGATAATGGCAGCTTCGTTATGTTTGAAAATTATTCAGTATTATTTATCAAACTTCTTTCTAGGAAATGTTCTTGTTGCATTTTTACTGTTCAGTGAACAGATGTGATAAATAATCTTAGAAGCTATTAAAATGAGTAAAACCAACCTGGTTTTGTTTATTATTATTTTATTCTTGTTGCTGCTAATTGGTCGTTGTGGGATACCACGAAAACATGTCTGTGGAACACGAAAGCTTAGCGTGGGTTTATCATAGCAGTTCCAGAAGCCCAAATTGCAAGTGGCATGAAGAGTTTCTGCCTAATGATTTCTCATATGTTTGTCACAACCCAGAAGCTGCTTCATTAAGTTCGCAATGTAAATTATTAATGTGGCATCGTAATTGACATTTTCTCTGTTAGCCGTGAAGGAGAGGAAGGTCTGTCGTTTTTTTCCCTCATGAGCCTCAGGCGCGGTTCAGCTTTCCCGTCTGATAATAAAGAAGTTGAAAAGTTGGCCTCCTCTCCCTTGGTAAAGTTCCTCCAGCAATATAAACTTATCTGAGGAAAAGTAAGTTTCCGTGTCTTAATTTGGGTTCCTGACATTGGGGTTCGGTTGCTTCGTGGTCGGACCTAGTTAGTTCGCTTCATTTCATAACCACTCGTGTGAGAAATTTGTTTTCGAAATAAACGCTTCAACTACGAGTATACTTCAACTGTTTTGAAAAGCACGCGCGCAGAAAAAAAAAGGACTGTAGTAAAATTGTATACTTAACCTAAGGCCGTACAAATTTCTGGCAATACTGTTCATGCAATTAAAAGTTCATGTTACAAACACTAAAAATTGCTATTTGTGTCCTCAAACACTCCGGACGGCGTTAGAAGAAACACGAACTCTCCAGAAATCCTGGAATAGCTGGAAAATATCTCTCCAGTTGTTGTATCGCTGGACACCAGTGATATAGTTTTTCTTTCAATCATATATTATTTTTTTTTGTCTTGAGTTAGTAATTAATTAAGTAGTTAAAGATGTTTTGTAGAATTTTGGAATTTAATGTGTGTTAGATTTTGTTAGGATATAATTAAAAAATTTTCTCTTGTTTTATGGTTTTAAAGTAGAAATGTTTAGAGATAGTTATTTTTGTTTATTTCAGTTTAGAAATTGAGCTGTTTGTTTTTCAAGTTCTAAATTTTTTGCTGGATACCAGTATAGAATTTAATATTATTTTAGTTTTTCTGATTAGATGGAACTTCTTAGATAATAGATACTTTTTGTTTTGTTACTGTTTTTTTCTTCTTTCAGTTTTGCTTTCGTAATTAATCTGAAAAAGTTATGTATATTATATATTCATGTGTATTATGTGTATTTTATATTTTAGCCTATATACGGCTAGTGTGGAGAAATGATTAATTTCCATCAATTAACTAAAATAATAAGAGTTAAATGATGAAGCCTGGGACTCAAGTACGCCACAAACGGTGTATCTCGGATGCGAGAGCCCCTAGTGGTCTACCAGGGAAATATACGAGTCAACTGGAGAATTTAATGTCAGGAGGGCACGTTGGCCATGGTAGCTCAATGGGTTAGAGCGACTGGACGGAAACCAGGAGATCCGTGATTCAAATTCCGGCTATGGCATTGAATTTTTCATGTTGACTCTATCCATCTAAAGACATCTTCTCAGCCATTTCACTATATACTTTCTGCACTTCTGGGTCTTCAAATCTTTTCCTTGCACATTTCCAGAAAATTTTACATTACTTTCTCTTTTTCTCCACATTTGCACTAATACACTGCTCTCAAGGTTATTTATAAGACATTATACTTATCCCTTGTTCTTTTAACCTTTCTCTGGATAAATTGAACACTGTTCTAACAAATTCCTTTCTTCCAGATTCAATATTGTCACCCGAACGTCGGGACTCCCGATAGAACTGGCGGGCAGTAGGGCCAGACTGGAAGCATTTAGCTCACGCCTACCCATTTGTCTCGTGTCACTAACTGAAGGGATGATCAGGAGAGCCCTGTACCGTCTCTTTCCCCTCTCACCAGACGTCTGGAACCTTCGAGGTGATTCACTGAGACGCGAGACTTCCAGAAACAGCGATACTCCTATAAAAAATGGGCTGCAGTTCAGTTCTTGGCGAGCAACTGTAAGGAGCACCGAGTGAGGGAACGGACTGGAAGACTGTGTACGTTTAGCGGAGGAGTTGACGTAATTGCGAGTGCAGAGTGGACCTGTGACGGACGAACTGGTGGATTGTAATTGTGTGCGATACGTAATTCTATATAATCGGCAAGTGTTCCAACTGTAATTTGGTGGAAATAAAGAACATTTTGAGTCTGTGCAATTGGACTTTCAATTTCACGAACCCACAAAGTTACAATATTCTATACCAGATTTTCAATGCTCTTTCCATAACACTGGGGGAAAAAAAATAGTTTTATATACCCGCAAAAAAATAGGCAAATTCTTATGTAAACTGATCTGCTGATTCCAAAATGCTGTATCACGTAACATTTTTTAGGTATTCATAATTTTTTATGAAAACTTACAGAAATGTGATGTGATAACTCATATTTGATTAATTGAAAATAATAGGTACTTTATTGCCAAATAACATTGAAAATAATAATTATTATTAATTATTCTTAAAATAATTAAGCACAAGATAATGATGAAAACCAATACCTGAATTATCTCAGAAGTGTTTCACTGTTTTTTTTTTTTTTTTTTTGACTCTGCCGTTTGAGGAACCAACAATAGTCTCCGAACATGGCTAAATCCCAGCGATACCCTGGTAACGTCTTTCCATCTCAGAAATGTCCTGGTGAAAACGCTCACCTTGCCCATCACTTACAGCTCCTAGGTTTGTAGGGAAACTATCAAGGTGAGAGAGCAAAAAGTGGATTTTAAGTGACATACGGCAACCCATTTCTTTGTAGCACCTTAATAGTTCTGAGACTAAGGTTTCATAATTTTCTTCTTTGTTATGGCCCAGGAAGCCTTCCACCACTGATTTAAATTATTTCCAAGCTGCCAGTTCAACACGTTTAAGCTTTGATTAAAAAAAAACTGTCTTTAAAAAGTAGTCTTATTTGAGGACCGACAAATATACCTTCCTTTAATTTAGATTCAATTATTTTGGGAAAGGTACTTCTTAAATACTCAAATGCACTTCCACTTTTGTCCAAACCTTTAAAAAAATTCTTCATTAACCCGAGCTTTATGTGAAGTGGGGGGAGAAGAGCTTTGTTTGGGTCTACTGGAAGCACATAGTTAACATTTCTTGCTCCAGGGGTATAGTCTTCCCTTTTCCCCCACTCTTTCAATATAAAATGCTTGTCAGTTGCCCTACTGTCCCATAAGCACAAAAAAAAAAAACAGCAATATTTTGTGAAACCTCCCTGCAGTCCCGTTAGCAATGCAACTACCTTGAGGTCACTACAAATTTCCCAGCCATGGTTTTGATAACTAACAGCATCTAAAATTATTATGAAGCAATACTGCCTTTAAGCTGTATTTAGAAGAGTCAATGGCTATTACTTTAAATTATGTCAATATGAGTTGGTATCATACCTCATTTCTGTAATTTTATATAAAAGAATAAGAATATCTCAAAAACGTTACGTGATACAGCACTTTCAAAGGCATTTTTGGAATCAGCGGGTCATTTTGCATAAGAATTAGCCTATTTTGTTTCGGGTACAAAAAACGTGTTCCCTAGTGTAATCTTCCCGTTATTGGCAAATCTACTTATCTCTATTTCTCAGGTAGTTAACTTCTTCCCCCCAAAAGTTCCTTCTATCACAAAAATACACTACCATCCCCAAAGAAGCTGATTTTGAAAAGCTAGTCCGAATCACACCGCTGACCTTACTTCCCCCACTTAAAACACACAGGAAAGGAAATACTCTCCTAGTTGGCCACAACTGTTGACATCAAACTGATAATCGGTATTTCTTTGAGATTATAAATGGAAGCCAGTTTTTATTGAAACATTTTGATAGAACCTCAGGCAAGGAAACGTGAATGTAAATCAAATCTGGAAGGAATTGGCAATCCAGGCCGTGTAGAAGTGCTTGGCTAGGTGTGGGTTGTACCGGATGGGCCCGGCCATAGTGTACAAACAAGCAGTACATCTTGTCAAAATAAATAGCTCGTTGCGAAATAGAACACTGCTAACACGGTGAAAGAAGACATAGCCTAATGTTATTTATTTTGTAGCTCTAGTAATTGGTCGAGGAGCCCCTTTGTTTTATCGCCCCTGCGGTTTTGTTTGATTGCATTTCTTGTACAAGTACGTAACTGGTATACTTACCAATGCATTGTCCTCTAACGACATTAATTATCTTTCCGCTTTCATTATTCGTTTTATATTTTAATGTAGCAGGCTTTGCGTAGCAAAGATATGTAGGTTAGAAAAAGGATGGAGAAATCTGATGGTTGTACTCATATGACTTTTTCTACTCTTGTACAATTACTGTTATAAACCCTTATTCTCATATACTTCAGCTTAACCAAGATAAAACTTTAGCAGGGATTATCTCGTCGCTAGTTTTCTTGTACTACTCGCCGGAGCGTTGAGGCGCTGCGATCGTCCATTATGGGCTCTTATTTAGTCGATTAGAAGAGTGAAATATTAGTAAGTTGCTGTACAGTAAGTTACGAAACACAAATAGAGCGATTGGAAGCTGCGTGTGTCTATATGGTATGTTTTCTCGCACCTGCCGGTATATGACACATTGCTGTCCAGAAGACGTGATTATATCTGAACCGACTATTCTACATGGCAAAGCGAGAAAGCGTATCTGAAAAAAATCGCAACACAGATATGTTTACCTCAGCTTATCGCACATACACAGCGAGTCCAATGAACGGGGGTGGGTCAAAAAATGCCTCCTATTTTCCCCCTTAAATAAGTAAGTTATATGAAAACTTTGAATTTGACGCAATTCTTTAAACCTTCTACTCCAACCCCCTGCAGTAGTAACTTCCTAAGTCAACAGGTGGCAGCACTGCATCCTCTTGCAGAATGGCTGGCACCGACATTCGTATTAGACAGCGTTCTGTGATTGACTTTTTGACTGCGGAAGGTGAAACGCCAATTCGCATTAACGAAAGGCTAAAAAATGTGTATGGTGATGCAACGGTGGATGTCAGCACTGTTAGACGATGGGTTCGTTGCTGTAACTAAGTTGAAGGGCAAACACCATTGAAGCGGCAGGCCGCTGACTGCTGTGACTCCATGCAACATTCAGCGAGTCGATGACATTCGTGGTGATCGCCGGGTAACAACAGGTGAATTGTGTCGCATTACCTCCCTCAGTAAAGGCAGTGTGATGAAGATTATACAACAACTGGGTTACTCAAAAGTTTGTTCACGTTGGGTACCAAGAAAGTTAACCGCCCAAAACAAAGAAACAAGGAAAATAATAGCCTCCGAACACTTGCAGCGCTTCAATTTGGAGGGAGAGGAGTTTCTGGAAAAATTTGTTACTGGAAACGAAACGTGGGTTCATTTTTTTGAACCTGATCAAAGAGGCAGTCAATGGACTGGCATCACACAACGTCACCGAATAAAAAAAAAATTCAAAACTCAGCGGTCGGCAGGGAAATTATGGCGACAGTGTTCTGTAATGCAGAGGGTGTGCTTATGATTGATTTTTTGGAGCAGGGTTGCACAATAAATTCTGTCCAATAAGTCTGAACTCTCGAAAAGCTGAAAGCACGTCTTCGCCGAGTTCGCCCAAAAAGACCAAGGTTGTTCTTCTTTTGCATGGCAATGCCAGGCTAGAAACCAGCCGTTATACCACTGCAGTAATTGAGAAATTGGGATGGCAAGTCTTACCTCACCCCTCATACAGCCCTGATCTGGCATCATCAGACTTCCATCTGTTCGGGCTGCTATAGGAAGCTCATCGTGGGATTTATTTTGAAGATGAGGAGGCTGTGAAAATGTCCGTGCGTCAATGGCTTAGCAAGCAAGACCGTGTGTTTTACCACACTGGAATACATGCCCTAGTTAAAAGGTGGACCAAAACTGTGGAAAAGGACGGAGATTATATTGAATAGTGGCAAATTAATCGTCAATGTTGTAGTTTTCAAGCTATGTAAATTGGATTCAATTTTCTTGGCAATTAAAAGAGAAAAAAAAATGGGAGGCATTATCTTTTACCCACCCTCGTATGCATAGTTTGTTAAGAAGTAATCATGTCTTCTGGACAGCAATGTGTCATACATCGGCAGGCGCGAGAAAACATACCATATAAAACACGCAGCTTCAAATCGCTCTATTTGTGTTTCATAACTTACGCTACATGAACATACTAATATGTCACTCTTCTAATGGAATAGATAAGATCACATAAGAACGATCACGACGCTGGTCACCTGAAGGTCAATTACGCCTAGAAGCTCTGCTGTGTAATACATACACTGAACTCACCGTGTATGTGCGATAAGCTGAGGTAAACATCCCGTATTGCAAATTTTTCCGATATGCCTTCTCGCTTTGCCATGTAGTACTTAGTACAAAGAGAGTATGGTAATGCAGTAGTTGGTCACCATGTGATGCTCTTGAAATTGCACTTTATTTTCGTGGTCATTAGTTAAAGGAATGAATATTTACTCATATTTAAATAAATGAAAGCATAGTAGAACCTAATTTACCCGTATCAACACAATCACAGCCGATCAGAGTTAGCAAATATCCGGGTTATCCAGAGAATGATGGGGAAAAATGCAAGGGCTGTTCAATAAATTATAACCACATTTTTTTTGACAACGTACATTTGCTCATCCTCCGAATTTTAATGGCCCTTCTCAAAATAGTCTCCCCTGAATGCGAAACACTTGTCCCAGCGTTTCTGCCAGTCTTCAAAGACATGCTGGAAACCATTTTTGAGAGATTCTTCAAAATCGAATCCGCAGCCTTCACCAGTGCTTCTGATGTTGGATAATGCCTCCCACGAAGGCGTTTCTTCAAGTTAGGGAATACAAAAATGTCACTCGGCGCTAAGTACGAACTATAGGTAGGGTGAGTCATGCACTTCACGTTGATTTTTGCAAGATATTCAGCAACAACTTTGGCAATATGCGACCGCGCATTATCGTGGTGCAGTATCCTGCCTGTTTCACGGAATTGTGGTCTTTTGTGCCTGATATGGACTTGCAATGTTTTCAGGACATCCTTGTTGTGTTGTCCAATTCCCAGCAGAACCAACCACTTTTGCTGTTTGGGGGGTTGGTGATGAAGGAAATTTCCACACTGAGCTTTGCAGTTTGCTCTCAGGATCACAAAGATATAGCCAAGTTCCCTCAGCACTGATTACGTTTGAAAGAAACTCCGGGTCTTCCTCTAATATCAACTATAACTGCATGTTACCCCCACTGCAGCGGTAGGCGATACTGAACATGTCTGACTTTCCTGGTTCTCACAGGCGGAAACCAGGAGTACCAACAATGAAACTGCTACGGCGTCTTCGTTTCACATTAAGCTAACAGAATATAATAAGATTGAATTTTAGTGCGAAAAATTATTATCAATCTTTATTGAACAGCCTCGTAAATATGTAGTGGAAAATAATCTTGGTAAGCGGTCCTGCAAAGAACCTGATAAATTCTGGTCTTTCATAGAAATACAGTGAGAAACATTGTGACGAAACGAATACCAAAGACGCCGATCAAGTGTGAAAACAAAAGGAAACGTTTCTCTAAAGTACATAATTTCACATGTGATTTAATTCGCCGAGAAATTTATAGATTCTATACAAAAGGCAGAGCGCCCACCTTAGACGAATTGGTTGCACATTTGCAAGAAATTTCTTATTCTCCTTATGGGCCCTGCACTTTGCGTGGTCTCCTAAAGGAGCTGGGTTTCAAATACCGCACTTTGAATAAGATAAGGGTTATTATGGAATCCTGTAAAATTGTAGGTTGGTGACATATATTCGTCTAAACTAAGGAAGTTTTGTAGTAATGGACATAAGATAATTTATTTAGATGGAACCTAGTACGATACCCATGACGTATCGAGAAAGCTGGCAACCTTGCAGAATGGACTGGGAGAAGGAGGGCCGGGGTTGTTAGAAGACGGCGCAAAGTGAAGCGCCCATAAGGAAAATCACAAATTATTTGCAAATGTGCAACCAATTCGTCTAAGGTGGGAGCTCTGTATTTCTGTGAATACCCAGAATTTATTATCAGGTTCATTGCGCGACCCCTTACCAAGATTAGTTGTCAGCACATATTTATATGTGTTCAAAACAAGCGCTTGAATTTGCTTAGAAACAGTTACCGTTATAACTTTGTTTTTGAGGCTTTTCCAATAATATAACTCGGCCCAGTTATTCACACTGTCTTCACTTTGATTATTTTCACTTGACTGAAAGTTATCTACTACTTCATTTGCATTTATCACTGCATTTCCCTCCCACGGTCTCCACATCGTGACACACAACGAATTTCTGCACGTAATGAAACAGATCAACTGGAAGTTGGAACTTTGGCAACTGAGACTCCACGTGGAGTAGACATGCAACTGTCACTTCAAAAAGATCAGGGATGCTATTGGTCCTCAGCGACAGTGTTCCATTTCTGAAGTGTGGAGATAGATTTATGACGGTCATTAGTGGGCGTTAGGCTCAGGTTCCTTTGACTCGAACTGCACATGCGTTAACTAAACAGACGTTATGCTTTATTAAGTAGGTAACAGATTATTAACTAGTGTTTATACATCCAGACTAATATTTTACTTTTAAAATACGCAGGAAGAAAATTGTGGCAGGTGAAATTTTCCCTTATTAGTAAAAAAAACTTCCTGAGCATCTGTTAAGAACCAAAAGCAGCTGAAATATCAATGCTTCGGTAAGAAAAGAGAAATTGCGTGGCCTTGAAAAATAACGAGTTCTACGTGACATTGAAAGGTTTACAAGCCACATCCAGACGAGTGCATTGTTGCAGCTGTTGACGGAAGTGATTAAATGTAACTTTTATAAAGAGTATTTGAGTACACTGAGGCCCGGGTAATTCTGCAGCTACAGCCAGATAAGGTGAGGCAGTAAAAAGTATGCTTGCCTTTGCTGGATACACATTTATCTTGTTTTAACTTGGATGGAGGAGTATAACAAGCAAGAGAGAGAAGAAGAGGGACCACAAAAACAAAACGGCAGTATCCCAGGGCAGTGGACCGAAAAAAACTGCCATAAATCTGGCTTCTCAAACTCCTTGTCCGCAGCTGGAGTAACATCCTCAGACATCAAATGAAAACAAGCAGGTTTGAATAAGCATTCTCCAAGGCTCTGCTCCAGTAAAACCAATTCCAATTTATTGGAGTTTTAAAGCGTAATTTTAAGTTCTACTAAAACACACGGATATGTGATTTTATTACCTTCTCTATTAAGTATTACCCGGGACATTTACGAACATACTTGGCAGTGGAGACGCTGTAATCTGTGCTCCTCGTACGGCTGGCTATCAGAGGGGGAGGGTAGATAAAAAGCGGGTTACAAAAATATGTACATTATTGAAGGCAGAGATTGTCCTACGTTAAGGAGTACCACAAAATTGCCTTACAAGTTGAGTTCAGGCTACCCTATTTTATTCCAGCACTGGGGCCAGATAGGAATTACTAGCTTTTATAAAAGATACACGTGGACTCTTTGTGAATGAGTGACATAGATGGCAGCACTTTACAGTGCACAGAAATCTAGTACCAGCGATAAGAATTAGCACTGATTTTGACACTTAGAATGGCGAAGTTTTCATTGCAAGAACAGCGTGTAATCATTCGTTTTCTCAATTTTCGTGGTGTGACACCTACTGAAATTTATCACCAGTTGAGTGAGGCATGTGGTGATGGTACCATGGATGTGTCTAATGTGCGTTCCTGGGTGTCACGGTTCGATGAAGGCAGAAAATCGTGTGATAAACCAACACAGTTGCAGATATCGCCTCCGAAATTGGCATTTTCGTGAGATCTGTGCACACAATCCTGCATGAAGGTCTGAAAATGCTCAGTCGGCGATCCTCCAAAACAACGTTCTCCACTCACTGCCTGGCGAGAGGCGGTGACATTCTTGGTTTGTTGTGATGATATATAAGGGCGATCAACTACGGCGGTCATCAGCGCCCTTTATAAAACCAGTCATGGCAAAAGTCAGATATAAAACTTTCTAAAAACTATACAAGTGTAACAAAACCTATTAAAAATACACGTATATAAAAAACATCAATCAAAACCTACTAAAAATTTCGTCCACTAAATCCTGAACTATAAACTAGAAAAGAATATAAAAATCTTCTCCACGGGTCTCCACGCACGGCCTACACGTGGATGGGCCTGTTGACCGTCTCCCTCAACCACGAAGAGGAGCTCACACGAGGGAGACCGTTGGCTCGGGACCCCGGGTGCGCCAAACCCGTACCAACCGAAGTAGGTCCCTGGAGGGTTGGTTTGTTGTCACACGATATCCCATATCAGTTCAATAGCCTTTAAATCCTAATAATAAGGTGGTGTTCCACTAAAATTTGACACATATCCTTACATTTTCCGAAACTAAATCCCATTTCCTTTAATATCCGCCAGAATATCATCACCTAAATTACATGTTTCCTTTTCTGCATAGAATAGCTTCCTCGCTGTTAGAATTTCTTTAGGCAATTTATAATACTGTAAAAAATTTCTGCGAACGTCGCACTTATCGAAATACTTTTTATTCCCGCCGTACAAGGGTGGTCTGAAAAGCTTCCGATCTCTATATGAAGATGGCAGCACTCGTAAATAAAAGCTAGTGAATTTCGTTAGTTAACCTTTTCACAGTTACTCACCAAAGCTTTATGTAACAGTCGTTTGAGTGAGTTGGTGTGCTTTTACCAAAATTGACAAAATCGAGTATCAAGCTGTCACTAAATACTTGTATTTGAAAGGCTATACGCCTACGAAAATTAAGGATGAGTTGGATTCTGTGTATGGGCCTCTGCACCATTATTCACCACAGTGAAATTTTGGGCATTTAAAATTCAAACGTGGCCGTAACAGCTTGGGAGAAGATGCATTTTCGAGACGTCCGAAATTGCAACTATAGACGAAAACATCGCCAAAGTTCACCAAATGGTGCTAGACGACCATAGAATTTAAGTGAGGGAGGTAGCAGATGCTATGAACATGTCAAAAGAACGCGTTTGTCACATATTAAATCAACATTTAGACATAAAAAAGCTATCCGCGCGTTGGATGCTGCGTTTGCTCATGTTAGACCAAAAAGCGTGTTCGAATGAACATTTCCAACGCTCTGTTGGCGCAATAAATCCGAGGTTTGGCGCCGATTATTCACTTAAACTTAGAAACACCATTATACGCCCCAAAAAATAGTCCAAACAATGGACTGTAAATGGGAAAACGGCTCCAGAAAAAGCAAAAACTGTTCTTTTCGGCTGGGAAAGTGATGGCGATTGTTTTTTGGGAAAATCATGGAGCTACTTTATCGCCTATCTTCAAAAAGGAAAAACCATTACAGGAGCATACTACGCATCATTACTTGACAAGCTGAAGGCAGAACTTGCGGAAAAACGGCCACATTTGCAGAAAAACAAAATCATGTTTTGCCAAGGCAACGCACCGAATCACACCTCAGTGGTTGCAATGGCGAAATTCCACGAATTACGTCTTGAACTGCTTGACCATCAACCTTACTCGCCATATCTAGCCCCAAGCGACCTCTTTTTGTTCCCTCGTCTGAAAATTGCGCTCGGAGGACAGAGAGTTTCTTCAAATGAAGAGGCAATCACCTTCCTGAACAATTATTTCACAGAGAAAACACGATGAGTACTATGTGGACCGGTTTCAGGGATGGGAGCATTGCTCGGAAAAGTGTGAAAAAAAATTTAAAGTATCTGAAAAAAAGTCTTGCATCTTTATTAGGTCGGAAACTTATGAGACCACCTATGTATGTTTCTCGCGCCTTCCGATGTATGACACGCTGCCTCTGAACTGAGAGTACGTATAGTATAGCAACACAAAGCAAATCCCTGTAAGGAATGTGCTGTGGGACAAGGACAGCGAATGTCTGTGGCAGAGAACGTCTGCTATAGAAGGAGAGGACCGTTAAAAAAACATGCGCCCTATTCACTCTGTCACTAAAACCGAAAAGATTGATTTACAAAAGTAGAAGCCGTCAGAATGTTTTTGAATGCTCTGTAATTGTACTGACATGGGGTGTCATAAATCCGTCCAGGGAGGGTGTCGGAACCTTCGCCAACCCCTTGCGTCTTGTCCCTCGGAGACTTACTCTCCTGTGGAGGAGTATACACTGACTTGCGTGCATATGCGATAGGTTTACGTAAACAACACAATTGTTACATATTGCATCCTATACGCTTCCACGCTTTGCCCTATTCAGTGTGATCCATATAAAGCTGAACCATTTCAAGAGGTCATAATTTCTCTTTGGGACTTCGTAGAATATAGAAATTTGTTTTAATGATCTCTGTGGCTCTGGGAGAAATGTCAACACTGAAAACTGTTGACAATTAACAGTCCTAAATGTCCATTTTCTTTTATATGACTGTATAATTTGGAGTTTAAATGGGTATTTTCAAGACATTTATAGAGCAGCTGGATGATATCGAATTGAGAGGAGGTTATTTCCAGTAAGATGGAGCAACAGCTAATGACACCATGGAACTTGTAACCAGTTTCTTTGATAATCAAATAACCTCAGAAGTTCTGTGGCCTCCCCAAGTCCCCTGATCTAACCTCAGCGGATATTTGATGGTGGTGGTATCTAAAAATAGTGTATTTGAATAGGCCACAGACAATTGATGTTATCAAGGAATCCATTCGAAACGAAATAAGTAAAATTGACGAGGATACTCTCCGTAAAACTTCAGAGAATATGGTGAGGCAAGTACAAACAGGCACAGATGCTGGTGGACACTTCCAACGTTTTCTCTGAAATGTAAATAGTGTAATGTAATCTCCCACTTGTGTATTATATTCTCCCAAAGTTGCACGTATGTCCTGTTATTGGATTTGTTCAGATTTATATGGATCGAACTATAGTACAATATTCAAGGAAACCTTTTGACGCAGTGCTGTCTCAAAATACAACAAAGTAATTGAAGCACCTAACATCCATGCCCCGATTGAAGCTTATAGAACCATTAAAAAAATGTAGGTTTTCCTGTCATTGCCATCTGAAAATAATCAGGAGAAACAAAATCGGTTGCATGCATTTACACACAGAAAAGTACTATTTTTCGACTGTTTGTAAAGTGATTATCGAAAATCAACTTCCAGTGTTTCAAAATCAATATCGAGATTGGAGACATTTAGGTACTGTCTTATGAGTAGTTTAAACATAAACGAGGATTTGAATACCGCATTTGTAACGTAGGGGTAGCGCGTCTGTCTCAGGCTCAAGGGGTCCCAAGTTCGAATCTCGGTGTCCCATATAACTTAATGCTGGAGGACTATTTAAATGCTATTTACAATATTGGACGTAGGTTCGTTTTGTACCTGTTGAAATTACGAGATGCAATAGAAACCAAAAGATGTGATACCAAGCAAAGAACCTGTACCAAATCTACCTGGCTACTTCATATGCGACACCTGCAGTTTCGTGTTTCTGCACAGCCTGCAGACCACCCCTTGTGTCGACTAAGGGGCTGGAACCGTGCACAGATTTCCTGCAAATGTTTGCTACCGCCCTCAAATTGGCAGAGTGGTCGTGGACTCTAGATTCAAGGAGCGTACTTCTTTATGTGTCGACCAGAAGGTCTGAACGCCGCCTACGTGAGAGAACTACCGCACCGAGTCTTGGGGACTGGTTTAAAAAGCCTTGGGGTTGGGAGGAGATGAAGATATAATGCATTTACCGCTGCGACCCGCGTCACATGTGATTCCGAATTATAAGCTACGTTCTTAACATGCATGCTACATACGAATTCTTGATACTGGTACACTTTCGTGGGCGTTCTGTACATACAGGTGCAAACCTCGTTTACTCCCAGACATATCTCTTCAAAATCAATACACACAAGAAACCTCTGGCACTATATTTGAGAATTTGGGCACCATTGAAGATGATAATGATCATCATTAATAACACTGGGCAACAAAAAAGTAATCTATGAGTGTTTCGAGCACTTCACGAGGCAATTCCTACTAATTTTGGGTTGAGAAAAACAAATATGGTAAAGAAAAGCCTTTATTAGCTCCAGTTTCTATGACATTCACAAAGTGGAAGTATTACATATTAACGGATTGAGAGAAAAGGATATATTTTAATTACATACATACCAACAACAATGAATGTGCATTTGATTTTTTAAACTGGTAATTACATGCTAAGAGTTCTAAATTTCTGTAAAAATACTTCGCAGATAGTTGTGTCTGAAGAGAATCATGTGGTGGCCTATTGACTTCGTCGTCTTTTAGCTTGCCTCTTGTGATGGAGTTCCGCAGAATCCCTATACAAAGACCAACAGTAACCCACAAACATTACTTCATTCCAACGGCCCTGATATCTTTGTTCCATAACAGAAATGTCCTGATGGAATCTCTCCCCATGTTCATCACTAACAGCTCCACAACTAGGAGGGAAAAGGTCCAGGTGGGAGCGGAGAAAATGGATCTTAAGGGACATGTTGTATCCAAGGTTACGGTATTTTTGCAGGAGCACTGCCACCAAATGCTTGTAGTCGTCATCTCTAAAATCCATGGCCAACACCTTTGAAGGATTCCCAAGCTTCGTTTCCTTTTACCTCCAAATCTTGGTCAAATGCAGAATCTTTTACAAGTTCTCTTATTTGTGGTTCAACAGAAATGCTTTTCTTAACTTTTGCATAACTTAATTCCCAAAATTTCTCTCTGATGTTACGAGGCAAGTTTTTAAATCAGTAGCGTTTTGGAATTAAAAAAGAACCTGCATAGATATCGCAATAATTTTATATTTGCATGAAAACCTGTACCTTAATCTACTTTTCTACATAATTTCCGTGAATATTGAGGCACTTGTCATAACGTGGCACCAGTTTTTAATACCCACCTCATAAAATTCTGCCGCCTGACGTGTTAACCATTGTAGCACAACTGTTTTCACTTCGTTTTCGTCTTGGAGACGCTGACCGCCCAGATGTTTCTTCAAGTGCAGGAACAAATGGTAGTCGCTGGGCGCCAGATCAGGGCTCTATGGAGGTTGATCTAGAGTTTCCCATTGAAAAGACTTGAGATCTTTGTTCCGATTAGCCACATGTGGACGGGCATTGTCATGCAGCAAAACGATACCCTTACTCAACTTGCCACGTCTTTTGTTCTGAATTGCATGGCGCAGATTATTCAATTTCTCACAATAGGACGCTGCATTGATTTTCTCATTACGAGGCAGAAACTCCACTAGCAATACTCCTGTTCTGTCCCAGAAAACTGTGCACATGATTTTCCGGGCAGAAATTGTTTGCTTAAACTTCACTTTTGTGGGTGATGAATGTCGCCATTCCATGGATTGTTGTTTCGATTCTGATGTGACTTAGGCCATCCATATTTCGTCACCAGTAACAATTTGGTCTAAAAAATCTTCACCTTCATTGTGGTACCGCTCAAGGAAAGTCAATGCACTGCCTAAACGTTGGGTTTTGTGCAAATCCGTCAACATTTTCGGAACCCAACGTGAACACAATTTTCTGTACTTCAAGTTCTCGGTCAGAATGCGACACAAAACACTGCGAGAATATTGAGCAAATAGTCGCACAATGATGAAATTGTAAAGCGTCTGTTTTCTCTCACCTTTTCGTCCACTTTCTGCACCAAATCTTCAGTAACGACCGAAGGACGCCTACTACGTTCTTCATCATGCACATTTGTGCGGCCATCTTTAAATGCTCTCACCCATTTCCTTACCATTCCATCACTCATAATGTTTTGTCCGTAAACTTCACAGATCTCACGATGAATATCGATCGGTTTTACGCCTTTAGCACTAAGAAATCGTATAACAGCCCGTACTTCATAATCGGCGGGACCCACGATTGTCGGAGGCATCTTAAACACTTAGTAACCAACGTATACAATGAAGAATCAGACTGTAATTGCGTCAGTGCGTAGACAAGAGATGTAGGTAACCAGCGCGCATGCTCGGAACGCCGACCGTAGCGCTGCGGCGGCGGAATCGCAAAACGGTACTGACTTAAAAAACATGCCTTGTATTGGACAGGTGCACCAACTGCCAAAAGAGTTCCCCCAAAATTAAAATCTTCACTCTAAGAACGGAAATGTCACTTTATCTTCAAAACAAGATCTAATCTATCATTTTATGGCGATTTTTCAATTCAGCAGATGTGAATACCTGTAAATTCACTATTTTTAGGGCCGAAATATTTTCATTGTCACCCAGTGTAATTTATTTTGTACATTTTATACCTTCGATCCCAAAAATTACTACCATAACTTCTAGGATATCCTAATCTTTTCCTCCACGAGGATAAGCAAATAAATTGTAATTAATTTCGACCTGATAATAAGTTATTGTATATATCCAGTTAAGTTCGAATTAATATGTTTAATGAAGTGCTTATCAAAGCTGACATTACTTATTTACTCATTCTATTCATACGTTATTTCCAAGTCTGTATGTACTTTCCTTCTGTATGTCCTACTGTTGAACGCAGAACGTGCTTTCAGTCAAGTTCCGAAATAGCTGAATAGGATTATGACGTCCCTAACCCGCAATTACACAGGTTCAAGTATCAGCATTGTAGTTTTTTTTAAGTTAATCAAAACTTGGATACCGAATTCATAATAATTTAAAGTCACTAAGGGCGTGCATTACTCAAGAAGGTCATCAGTTCGAGCACTTGCTTCGATAGAGGAGTCGTCTTCCAGGAATAGGAAAATGGTCACTCAGCACCACAAAACATTCCAATTTGAATTTTCCAGTGAAATCTTCCTATTACATCTTTTGTTAGAATGCAGTAACTTCTCTAATCTATTATGTACATTGTAGAGAAAGTAAACATGAATTACTTTATCGTCTACTAAAACTAATTTAGGACATTAGGTTGGCCTTCATCAAGAAGGGACGTGAACATTTATACCCTTGCCTCGTAGAATGAGGTCACATCAGATGAAAGCCGTTTCTTAACTGTTACTTTGAGGTTATCATCTTAAATGAAACGGTGCCCTGCAAGGTCTTCTTCAAATGAAGAAACAAATGAAGCCAGCCAGGACTTTAGCCAGTGTGTTCAAATTGCCTTTTGCAAGATGAGGCTGTGGGTTGGTATTGTCATGAAGCAGTACTGCAATGAGCTGGTGTAACATTTACCTGTTTTGAAGAAAGACACCACAGTCTTCTACTCACAGAGGTCCAAATTAAATACTGAAAACAAGGCTTGAACAAACGACTAACAATAACCACAATGATTGTTAAAGAGTTTCTAGGAATAAAGTAACTCATATTGTAGCTGCGATAGTTACCCTGGCGACAATGAAAATGATTCGCGCCTTAAAAGAATGAATTTACATGTATTTCCATCTGCTGAATTAAAAACTTACCATAAAAATGATAGACTAGCTCTTGTTTTGAAGATAAGAGTGACATTTCATTTTTAGAGTGAAAATTTTAAATTTGGGGGAATTTCTTTTGGGAGTTGGCACACCTGTCAAAATACCGTAGGTGACAACTACAAGCATTTGGTGACAGTTCTCCTGCAAAAATACCGTAACCTTGGATGCAACATGTCCCTTAAGATCCATTTTCTCCACTCCCACCTAGACATTTTCCCTCCTAGTTGTGGAGCTGTTAGTGATGAACATGGGGAGAGATTCCATCAGGACATTTCTGTTATCAGGGCCCTTGGAATGAAGTAATGCTTGAGGATTACTGTTGGTCTTTGTATAGGGATTCTGCGGAACTCCATCACAAGAGGCAGGCTAAAAGACGACGAAGTCAATAGGCCACCACATGATTCTCTTCAGACACGACTATCTGCGAAGTATTTTTTTCAGCAATTTAGAACTCTTACCATGTAATTACCAGTTAAAACAATCAAATGCACTTTCATTGTTGTCAGCATGTATGAATTAAAATGTATCCTTTTTTCTCAATCCGTTAATATGTAATACTTCCATCTTGTGTATATCATAGAAACTAGAGCTAATAAAAGTTTCTCATTGTCATATTTGTTTTTCTCAACCCAAAATTAGTAGAAATTGCCTCATGAAGTACTCGAAACATTCCGAAATTATATTTTTGTTGCCCAGTGTTTTTCCTATATAAAATAAATATATAAGATAAGAATTTAAGTTAAATATTGCCAGTAAATAACAAACCATGAATAAGGAAGGTCATGTATTGGGTAATTAAGGCAATTAGGCATTCCAATGAACTCAGCTAACTGAGCTCAAAGTACTCAATGTGTTCACAAATCACAGAGTTTCAAAATTGTACTTTCTGAAAATAACAAAGAGAAAAGGTGCTTAACATTTATAAAATGATAGAGGAAATATAATATTGTCACCCAATTATCGGAAGGTGCGACCAACTGGCGGCCGGGTGAGGGCCGGGAGGCATTCGGCCATGCCTACCCATTTGTCTTATAGTGCTAACGAAGAGATGGCTGGAAAAACATCACTGGCCATTTCTTTCCCCTCCCCCTGCCGTCTGGAACCTTCGGGGTGATTCACTGAAACGCGAGACTTCCAGAAACAGCGATATTCCTATAAAAGGGGGCTGCAGCTGGCGAGTCAGGCAGTTCTTGGCGAGCAGCCGTGAGGAGCGCCGAGTGAGGAAACGGACTGGAAGACTGTGTACGTGCATTGGAGGAGTTGTACGCAATTGCGAGTGCAGAGTGGACTTGTGAATTGTAATTGTGTGCGCTATGTAATTCTGTGTAATCGGCAAGTGTTCCAACTGTAGTTCGGTGGAAATAAAGAACATTTTGAGTTTGTGCAATTGGACTCTTTATTTCACGAACCCCAAAGTCACAATATTTAAACTAAAACAATATGACTCGGCATTGGGATAGCTATGAGTAAGCGATATTCAGAAAAGAGCATGCATTTCCTAAACTCGCACACTCCGTAGCACATAATCACCGCGTCCTGATTAGTAGATACTTGGCGGCAACTGCAAGGTAATTCGTCGTTTAGGATTTCAGCGACTCGTGGCAACTTAAACTTTTGATCGCTGTAACGGAAGGTAATTTTAAACCGTAAGGATTTTGATAATTCAGAAGTATAATTCAATTGCTGAAATTCAGAAGAACTTTAACTCTACATCCTCATACAGTCGGAAACTCGCTTTAAGTAGCCCTTTTATTCGGACATTGTTAAATGTATCGACAAAATTAACTTTTGATATTTATTCTTATACTCAGTGGTGACGCATGCAATGAAGCGCTGAATCTAAGAATTTTAGGAGGTGGGGTGGAAGAAAAGGAAAACGAGACAATTCATGCCAAATAACACAAGGGCGTCCAGAAAGTAAGCTCTGTTTCAATTTATCTCCGTTGCAGCGCTGCGATCGCTGTGCAGCACATGCACGATAGACGCTCTGTATCAAGGAGAGGAAACGTGCGCCATTGTGAGATCACTGTCAGCCACGTACGCTTTGTTGTGCTTGTTTACAATGTCGGTGTTGATTGAAAATCCCACCGCTTGTGAAATCGGATCTGTTATTCGTTATATTAATCCCAGGAAAGTGAAACCAATTGAAATTTATCGGCTGTCAAAAGGTGTTGTGTTTCTTCACGAAAACGCACGACCACGCACTGAAAATTTGACGAAAAATATCCTAAAGGGATTTGGCTGGGACGTGTTTGACCACCCCCCGTACAGCTCCTAGCACTTTCATTTGTTTTTGCATCTCAAATCTTTCCTTGGCGGTCAACACTTCAACAATGATGAAGAGCTGAAAGAAAATGTTTCCAACTGGTTGAAGACACAGGTGGCAAACTTCTATGAAGGAGGTATACAAAAACTTGAGCCTCGCTATGACAAATGCCTGCAAAATTTCGGCAGTTATGTGGAAAAGTAGAATTTTGTACAATAAATAATTTTTCTGTATCTGTACAAAACTTTATTTTATTTTATTATCCGCGTTGCTGAGGACAGCTTGACAGATAATTCCGCGAGCTCATTCAATACTGTATTTAAGCATTTGTAACCTTGAATGCCATGCTTCGTAGGTTTTCGGAAGCAATCGCTACTCCTTGACAGTTGACAGATTCTGGTACGTGAAGTTTCAGTAGCGTGTGAAGAAAAGTTTAAATTTTTGTTTTATGTGACACTTTTTAAGTACAATTGTAAGTATATCTCAATAGTATTAGCAATAATATTTTACGTAGAATAGTATTTAGCGACAAATAGGAAAATCTTGTGAACTTTGAAGTTATTAGGGAACGTGTGTGAATTGCGTACTTTCTCCGGGTTAGGCTGACAATTCACGCGGTGTAGGCCAGCTCCAGGAAAAATTGGAACGCCTAGTGGAGAGGGAATATGCCTGCAACAAGGATCTACGTGTGACTGAACAAAAGAAAGAGTACTCAAATGTAGCTTTAGTCTTTGAGTCAATACTCTCTCTTATTTTAATGAAAATTATTATTTGGAGCTTCCCTCGCTTTGAAAGTCACGTCTCGCACTGCTCACACCCTCACATAGTCTGGGAGAAGGAGACCATGGTTCACTATTGTGGTAGTCGGCAGCGAGTTCATAAATGATGGGATATTTGTTACAGTATTAAGAATGTCGCTCAGTGCAGAATGTTACCATGAACACGTATCTCAAAAACGTATTGCATATAACTCTGGGTACGTTAAGTTTCACCTTTCAGTTGAGACCAGAGAGCCTACTCCCATCAGTCCGGGGCCCGTGGGACCAAGACCCGGGCCTCTTAAAACCAAGGAGTATCCGAGCTGTCCTAAAGGGCGCCCGTCCTCCTCCGTTGGGCTTTCCATAGGGCAAGACCTGGGTTAAAGTCTGTTTAGTTAACGCGTATGCAGTTCGGAGTCAAAGGAACCTGAGCCTCACGCCCACTAATGACCATCATAAACCTATCTCCACACTTCAGAAATGGAACACTGTCGTTGAGGACCAATAACAACCCTGAATTTCTCGAAGTGACAGTCGCATGTCTACTCCACGTGGAGTCTCAGTTGCCAAAGTTCCAACTTCCAGTTGACCTGATTCATTACGTGCAGAAATTCGTTGTGTGTCACGATGTGGAGAGCGTGGAAGGGAAATGCACTGGTAGATGCAAATGAAGTAGTAGATTAATTTCAGTTAAGTAAAAATGATCAAAGTGATGACAATAGTGTGAATACCTAGGCCGAGTTATATTACTGGAAAAGCCTCAAAAAACAAAGTTATAACGGGAACTGTTTCTAAGAAAATTCAAGTGCTTGTTTTGAACACATATAGCTATGTGCTGACAAATAATCTTGGTAAGGAGTCATGCAATGATGATAAATGCTGGGTATTCACAGAAATACAGTAAGAAATATTGTGACAAAAGGAATACCAAAGACGCCGATCAAGTGTGAAAACAAAAGGAAACGTTTCTCTAAAGTAGATAATTTCATAGGCGATTTAATTCGTCGAGAAATTTATAGATTCTATGCAAAAGGGAGAGCGCCCACCTTAGACGAATTGGTTGTACATTTGCAAGAAATTTGTGATTTTCTTTATGGGCACTGCACTTTGCGCGGTCTCCTAAAGGAGCTGGGTTTCAAATGCCGCACTTTGAAGAAGATAAGGGTTATTATGGAATCCAGTAGAATTGTAGCTTGGCGTCAAAACTAAGAAAGTTTTGCGGTAATGGACATAAGATAATTTATTTAGACGAAACCTCGTACGATACCCATGCCGTATCGAGAAAGGTGGCAACCTTGGAGAAAGGACTGCGAGAAGGAGGGTCTGTCTTGTAAAACAATTATAAGGGTTCGTCAAAGGCAGCGGCCGACTGCACATGAGTTAACTAAACAGACTTTACTAACAAGTCACCCCATCTGCTCCAAGGACACAAGACGGGATGGAAGTGGACACGCCACTTACACGCGCCAACACCAAAGGTGAATGCTACCGATATGACATCAGTGGGGCCGCCTGGCAATCTAGCACACCTACTAGATCTGTAGGCTAGTACCCGGGAATATTAATGGCTTTCCTCAACCCCATCCGGAGACTACCTGATTCCCACGGGTATCGGGAAACACTGCCCCCTCGAGACCAACCCAATCCGAACAACTCCCCGACGGGAGGGGCTTGGCACTTCGGCCCGAGTTTCCTCTAGTAACGTCCGAGGTATCACGAGTGCTAATGGTCCGCAGCACCCACACCACGGCAACTGATGACGCGCTCAACTACGGCGGTCATCAGCGCCCTTTAAAAAACTAGTCATGGCAAAAGCCAGATATAAAACTTTCTAAAAACTATACAAGTGTAACAAAACCTATTAAAAATACACGTACGTAAAAAAAAACATCAATCAAAACCTACTAAAAATTTCGTTCACTAAATCCTAAGCTCTAAACTAGACCAGAATCTAAAAACCTTCTCCAAGGGTCTACACGCACGGCCTACACGTGGGTGGGTCTGTTGACCGTCTCCCTCAACAACGAAGAGGAGCCCACAGGAGGGAGACTGTTGGCTCGGGACCCCGGGTGCGCCAAACCCGTACCTACCGAAGTAGGCCCCGGGGGGGGGGGGGGGGGGAACGGCCACTGAAAGGGATGGATCCCCTCCCCTACGGGAAATTTTACCTTATTTTAACAAAATATTTAATTTTAAGTAAACTTGGATTTATTTTCTTTATTTTATTTTCATTTTATTTATTTTTGTTTTATTTTGTAGGTTTCTTTTTTTTACTCCTATACGGATTGTTCAACAGATCTAGCCCAAATCGACTTCGTTTTGTTCCCTCAGCTGTAAGTTGCGCTCCGAGAGATTCCGTCAAATTAACAATCACCTTCGTAAACAATTATTTTGCAGAGAAGAACACCGAGTACTCTTTGGATGGGTTACAGAGATGGGAGCATCACTGGGGGAAGTGTGTAGAGTTACAAGGAGACTATGTTAAAAATAAAAAGATTTTGAAAACATATTTTGTATCTTTTTTAGGTTGGATACTTTTCAGGCCACCTATGTGCATTTCATCTCTCTGATATTCAGCTAAAACTTACCAAAGAATCATACTTAAAACTTGTACTTTAGTTTTATCTACATTCCTTCAAATAAGCTTTCTACCACCAGAATTAGCTGCCAGCGCTCTCCAAGCCTGAAAGAATTCTCTGAATTGATGTCGTTCCATGGTTCCGGAAGGGGGCTGTTGAAAGTGTTGGGAAACGAAAATGACGATTCAATTTTCGTTTTCTCTGCAGAGTTAATTTCCGTTACAGCAGTCGAAATTCTGAGAAGAGGGGACTTTTTCCTAGCTACTTCGATATTTTAGAGTGATGCATGTGACTTTTCTTCTCCTTGACAGAGCAAAACGGTACATTTCTGAATGGATATGCCGAATAAATATTAATAAAGTATTTGATGTATATACAACAAAGAAATGTCATTATTATTCTCATCAACATTATTTGTAAACGATATATTTATAGAAGATGCCTTTAAATGATCCAAATGTTGGTATATGTGTAGAATAGTTCCAAGTAATTCCAAATGGTTATTACTGAAAAGCAATAAGCTTTTTTTATTAGTTAGCCCTCTTTTATACCCGGAATTTTGGCCTCCAGCTCTTTCTTATTGTTGAATTAAAGAACTGCAATTTATACATATTAATATAACAATCCAACAAAGTGTATCGCTAAAAAAATTGTATTTTATTCGTAAAGTGCTTGGGAACAATAAACCATATCACCAAGCCAAAATTGTTTCACTCTAGTTAATTGATGGAAAGTAAACACTTCTTCACACTAGCCGTATATAGACTAAGGGTTTTGATAGTCAACATGAAAAATTCAATGTCATGGCCGGGATTTGAACCATGGATGTCCTGGTTTCCGTCCAGTCGCTCTAACCCATTGAGCTACCATGGCCTACGTGCCGTCCCGACATTAAACTATGCGTTTGAGTGCTAAAATTCCCGGTAAACCACTAGGGGCTCTCGCATCCAAGATACCCCGTTTGTGGCGACTTATTATCTATCTAGATAATAATAAAAATAATGATAATGATGATAATATTAATAAAGGAAATTAATTGTTCTTTCACACTAGCCGTGTGTAGGACGTACTATGAAATCATAGAGCCAGACTGAAAAATTCAATGCCATAGCCGGGATTTGAACCACGGATCTTCTGGTCTCCGTTCAACCACTCTAAACTATTGAGCCACTATGGCGAACGTGCCAATATGACATTAAATTCTCCAACTGACTCGTGATTAGAGCGGCTGGACGGAGACCAGAAGATCCGTGGTTCTAATCTCGGCTATGGCATTGAGCTTTTCAGTCTGGCTCTCCCCTTCATAGTTTAAAATAACAATTAAATTCCATTAATTGTACCTAATAGTGGTCCGAAGTATAAAGCCCGGACCTTAAAGTACTTACAGCATAGTAAGCCGCCATTAAGGTAGTTGTCTCATGTGTTTATGACAACTCCTAGTGGTTTACCGGGAGAAACACGAGTCAGTTGGAAAATTTAATGTCATGTTGGCACGTTGGCTATAGTAGCTCAAACGGTTAGAGCGGCTGGACGGAAACCAGAAGATCCGTGGTTCAAATCCCGGCTATGGCATTGAATTTTTGAGTCTGCCTCTATGTTTTCATAATAATAATTGTATATGTATTATAAACTATATTCGCAACTTCTCTGTAAATGCAATTCAATTACGTTGATGAAGTTTAAAGTATATCTACGTTACAACCTAATCTATCAATTTGTTACTCAAAATTAAAATAATCGAATTATATTAATTTAAAAAAAAGTTGAATTATTTACTCAAGAGATCAAAAGTTAAATCCCTCGCTCAAAAACACGCCTGAATTCAAAGGGTTTTCCTTATGCAACGACTGGAGCAGCAACCGTGGATAATCTCTAAAGGAATTGCTCATTCTGAGTCACCGGATCTGAGCAAAAGCTCAGATTAAAACGATTGCAGAACTTGGAACACTTGGCACCATCCCCAAGGACAGGACGCAGCAACAGCGTCTTTTGTCGCAGAATCGCAGCATCCCCATCTCCAACTTCCCGTATGTAACATTTCTGATACACATCTCTACCCTCTAAGAGATTACCAGATGAGAGATGCTGTGAAATGATGAAATGGAGGGACTGGAAATTCGGATGATGTTAATTAACCTACCGAACATTCATCTGGCGACCTGGGCAAACCTCGGAAAAGAACCCATGGTAGGTCGGCAACGGGAATCGATTACGGGCCACCAAGGAAACCGCTTGAGCCATCCCGCTAGGTTAGTAAAAATGGTCAGTAAAGGAAGCCATATGAGTAATAGGAGGGTTGTTCAATAAAAAACGGTTGTAACTATTGGCGGTCATCATTTTTTGCACTAAAATGTTCTTATTATATTCTGTTAGCCTGATGTGAAGCCAACACACCGTAGTAGTTTCATTTTTGGTATCCCTGTTGCTCGCCTGTGTGAACAAGGCAAATTCAGAAATGTTCGGTATCGTCTAACGCGGCAATGGAGGTAACACGCGAGGAACAATATGCTGCTTTGAAGTTCTGCTCGTCTCAACACATCTTCAGTAGGAGGCCTATGGAGAGTCTGTTCTTCCCTACAGCACAGCTAGAAGGTGGTTTAGAATGTCTCAAGAGGGGAGACAATCAATTTCAAAGGAAGGTGGACCCGGTGCCCCACTTACTGCTCTTGCGGGACAAAACATCATCACTGCTGCTGCCATTGTGAGAGAGGATCGACGAATTACCTTAAGACCACTTTCTGAAATACTGAACATTTCATTGGGTGCCACCCACACGTTGGTGACAGAAACATTACACATGAGACGTGTTTGTGCGCGATTGGTCCCAAGACTGTTGATTCCCGAACAAAAGAACATTCGCATACAGGTCTGCATGCAGTTAAAATTGATGTTAGAGGAATATCCGGTGTTTGTTTCAAACGTTATCACTGCTGATGAATCTGGGCTACATCATTTTGATCCTGAGAGCAAACAGCAAAGCTCAGTGTGGAAATCTCCTTCATAACCAACCCCCAAAAAAGCAAAAGTGCTTGTTTCTGCTGGGAAAGTTTTGGTCATCTTATTCTTTGATATTCATGGAATGGTTTATCAGCATGTTGTACCTGCACACACATCAGTAACTGGACAATACTACAGGAATGTCGCGAAAATATTGCAAGTCCATATCAGGCGCAAAATACTACATTTCCGTGAAGCAGGCTAGATGCTGCACCGCGATAATGCGCGGCCGCATATTGCCAATGTTGTTGCGTGAAGTGCATGCTTCACCGGAACTATAGTCCGGATTTAGCCCCATGTGACTTTTTTCTATTCCTCATCTTGAAGAAACGCCTTCGTAGGAGGCATTATCCATCATCAGATATAGTGGTGAAGGCTGCGGAGCCGATTTTGAAGGATATCTCAAAAATGGTTTCCAGCATGTCTTTGATGACTGGCAGAAACGCTGGGACAAGTGCATCGCATTCAGGGGAGACTATTTTGAGAAGGACCATCAAAATTATGAGTATGAGTAAAGGTACGTTGTCAAAAAAATGTCTGATCATTCTTTATTGAACAGACCTCGTAAATAAAAGATATGTATAACAAGCATGGTTGTGAGTTTCAGATTTAAGTTACTGAACTTAGCTTCTCTTCCGTTGAACAACATCACCAGCTGATACCTTTTTTATGCCTTGCAGCGAGTATGACAAATTTTAATGACATTTGGGCCCTGAGGCAAAAAGGAGGGATAAAAATCTTTAAAATTAGATTGTCAACGTCCTCCTAAATTAAAGAGTTTCCATCCTGCTGCAGAGATTAGCGCACATGGTAAAACCAGCGTGGGCAGTATTTCCATCCCGTTTTGTCGTTTAGCATACGATGTGAAAATCCAGAACCAAAACTAAACACGAACCTCGTATTTAAGTACTTAATACCAGGAAATTAAATTAATCTTTATTTTAATAGGGTGCATCTGTTGAATAAATGAGTAACATAAATAAAAAATGGAAGCATTCTTAGATGACTTTGAAAATAATACATTTAACAGTTATCTGCATTTTATTGACTGTTTCGCTTAAGGCTACAAATGGGAGATAATGGCTAACCATTTCGAAAGAATGTTCACTCTATCTCTCTCATTACTTTATTTTACGTCACTTTAAGTACATGACCATATGGCGACACATGTGGTGGTGGTCTTGGCTTGGTGTGTGATGCACACTTAACCCTTTAAGGATATGTATGACATTTCATGAACATTTTCAAAAGATCACTTTTTCCTATATTTAATTTATAAAATAGTGTAAGCCTTCGTGAATCCAAGTAATGCTTAGATAGCATCTACCAGCCATTTTAAATTATCTAATCCAGTTTGAAAGTTACGTGAATAGATTAGATTTAGATTAGATTTTTATTGTGCTTATTCCAAAATTTTACAGTTTAAAACTTTAGGCTACATTTATTTGTCTTTACCTTGTTGGTACCTTGGCTTACATGTCACCCTGGTCTTCAGGTCTGCCAGGTAGCTCTAAACCTCCACGCCTCCTTGTTACTCAATTAGTCCCTTTTTTCCCCCTCATCTTTTTGCTTATTTTCTTTATATTTCTTGTTCATTTTTCTTTTAATTTCTGCAAGAATTCACCAATACTTCTTACCTTCTTTTCCTCCCATCCCGTTAACATTTTTATAGCTACTATCCTCTTCTCTACTTTCTCCCATTTTTCTTCCCAAAACTTTCCTCTCCAGTTAGCAACCTTCTCGCATTCTGTTACATAGTTTTCAATACTTCCTTTTCTCCCACCCAATTAACAAATTCCTTTTCCCTACCTCTTATCCCTCTTAGAAATATTGTTCCAGTTCTCATCCAAGCTAACCCTTCTCTCTCTTGCCTATTGCAGTAATCTACATATGCTTCTCGTCCCCAATTCCTTTTTATTTACTTGTAAAATGGCAATTAATTCATGTTTTCTAGACATTCCCATATTTTCTGTCTTTCTATATCTTCTATTCTACATTTTATCAATTTAGCCACAGTTTTGTTTACCTCTGTGCCCCCCCCCCCCAAGATAGTGTTAGATATGAATTCTATTTCTTTATCCTTGTTATCTCAATAATGGAAATTTCAGCATTTTTCATCATTTAAGATGCTCCTTGCGTCGCAGTTTTAGTGTTAGACTAATGAAACTTGCTTAAGGGATAAGTTCGCACAGCTCGTGAACTGTCACACGTCGATCTTTAAGCATTTCTTGCTTCACTTTTGCAATTGTTTCGGATGAAACCGAAGGCCGACCAGAACGCTGCTCGTCATGGACGTCCGTACGTCCGTCTTTGAACTCTATGACCCACTTTCGCACGTTTTTGACGTCCATACACTGTGGCCCATAGGCTTCAAATGACGAAGAATTTCAGTGGGGGTAGTAACGCCTCGTAACTATGGAATGTGACAGTGTTTTCAATGAAGTCTTTTGGGTGGAATGCGTACTGTGCAGAGGAAAAATTAAAAAGCAAATCCAAGTGAACTGAAGTATTTCTTTTTTCTCAGATTTGTTTGTTCAGGATGATTGATCTCTTAAAGTCTAGGTTTATATTAAAACACTTCTTCACAGATGTTGAATCTCTGGGTATTTACATATAGGATAATGTACAAATTGAAGACATTCAATCATCAAATATCACTCACTTAACTAATACAATACCAATTTTGGAAACCATACGTCGGTGATAGCCATTTATCAATCAGCTTCACGCCCCGTAGCTTCAGAAAGAAGGGTGGCTAAGAAATAAAGAAATTGTGATGCTGGATGCCAAATAAACCGTGATCCAGAGGAAATGGACGAACGCCTTCCCCAAGCCTTTTTCCCGGAATTGCAATTTCTGGCAAGATTGACAGCTAAAGAGGGAGAGGGCTGTTTCCCTTCCCTGGGCTTAGGAATAAGGCTCTGTGATCCAGCGGGGGTAAAATTCTTCTCTGACATGGCATCAAAATCCTGTGACGAAAAGCGCTTCAAACTTTCCAATATTAACGTTACTGTTTGAGACATTTTCTCTGCACTTTGCAAAGACAAATGCTATCGGATTAACTATGTAAAATAAAGTGAGTAAAAGAAGAAAAACGGCACTTGTTTTTAAAAGCAAATATTGACGTCTCAGTCCTGTCGAGATACAACATTAATCATTTTTAGAAACTTTGAAACACCCATCTCCTACAGAAAAGTGACAGATCTTCAGTCCTGCTTTTGTTTATTTTTTTTAATTTATTTAGAGTCGCTCTAACAACTAGGTCATATCGCAACTATTTTGTATAATACAGTGTATACAATAAATTTGTTGCCCGCCTCGGTAGCGTAGATGGTAGCATGTCTGCTTCAAGTTCAAGAGGTCCCGAGTTCTAATCTCCGTCAGGGTGAGTTACCTGGATAAGTTTTTTTCCGGGGCTTTCCCTTAACCTGCAAGACGAATGTCGGGTAACTCTAAGCTTCATAGACCCTGGAATCAATTGAGGATCATTTCATCCAATTCATTCACCGTCCGATATGACTTAACGTTGAAGAATGTAAATTACAAAAAAAAAAAAAAAAAAAAAAACGTTGAAGAACATAAATTACAAAAAAAAGGTGACAATTATTTAAACAAAAACATGAAAACAATAAATAACAAATCAATATCACAAAGGTATCCAATACCTATAAATCATAAGGATAAAGTTCTGAATAACAATCAGTGGAAAAGTAGTATTTAGACAATCAATTGTTTGCATAATAACTTATGTATATTCTAAATTGGTATCCTTACAATTAGATTTGCATATACAAGTTTGTACTTTTGAGGAATAGCAGTAGAATCCAGCAACGCAAATAAGGTCCCTGAAAGGAATGTGCTGTGGGACAAGGACAGCGAATGTGCGACAGAGAAAGCATGCTAAACAAGGAGCAGAACCGTTAAAAAATCATGCGCCCTATTCACTCTGTACGCTAAAACAGAGAAGATTCATTCACAAAAGTTGAATGTTTTTGAATGGTCTGTAACTGTACTGACATGGGGTGTCATAAACCTGTCCAGGGAGGGTGTGGAGAACTTCTCCAACACCTCCTGCGTCTCAGACCCCGGAGACTTTCTTTCCTGTGGAGGACAGTACGTGTTTGAAGTTGGATGGCGTGCTCAGGATAGTGGATACGTCTCCAGTGATGTAATGAAGCGTATTCCCTGCATTTTGTGAGGCGGGAGTTGCGGTGACTAGCCTTTGCTAAGGAGGTGTGAGTGGGTTAACATTGACCAATGCGGAGACGTGAGACAATCACCTGATAAGAGAGTAGCTATAGCTGGTGACCAGCTAATTTCTATATGGAACACCTAGACATCCTCTTAAACCATCTCATTTCTATAAATACGTAGACGACACTTCTGTAATTTGGCCACATGGATCAGACACTTTGCCTAGCTTTCTTGCACATCTCAACAGCCTTCGACCTCAAATACAGTTTACCATGAAAGTGGAGAAGGATGGAACTCTTTCATTCCTGGACATTCTTGTTTCAAAAAACAGCAACGGTACACTAGGGCATGCTGTATATCGCAAGCCTACACACACCGATCTCTATCTGAACGCTCAGTCTCCATCATAAGTCTCAACGACTGGGAGTTCTCAATACACTGGCCCACAGAGCTTTGTCTATCTCTGATCCCAGCCACTTAAAACAAGATTTGCAGCACCTGAGACTCACTTTCCGTCCAAACGGCTACTCCGAATATGGCGTTGAAGCCTCGATCACCAAAGCTAGGAAAGGGAAACCTGTAATACAGCAAGCGTCAGAGAAGCCTACCGCTACAACCTGCATCCCGTTTACGGCAATCTATCCGGCAGAATTCTCGCCAAATACAATATCAAGACCATCCACAAGCCACCTCCGAAGATTAAACATCTGTTAGGACCAGTGAAAGACAAACTGGACTTCCAAGTTCCAGGAGTGTACCGCATTCCCTGTGAATGTGGGACACCACATACAGGGCAAACCGGTAGGACCATCGCTACCAGAATAATCGAACATGAACGGAGCATTCGTTTAATGCAACCTGAGAAGTCTGGGCCGGCAGAGCATTGTTTTGATAACGACCATAGAGCCAACTTTGGGGTGACGACCATCTTGGCAAAATACGACAGTTACTGGGAGCGGAGAATTAAGGAGGCTTTGGCGATTTCCTCTGAAAAGAGCACGCTTAATCGCGATGCTGGTTTTCAGTTCAGCTCCTCTTGGAAATCGGCCTTAAAAATGGAAATCCGTTGACTTAAGAAGCACAGATCAATACAGCTTGATAATCAAGTTAAGTAGTTACGTTTCTTTGTCACAATTTTCTATGCTCACGCCATTTCCTGACCTGGCATTTAATTTACTGAAATCAGTCTTATGTTCAGTAATGCGAATTTTGATAGTGTTTTGTCTTTGTTTATAGTTTTGTTATATGCAGTATTTCATTTGTAGTTATAACATTTTATAAATATTCTGATGATGGGAGAAATGTACACTCCCGAAACGTTGATATCCAATCACCTTTTCACCTGGCTTGCTGCCCGAGAAGAAAGTGAGCAGAATCTTCTTTTTATTTAGAGCAATGAAATAAAGCTGTGGATATCTTGAAATAGTTGAAGGCCATTTTATCGGTCCTTGAGACTTTGAAGAGAACTTTATGACTCAGAAATAATAAATCTACCGTCCAGCAACGCAAAAATGTCCCTGAAAGGTGTGTGCTGTCTTACACAGTGGGACAAGGACTGCTAATGTGTGTGACAGAGAACGCCTGCTACACAAGAAGTAGAAAACATGCGTCCTATTCACTCTCTACACTAAAACGAGAAGATTTATTCTCAAAAGTAGAAGCCGTCAGAAGCTTTTTGAATAATCTGTAACTGCAGTGATATGGGGAGTCATAGACCTGTCCAGGAAGGGTGTGGGAAGCTCCTCCAACCCCCCTGCGTCTCATCCCTCGGAGACTTTCTCTCCTATGGAGGACAGTACACTTACTGGCTTGGATTATGTATCTCAAAGCTAGCTTAAGTGCAGAAAGTCCTGCCACAGATTCTATTTCGAGTGTGTGAATGTGTGTGTGTGCGTGTGTGCGTGCGTGAGTGCGTGCGTGCGTGCGTGCGTGTGTGTGTGTGTTTTATTTTCTATCAAAAAGGGACCTGATAGTTAAGGATGCCACATGGAGGTGAACAAGAGAATTAACCCACCCCACAATTTTATTTTTAATTTAACTCTTTTCTTCTTTTTTATTTACTCAATACTTTTTTAGTATTTCGATTTCTTTATAAGACATTTACATGACAAATATCGATTTGTCTCTAAATTGCCTGTGAGGTTCTCTTCATTCTGAATGAAATTTACGTACCTGTCATAAAAGATAAACAAAAGGTTGCTACGCGAAGAACTTCGCTTATATCTCTCAACAGATGTCATTGTAGGTTTATTTTGGATCCATCTGTTTGAAATGCACAGCTTCAAAAATTGCTGATTTGTTTTTCAAGATTTCTAAAATACACTTCAAAGTGTCTCTATATGTAAATAGCAATATTTATATAATATAATTTAAATTGCAGAATACAAATATATTTGATATTGAACTTTGAAAATTTGGAAAGCTATTTCTTCAGCATATTCACACAATGCAGTTTATATTTAGATTTTAATGAAATTGTTTCATGTGGATTCCCGTAACACAAGCAATGAAGAGTCATACTTATATTTCTTATGGACGAATTTTGAGTTATTTTTAAAGCTACGTAAAATTTGAAAGGTAGCATAAGTTTTAATGGCAGTATATAAAATTATTTATTTTGAAACAAGGCTAACAAGACAAAAGTATTTCAGAGATTCGTGCGTGATAATCAGGCAGATATGACTGAATTTTAAAATATAGTTGGTTTTAGAACCTGCAAAATGTGCAACATTTGGTATAGAATCATAAAATAGAGGTTTTAAAATCGAATAACTTCGAAACTAAAAGACATACCTCTCTGAAAACTGAATCAAAATGTTTATATGAAACATTTAAGACAAAATTTAGGTTAAACTGCTCGAGAAGTTGGAAAAAATCACATTTTAGTATATACATTGTGTGGTTTAAGGGCCCGTCGAGAGCTAGGTCATTTGAGTCGTCCCCTTAAAACGTCTAAACTGTGCCCAACACTACAGAATTAAGTCACTGTAACCTAACAGATGATGTCAACGCAATTGAAACGTTGTTTTGCCTACCAGGAAAGGCAGGGCGTTGAATATAAGAAACCAACATTACAATAGCACTGTACACACGATCATCGGGTAAAGAAAGTTGCCGAACATGATTTCTTCTTTTCTGTTTTGTAATACATTCACACCCGAGACTCATTTCGTGATAATAGGTGGGATGCAACGTAAGGTTTCACAATAGGGTATTGCTTCGAAGTCTACCGCAGAAATGTATGTATGTATTTGTACGTGGCATCCACAAGATCACAGGAACCGCAAATTTCTTTTGGATTCCATCGCCTTTCTCAGCACGTTACCTTCACAGTTTCAGAAGTATTAATATACAATATTGTTGCGTAATAGGCTGAGTAAGACTTAGAAATTACTTTAATCGTTCTTACGAGGGCTGTTTCATAAAGAATGATCATAATTTTTGCAGACCATAATCTTTCGCACTAAAAATCAATATTATTATATTATGTTAGCTTAATGTGAAACAAACACGCCGTAGTAGTTTCATTGTTGGCACTCCTGGTTCCCGCCTGTGAGAACCTGGCAAGTTCAGAGATGTTCAGTATCGCCTACCGCTGCAATGGAGGTAACACGCGAGGAACAATATGCGGCATTGAAATTCCGCTTTTGTCTCAATAAATCTTCAGTTGAGGCTTTATACAATGTTTCAGGAGACCTATGGAGGGCCTGCTTTTACCTACAGCACAGCTCGAAGGTGGTTTAAAATGTTTAAAGAGGGGAGACAGTCAATTTCAAAGGAAGGTAGACCCGGTGCTCCAGTTACTGCTCTTACGGAAGAAAACATCAACAGTGCTGCCGCCAATGTGAGACAGAATCGACGAATTACCTTAAGATCGCTTTCTGAAATACTGAACATTTCATTGGGTGCCACTCACACGTTAGTGACACAAACATTACACATAGAGACGTGTTTGTGTACGATGGGTTTCAAGACCGTTGATTCCGGAACAAAAGAACATTCGCATGCAGGTCTGCATGCAGTTAAAGTTGGTGTTAGAGGAAGATCCGGAGTTTCTTTCAAACGTAATTACTGCTGATGAAACTTGGCTGCATCAGTTTGATCCTGAGAGCAAACAGCAAAGCTGTGTGGAAATCTCCTTCATCACCAACCCCCAAAAGAGCATAAGTGGTTGCCTCTGCTGGAAAAGCTATGGTCATGTCATTCTTTGATATTCATGGAATGGTTTATCAGCATGTTGTACCTGCACACACTTCAGTAATTGGACCGTACTAAAGGGATGTCCAGAAAATATTGCAAGCCATATCAGGCGTAATAGACCACATTTCCGAGAAGCAGGCTGGATGCTGCACCATGATAATGCGCGGCCGCATATTGCTACTATTGTTGCTGAATATCTTGCAAAAATCAACGTGAAGTGCATTCCTTACCCTCCCTATAGTCCGGATTTAGCCGCATGTGACTTTTTTCTATTCCCTAACTTGAAGAAACGCCTTCGTGGGAGGCATCATCCATCATCAGAAGCAGTGATGAAGGCTGCGGAGGCGATTTTGAAGGCTCTCTCAAAAATGGATTCCAGCATGTTTTTGAAGACTGGAAGAAACGCTGGGACAAGTGCATCGTATTCACGGGAGACTATTTCGAGAAAGACCATCAAAATTATGAGGATCAGTAAAGGTACATTGGCAAAAAAAAAAAAAAAAAAAAAAAAAAAAAAAAAAAAAAAAAATTTACAGAACAGTCCTGGTATTTAACATTCATTTTATGTGATTAAATTTGGGCAAAGCTGCTTGTTCATCATTAAGCTTAAATTTTTCTGACTGGCAAAACATGTATTTTGGACTGGTGAATCATGCATCCTGCTGACCAAGGGAAACAATGCACAAGTGGCCAGTGCCAGGTCTCAACACGTTCTCGATTATGGAAACAGTGATTTCACAAGGTGATTAAATATTTTGAAGGAAAATACTAATGTTGAGCTAGCATGGGAAATGATGATTTGGCTATTAGCTGCCATCTTGGGCAGGACTTCCTTTTAAGCTTGGTTGAGTTAGGGCACGCGAGGAATTTGTGCTGGAAGACAGAAGGCACTTTATGCTGGAAGATTGCTCAGCGAACTTGCACAAATTTTTATTTTAAAGTGCTTCTCGAAGTTAGATCGACGGCGGTGTGCGACCGGTCCAAACATCGCTTGCTAGCTGGACAAAACTCAGCTGCATATCCAAAACATCACTTAAGGCATAGTTATACCATGTCACCATGTATTTAATATTTCTAGAGCACTCCTGTTCTCTTAAAGATCTAGGGAGTGCCCTCTACTGTTGCAACTGCTCTCAGAATACATTTACTAATCTAGGTTTGACTTCAAATGTTTCTTCTACCTTCTTTCATGTAGCTCTACCATCCTATACTTCCTAAAACAGTTGCTACGTCCCCAGTTGCTATATAGAAATGTAAGTAAACCCGTTTGTTTTAGCCCCTTACAACCCTGAATGTAACTAAGTTTTTACCTTTAAAGTGTGAGTAGAGAAAGTCGTTTGAGTGGACAAACATTTTGAACCTGGGTAAAACTTCAGAGAATATGGTGAGACGAGTGCAAACATGTATAGATGCTGGTGGAGGACACTTCTAACATTTTCTCCGAGATATAAATAGTGTGATGTAATCTCCGAATTGTGTATTATATTCTCCCAAAGTTGCACGTGTTTCCTATTATAGCTTCAAAAGTTATGGGTTGTTAAAATGGTTCAGATTTATATGGATCATACTGTAGAAATAAACACAATATCACAAACCTACATTTATTATATTGTCTATGTAGAACAGCTTCAAATTGGCGGTCCGTGCCATGGCTGGATGTTTCGACTGCCCGACTCTCGCCAAGGCGATCCCGTGTTCGATCCCACGCGACCGCAAAAGTGAGACTTAAGGTGGACATTATGGTTTTACCCGCCGTCTCATTCCAACGGGGCTTCATCTTCATCTCATATATGATCAGCCCGCCGCGGTAGTGTAGATGGTAGCTTGTCTGCCTCACGTTCAACAGGTCCCGAGTTCGAATCTCGGTCAGGGTGAGTTAACTGGATAACAATTTTTCCAGAGTTTTTCCTAAGCCTTAAAAGAAAAATGTCGGGTAGCCGTAAGCTCCATGGACCATGTACTCATTTGAGCAAAAAAAGTGGGAGCTAAACCCTACACATTTCATTTCAAATAATTGGATACTGATTAAAATGGGCAACAAAGAAATACTTTTTGAATGTTTCGAGCACTTCATGAGGCAATTCCTATAGATTTTGGGCTGAGAAAAACAAATATGACAATGACCAATTTTTATTAGCTCTAGTTTCTATGATGTACACAAGGTGGAAGTATTACATATTAACGGATTGAGAGAAAAGGATACATTTTAATTACATACATGCTAACAACAATGAAAGTGCATTTGATTTTTTTAACTGGTAAATTACTTGCTAAGAGTTCTAAATTGCTGTAAAAATACTTCGCAGATAGTCGTGTCTGAAGAGAACCATGTGGTGGCCTATTGACTTCGTCGTCTTTTAGCTAGCCTCTTGTGATGGAGTTCCGCAGAATCACTATACAAAGACCAACAGTAATCCGCAAGCATTACTTCATTCCAACAGCCCTGATCTTTGTTCCTTAACAGAAATGTCGTGATGGAATCTCTCCCCATGTTCATCACTAACAGCTCCACAACTAGGAAGGAAAAAGTCTAGGTGGGAGTGGAGAAAATGGATCTTAAGGGACATGTTGTATCCAAGGTTACGGTATTTTTGCAGGAGCACTATCACCAAATGCTTGTTGTTGTCATCTTTTGTTGCCTAAAACTCCATGAACAACACCCTTGAAGGCTTCCCAAGCTTCCTTTTCTTTCCCCTCCAAAACTTGGTCAAATGCAGGATCCTTTACAAGTTCTCCTATTTGTGGTCCGACAGAAATGCCTTCCGTAACTTCTGCACCACTTAATTTCCAAAATATCTCTCTAAGTGTGTTTTGTTATTTGACAGGTGTGCCAACTCCCAAAAAAATTCCCCCAAACTTAAAATCTTCACTCTAAAAAAATAATTGTCACTTTATCTTCAAAACAAGAGCTAATCTATCATTTTATGGTGATTTTTGAATTCAGCAGATGGAAATACAGGTAAATTCATTATTTTTAAGCCAGAAATATTTCCGTTGTTACCCAGTAAAGTGGCATTCATACGCTTTCATAAAGGTCTATTATTAAGCGCAGATTTTGATTTTATTTAGCGTTCCTCCTTACCCCGGTTTTTTTCTCCCAACTCTCTTTTCCTTCTTTATTTTTTTTCCACAGTTTGATGGCTTTTTTGTTTAGCACGCTTTCCCAGACGCTGGAAATGTGGATTCTTTCCATTAGGTGGTTCCCTCCAAGTCTCTAAGTATGCTTTTATAAGCATGCCTATTCCGCTAAGGAAAAATGTGACATCGCACCTTCTTTTAATTTTCACCTTTACCCTTTTTCATTCTCTTGTAGTACCTTACCTCCCCCTTTATTCTTCCATGGGTGTCAATTGCGGAGAGAAATCTAAAAACCTGACTTGGTTGTAAACCTGTTTTAAAAACTCTCTGTGAAAAGAAGGGTTGACTTTTTCTTTCGTCTTTAGAGGGAAAATTGATAAATAAAAGGGTTGTTGGAAGATGGAGGGATGTTCATACGTTCCAGGACAATGACATGCCTAGCCTGCCATATAAACCATGAGTTCATTGCTGTTAGAAGTTTCTTGTTTGCCAGAACTTGAAGGCGACAAAAGTGTGGATAAAAATGGGGGAGATGCGTAGGACCAAAAGATAAAAGAGGAAAAGCGTTGTTAGCCAGTTGGGGGAGGCAAACATCAAACGTACTGCATAATTATGGAATATGGTGTTCATTGTGTATACCCCATTCATTCAGTTACATAGACCGTAAGCAGGCAAGCTAACCAAAAAACTGAATAAGCATTTCGAGGCAGACATGTATTTAATGAATAATATCAATAAATCCTTGTTTCACGTAAACTTGTCCCGTATCTCTTAACTGTCACGTGACCTTATCACATCTCACTGGCTGCTCTTGTTGTGCAGACTGTTGTGCGGTAAAAATTACTTCGTTATTTAACATGGTGATATGTCTTTATATGTTGAAGAGAATTGTCAAAGTTTTATTTTCGTAACTGAATTAAATATATTACGCAACAGAGTTGGTTTATCTGAGATGCATGTTAATTCTTAAACGAAGTAAAGAGGAGGTTCCTTTGCTCTCAAGCATATGACACGATAGCACGTGATTTAGCGGTAGTGATGACATATTTGTTTATATGACTTATCACTGACCTTGTTTCGAACCGGATATACATATATCGCCATTCGAAGGTATGTTGTGCCAAGTGCGAGAGCTAAATTATTTTATTGATCGTTTATTGCCCGTGTACTTATTATATGTATAATGACAGAGTCTACCGCCAGTTTTTCCTGAAGCATCGCAAGGGAAAACCTTTACAAACCGGCGACAAAAGAATTGTGCTGCATGTGTTTAATGCACTCACAGAGAAGAATCCGTCTTTGTCAGTGAGAGAAGTCGAACAGCTGTGCTCTGAACTTACAGGTGTGTTAGATGTGTAGGAACATCGCGACATGAAATTGAGACAGCTGGAAAACTTACCACTCCAGGGGCGATATTGCTGTGTGGCGAAGACGTCATTTAAGGACAATCAGACTGTGCCGGGATACATTCCCGTAGGGGAGGGGTTCCGTCCCCTTCAGCTGCCGTGGTGCGGGCGCTGCGGACCCTTAGCACTCGTGGTGCCTCTGACGTTACTAGAGGAAGCTTGAACCGAACATCTGAGCCCCTCCTTCGGGAGTTGTTCGGATTGGGATGGCTTCGAGGGGGCAGTGTGTTCCCGATACCCGTGGGAATCGGTACGTCTTCGGACGGGGTTGAGGGAAGCCATTAATTCTCCCGGGTACTAGCCTGCAAAGCTAGTAGGTGTGCTAGATCACCAGGCGGCACCACCGAGGTTTTCGGTAGTCTTCACCTTTGGTGTTGGCGCGCGTAAGTGGCGTATTCACTTCCATCCCGTCTTGAGTCCATAGGACCAGATGGGGGGCTTGTTAGGAAACAAGGTCTTGCTCTATGGAAAGCCCCACGGAGGACGCCGAGCGCCCTTTGGGACAGCTCGGATAACTCCCTGGTTGAAAGAGGCCCGGGTCCAGTTCCTACGGGTTCAGGACTAATGGGAGTAGAACCCCTGGGCTCACCTGTGCCGAGATACATATCGCAAAATATACTACCTTGACGAGACTTGGGCCTCCGTGGTGCAAGACCTAGACACTAACAAGCCCCCCCACCTGGTCCTATGGACGCAAGACGGGATGAAAGTGTATACGCCACTCACGCGCGCCAACTCCAAAAGAGGAAGACTACCGATTTGACCTCGGTGGGGCCACCTGGTGATCTAGCACTTCTTCTGGAGACGTACCCGATCTCCCACGGGTATCGGGAACCACTGCCCCCTCGAGTCCAACCCAATCCGAACAACTCCCTATCAGGGAAGGGCTAGAATGTTCGGCCCGAGGCCCCCCAGGGGCCTACTTCGGTAAGTACGGGTTTGGCGCACCCGGGGTCCCGAGCCAACAGTCTCCCTCGTGTGGGCTCCTCTTCGTGGATGAGGGAGACGGTCAACAGGCCCACCCACGTGTAGGCCGTGTGTGGAGACCCGTGGAGAAGGTTTTCAGATTCTTGTCAAGTTTAGAGTTCAGGATTTAGTGAACGAAATTTTTAGTAGGTTTTGATTGATGTGTTTTATGTACGTGTATTTTTAATAGGTTTTGCTACACTTGTATAGTTTTTAGAAAGTTTTATATCTGGCTTTTGCCATGACTAGTTTTTTAAAGGACGCTGATGACCGCCGTAGTTGAGCGCCCATATATATCATCATCATCATCATCATCATCATCATCATCATCATCATCATTATTATCACTTCGGCCCGAGGTTCCTCTAGTAACGTCAGAGGTAAAGTCTGTTTTTTTAACGTGTGTGCAGTTCCCACTCAAAGGGACCTCAAAGGACCTGACCTTTCCGCCCACTAATGATCGTCATAAATCTATCTCCACACTTCAGAAATGGAACACTGACGTTGGGGACCAATAGCAACCCCGATTTTCTAAAAATGACAGCTGCATGTCTACTCCGCGTGGAGCATCAGTTGCCAAAGTTCCAACTTCCTGTTGTTGTTTCATTAGGTGCAAGACGGTGATGTTAAAATGTTGCAACCTTGTAGAGAGGACCGTCAGGAGGAGGGTCCATGTTGTAAAACGATTATGAGGGTTCCTCAAAGAAAGCGGCCGCCGTGCACTTGCGTTGAGTAGACAGACTTTACCACTAGTAATATGGGTCCGAAGCGCCCGCACCACGGCAGCTGTAAGGGACGGATCCGCTCCCCTACGGGGATTAACAAGAACAGATTAACATCTAGCGTTCGTAACGATGGCGACAGCTTTATTGTCTCCGGCTGAAGATGTGTAAAAATTATACATGAAATCGCGATCCCGGACAATTTATAAGAAAATTGTCATCATTTCCTATAATTTCCATATTGGGACCTGTATTTTGGGACATACTAACCGAACCCATGTTAGAACAACTTAATAATCTTAATTCCACATCAGAAACAATAGCCTATGCAGATGACTTAATGATCATCAAAGATGACAATAATAGAAAAGAGTTGGAGGAAAAAGCAAAGATAGTAACAGACACATTGCATAAATGGTGTCTTGAAGTTAAGCTAAAAATAGCACCTTCAAAATGTGCGTATGTAATTACAAAAGGTAAGCTAAAAAGAAACCCAACAATTAAAATAAACGATGCAGTGATCTCAAGAAAAACTACTATAAATATCTGGGAATAATGATAGACGAAAATTTAACCTTTCACAAACACATAGAGTATATAAGACAAAAACACTACGTGTTATGGGTAAGCTAACTTCAATAGTACAAAAAACCATTAATATCTCGCATGATGTGATTAAAATATACCACACCAGTATAGCAGTAGGAATAATGTCATATGGCAGCAGTACATGGGCGCAGAGATTAAGAAATAAAAGGAATGTAATATTAATTAGGAGAACTCAACGACAAATATTATTAAGATATGCAGGAGCTACAAAGACTACCCCCACCATGGCGCTACTTGTAACTCGGAATATGGCCAATGGATCTATTAATAAGATTTAGAGGAGCGGACTATTGGCGTAAGAAGGACAGAGAGAAAGTAGCTGAAATAATAGGAGAGGAGTGTGAAACTAGATGGCAGATAAGAAGGAAACTATTTAAGGACTGGCAGCACGAATGGGATAATATAGAAGAGGGCCGTAGAGTACATGAAATACTACCAGCTATAAATGAAAGATTGAAAATGAAGCATTTCAACCCGTCCAAAGGAATTATACAATTTATAACCGGTCATGGACCATATGCCACCTATTTACATAGAATAGGAAGAAGAGAAACAAGGCTATGGACTATATGTGAAATAGATGATACACCAGAACATCAAACTTTTGAGTGTGGAATACATGACAATCAAGTTGGTGAATTAAGACAGGAGCTTCAAGGCAAAAACACTTGGACAATTGTAAGAAACGAGGTGGATTTTAAGAAACTTGATGAACTAACGAACTATATATCATCAAAGGCATGGAAAGAGTACACCCTATCTAGGGATCGCAGACATAGGGAACCTGAGAGAACTGCCACATTGGTACCAGTAAGAAGATCCATAAGGCTAATCGAAAGACAGGAGCAGCGAAGAGACCTAAGTCCTATATTTGAGCAAACATTGGCAGATTTAGATGACATAGATGAGGAACTTGAGGAAATCATCGGAATACAAAATATCACAGGATAGGAAACATAAATAGAAGGAACTCCTTATAGAAGAGTATAAATTCGAGACTTGACAGCAATATATTAAAACATAAACAAACGCATAAATGTTCAATCTACACTTAGGTTAGGTTCAGTCATCAAGAAGCAATGATGACTTATAGGTTAGGCAACTGCAAAGTTAAGCAGTTAATTAGATATAATTTGTCTACAAAATTATAAACAAAGTTAAATTAAATGTAAAAATAAAAACAAAATGTTAGAATGTTAATTTAGGTTCCGATATAGATTCAAGTAATCGGAACATAAGAATGCAGAATTTATTTATATTTATTTCTTATAAGTGATGTTTAAGTTACAAATTCTTATATTTGTATATATAGCAGAGCTTGTCCGTCCCGGGAGGTCTGAATTGCCCCTAGTTATCGTAAAACTAAAATGGAAACAATTAAGTGACACACACATCAAATGCAGACAAACTGCTTAAGGTCATCGAGACAGTCTGACTTACCCTGTCTCTTAGGAGAAAGTGTTTGTTTGTAATTATTTCTGTAAAAGTGCGTGCTCGGACATTAATTACTGAAAAGCAGAGATATGATTCTTTGGCAGGTTGACACAGTCGAGAGAATGTGCGTTTAAGATAAATATTTATCATGGGAAGAGTGCAAACACTTTAAAAACGTGTGTCAATACGTGAGGTTGGTAACGTTCCCATGGTTATGCGCGGAACAAAAAGAAGCAAGTGGCTCCTTTACACAAGAGTTGGCTATTAAAGGGATTCTATTTCCCACAATGTTTACAGATGAGTTATTACTAGTTACTCTTGAAGAGTGAAGTGTCTTTTGTTTACCCAACCAGAACATCTTCCTTCACAAAAACTCATTAAATCTCTGGCCATTTCCTTTAATTGCGAGGACATCTAGAGCTTTGGTAACATTCACTACTCGTGATTCCCCTTTTGAATTCCCCTCAGAAAGAAAGTTGTCTGTTGTACTCACATGACTTTCTCGCTCTTGCATAAACTACTCTTTCACTCATTCTTCCACTTCATCTTAGCTGAGATTAGCGTTTGTAGAAATTATCACTGTGGAGTTCCTCGCTATATGTTGACCTAGGGAGGGATTTTGATTACCTAAAAGTGCATGACTTGAAAATTTAATAAAAGTGAGCTAATACGGCGGCTGTTGAATAAAGAATGATCATAATTTTTTACGTTCATAATTTCTCGCACTAAAATTGAATCTTATATTCTGTTAGCTTATTGTGAAACAAACACTCCGTAGAACTTTCATTGTTGGTACTTCTGGTCCCCGCCTGTGAGAACCAGGCAAGTTCAGACATGTTCAGCATCACCTATCGCTGGAATGGAGGTAACATGCAGTTAAAGTTGATGTTTGAGGAAGATCCGGAGAACCTTTCAAACGTAATCACTGCTGATGAAACTTGGCTACATCATTTTGATCCTGAGAACAAACAGCAAAGCTCAGTGTGGAAATCTCCCATCACCAAACCCCCCAAAAAAGCAAAAGTGGTTGCTTCTGATGGGAAAGTTATGGTCATCTCATTCTTCTATATTCATGGAATGGTTTGTCAGCATGTTGTACCTGCACACACATCAGTAACTGTGCAATACTACAGGGATGTCCTGAAAACATTCCAAGTCCATATCAGGTGCAAAAGGCCACATTTACGTGAAGCAGTTTGGATGCTGCACCATGATCATGCGCGGCCGCATATTGCCAATGTTGTTGCTGAATATCTTGCAAAAATCAACCTGAAGTGCATCCCTCATCCTCCCTAATTAGCCCCATGAGACTTTTTTCTATTCCCTAACTTGAAGAAACGCCTTTGTGGGAGGCATTAGCCATAATCAGAAGCAGTGGTGAAGGCTGCGGTGGCGATTTTGAAGGATATCTCAAAAAAAAAAGGTTTCCAGCATGTCTTTGAAGACTGACAGGAACGCTGGGACAAGTGAATCGCATTCAGGGGAGACTACTTTGAGAAAGACCGTCAAAATTGTTAGGATGAATAAAGGTATGTTGTCAAAAAAAAAATGATCATTCTTTAATGAACAGACCACGTAACCATAAAAAATGATCTAAAGGTTGCTTTTCCCAAAAATTACGAATCGTTAGTTGTAAATTATAATTATAAATTAAAAGTTATTGAATTAATAGGCATACCTACTTAATTTTCAGCAACAGAAAATAAAAAATAAGAACATAATTCACGAATTAATTAGCAATTTGATGGTTATTGTTTTAACAGACCAATCTCTTTTAACGTCTATACAAAATGAAGGGAGTAAATAAATTGAAAATTAATTGTTCTTTTACCCTAGCCATGTGTAGGTAATGTTTGGGTAGGTAGAGTCCGACTGAAAATTTCAATGCCGTAGTCGGGATTTGAACCACGGGTCTCCTGATCTGCGTCTGGTAGCTCTTAACCATTGAGGTAGCATAGCAACACCGAGCGGGAAGTCTCAGGCGATTTCGTCTGTGATGCCGTTGTGTTTGCCTACCGGTAGAGTTCCCAACGGGTAAATAGTAGAAACCCTACCCTCAGCACTGTCGTGACTTTATCTCAGCCGCCTGCTGTCAACTCTCGCCTCATCTTTCCTATGGGAGATACCCAACTTGGGGCTTAGGTATAATAAACCACAGGTTTCGTTGCCCAATCTCCCTCATAGAAAGCTGTTAGTACACCCAGAGTACAAAGATGTATTGCAAGCTTGTCTTGGTATTCTTTCTTGTGCCATTCGATGAAGGTGTACATCCCATTTGTTGCTTGCTATATCTTTATTCTCTATTAATAGTTGTACCACCAATTTTTTTTTTTTTTTTTTTTTTTTGTATCTTATTCTCTCGTACTTCCCATAAAACTGAACTTATATCATCTAGGCCACTTACTCTACTTCTTCCTTACGGTCTATGCATCACTTACGCAATTCAGCACTGGTATCGCCATTAATCTATAAAGTCTTATTTGTGTTTCTTTTATTACTATACTCTTAAACGGTTCTCTTAATTGTTATATTAATCGCTCCAAATTTGTGTGCCTTATTTCTTATAGAGTATGTTTAGTTAACGCGTGTGCACGTCGGCTGCTGCCTTTGACGAACCCTTATAATCGTTTTACAACCCCGACCCTCCTTCTCGCAGTCCGTTCTGCAAGGTTGCCACCTCTCTCGATATGTCATGGGTAGCGTATGAGGTTTCCTCAAAATAAATTATGTTATGTACATTACTGCGAAACTTCCTTAGTTCTGACAGTTATATCGTCAAGCTACAATTCTACTGGATTCCATAATAACCCTTAACTTATTCAAAGTGCGGTATTTGAAACCCAGCTCCTTTAGGAGACCGCGCAAAGTGCAGTGCCCATAAGGAAAATCACAAATTTCTTGCAAATGTGCAACCAATTCCTCTAAGGTGGGTGCTCTCCCTTTTGCATAGAATCTATAAATTTCTCGACGAATTAAATCACATGTGAAGTTATCTGCTTTAGAGAAACGTTTGTTTTTGTTTTTACACTTGATCGGAGTCTTTGGTATTCCTTTCGTCACAATATTTCTTACTGTATTTCTGTGAATACCCAGAATTTATCATCAGGTTCATTGCATGACCCCTTACCAAGATTATTTGTCAGTACATATTTATATATGTTCAAAACAAGCGCTTGAATTTGCTTAGAAACAGTTGCCATTATAACTTTGTTTTTGTGGCTTTTCCGGTAATATAACTCGGCCCAGTTATTCACACTATTGACTTCACTTTGATTATTTTCACGTGACTGAAAGTTATCTACTACTTCATTTGCATTTACCACTGCCACGGTCTCCACATCGTGACACACAACGAATTTCTGCACGTAATGAAACAGATCAACTGGAAGTTGGAACTTTGGCAACTGAGACTCCACGTGGAGAAGACATGCAACTGTCACTTCGAGAAAATCACGGTTGTTATTGGTCCTCAACGACAGTGTTCCATTTCTGAAGTGTGGAGGTAGATTTATGACGGTTATTAGTGGGCGGGCGACTCGGCTTCCTTTGACTCCAAACTGCACATGCGTTAACTAAACAGACTTTACCTTGATCTAACTCATTGGTTACATTGCAATAACACAAGAATATTTAAGTTAATATTTGTCTGAACATTTTGTGGAAAAGCTATGGAAAGAATTGCACCAATAAGAAACGATAAATACCTTTTTTTTCTTTATTTTCTAGTGCGCCATTTTGTTTGAGTTTGTGATAACGCATGCACAATGAAAGATTTAACAACAAGGTTGGCCGTAAACATATAAAGGTCGTAAAGTTTTTATAAGGACACTTGATACCCCACACTCAGATTTCTCTGACGGGTCCTGCACCTGACGGACCTAAAGCATTTAGAACAGCCCCTCCAGTGGCGGCTCTCCAGCTTTCATACTATACGACCTCCACACAGTTATATGCACTGTAGGTATGTACATCTGTTGAACCAAATATTTCATTAACTTATTGTTTTTTCACAAGAATTCCTTATCCTATTTAATGCAGCAAAAAATTAAATATTTGCAGTGCTTAAAACAAGTGATGTACGACCTCAAATGACTTTCCTCTACCTATAATTTTTGTCTACTTCGCAAGTGTCAATATAAACATTCATTTCTATTTCATATTCCCCAATTGGGCTGAAACAATTGCCAATTCTTTTATAAGATAAATGGCAAGGTCCCTAAGTGAGAGCTTTGACATTCTGTTCTCCTTCCAGGTCCAGTAGAATGAATGCAAATAGAAAAAGAAAAAATGAAAAAAAAAACAGGATAGGAATAATAACTTCCTATTTGAGAACTAGATTAACAAGAGTTAAGAATATAAAAAAGATGGTATCGTTCCTATTTAACTAAAATTCAATGTCTTAACAAAAAATTTTGTTTTTTTACGTGGTAACATTTTATTTATCTCTTACTTAACCAGACAAATGTGCACTTCAGAGGAAATTCTCAGAACATATATGATATTCATCATGAAAACAACCGAGCAGGATGGCTCGGGTTGTTTCGTCCCTCACCCGAATTCTGGAGGTTCCGGTTGGATTCCCTTGGAAGACCTATCTGTCCCATATGTTTTTCAGGAGTTTCACCAGGTCGCCAAGTGAATTCTGAATTACCCGAAATTCCTGTCCCTCCATTACATATCTTCTCTCATCTGGTGGTCTGTTTCATGGTGGAAGTAGCGGCGCTGCATGACAGGACGATGTTCTCCTGCTAAACACCTTCATCCTCCGGCCTGAGTGGGCCGTTTCAGGAACACCTTCAGTGGGATAGCGGCTGTGAAGGCCTGCTAGAAGTATTCCCATCTCTGGCAGCGGCCTCCGATCTTCGAGCCGGCCTCGTGGACTATATCGGAGCTACAGGTTGTCGGTTGTATTGAACTGGTTTGTTTGTTTCTGTAATTTTCGTTTCCAACGTCAAGTCATATCGGACGATGAATGAAATGGGTGATATGATGCTCAAATGACGCTTGTACTGAACTGCAAGGACTCTGAAGCTGGTTAAATGGTTAAGACCCTACCCTCTGCACTGTCGTGACTCCTTGGGGCTCATCTGACATCATCGTCCCGGGGATAACCCATTTGGGCTTGAGTCTGATCGACGTGCCGAATCTCCTTCATAGAATTCTCTCCTATCCTATCATGAAAATCCCTCAAACATATTACAAAACTAACATTTAAATAAAGCTCTTTCAATGTACAGGGTGGTTTGCATGGAAGGGTTCCTAAATACAAAGTTTTATAAGCAATCGACTTTATAATTTTTAATTATGTTGTTCACAGGTAAACATGCCCACACATAGGCCCTCAATATTTCTATGAATGAATGAATTATTTACTGTGCATATTCCAACAATTTACAATGTACAAGTTTGAATAAATATATTTGTCTTTACCTTGTTGCTACCTTGGCTTACATGATACCATGGTCTTCTGCTCTGCTAGGCAGCTCTTAACCTCCATGCCTCCTTGTTACTTAATTAGCTCCATTCCTTTCACCCTCATCTTCCTTTCTTATAGATATTCTTTACATTTCTGGCCTATTTTTCTTTTAATTTCTGCAAGAACTCACCAACACTTCTTACCTTCTTTACCTACCTTCCCGTTAACATTTTTGTAGCTACTATCCTCTTCTCTACTTTCTCCCATTTTTCCGCCCAAAAGTTTTTCTCGAATTCTGTTACATAGTGGCCTATGCTTTCTTTTCCCCCACACAATTCACAAATTCCCTTCTCCCTACCTCTTATCCGTCTTAGGAATATTGTTCCTGTTCTCATCCAAGCTAACTCTTCTCTCTCTTGTCTATTTCAGTAATCTACATATGCTTCTCGTCTGCAATTCCTTATTATTTGCTTGCAAAATTGTAATGATTTCATGTTCTTTAGACTTCCCCATATTTGCTGTCTTTCTTATCTTCTATTCTGCATTTTAACAATTTACCCACATCGCTTGTATTCCTCTCTAATCTCCATACCAATATCTCCCATTCCTATTTTTTTCCATAATTCCTTCTATCTCTGCCCAACTATTTGAGTTCTTTAATCTTTTTTGCTGTCTAATGCATAATTTCATAATTTCCCCTTCTTTGGCCAAACACCTATACCAAAATGCTATTATTCTTTCCATTATTATTCCATTTCTTCTTGTCTTTCATAATTCTACTAAAGCTACTTCCCTAGGTGCTGTTCTTGGTAAGCCTAGTAGCTATTTACAAAACCTTCTGTAGTTTTGGTCCTACGTTTTGTTAACCTCTGTGCCCCGCACCCCAGATTTCCACTGCATACAACATTTTGGATTCAACTAGTGCTTCGTACATTCTTTCTAACCATTTGGTCGTCATTTCTTGTTTATATTAGCAAATTTTATCCCATTCATTGCCGATCTTCCTTTTGCTTCAATTTTTCTCCTGTGTGCTCTCCACTTTCCATTGTTATTCAATCTTACTCCTACCCTTTTGCCATTTAGTACCCACTTTTCATCATCTTTTTAGTTTAACTCCCCTTTTGAAGAGCAATATTTCGACTTATTTATGTTTATTTTTATTCCCCACTCTTCACAGAATTTCTAGATTTCATTTGTTTTCTGCAGTGCTGATTTCCTTCTTTAACGTTGTCTATTATCTCATCTATAAATAAGATAAATAAAATTGGACTCTTTTCGCTACGTTGTCTTAGGCCTATTTATTGTTTTGTCATCTCCGTAATTACATTTTCCCCCACCCCTTAGTTAAATTTAGGTGTCAAATTTTAGGGTGGCATACGATTCTTGCCCTGCTTACTAGAAACTGGTAATAGACAATGTAAAAATGCTTTAATGCTTATAAATGTAAATCGAAGTGTTCCAGTGAATTTAGAAATCAGTAATCTACATACAATAAACATGAGACCTTATTTAGCTATTAGATAAGAATTTTTAAAATTTAACAGAGGAATAAGACTTATTAATTACCCCTTAAAGGTAAATATTTAAAGACCTAGAAATGAACACATTTATATGGAATATTAAAATCGGTCATGGAGCGCTATTGCTGAAAATAGGTACTATCGAAGTCAGGAACTTACCAACACATTCTAATTATTCCTATTATAAGTGCAATTTTGCTAAGTTGGGTTTATAGTTTTAAGACTGTATAACTTCTAATTTCGTCTTTATTATTTTGCATATGGAACATTGCAGCCAGCAGTGCAATTTCCAGCCCGTAGGATTGGACTTGCGTTTTAATCCAAATGACTTTATAAAGCCGTAATTAGGAATCCAACCGATAACAGAGAGAGCTGCAAGTACAGGGTGTTAAAAAAGTTGTACAACCATATACGGAATTGAGTGTGATTTTGGGTTGGTTGATGTTGACTAATTGCCACAAATGACGTTACGGTGACCGAGTGAGGTGAAGGCATCCCGTAGGTCGGGGTTCGCTCCCCGTCGACCGCGTACTCGTGGATTCCCTTTGTCACTTAGGCGAATACCGCGGTATTCCCTTTCATACCACAATTGAAGTGGTCAGAGGCAGAAGTTACTAAATCACTGTTTCAAAATTGTGCAGGGGAGCTGCTAAAAAGTTTTAAAAAATAATTTTAAATAACAAAATAGTAATACAGATGAAAGAATTTTATATGATGGATCCGTTTGGAGTTACAAAATGCTGTGTTGAAATACTTCAAGGTTTGACATGTAGCATGTGCGTCAGGATAATTTTTTATTAGGACTTAACAACTTTTAACATAAATCGGATGAGAAGTTGTTAAGTCACTTGACTTAACAGCTTCTGATTCTTAATGTTAGAGTTTCTCCATTATACAATATTTTAATATGTAGCCATGGATAAACTATTATTTTATTTTCACCAATACATCTGTACTATGGACTAATCCAGTATACACTTCATGGACTGACATACAACATTGTCATCAAAGCATCACTCCATTTCTACTACATCATCTTCTACATCACTTTCATATGTCATTGTGTCACAATATCTGGCAGAGTAATATTTTGCCTTCTTAATTTTCCGCAGCCTATTTGTTGTGTTTTTCACACTATCACATGCTTTGTGTAAGACTTGTAACGCCACTACTCTCCTCAAGAGACTGGGAACGATAAAGTGAGCAAGACATTGTGTGACGAACTTCTGGTACACATCTTCTTTGAAAATACACACCCCAGATTAGAGTGAATTCAGGAATACTTCTTACAAGGAAATAGTCGAGTGTATATTTGAAGTCAAAACTTCAACTGGAAAACAAAATCTTCTTTGAACAAGTAGACGGAGTAGCAATGGGCTCCCCTTTGTCACCAGCTATAGCTAATTTCTGTATGGAACACCTAGAACATGAAATACTTGCCTCAGCTCCACTTAAACCATCTCATTTCTATAGATGCGTGGACGAGGCTTTTGTAATTTGGCCACATAGATCAGACACTTGGCCTAGCTTACTTGAGCATCTCAACAGCCTTCGACCTCAAATTTAGTTTACCATTTGGAACTCTTCCATTCCTGGACATTCTTGTTTCAAAAAACAGTAACGATACACTGGGGCGTGCTGTATATCGCAAGCCTACACACACCGATCTCTGTCTGAACACTCATAGCTTCCATCATAAGTCTCAACGACTGGGAGTTCTCAATACACTGGCCCACAGAGCTTTGTCTATCTCTGATCCCAGCCACTTAAAAAAAGAATTACAGCACCTGAGACTCACTTTCCGTCAAAACGGCTACTCCAAGAATGACGTTGAAGCCTCGATCACCAAAGCTAGGAAAGGGAAACCTGTAATACACCAAGCGTCAGATAAGCCTACCGCTACAGCCTGCATCCCGTTTACCGGCAATCTATCCGGTAGAAGCAGCAGAATTCTCGCCAAATACAATATCAGGATCATCCACAAAGCCACCTCCGAAGATTATGCATCTGTTGAGACCAGAGAAAGACAAACTGGACTTCCAAGTATCTGGCAGAGTAATATTTTTCTTTCTTAATCTTCCGAAGCATATCTGGTGTGTTTTTCGTACTGTTACATGTCTTGTATAAGGCTTGCAGCCTCAGTACTCTCCTCAAAAGAGACTGGGGATGATAAAGTGAGGAAGACATTGTGTGATGAACTTCTGGTACACATCCTCTTTGGAAATACACACTCTGGATTAAAGCGATTTCAAGAATACTTCTTACAAGGACATGATCGAGGGTACCGTTGAAGTCAAAAACTTCAACAACTGGAGTGCCACCATGTTCCCCGTTATAGGTCACTGGACAAACAATATCAATGGGTTTCTTCTGAAGTGAATCTTTGATCAGTTTCACCCATCTGGAGGGAACTAAGACGTAATCCACTGATCTTTACATCTCAACATTACCAAAAATTCTGTCAATAGGCATGAAAGAGTGCCCAGGTTTTTGGAAGTACAGATAAACTTTCTGAGAGTGCACTTGAGGAACGCCTAAAAATGTCTAATATCGAATATCTAATCTATCAAAGAGCTTGGATAGCACACTACAGTTGCACCACCAAACGGCTAAAGCAGCAAGTACTTGACTTAACAACATATATTTCGAAAAGGCTGACTTAACAACTTTTAATTCTGAAATTGACGCCCATTCAAATGACAGGTTCATAATATGGACGAACCAACATCTTCTGATCTGCAAATATTTTAGCACTATTACGGAACTGGTATTTAGAGTGCTTATCGTGTGTTTAACAGGATTTCTAAAAAACATTGACTTAATAACTTCTGAATCTGAGTGCTTCAATTTCATTTCCATTATTCCCACATTAACAGTTTCTAGGTTTAAGCCCTGTTCTCCTCCGGCGTCCTCAGTGGTCCAGGGTAACATGTGGTCTAGTTCCCGAGTCAGGGTTCAAATCCAGGGAAGAGCAATGGATTTCTGGGGCGTGAAAATCTTTAGTACGTGTTCTCTCGGAAGGGAGGTAAAGCCAGTGCCCCAGTGTCGTAAATTCAGGCAAATAAAACAACCTCAAACCTCATAAAGAGGCCTCTGAGCAAAAGTATGCCCAATATAGAATGGGACGCCAAGCCCACCTCCGTACGTAGATGGTAGCGCTCTGCCTCTCGTTCAAGAGCTCCCGAGTTCCAATTTCTGTCAGGGTGAGTTACCTGCTTGGCCCCGAGAGTTCAAAAATGTTTAAATATGTGGCTTAAAGATCGATATTCAGGTCATGAGATGACGCAACGTGTGTTATAATGTGAATGTTTTATCATTGATAGTTGTAAATATGAGATTATGTAATCTGTGACGTGGACCAGTAAAAATTAAGTTTGACTGGCAGTGATGGCAACGAAAGAATCAAAAATCAATCATTTTGGGAGAACAGCTAGGAAAGACGGCGTCTTTTGATGGAAGAACATTAAGGTGCCAAGACGAAACCTTGTAAACGAGTTAATATCCGCTTTCTACTAATTGTGATCAAGTTGTACAATATTGTTGTCAAGTTCCATACTAAAAATTGTATAAATAAAACAATTAAATGAGACATCAATATTTTTAAAGTAAAAATAATTTTAGTTAATTTATGGAAATTAATCATTTCTTCACACTAGCCTATATAGGTTAAGCTTTTTCATTTATAGTCAACATGAAAAATTCAATGCCATGGCCGGGATTTGAACTACGGATCTCCTGGTTTCCGTCCAGTCGCTATAACCCATTGAGCTACCATGGTCAACGTGCCGTCCTGAGAGCCCCTAGTGGTCTACCGGTGCAATATGTGAGTCAAATGGAGAATTTAATGTCAGGATGGCACGTTGACCATGGTAGCTCAATGGGTTAGAGTGACTGGACGGAAACCAGGAGATCCGTGGTTCAAATCACGGCCATGGCATTGAGCTTTTCATGTTGACTCTATCCATAAAAAGAATTTATTGGTATTGAAATTTATTCTGAAAATTTATCCTTTCACTCACGATCACGTCTGAAAATTCAAGAGACTGAAGCAGATCCGAGGATTTTTTATATACATCGATACATTGGAGTACCAGATTGGACCGAAAAGAGTTAGCAATTTGCGGCTTCGTCATCGACTTCCTGGTGGGCAGAATACAACCCTCGACGCCAGTGAGAACGCGGGGCATTAAGTGAAAATAATACCGTACCACACTACCGCCGCAACGCGGAACTTCAAGAGTACTATTTCCCATCATCACAATTCCCGTTGCACATGGCGCCCAACGTGGGGCTTCGAGAACACTATCTTCCCATCATCACCGTTGCACATGGCGCCCAACGTGGGGCTTCGAGAACACTATCTTCCCATCAGCACCATAATTCCCTTTACAGTTTTTGCAGAGTTTTTCCTTAACCTGAAAGATGAATGTCGGTTAACTCTAAGCCCTATACATTTGGGAAAAAATCCCTTAAATGTTAAACCACCTAATGATGACGTAGAGATGAAAAGTGTAAATGAATGTATTAAAATAATTTATCTACTTTGAATTTCAATAATTTAATTAGGGGCTCATGTATCACTTCTCCATTTCATTCATGGTCCATTATGACTAAACTTTGGGAGGACGTAAATAAAAATAATAGAAAAAGAAAACAAAAATAGCACTTAAAGACGATAGTAACTATAAATCAATTTCAATTTTCCTTTTCTCTCGCACTTTCATGTTTATATGTATTTCCAATTGACATTCTATTGAAGTGTCTACCAGATTAGATGTTTATAGCACATATTCTAAGATAAAATTCTTAAATTCTTAAATTTTGTTTGTTATTAACTTCTAATTTCTCTAAGTAAACTAGGATAAGTATTGTACTCCACCCAAATTTTCGACATCGGAATACAATACATTTTTTTAAAGTATCATGCAAAACTGTTGATTCTGAATTGTTTTTTTTATAATTCGTAACCCGTGAGAGATAAAATCTTACTATACAAGATTTTTATCTATTTCAAACATGCAATGTAAGTTAAATATATTTTGTGGCTCACATGTCCTGAATATTCCTTATTGTTGCCTTTAATTTTCTAATACTTTTCTAAACAAATGTGTTATTCTTTTTTTCGTGGGCATGTATAGATAATAGAATTTTAAAGTTTTCATGGTGACACATGTTTAAAAATATGACCATTGCTTAACCTTCTGTATTCTACCGTTAAATGCTTAAAATAAACTGATTTTGCAACAATAAGATTTCGAAGAATTGATTCTAGAGGAATGGAACACATAAATTTGTTCAAGGCGATACACTGGCCGCCACTGGTGCTCCCATCCCATCACGTGCCGGTTCCTGCACCTGGCTCCGTATGACCCTGAGAGCAGCTGCCCTCCGAGGGTCAGGTACCACCAGCTGCTTCTCATTGGCCCTGAGAGAGAGATAGAAGAGAGAATATCCTCCGGTACTTGCAACTGTTTTTATAAAGCAGTTGTTAATAGCATAGACTTCATTGAGGTGAAAGATGAGATTCGAATCTTGCTTCGGTTACTTGATCTGAGTGAAGTTTTGCTCAAATAAAAGAAAGAAGCTATTGGCTTCAGATTCACACGGTTTATAAAGTGAATGCTTTGACATCTTCTGCAACGGCGACGCCCTGTTTGTAAAAACAAATTAAATCTGTATTTAACAGCTACGTTCCAATGTTTCGCGAGTCGATTGTTCTATTTGATGTAATATTTTGTTATTCATTGTCACGTAAAGCTTCTGGGCTATGGTTGTTAATGAAGTTACAGATCATTAATCCCTAAATAAAATAAAAAAGGGCCTAGGAGTGCATTTCGTAAATAACCCCCATCTACGACAACGATTTCTAACTGTATGGCTGGCACCTTAGCACAGTCGGTGGGTCCCGGGTTCGGAAACTAATGGATAAAGTGAATGTGTTAAGAGAAATGTACCCCTTTTTTACGAACTTTGACATGCATACATGCCTAATATTCCAGATATTTCAGAATTCTACCTTGCAACATCCTGACTCTGACTTCCAGGGACCTCACTTTTAGACTGATGGTTTTCTGGTGGACCGATTTTACTAGAACCCTATTTGACAATCACCTCATGACAAAATGTTGGTCTGTTTAGTTAACACGTGTGCAGTTCGGCCGCCTGTGTTGACGAACCCTTATAATCGTTTTATAACAACGGCCCTCCTTCTCCCAGTCATTTCTGCAAGGTTGCCACCTTTCTCGATACGTCATGGGTATCGTACGAAGTTTCGTCTATATATCGTCAAGCTACAATTCTACTGGATTCCATAATAACCCTTATCTTATTCAAAGTGCGGTATTTGAAACCCAGCTCCTTTAGGAGACCGCGCAAAGTGCAGTGCCCATAAGGAAAATCATAAATTTCTTGCAAATGTGCAACCAATTCATCTAAGGTAGGCGCTCTACCTTTTGCATAGAATTTATAAATTTCTCGGCGAAATAAATCGCATGTGAAATTATCTACTTTAGAGAAACGTTTCCTTTTGTTTTCACACTTGATCGGCGTCTTTGGTATTCCTTTCGTCACAATTTTTCTTACTGTATTTCTGTGAATATCCAGAATTTATCAGGTTCATTGCATGACCCCTTACCAAGATTATTTTTCAGTACATATTTATATGTGTTCAAAACAAGCGCTTGAATTTGTTTAGAAACAGTTCCCGTTATAACTTTTCTTTAGGCATCTCCAGTAACGAATTTCTGCACGTAATGAAACAGATCAACTGGAAGTTGGAACTTTGGCAACTGAGACTCCACGTGGGGTATACGTGCGACTGTCATTTCCAGAAAATCAGAAAATCCTCAACGACAGTGTTCCATTTCTGAAGTTGTCCCTTGGCTCCCCACTACAACTCCCATTAAATACCTTGGAGTGCTTTTGGACTCTCCACTGACCTGGCGTGCTCATATCGATCGTCTTATATCACTGGCCTCCGGGCGAATTTCAAAACTCTCACCTCTGTTGCATCGCCGTTCCAGCCTCGGCCTACAGTCTTCATTGTTACTCTTCAAATCACTCGTTCGTCCGCTTATTACATATGCCTGCCAAGTGTGGCGGGCCGCACACACATGTCATCTGCGTCGTCTTCAGGTTATACAGAATCGCTTCATGCGCATCGCTACCAACGCTCCATGGTTCTTTCGTAATCAGCAGCTCCATCACGAACTAGGACTGTTACCTCTTCACGACTACATTCGCAGGATCGCTCGTCGTTTCTTTTCCACGCTGCAAGTAGTTCCAGGAGCTGTGCATTATAACATCGGCGTCCGCACGCGCCAGCCCTCAGGCTTGAAGAGGAGACTACCACAGGACCTGCTTCTAAGTGATACATCTGATTCGAGTGATGCTAGTGCTTCATGTCTGTCTTACATCTTCAATATTGACATAATTTCTCAGAGACTATTATTGGAGTTGTAACTTAATGCAGTTAGAGGGCGGCCTGTTAGCCTACCCCTGAGTGTTATTGCTCTTATTGTACTGTTACCTTCTTTTCACTCTGATCTGTAAAGCATTGTACTGCTGACCGATCAATAAAAGAAATTATATAAGAAATATAAGAAATTTCTGAAATATGGAGATAGATTTATGACGGTCATTAGCGGGTGGTAGGGTCCATTTCCTTTGAGGGCCAACTGCACTAGCGTTGACTTCACAGACTTTACACCTCTATGGTTTGGGAGTATCATGTTTGTTTCACATTCAGTTAGTTCCAAGTTCGGTTAGGGTGAGTTACCTGGATAAGGTTTCTCCAGGGCTTATCCTTATCCTTAAAGGATAAATGTCAGGTAACCCCAAGCTGCATGGAACCCATGCTTCCTTTATTATCATTCTATCCATTTCATTCATCGTCCAATGTCACCTAAACTATCAAATTACTTAAATCCTCAGAAAATGCCTTGACTGGAAACTACTGTAATTCAAGCTTATGGCATGTCGTGATGTAAACAAATGAAAATTATTCATTGCACTTATTTACCTATTTCTCTGTTATTTTGTTTATAAATTAATAAATCTGGTCAGCTAGGAATTCCGGTATCAAAGTTTAGCTATATACAAAAAATGTAATTACGGAGATGACAGAACAAAATAATAGGTCTAAGACAAGGATGCACAATGAGTTCAATTTTATTTAACTTATTTATAGATGAGATAATAGACAAGGTTAAAGAAGAAAATCAGCACTGTCCGGTAATAGCAAACAAAGGAATACCTGGACTGCTATATGCGGATGACTCAATGGTAGGATCTATAACGATGGTAGGATTGCAGAAGGCAATAAATGAAATCCAGAAATCCTGTAAAGAGTGGGGAATAAAAATAAACATAAATAATTCGAAAGTTATGGTCTTCAAAAAGATAGTTAAACTAAAAAAATATAAAAAGTGGGCACTAAAAAGCAAAAGTGTAGAAGTGGTCAATTAAATTGAATACCTAGGATTAAGGTTGAATAACAATGGAAAATGGGGAACACATAGGAGAAAAATTGAAACAAAAGGAAGGGCGGCAATGAATGGGATAAGAATATGGAAATATAAGCTAGAAATGACAACCAAATGGTTGGAAAGAATGTACGAAGCACTAGTTGAATCCTAAATGCTGTATGCAGTAGAGTTATGGAGGGGGGGGCACAGAGGTAAACGAAACGGTGAACCAAAACTACAGAAGGTTTTGTAAAGAGCTACTAGGCTTACCAAGATCAGCATCTAGGGAAGTAGCTTTAGTAGAATTAGGAAAGAGAAGAAGAAATGGAATAATGATGCAGAATAATAAAATTTTGGTATAGGTGTTTGGTTAGAGAAGAAGGGGAAATTATGAAATTATGCATGAGATAGAAAAAAAAAAAAAGGATTAGAGAACTCAAATTGTTGGTGGGCAGAGATAGGAGTAATTAAGGAGATTTGAGGAAATGAAAACAAGAGATGTGGGTAAATTAGTTAAATGCAGAATACAAGATAGAGCAAGATAGGAAATATGGGGAAGTCTACAAAATATGAAATTATTAAAATTTTAAAAGCAATTAAAAAGGAATTGGGGACGAGAAGCATATGTAGATTACTGCAATAGGCAAGAGAGAGAAGGGTTAGCTTGGATGAGAACAGGAACAATATCTCTAAGAGGGATAAGAGGTAGGGAAAAGGGAATTTGTGAATTGTGTGGGGGAAAAGAAAGCATAGAACACTTTCTAACAGAATGCGAGGAGGTTGCAATATGAAGGAAAAAGGTTTGGGAGGAAAAATAGGAGAAAGTAGAGAAGAAGATAGTAGCTATAAAAATGTTAACGAGAAAGGAAGAAAGGAAGGTAAGAAGTATTGGTGAGTTCTTGAAGAATGTAACAGAAAAATGGGCAAGAAATGTAAAGAATATAAGAAAGGAAGATGAGGGGGTAAGGAGACATGGATGTTAAGAGCTACCTGGCAGAGCAGAGGACCAGGGTGTCATGTAAGCCAAGGCAGCAACAAGGTAAAGACAAATGTAGCCTAAAGTTGTAAATTGTAAAATTTTTGGAATATGCAAAATATTGAAGTTCAGTCAACTGAAAATTGTAGATATTTTTGAAAGTAAAGAAACTTCAGATGTCCAAAGCATTTTCATCTGGTTTTACTTTAAATTCTTGTCACATTATAGTTTGAAAAGTAATTTTTCTCGAATATTATTTCCATGGAACTTTTTGCAGTTTTAATCTCCAACAGTCTGTTTGGATTTTGCACATCACATTTTAACATTATAATATACAAAATGTTCAGCTTTCACTTTTATCCAAAGTACATTTTTAGGTCTATTTTAATTTAATTTTGTAATTTATAAACTGAGATGAAGTGATCAACGAGTTATGTAACTTTTTCTACAGGATGATCGCAAAGTCCCGTTAACTCCTTATAATACATAGATATTACTAAATTCTTATTTATTTTTTATGTGAATCCATTTACGTATACCGTGGAGAAACGGATTGCAAAGACCCTATATAGGAAAGTTACTGATAGAAATATTCAGCAAGATTTCACCGTAAGATATCAGAAATCTCCCCACGAAAACCAACAATTTTACGGTGCAAGAAAAAGCTCTTTGCAGCTGGCTGCATAAAATATAACCGACCCCTCAGAATGACAACCAGCACGACTGGAAGCCTGTGTGGAGGCTAGCGTCTGTCGAACGTTCGCCGAAAGTGTCCATTCGTAAGCAATCGCAGGAATTCTGAATTCTATACCCGACAATACAAAAACGTATGGAGAAGTATTTGAAGAAAACGTCATCAATCTTGTAAACGAATGGTCTACAATTCTTACTTCAAGAGGGAAGTATTGTGGGAGAGTGTTCAATATATTGCAATACGAAAGGGATAAAAATGTATTTCTGAGGTAAAAACATTCAATTTTAGGAAGAATTTTGGTACAGCCCATAGCTTTTTATGATTTATTTACGCACTGGTAGACTCACATTTCTTTTACGGTGCTGTGAATCAAATTGGGCATCTCAAAATGTTATATTACACATCTGCAAGGTTAGGGACTCGTTAGTAATGTATGGTTCCAACAGGATGGGTCACCAGCCCATTATGCAATTACGTTACAGAATAACTGAGCTATATTTCGATGTACGAATTGAACGTGGTTCTAAGGTCATCTTCCAACAATGCATTTAGAGGTATATTAAACAGAAGACTGCTGTAACATGGTGGAGAAAATTGACGAAGTTAAAGATGCTGTTTGAGGTAGTTTTACTGCATGAATATTAATAAGAGAAAAGAATCACAATCTGTTACGAAAAATAAAGAATAGCCATACTACCTCAAAGTTGTCTTCTGTTATGATCGCATATTAATATTATGCGACCATGTACATGTATGATCTGGAAACCCGATAGTGGGTATTGCGATTTTAGGATCACCCTGTAGAATAATTTAATAGAGTGGTATTTTTTGGTATGTAAACCTAAAATATTATACTAAATATATTGGAAATTAAGTCACAAAAATCTTTCCTGCAGCGTAGTTAAAAGGTAAAGAAAATTGTTTCCTCAATAACTCTCTAATTCCTTTAAAAATTACACACCCACCCCCACCCCCACACTAACCCCACCCACACCCACACACACACGAGGGCTGTTCAATAAAGAATGATCATAATTTTTTACCGACATAATTTTTTGCACTAAAATTCAATCTTATTGTATTCTGTTAGCTCAATGTGAAACAAACACGCAGTAGTAGTTTCATTGTTGGTACTCCCGGTTCCCGCTTGTGATAACCAGGAAAATTCAGGCATGTTCAGTATCGCCTACCGCTGCAATGGAGGTAACATGCAGTTAAAGTTGATGTTAGAGGAAGATCCGGAGTTTCTTTCAAACGTAATCACTGCTAATCAAACTTGGCTACACCAGTTTGATTCTGAGAGAAAACAGCAAAGCTCAGTGTGGAAATCTCCTTCATCACCAACACCCCAAAATAGCAAAAGTAGTTGCTTCTCCTGGGAAAGTTATGTCATCTCATTCTTTGATATTCATGAAATGGTTTATCAGCATGTTGTACCTGCACACACATCAGTAACTGGACAATACTACAGGAATGTCCTGAAAACATTGCAAGTCCATATCAGGAGCAAAAGACCAAATTTCCGTGAAGCGGGCTGGATGCTGAACCACGATAAAGCGCGGTCACATATTGCCAATGTTGTTGAATATCTTGCAAAAATCAACGTGAAGTGCATCCCTCACCCTCCCTATAGTCCGGATTTAGTCCCCATGTGACCGTTTTCTATTCCCTATCTTGAAGAAACGCCTTCATGGGAGGCATTATCCATCATCAGAAGCAGTGGTGAAGGCTGCGGAGGCGATTTTGAAGGATCTCTCAAAAATGGTTTCCAGCATGTCTTTGAAGTCTGACAGAAACGCTGAGACAAGTGCATCGCATTTAAGGGAGACTATTTTGAGAAGGACTATCAAAATTATGAGGATGAGTAAAGGTACGTTGTCAAAAAAAAAAAAAAAAAAAAAAATGATCATTGTTGATTGTTGTTTGTGAGAGTATTTATTGAAAAATGAAACTTACTCTTTAAGAAACAGAGGAAATGAAAGTTGCACAGGTTTGAGTAAGCAAAATCTGAAATATAGAGAGTCATCTGTGGCAAATTTAGACTTTGGAAAATCAGTTTCGGCTTAAGAATTTCATTCACAATATACTTTTGGCATTTAAACAGCGTAAGAGAAATTCATGCATATCACAACTATTTAAAAGGTCCAGAATATCTTTCTAATAGAGAGAAAACATTTGGAAAGCCCTGTAGATATGACTACACGCCCCATGCTCAGCAGGCATGGCGTGGCAGTCTAATTACAAGGGAGCACACAGCTGTCACTTCCCACTTAGCGCCGGGTTCGACCCCAAGGACAAGGTTGGTTCCACTGTTGTGAGCAATGAGAGTTGGTTGCCTCTTTGTTTTCATACATGACCTATCGTGCAGGTCTGGTGGCTAGCATGCTGGCCTCTTGATCCAAGGGTCGTTGCTTCAATCACGACATTTTCTTCAGTCCTTTTTTTTTTATTATTTTTTACTTCTTCCATACAACAGGCGAAATTCCGTTAAAGCTCTGAGGTTTTGAGCCAAATATGTTTACATTACTATTTATCTGATTCTTTTTCTATTAAAAGGTGTCATAATTTTTACTCTGTGCCACCATTTGAACCTGGAGGTGACGGCATTTATATAATTTTATTTTCTTCATTTCTCAAAATTTTACCTTTTCTAATCATATACTAATATCAAATTTATTGACCGGAAGGAATAATAACACTAGGGAACACGTTTTTTGTACCCGAAACAAAATAGGCTACTTCTTATGCAAAATGACTCGCTGATTCCAAAAATGCCTCTGAAAATGCTATATCACGTAACGTTTTTGAGATATTCTTATTCTTTTATATAAAATTACAGAAATGAGGTATGGTACCAACTCATATTGACTTAATTTAATATAATAGCCATTGACTCTTCTAAATACAGCTTAAAGGCAGTGTTGCTTCACAATGGCAATTTACTACCTTCAATATCTTTATTTCATGCCATAGGAATGAAGGAGACATACGATTCCATGGCCATCATTTTAGATGCTATTAGTTATCAAAACCATGGCTGGGAAATTTGTAGTGACCTCAAGGTAGTTGCATTGCTAACGGGACTGCAGGAAGGTTTCACAAAATATTGCTGTTTTTTGTGCTTATTTGACAGTAGGGCAACTGACAAGCATTTTATAGCGAAAGAATGGGGGAAAAGGGAAGACTATACTCCTGGAGCAAGCAGTGTTAAGTATGTGCCTCCAGTAGACCCAAACAAAGTTATTCTCCCCCAACTTCACATAAAGCTCGGGTTAATGAAGAATTTTGTTAAATTTTTGGACAAAAGTGGAAGTGCATTTGAGTATTTAAGAAGTATCTTTCCCAAAATAAGTGAATCTAATAAATATTAAAAGCAGAAGCATTATTAACAGTGAAGTATTCTTCATATTTAAGTTTGAATTTATGAGTCACTATGTTTACACTCAGTCTTCACTTACTTGTTGGGAGGTTCATTTAGTCACCAAACAGCTGAGGATGAGATCGAATTATCTTGAAAACGTTTCAATGATACAACAACAAGTAAGTGAAGACTGAGTGTAAACATAGTGACTCATAAATTCAAACTTAAAAGTGAATCTAAATTGAAGGAAGGTATATTTGTCGGTCCTCAAATAAGACTACTTCTTAAAGACAGTGTTTTTTAATCAAAGCTTAAACGTGTTGAACTGGCAGCATGGAAATCATTTAAATCAGTGGTGGAAGGCTTCCTGGGCAATAACTAAGAAGAAAATTACGAAACTTTAGTCTCAGAACTATTAAGGAGCTACAAAGAAATGGGTTGCCGTATGTCACTTAAAATCCACTTTTTGCACTCTCACCTTGATAGTTTCCCTACAAACCTAGAAGCTGTAGTAAGTGATGAGCAAGGTGAGCGTTTTCACCAGGTCATTTCTGAGATGGAAAGACGTTACCAGGGTAGCGCTGGGATTCAGCCATGTTCGGATACTATTGTTGGTTCCTCAAACGGGAGAGTCAATACAAAAAAATCAACAGTGAAACATTTCTGAGATAATTCAGGTATTGGTTTTCAGCATTATCTTGTGTTTATTTTAATAATAATTAATAATAATTATTATTTTCAATGTTATTTGACAATCAAGTACCTATTATTTTCAATTAATCAAATATGAGTTATCACATCACATTTCTGTAAGTTTTCATAAAAAATTATGAATACCTAAAAAACGTTACGTGATACGGCATTTTGAGGGGCATTTTTGGAATCAGCAGATCAGTTTACATAAGAATTTACCTATTTTGTTTCCGGTATATAAATTTTTTTTTTTTGTTCCCCAGTATAATTAAACTAAGAAATGTTAATAAATATACATGCGAGACCTGTTCAATGAAGAATGATCACTTTTTTTTTTTTTTTTTTTTTTTTTGACAACGTACCTTTACTCATCCTCATAATTTTGATGGTCCTTCTCAAAATAGTCTCCCCTGAATGCGATGAACTTGTCCCAGCGTTTCTGTCAGTCTTCAAAGACATGCAGGAAACCATTTTTGAGAGATCCTTCAAAATCGCCTCCGCAGCCTTCACCACTGCTTCTGATGATGGATGTCTCCCACGAAAGCATTTCTTCAAGTTAGGGAATAGAAAAAAGTCACATGAGGCTAATTCCGGACTATACGGAGGATAAGGGATGCACTTCGTTGATTTTTGCAAGATATTCAGCAACATTGGCAAAATGCAGCCGAGCATTATCGTGGCACAGCATCCAGCCGAAGCATCCGCTAGAAGCGCTGATGTACTGCCAAAGCTAATGGGCGATTCCTATTGCTAGGTTTGACGTCATACTCGGAAGTATTTCCTAGAAAATGGCTACAACCCCAACGTTATCCTTTTGAGGGGGAGTGGACAAAATGGCACAACGTTCTACAAAAGGCGTTTTTGCGATATGGGTAGTTTTGCTGAAGAAGCAGGCGATCATTTGCTTCGAAGTGCTTTGAGTGCGAACAACTTTTGTTGGATTTGCTTCATCCTGAAACACCCATACAGTCGACTGCTGTTCCCGCCTCGGTAGCGTAGATGCTAGCGTGTCTGTCTCACGTTCAAGAGGTCCCGAGTTCGAATCTCGGGCAGGGTGGGTTATCTGAATAAGTTTTCCCGGGGTTTTCCCTTTGTTTTCCGGTTGTTTTTGGCAGTGGAATATCTAGCCTTGTGCGCGCCGTTGCCCCGTGGGGGGGGATGCGCCCAGTGCTGGCTGCGCTCTTCCACCTGCCTGGGAGGCATCTGAGCACAGTCCGCTTAACAGGCTAGAGGGAAAGGAACAGTGTTTAGGTAATGGACTTACCAAGCCCATTTCTGGGTGTGGGGGGTTGAAGTCAGGGGAATGTGGCCCTGTTCAGTACTAGTTACGCAAAGCATTTTTGGGCAACCGGTAGCTCGGTCGGCGGCGAGGAACCCTGTGATCGTAACGGCCAAGGGTGTTCACCAGTATGTTTGGATGGGAATCCAGCTTATCGTAGATGGTGCGGGATCTCTCCCGCACCACGTCCACAATGTAAGGGACCCCGGAGTAGGTATGAAGGATGTGGGACGGTAATCTACGCCCGGTATCGTAGATCATGCGCAGTGCCCTGTTCTGGACGCGTTGTAGTCTGCGAATAGTGGTGGGAGCCGCAGATCTCCAGACTTCGCAGCCGTACAGAATCAGAGGCGGTATAATCGCCCGATACAGGCGTAGTTTGATGTGCGTTGGCATGGTGGATTTGAGAATTGGGTATTACTGCGTTAGCGCTGCATGTGCCATTTCATGAACTTTCGTTCGATGACCGACGAGAACCATATCGGGGACTTTTTCAATGAGTTGCTCGGTAAGCACATCTGCAAGGCCTCCTCGGCGCTCGTCGTCAATAAGGGATGTTCAACCACTTTAAATTCCTTATATCGAATAACTTATCACAAAAGGCAAAAGATCTCCATAAACAGCTTCCAATTTTGTTTCTATCTCCTTGCAAACTTTCTCATCTAAAAGTAAAAGCGAATCACTGAACGATACTTCATTTATTTCATTTTAGCAGAAACCTGTTGATAATCTTAGTGAAATGTCTGTAAAATACAAAATTCTACGAATCAGCACCAAATCTGATCTGAAAACGTGTAAGAAATGACAGTGCATGAGGATAAAACAAACTTCGTTAACAACAACAGATATTTTGAAATAAGGGTACTGATTAGGCTCAAAGTTATTGAAAGTTTGCAGGGAGAAAACTGTTTCAAAGACGGTGCACGTGCTACCTCATATGTTATAAAAAATTCGATAGCGGAGAGTGAAAGTCATATAAATGCAAAACGATTAAATTTTTCAGGACGTTAAGAGATTGGACACTCAGGTGTGTGTACCGGATATTACTTTTGTAAACAGAGATAAGTATTATGTATTTTCCTCTGTTAGTAATTTCATGTAAATACTAATGTTATGGCATTAATTATTACGCTAAGTGGAGATGACTTTCGCGGGAAGGTTGTCTACTTTTTAATTAAGAGTGCAGGAATGTTTGAGAAAGAAAAATGATGAAACAAGAGTTGGAGTGGTGAGGTAGTCTTAATTTATGGGCATTATAGAACGGACGAGTTATAGAAACAAAGTGATGTCAGGCCAGTGGAAGGGTTCATTTTACACTCCATGGCCACCATTCCATACAGGGATACCATAAACAGTTTCCCCATATTCCAAGATTTCAACGTGATTTGAGGAATTTAATTGAAATAGGAATGTAATTTACAAATATCACAGAGACGGTCCCACGTGAAGGTCAACATTCGGAAGGTCCTGCGTTCGAAACTTGGTGGTTGCCCACTTGAACTTTGCAGTGTTTCCGTGGTTCTTCCCTCCTCAGCTAGAGCAAAGCTAGTGTGCTATCTTCTACCATGGCTCTCATCTCTTCCACTTCATCTTCCTTTTTCATGTTACAGGACGAATCTGGAGTTACATGAGAGTCGATGCTGGGCACATGGCGCAGAGATTTGCGCTATGGAACTTCTGGGCACCGCAAGAGATGGAAACTCCAATTCCGAGTAGAACTTACGCCGGTTCCCTACTGAGGAGAGCTTCTGAACCACACTTTGGCGGTTTGGATGGATCATCTTCGAGCGCCTCCCAGCCACAACTGTTTAAGTCTGTTTAGTTAACGCATGTGCAGTTCGGCCGCCATTTTGAGGGACCCTTATAATCCTTTTACAATACTGACCCTCTTTCTCCCAGGCATTTCTGCACCTCTCTCACCTATATTGTATAAATAGGTTATCTTATGTCCATTACTACGAAACTTCCTTAGTTATGACAATCATATATCGTCAAGCTACAATTCAACTGGATTCCATAATAACCCTTATCTTACTCAAAGTGCGGTATTTGAAACCCAGCTCCTTTAGGAGAGCGCGAAAGGTGCAGTGCCCATAAGGAAAATCACAAATTTCTTGCAAAAGTGCAACCAATTCGTCTAAGGTAAGCGCTCTTCCTTTTGCATAGAATCTATAAATTTCTCGGCGAATTAGATCGTATGTGAAATTATCTACTTTAGAGAAACGTTTCCTTTTGTTCTCACACTTAAACGGCGTCTTTGGTATTCCATTCATCACAATGTTTCTTATTCTATTTCTGTGAATCCCCAGAATTCATCAGGCTCATTGCATGACCCCTTAACAAGATTATTTTTCAGCACATATTTATATGTGTTCAAAACAAGCGCTTGAATTTGCTTAGAAACAGTTCCCGTTATAACTTTGTTTTTTGAGGCTTTTCCAGTAATATAACTCGGCCCAGTTATTCACACTGCCTTCACTTTGATTATTTTCACGTGACTGAAAGCTATCTACTACTTCATTTGCATTTACCACTGCATTTCCCTCCCACGGTCTCCACATCGAATTTCTGCACGTAATGAAACAGATCAACTGGAAGTTGGACCTTTGGAACCTGAGACTCCACGTGGAGTAAACATGCGACTGTCGTTTCCAGAAAATCAGGGTTGCTATTGGTCCTCAACGACAGTGTTCCATTTCTGAAGTGTGGAGAAAGATTTATGACGGTCATTATTTTGCGGTAGGGTCCGTTTCCTTTGTGAGGCAACTGCACTATGTACCGTTGCACATTTCAGCTCCTTGCGTTCTCCGTTTCTGCTTCCAGTACGTGTCCTATGGTTTCTTCATCTCATCCGTTCCTCCCGGGAATATGTGCACGAAAGGTGCAGTTGCGGCTCCAGGTGCTTGATATCCCAAAATATTTTATTACCTTTTTATTGCATACAGGGAGTAAATAAATTACTGTATTTCACTTAATAATTCGATGTGAATGTTTAGCCGAAAATAAAGTTCTGAAGCCACCAGACCTCAAAGTTAAATAAGTTTGTGTGTGTGTGTGTGTGTGTGTGTGTGTGTGTGTGTGTGTGTGTGTGTGTGTGTGTGTGTGTGTGTGTGTGTGAATAGCACAGCTAAAACAAATTGTTAAGCACAAATACTAAACTTGGTTTGTCGCATAAGCAGACATTGGATCCCATACACCTTTAAAGGGATAAGAAGTTCACAAGTCTCGCAGTATATAAGGACGCAAGTTTCATCGTGGGCGCGTCGTGGAGGGCAACTGGATCTTGGGAAATATCGACGTGAGAACAAATAAGGTGCGGAAGCCGATATGCCCCAACAACAGGAGGGATGCAAATACGCTCTAAGACTAATTGCAGCGCCCACAATGAAACTTGCGTCGTCCTATTTTGCATTCGTCAATTTGAGGGACGTGACTGGGACCCCCAATTTCCCCCTTTGAAATGTGTAATGTTTAACGCCCGCTTTTACTACATACGGCACCGCAGGTGATGACAATGCTGATACAGTAGATGAAGATGGAGCACCGTTGGAATGAGATGGCGGGGAAACCGGATATCCCGGAGAAAACCCTCCCCAGCGCCGTGTTGTCCACCACAAATGTCACTTTGCGGTCGCCTGGGATCCAACCCGGGCCGGCTTGCCGAGGGCCAAGCGGTCTACAACTGAGCCACGGTGCGGCCTATTTTCCCCCTTTGCAGTATACTTGGTGGCACTTGACATCATGCACACTTCGCGGCAGTAGCCGAACCAGTCCGATACAGTCCGCGTCGTACATGTATTTCCTACGGAGCACTCCATTATCGTCGTGTTGTAGGATTGCCTAAGTTCATAAGGCCGGTTTCCCCCGCCATCTCATTCCACCGTTGCTCCATCTTCATCTCATGTATCATCAGTGCCATCGCCTGCGGTGCCGTATGTAGTATAAGCGGACGTTATACACTACACATTTTAAGTTCATAGCAATGCATGAGTAACGAAATTCGACGGTTGATAGTCTGCTAGATAGTGTAATTTTGGGACAAGTAAGACTGTTGGCTGCATTGCGTTCTGTGGAGAAACAAGCATAGTTTGGCTGCACTGAATTCTTCAACATTACTCAGTGAGTTAATAAACAAACAATTAATAACGTTAGAAGATTGCCCTCCAATACGAAATTGCACTAAAAGGTAAAGAAAGTGTATTAAAAATCATGCGCCACGTCGCAGGTTAGAAAGAAGAGCTCATATTTTGTGTTTCATTGACCAATTACAGGAACTTTAACACAGCTGTAATCCTGGCTATAGAAAACAGAAGAAAAAAATCCTCCATAGGGGTTTGAACTACCGGAGCAAGCGCAAAGTCGTTCCTTCCCTACTAAAACAGTTGCGCAGCGGAAGAGCAGCAGTCAGTTTTCGTGACATCCTGTAGCCGGGCCACAACACATGACGGACGACTGTTATGCTGTCTATTATTATTGTTCCGGTTCCTAACTTAAGTGAGAGAACGAGAGAAAGAGAGAGAGAGAGAATGAATTGTCCAATTTGCATCTCCTTGTTTCCACCTGTCAGATTCCATTAGAAACAGTCAAGTGCCATGTAAAAATAGAAGAGTTATTGTTTCTACACCTCGCCTCGTCTCAGACATAACAGAGACATGAGATAAAATACCTGCAGATAAAAGATTCTGTTGAGCGATACCATCTCAGCAATAGCCGCTAATAATAGCCAGTTCTTCTGTCTCTATCTTCCCATTCATTTCATTCTAATTATTTCTAAAAGCAACTCGTGGTAATACAGGCAAGACACGTATCACAGAAACGATACATGGCGGCTTAGGAACGTGCATATCTGTAACCCTTTAATCATGAAAATAATACTAATAAAATAAAAAGAATAATAACATAAGATTAATATGTAAAAATCTTTTTAGAAGATTGAAGATATCAACGCTCCCTTACATGTATATATTCCCGATCCTAAAATTCTTTGTATGCAATCGTGCCTTATTTGCAACAATTGGCTCTCACCAAGGCGGCCCGAGTTCGATACCAGGTGACCACAAAGTGAGATTTGTGGTGGACAACACGGTATCACCGCCTGCGTCCCGTAGGGGAGGGGATTCGTCCCTTTCAGCTGCCGTGGTGCGAGCGCTGCGGACCCTTAGCACTCGTGCTACCTCTGACGTCACTAGAGGAACCTACGGCCGAACATTTGAGGCCCCCCTTTGGGAGCTGTTCGGATTGGGTTGGTCTCGAGGGGGCAGTGCGTTTCCGACACCCACGGGAAATTGCGTACCTCCGGCCAGGCTACGGCCGCCTGCAGGGGACAGAGGGTTGTCTAGGAAGTCCCGTATACTAGCCTGCAGAACTAGTAGCTGGTGTGCTAGGTCACCGGCGAACCTACCAAGGTTATTTGGTAACCGGTTCATTAAGGACCGGCGCGTCATTTCTGCCCTGTGCAGCTGGGGGCTGCAGTTTATAAAATATGTACTGTCCTGCGATTAAAAAAAAAAAAAAAAAAAAAAAAAAAAAAAAAAAAACCGAGAGGCCCGGGTTATGGTCCTACGGTTCCAGGACTGATGGGAGTAGATCCTCGCACTTATGTCACCGCCTGCGGTGCCGTATGTAGTAAAAGCGGGCGTTAAACACTACACATTTCATTTCATTATTTGCAACAAATAATTTAATTCACAAAATAAACACTACACAAAAGTATAATATCCATTATCCCAGTGCTAAACTTTCTTGCTTCCAGAAAGGTGTGCATTATGAAACTATCAAAATATTTGCCGCACTTCCTTATGTTCTTAAAGAAAAAATTAATAATTTCGGTGCTTTTAAAAATGCTGTTAGAGAGTACCTTTGCTCAAAATCTTTTTATTGTGCACAAGATTATCTGAATGACAAATTATCTTGGTAATATATTTGTGTGTGTGTGTGTGTGTGTGTGTGTGTGTGTGTGTGTGTGTGTGTGTGTGTGTGTGTGTGTGTAATTTACGTCCTTCAATGGGAATGGGTGAAATGTCCATATCACGCGCAAAAGACCATATTTACGTAAAGCAGGCTGGATGTTGCACCACGATAATGCGCGGCCGCATACTGCTAATGTTGTTGCTGAATATCTTGCAAAAAATCAATGTGAAGTGCATCCCTCAGCCTCTCTATAGTCCAGATTTAGCTCCATGAGACTTTTTTCTATTTCCTAACTTGAAGAAACGCCTTCGTAGGAGGCATTATCCATCATCAGAAGCAGTGGTGAAGGCTGCGGAGGCGATTTTGAAGGATCTCTTAAAAATGCTTTCCAGCATGTCTTTGAAGACTGGCAGAAACGCCGAGACAAGTGCATCGCATTCAGGGGAGACTATTTTGAGAAGGACCATCAAAATTATGAGGATGAGTAAAGGTACGTTCTCAAAAAATGAAAAAACAATTGTGATCATTCTTTATTAAACAGCCCGCGTACAAAAATAAAAGTAAATAAAAGAGAACCAGTGAGAGTTCATGGTGGTGTAAGACAATGTTGTCCCTTATGAACTACAATTTTTAATTTGTGTATTGAAGAATTAGCAAGAATTTAGTTGAAGAAAGTTAACGAAGGGATTAATGCTTCAGAAGATAAAATAAGAACTGCAGATGATCAGGTACTAATGACCACAAATGAAGATGACCTGCAGAAAATACTGTACTGTTTGAATAAAATTAATATTGATTCATTGACCTAATAGTGGTTAACTATAAAGCCCGGGCCTTAAAGTACTTACATGTTGTAAGTCGCCACTAAGGTAGTTGTCTCACGTGTTTATGAGAATTCCTAAATGGTTTACCGGGAAAAACACGAGTCCGTTGGAAAATTTAATGTCATGTCGGCACATTGGCCACAGTAGCTCAAGGGTTGGAGCGGCTGGACGGCAACCAGAAGATTTGTGGTTCAAATCCAAGCTCTGACATTGAATTTTTCAGTCTGACTCTAACTTTCCATACACGGCCAGTGTGAAAGAACAATTAATTTCCATAAAATGATATTGAATATGGAATGAAACTATCACCAAATAACTATGGTGTTTAAAGAAACAAACACAGTTACATAAAAAGTGTTAGACAATATAATAAATGAGATATAACACTTCAATTAAAAACAGGAAGGTATGCTAAACCAAATTCCATATTTAATGGAAATGTTTAAGGGTAGACAACAATGGAGAGACATCTCGCTCAGTGTGGCCTGCACATAGATCTACCGTGGCTAACACAATTTTGGAAGGAGGAATGAAGTGAGGAAACCGCGGGAAGATAACAGGGTCGCAGTCTGTAACTAGTACTGAGGGTTCCTCATCCCGGTTTCCAGGACAGGCTGCGTAGCCGTTAAGAATCTGGAAGTAGCGTGGACAAGCGTTGTCCCACCGTGTGGGTACAGCGACCACAGTGCTCCAACACCGCGAAGAGCACTTACAATACGCCAGCATCCGCAACATTTGTCCTGACCGACATATACCACGAGCTTCAAAGCGGACATAAAGAAAGACAAGGAAATGTAGAAAGAGTGTTACCACTGAGACACCTTACTCGGTTTTCTTCCAGTTAAATGCTGAATTAACACCAAAATGGTTAGGAAAAAGGAAAAAAGGTGTGCCCTGGCAATCCATGTTCAGTACAAGAACTCAAAGACCTTTCTACTGTGTTGCTGAAATAACACCAGCAAGTTGAAACAACTTTCTGGGAAATACATGATAGTGTGGTTGTGTGTTTACAAGTCAATGCACTCATTTTCAGCGTCTACTGTCATATAAACTTAATTATTATCCTCGGAGATTGCAAAAACTTAAAAATGTGGTTACAACTTGGTTTCATGTATGTAAAAGGTACATACACAAGTATACGTATTCTTTACGCTTGTGTATTCATTACCTTTTGAGGAAATATTAACCAAATTTGAGTATGGAGACTTTATGAACACCCTGTATAACATGTACACAGATATACCATCAATTGCATTATTGCAGACTTCAAACATTTTTCCAATGATTCCTTGGCATATCATTTCTTGTCCAATACAATATCCTACCACCTTCCTAGAATATGTGGTACAAAAAGGCAAAAAGCAAAAGCTATTGAAGTGATCTTAAGAAACACTGATTAATAATGTAGCGAAAAGGTTATCCAAGTTGGCATCTCCTCCCTTCATCAAACTCTCATTGGATTTACATTTATAAATATGTTTTGGCTTGGTACCAAACGATTTCGTCAGTGGCATGTACGTTTCTCAAGGAAAAGCCAGTGCGTGTAGGTGGGTGTTAAGGAATGACACAAGAACCTCCAAAACCGTTCAAATAGGCTACATTCACAAGAATTTCTCTACTCGCTCTTCTGTAATATTCTACAGCCTGAGAACTAAAATGTAAAATTAATTTAGCATATAAAGCAACTCCATCGAGACGAAACACCGGTTCACCGGCGGCACAGATACGAAATCTGTTCAATAATGAATGATCACAATTCTTTTTAACTACGTAGATCTACTCATCCTCAAAATTTTGATGGTTCTTCTCAAAATAGTCTCCCCTGAATGTATGCACTTGTCCCAGCGTTTCTGCCATTCTTCAAAGACATGCTGGAACCATTTTAAAAGATCCTTCAAAATCACCTCCGCAGCCTTCACCACTACCTCTGATGATGGATAATGCCTCTCACGAAGGCGTTTCTTCAAGTTAGGGAATAGAAAAAAGTCACATGGGATTAAATCCGGACTATAAGGAGGGTGAGGGATGCACTTCACGTTGATTTTTGCAAGATATTCAGCAACAACATTGGCAATATGCGGCCGCGCATTATCGTGGTTCAGCATCCAGCCTGCTTCACGGAAATGTGGTCTTTTGTGCCTGATATGGACTTGCAATGTTTTCAGGACATCACTGTAGTATTGTCCAGTTACTGATGTGTGTGCAGGTACAGCATGCTGATAAACCATTCCATAAATATTGTCACCCAATTAGGGAAAGGGATGACCGGCGACCACTGCAAGGAACCCGAGGCAGCTGGGCCACACCCAATCATCAGTCTCTGTCACTAACTGAGGGGGAAGATTAGAGGGAATGTCACTCGTCCCTGGACGTTTCTCTCCCCTTCTCCTATCATCTGGAATCTTCGCCTGGAAACTAGAGAAGCCGAGAAGACGGCGAGATGCCTATAAAAAGGGCTGCAGCGAGTCAGTCAGTCAGTGCTTGACGTGCTAGTGAAGTAGCGCCGTGTTAGTGGAAGAGAAGATTGTGCAACGGAAGAATTTACGTAATTGTGTACGTACATCGGAACGGTAACGGACGAACTGGTGAATCGTAATTGAGTGCATTACGTAGTTTTGTGTAATTGGCAAGTGTTTAACTGTAAGTCGGTGGAAATAAAGAACATTTTTGAGTGGTGAAATTGGACTTTTCATTTCACGAACCCACAAAGTCATACTGGTGTCAGGAAGCGGGACGATATCATCACCGAACATTACAACCATGGACGCGGCATTGGAAAAATTTTTGGAGAAGATGATGGAAATGAAGGCCGAATTAACAGAGAAGACGGAAGCGGCAAATAACAGCTTGGCCGCGAAGATGAACGAGCTAACAACAAAAACAGAAGCGGCAAATGACAACCTGGCCGCAGAGTTGAAACAAATGAAGACGGCCAACGACAACATCACCGGGAAGATGGAAGAAATGAAGGCCGAATTAACAGCGAAGACGGAAGAAATGAAGGCTGAATTAACAGCGAAGATGGCCGATCTGACAACGGAGATGAGGGAGGCGAACGAGGTCCTCGCCGCCAAGTTTGAGGAACGGTTGGCCGGCGTGAGGGATGACGTCACGTATCTGGGCAAGCGGATGGGTCAAGTAGACGACCGCCTTAATGATTTAGAGGAAAAGGCCGACAACATCGCAAAACCCTCACCCGCCTGACGGAGGAACACCGGCTTTATGTGTGGACAGAGGACGCCGAAAACGCTTTCCAGCACCTAAAGAAAACCCTGTGCAGTGCTCCAATTTTGGGTCTCCCACAATCAGGTGGCGCCTTCATGGTGGACACCGACGCTAGCGACCATTGCATTGGAGGTGTCCTATCGCAGATCCAGGACGGCCATGAGCGGGTGATAGCCTACTACAGCAAGACGCTATCCAAGGCAGAGAAGAACTACTGCGTCACCCGACGAGAATTATTGGCGGTAGTAAAGACCTTGGAGCACTTCCATAAGCACCTGTATGGTCAGCCATTCCACCTGAGGACTGACCATTCCGCCCTAACCTGGCTATTGAGCTTTAAGAACCTGGAAGGCCAGAGGGCACGTTGGGTCCAGAGGCTGCAGGAGTACGACTTCACCTCGGATCATCGTAGAGGGAAGAGCCACGGTAACGCAGACGCCATGTCCCGAAGACCCTGTCCAGTAGAGTGCGGTCAGTGCCCAAGAGTGGAAGAGAAGGAGCGTGCCGCAGCAGTCCGAGTAGTTGTTGCAGTGCCTGCGGACGGCTGGGATAGCGCAGGCCTGAGGAGGGAGCAGCTGGTGGACGCAGACTTGGAGCCACTCTTGAGGGAAGTGGAGGCCGGGACAAGACCAACCTGGGAGGACATCGCACCAAGGGGCGCCACCTACAAGTCGTACTGGGCCCAATGGGACTCGCTGAAGACCAGAGAGAGCGTGCTGTTCCGGGTATGGGAGTCACCCGATGGGAAGGCGCAGAGAGAACAGTTGGTACTTCCCCGGAGTAAGGTCCCGGAAGTCTTGGAGGAAGTGCACGCCGGTACTTCAGGAGGACACCTGGGAGCGAACCGAATGATTCACAAACTACGGCAGCGCTACTACTGGCTGAGACTCCGAGCAGATGCTGGTGGTGCACCTGGACCGCCTGGCACGCTACGATGGTGCTGTTCGGGACGACCAGCTTTGAGGAGGGAGCAGTGTCACCCAATTAGGGAAAGGGATGGCCGGCGACCGCTGGAAGGAACCCGAGGCAGCTGGGCCACACCCACTCATCAGTCTCTGTCACTAACTGAGGGGGAAGATTAGAGGGAATGTCACTCGTCCCTGGATGTTTCTCTCCCCTTCTCCTATCATCTGAAATCTTCGCCTGGAAACTAGAGAAGCCGAGAAGACGGCGAGATGCTTATAAAAAGGGCTGCAGCGAGTCAGACAGTCAGTGCTTGACGTGCTAGTGAAGTAGCGCCGTGTTAGTGGAAGAGAAGATTGTGCAACGGAAGAATTTACGTAATTGTGTACGTGCATCGGAACGGTAACGGACGAACTGGTGAATCGTAATTGGGTGCATTACGTAATTTTGTATAATTGGCAAGTGTTTAACTGTAAGTCGGTGGAAATAAAGAACATTTTTGAGTGGTGAAATTGGACTTTTCATTTCACGAACCCACAAAGTCACAATATCAAAGAATGAGATGACCATAACTTTCCCAGCAGAAGCAACCACTTTTGCATTTTTGGGGGTTGGTGATGAAGGAGATTTCCACACTTGGCTTTGCTGTTTGCTCTCAGGATTAAAATGATGTAGCCAAGTTTCATCAGCAGTGATTACGTTTGAAAGAAGCTTCGGATCTTTCTCTAACATCAACTTTAACTGCATGTAGACCTGCATGCGAATGTTCTTTTGTTCGGGAATCAGTCTTGGAACCCATCGTGCACAAACACGTCTCATGTGAAATGTTTCTGTCACCAACGTGTGGGTGGTATCCAATGAAATGTGCAGTATTTCAGAAAGTGATCTTAAGGTAATTCGTCGATCCTCTCTCACAATGACAGCAGCATTGTTGGTGTTTTCTTCCCTAAGAGCAGTAACTGGAGCACCGGGTCCACCTTCTTTTGAAATTGATTGTCTCTCCTGTTTAATCATTTTAAACCACCTTCGAGCTGTGTTGTAGGGAAGAACAGACTCTCCATAGGCCTCCTGTAACAATTTATAGGCCTGTTGGGACGAAAGCAAAAGTTCAACGAAGCATATTGTTCCTCGTGTATTACCTCCATTGCAGCTGTAGGCGATACTGAGCATGTATGAACTTGCCTGGCTCTCAGAGGTGGGAACCAGGAGTACCAACAATGAAACTACTACGGCGTGTTTCTTTCAAATTAAGCTGACAGAATATAATAAGAATGAATTTTAGAGCGAAAACTTTTTACCGTAAAAAATTATGATCATTCTTTATTAAACAGCCCTGGTATAATAGTTGCAATTTACAGTATCGTTAACATGCAGGAAAATTGTTTTACCAGATCTTAGCTAAAGTGAGTTCCAGGTTTTCCTTTGTTCCTGAAAGCATAAATTCGGTTAACGTTCAACTCGGTTTCATTTAATCATGATTTCAGTAATTCCTTCAATATGAAAGCACTGTTTATACTTTTTATTGTTAAAGACAGGGTGTGAGCTTGTCCTGTTTAAGTAAACTGTTAATTTCTCTTTTAATTATCCGTTTGCTGAAAGAACCAGCTTCAATTTTAGTTTAACTAAACAACTGTAATTTACATGATCCAGAAAATCACGAAATGCATGCAAAGACGAGGAAAAAGTAAACACTGCATTTCGTTCTGCATTGCACAAATTATCTAGACTTGCTCTATTGTTTACCTTCATTTGTTGGTAGAATCCTCCATCCTACATGAGCGTGGCTGCTTAGCTTTCCTGGGTCCTGTGTTTTTAGCTGCAAAGGGTGCAATTTTTATCTGGAATTTCCGGCTATCCTGCAAAGAAAAAATGTAAAATAAAATCTGTAGCTTTCCTGGCGTCGAATATGTTCGACATCTCGGGAAGCAAGCCAAGTGAAAAGACGATTAGCAATAGATGTTTCGGGAGTGTACATCTCTCCAATCAGGATATTTTAAGAAATGCTATAACCACAAATGTATAACTGGATGAAACACAAATATCAGCAAGACGAAACACTATCAATACTCGTATACTAAACAAAAGACTGTTTTCAATGAATTAAATGCCAGGTCAGGAGATGGCGCGAGTGTAGAAAAGTAATTGTGTCAAGGAAACGTAACTACTTAAGTTGATGATCTTGCTGTATAGATCTGTGCTTCTTTAGAATCTACTCTTTATCTATTTTTCTTTTTCATATTTTATCTATTCTTTCTATAGAAGCACAGATCTATACAGCTTGGTCATAAGGTTAATTAGTTACGTTTCTTTGATCCAGTTACGTTTCTACACTCACGCCATAGTATTGCAAAAAATAAGAACGTGGTTCTTTTAAAATTGCTCTGTACTAGGCAGAAACAAAGATTCAACTTAAAAACTCTCATTTCTGAACGCACAGGACATTTTTAAATTTTACAATATTTTCACAAAAAATAATTATTAATTAATGAACTATTTGGTGTAGCAACATATAAATTTGCAGGCAAGTTTAAAATGATACTCTAATTATGTGACTAAATTTGCATAATGATAGCTTTATTATTATAGAAGTTGGATATTTCAGTGTAGCCTTACCTTAATTTACTGAAAACAGTCTTTTGTTTAGTAATGTGAGTATTGATAGTGTTTTGTCTTGCTGATATTTGTGCTATATCCAGTTATATATTTTTGGTTGGAACACTTCTTAAAATAGAAATTAATTGTTCTTTCACACTAGCCGTGTGTAGGACGCACTAGGAAAGTGTAGAGCCAGACTGAAAAATTCAATGCCATAACCGGGATTTGAACCATGGATCTTCTGGTTTGCGTCCAGCCACTCTAACCATTTGAGCTACTATGGGCAACGTGCCAACATGACATTAAATTCTCCAACTGACTCGTGTTTTTCCCGGTAAACAACTAAACACTTGTCTCATGTGTTTATGAGAACTCCTAGTGGTTTCCCGGGAGAAACACGACTCTGTTGGAGAACTTAATGTCATGATGGTACGTTGGCCATAGTAGAGCGGCCATGGTTAGAGCGGCTGGACGGAAACCAGAAGATCCGTGGTTCAAATCCAATATGGCATTGAATTTTTCAGTCTAGCTCTACACTTTCACTTCTTAAAATATCCTGATGATGGGAGAGATGTACGCCCCCCGAAACCACGACTTCTGATCGTCTTTTCACATGGCTTGCTTCCCGAGAAGATATTGAACAAAGAGCTGTGTTTATTTTGGGCTCTGGGTTAATTTGACCCTTTTTTTTTTCCTTCTTCAAGTCCTTTTTCTTTTAATTGACGTCCTCCAAACTCAAGTCATCCCGGACGGTGAGTGAAAAGGCTGAAATGATACTCAAATGAGCCCAGGGTCTATAGAGCTTAGAGTTACCCGACATTCGTTTTCAGGATAACGGAACACCCGGAAAAAACCTTATCCAGGTAACTCAACCTGCCCGAGATTCCAACTCGGGACCTCTTGAACGTGAGGCAGACATGTGCAGATGTATTTTAATTCTTGACAGATGGAGAGCGATGCGCAGTGGTATATGGACCACTCTACTTCCAAACGGTTGCAACTGGAGGGGAGGGCAGGTCAGTTGCGTACCAGTTGCGAGCAAGGAAACACGTGCAGAGCTACTCGGTAACACTACCGCTTGTTTCAAAATGAGCCTGTCTCCTGATTCCAAGAGAGCATTTATAAATGACGCCTCCTAGCAGCACATTAGCAAATAAAGTGCTGCATTTAAAATATGAGAAGTAATAACCAATGTCTATAGATTTATAAAAAAGGAACAATGGTCTGGGACAGCTATAAAAATCTGGGGAAGGGTATCTGAGGCATCAGTTGTGTCTGAAAGCAGTTTAGGAGAGTTACTAAGGAAAGAAAAGCCATTGGTGCTAGTGCAACAACGTCCTTCTCTATGCCCAGTAAACAAAGATTAAGAACATGCACAAAATCTAATTTGGATGTATTAATTCAGAAGTAGTTAGGCGAACGGCAAATAATTTTTAAAACACAGAAAAACAAAGACCAACTTTGAAGAAAGTGCTTATGAAGCTAAAAATTCTACTGACTTCCAAGGCAGTGTCTGAACATTAAGGAGAGTTCTTTTGAAGCTAGGATTTATATGGAAAAAGAAACTAAGCGTGACATAATTTTTAATCGAACATCGTATCGTACGTGCAAAAAGGCTTAAGTGTTTACGAAATATTCGGAGATATCGAAGTGAAGTTTATATAGTTTATGTGGATGAAACTTATATAAATACAGCACATACTAGACCATATGCCTGGAGTGAAATACGTTACAGGGACTCTGCAGCGATATTGAAAGGCCGACAGTTGTCTATCATGCCTGCTGGAGGAGAACAGTGTTTTGTTCCAAATGCCTACGTACTATTTAAGATCCAACAAAACTGTGGAGATTACTACCATAGTAAGAATTACAACTTAATTTTTAAGAGCTGCAATACTGGCTTTGAGAGTGAGACATGTTTGGAGACAAGTTGTGCACCGCACTCCCCTCTCGTAATCTTACGCGTGTGACGGATTGTGGCAATAGGTGCACTATGCGCACCACACTTGCTACTCATCCCTACCGCGCAGGATTCCTGTCAAGATAAAATAATACATCTGTACCATCTACGCTACCGAGACGGGCTTCAAGTTCTTGATTTGCTATTCAGTTTGATATAGGTAAACCATGTAATTATAATTGACAATAATCATGTTTTAAGTAAAATAGTAGGTATCTATGTATTCAAGCCATGAATGCGCAAACATATGTACAATTTCTTTTAATTTAACACCTCTTAAAAAACCTATCATCTGTGCCCAAAAGTTATATCCATATAAGAAGCTTTTATATTCGTCTTATAAGATTAAGAAATTAAACGGGAGAAAATGGAGGAGTTTGATGTTAGAAGACATACCAATGTATGAAAAACATAATGAGCAGAGATCGAAACTGGAGTCTTGCAAATTCCAGTCCTCCACGTTACTGCGGAGTTATCTTACTCAGTAAACTTCTGTAAAAGCAACTGTATAACATGACATAAGTGATGGTATCTTCTGTGTAGCTCCATCGTGTTGTTATTTAGGTACTCCAGCAATCACATACCGAAACAATTGAGTAAAATTATATTAGATGCGACAACAACTTTTTATTCACCAAATATGAGTTTTTTCAGCTTCAAATTACTCCCCCACGATGAAAGGAATCCCTCAAGTGAATGACGCTACGTGAGTAAGTGGTACTTCAGGCGTCAGAATGCTCCCATACTATGCCTCACAAAAAATACTCAGCTGACAGCATCCCAAGTTGCTGAGATGTCATTTTAATGTAAACAAAATTGGTACTTCATAACAGATATATTGTCACTTCTCTGGTTACAACCCTTGGATTTCCCTTCTACTGTAAGTTAACTGGCTTGAAGAATAATTCAGCCACATCATATTTATGAGTGCAGAAAAGAATAAGAGCTGTTCTCATATAAGAACATTTCTGCCAAAACGAGTTGTCGGTATGCTTATTTTCTGTTGTTTTTTTCCCCTTCCGAATTATTGTTAAAAACAGTCTAACTAGATTTCGTCCACAGTGGTTACACATCCAGTCTAAACTATATGGAACTTGGACTCATTTGATCTTCATTTCACCCATTTCGTGCATCGTCCAATATGACTTAACGTTGCAGTAACTAGTAATGGGAAGGTATTATAAAAAATAATTTTATTTATTGTATCTTGTGATACAGAGTATAATAAAACCATTTTTCTTACCAATTTTGAAGGCCGCGCCGTGGCTCAGTGGTTAGACCGCTTGGCTCTCACCAAAACGGCCCGGTTTCGACCCCAGGTGACCGCAAAGTGAGATTTGTGGTGGACAACACGGCGCTGGGGCGGGTTTTCTCCGGGATCTCCGGTTTCCCCCGCCATATCCTTCCACCGGTACTCCATCTTCATCTCATGTAGTGTCATCGCCCGCGGTGCCGTATCTAGTAAAAGCGGGCGTTAAACACTGCACATTTCATTTCCAATTTTGAAAGATTTTATTAAAACAATGTTAATTATTGTATTATAAATTGGTAATGAAACATTAATCGTTTTCAAGGATATATAGTTTTTAATAAACGCATTTAATTAATTTAATTTAAATTATATATTTAATTTTAATTCCCATTTTTTGAAGATTGTTTAATTTTTACGTAATTTATGTATTCAAATGTTAAACTTAATTGAAAGTTTTTAAAATAATTATTTAATTGATAGAATTTTAATTTATTTAGTGCATAAAGTTGGCAAATATTTTACTGTCATTTATTAATTATATTTAGGAGATATAATCTGTCCTCTGTACATATTTTGAAGCACTGCATTATTTTGTCTGTGCAAAGGTAGCAGTCTGTTTACTCTGGACGAGTAAACTTAAATACAATTTAGATTTTAAGTAAAAAGATTTAAATATTATTAAGGGACGGGAATAACATATAGAGTTTAATATACAGGGTGTATATAAATAAATATCGGCGTTTTATCTCTTTACAATATTTATTAGATTAAACTCACAGTTGTAAATAATAAGTCGCATGAAAAACCAACTCAGTTTTTATTGTTGTGAACAGTGCGCATGTGCGTGCAATGATTCTGCCGCAATCCGCTACACAGCTGTAATATCAAAGATGGCGACTAGTATACAGAAAGCGTTACGTAGATGTTATCATCTGCCTTTGCAAAAGGAAGAGCACGGGACGACCAAGAGTAAGTAAAGAGACTGTTGAGCGTGTGAGAGCCCAAAGAAATCAGTGCGGAAGGCTAGTCGTGAACTACATGTTCCTGTGTTGACTGTTTGGAAAGTTGTAAGAAAACGCTTACGGCTACGTTCTTACTGTCCACAGTTATTACAGGCTCTAAAGCCCACACATCACGGATTGCGATCCAACTTGGCAAAAGACATCTTGTTTCATGACGACGATTTTATGGATTACGTTGACTACAGTGATGAATCGACCTTTCACCTTAATAGACATGTTAACACTCATAATGTGCGCATCTGAGGCTCAGAAAATCCTCACGAGATGGTACAAATGCAACGAGATTCCCCTAAAGTGAATGCCTTTTGTGCCGTATCCCGGCGAAAAGTTTATGGGTCTTTCTTTTTTTGGTGAACGTACTGTAACTGGCACTTCTTACCTTGATACCCTACAACAATGACTCTTCTCTCAGAAAATAAGCCAAAGAACTTCATTTTCCAGCAAGATGGTGCGCCACTCACTGACATAACGAAGTACACGATTGGTTGAACGTCACTGTACCCGAGCGCTGGATAGGCCGCAAGGGCCCCAATGACAGGGCTTGCTATGTATGGCCTCCACGTTCTCCTGACCTAACACTATGCAATGTTTACATTTGGGGCTTCCGCTACCATCTGACCTCCCTGAATTAAGAAACCGGATTGAAGCAGCTGTTGCTACAATTACTGAATACACACTTATCAACTTTTGGGAAGAACTCGGCTATAGACTTGATGTGTGCCCTGTGACAAAGGGTAGTCAGATTGAACATTTATAAGGTTCTTGGTAAAACTGCTTGAGTTGCTCTTTCATTAGACATATCTTTTATAACTGTAAGTTGAATATAATAAATATTATAAAGTGTTAAAACACTGATATTCATTTAATACATCCTGTATTTAGTAATTAATTGAGCTAAATTTAATTTTTATTATGAACTTTTTTTAATTGGGATGATTGGAAGATAAAATATTCTCTTCTTTGAATTTAATATCATTAAATCTACGATCCGTTAAAAATTATTAATATATTAAATAAAAATATAAAAGCATGTCCAGTTGTTCGTCATGTATAATTTCAGGGACCCTTTATCTCCCCAAGGGTACCATTACAATGTAATTTATACAAATATACACTTTTTGGGGGGTTGGCACTATAGCACAGTTGAACCGACTGCGAGAGCTCCCGAGGGGATTCGGTACGTAGACCACCATATTGGGCCCATTGTTCCCATGCTCCCAAGTGGGGCCCCCCGGGAAGAAGGATGGGGAGAAGGAGACAGAGGGCCGCCGACCCAAGGAGCCACGACTGTACAGAGGGCAGTGTCCCTAGAGTTTACTTTGATAGAGACTACCCCCGACAGGCCAGGACAACGAACTCGCTCCACTACAGCGGGACGGCAGCGAGCACAGCAGCCGAGCCCTAATGTTTCCAGGCAGGCGATCCGAGCCTTAAAAATACCTAGCTGGCGGTTCCGAAATGGTCCCAGCAGAGGAGGGCAGACCAGCAACCGACCTACCGGAGGATGAAGTCAATGGCGGCTGGTGGATTAAATTATTGGTGGTGCACAAATGAAAAGTAAAATACAGAGTAGTAATGACTCACCTATTTATACAGATTCTCTGCTGTACTCTGGCGAATCTATGGATAACTCTTGCGTTGAAGTCGCTGATCTTCATAACAAAATCTCTCTCAATTGAAGGCATTGCTAATGCTGACAATCGGTCCTGTGACATTGTGTTCCTAAGGAAAGTTTTTATTCTTTTTAAAGTTGAGAAACGGCATTCTGCTTCAGCGGTAGACATTGGCATAGTTAACAGTACTCGGAGGAGTTTGACATATTCGCTGAATGTAGTATATAAATTGTTTTCCTTATTGAAGTCCATCAAGCACAAAGCGCCGGACATTCCACGAAATTCCTCTCGACTGTAAATTACAGTCAGTTCTCTACGAATTTTTGTTCCAATGATAAAAGGATAGAACCTTATTGTTTCTCTAAGGGAATCCTCTGGAAATGTCTTAGAAATTTTCTTGATGAAACAAAGTCGAGGCTACCAGATGCCCCGTGAAGCTAAATCTGTCCTTTGCTTCTCTAAGAATGTCATATACTTCAAGAGGTTCTCTTCTTTTCACATCATGATCTTCTATTCTTCTCCTCTTAATTGCAGTTTCTTCGTGTTCCTCGATATCCATGCTATTTCTTAAATTTGCACTTCCCTTTTAAATGCGTTTAGCTGGGCGATAGCAAATGTTGCATTGCAGTCTCGTTTCTGCAGCTGATTGTACAAAATGTCCTCATGTGGCATGATCTTGTAGAAGAAAGACAGCCAGAATACAAAATTATAATCTTTCAAAGTGGTCATAAACCCAGAAGCCTGAACAAGTGTGGCGTTGTTGTTTAACAGAGCTCTCTTCTGAATAACCTCCATGCATTTAATTAAATTCTCCCTGTGTTCGAAAAGCAGAGCACACAGAAGCTAAGCTTGAAGGTCACGCTATAGCCGTTGCTAAGAGTAGGAGGAGCTAGGTTTATAAACCTCCATTTAAGCAATGTATAAGAAGCCACCTCCATCTCTTCACCTTCCCGCAACCCCATCAGAGAGCCTACATTTGGGCGAAATCTTAGGTTAACTCTTCACTGCAAACCTGTGGCTCTTACAGATAATTACTGTTTATTTCGACTTCTGCGGTCATGGGCAGCTACAGACGATAAGCGTAATTGAAACATGTTTGTATATAAAACAATGCAAACAAGTACAGCTTTAATGTGCAAAATGCACCTGTTGTATATTCAGAATCAGTGGGTGTAGCGCAAACCTGCAACCTTATGGAGGAACCGCCACTGGTAGGTTGGCCACCGAAATCGAAACCGGGCCTACAGAATGTGGGCTACAGGCAAAACCACCTGAGCATCCCGCTCGGTACATAAACCTCTCCGTGCACTCCACTTACTGCCTGTGCATTAAAGCGTCTGGCTTCACGCCACTGTACGCATTCGCACGCTGAAAGTAATTAGATAGAGCAAATTCGCAGTTGGCGATGGTTATATTATGATATCCCAAGTGCGGACCTTGGAGCGAAGGTTAAGTCAGCCTTAGAACGGAACGAAACGCGATTACACACATGGTGAGGTGGACTTGCGCAACACGGAAATGGTGCTTCATTTTATTTACTGCGTGTCCAGAATCTAAACCACTGCTGTAGACTGCCCACTTAGTTAAAAAAAAAAAAAAAATGACAAGGGAAAAAAAAAGGAGAGTGCTGTGAAACAGTCTCTCCTCTGCCATAAATAAATTGTAAGGTTTACAAACCAAGGGCACTGTTTGAATATAATACAACAGTTAATCTTCTACCATGATGAAAAATGGGTTGCCATTGAGAACTAAACTTGCTTCTCTATACTTAAAGACTATCTGATTCATTACACTCACATAATTTCCTCTACACTTTCTATATAATAGGTGAAGAAGGTATTGCATTCCACCAATGCAAGAAAATGGTCTGTATGTACATTTCCGAGGAGAGCGGTTCAATAAAGAAAGATTACAACTTTCATTTGACAACGTACCTTTACTCATCCTCATAACTGTTATGGTCCTTCTCAAAATAGTCTCCCCTGAATGCTATGCACTTGTCCCAGCGTTTCTGCCAGTCATCAAAGACATGCTGGAAACTATTTTTGGGATATCCTTCAAAATAGTCTCCGCAGCCTTCACCAATGCTTCTGATGATGGGTAAAGCCTCCCACGAAAGCGTTTCTTTAAGTTCCCTTCCTTCCTTCCTTCCTTCCTTCCTTCCTTCCTTCCTTCCTTCCTTCCCTCCCTCCCTTCCCTCCCTTCCCTTGCTTCCCTCCCTTCCCTCCCTCCCCTCCCTCCCCTCCCTCCCTTCCCTCCCCTCCCTCCCCTCCCTCCCTTCCTTTTTTCAATTTACGTCCTCCAACGTTAAGTCATATCGGACGATGAATGAAATGGGTGAAATGATGCACAAATGAGCCCCGGATCCATGGAGCTTAGATTTACCTGACATTCGTATTTAAGGATGAGGGAAAACCCCGGAAAAACCTTATGCAGGTAACTGGCCCTGACCGAGATTCGAACTCGGGACCTCTTAAACGTGATGCAGACACGCTACCATCTACGCTACCGAGGCGGGAACACTCTTTCCCATAGCAACCACACGTTTATGACTACCTCATTCTTAGCAACATGTACAAGCTATAATTTCATTTTCTAAGCTTAATTTAAGCATTTAATACTTCAAACATTCTTTAAATGATTTAAAATTTATATATCACCGTAAAACAAATATTATTTTTTATATTTGGAGGCTGAATTCAAAACATCTGTTACATCTTGGAAGGTGCTAAATTTAATCCAAAGCTTGTAATAGCAACTCACCCTGACCGAGATTTGAACAAAGGCTTCTGAGTTCGTATCTCGGTCAGGGTGAGTTATTTGGACAAGGTTAATTCCGGAGCTTTATCTTATACTGAAAAAATATTGTAAAAATAAATTAAAAACGAAGACACAAAGAGTTTCCTAAAAATTGCTGCTTTTTATTCAAGGAATGGTAATACGTGCTTTTTCAATTAATTTAAGTGTCAAATTTTTGGCAGAATACAATATTTCCTCCACAAACAGCTGAGGAGTGCCAATAAAAGCTACAAGTTTAAGAGATTTCGAATGAAGCTCATTTTGCACCCATACTATATTATTATGCAGGTGCACGTTGGTTCGTCCGGTCACAAATGTCATGGAGACAAAACCACAGGTCACCAGACTGTCTATCAGTAGGCCGTTAAACTGCAACACAAGTCAGCAGGGACCTTCACCGTCTGGTACATGCACATAAAAATAACAAAACCCTGTGACGGCTTTTCGGTCGTTAAAGCACCAACTCATAACCCGTAAAACCTTAACACTTCTATTCAATTTTACAACTGGATGTTCCTTTTATTTTAATAACTTTAACATGAATACCATGCAGAATGAGTACCCATGTCTGTATCAAAGGAGCTGGTTCGGCACTCTAAAGAAATAAATTTAAAAAAAGTATCATTTCATTTCCTGGTTGGCTTAGCGTGTGAAACAACTGCATATAGACTCCCTAGCAAACCTCTCCAGACTCGAACTCGCAACTGCAGCAACAACTAGTAAAATAATTCTTATGCTAAACCATGCCAAACTTTAGTATTTACACAACTCGTAACAGCTGGAATAACAAAAAGTGCTCAAATTCCATTTTCAGCTTGATTACCAGCAGCTATAGCTGCTCCCACTCCCGTATCTGCTTTAGTACATTCTTCAACTTTAGTAACTGCTGGAGTATATTTATTAATTCGATTTAGAAAAGCTTTTCCTGATTGTCTTTAATGGGCCTTCCTTCCTTCTTTCATGTCTTCCTGCCTTCATTCCTTCATTCCTTCATTCCTTCCTTCATTCCTTCCTTCATGCCTTCCTTCATTCATTCTTTCCTTCATTCCTTCCTTGCTTCATTCATTCCTTGCTTCATTCATTCCTTCCTTCATTCATTCCTTCCTTGCTTCATTCCTTCCTTCATACCTACCTTCCTTCTTTCATACCTACCTTCCTTCTTTCATACCTTCCTTCCTTCTTTCATACCTTCCTTCCTCCTTTCATTCTTTCCTTCCTTCATTCATTCTTTTCTTCCTTCATTCCTTCCTTCATTCATTCCTTTCTTCATTCATTCCTTCCTTCATTCCTTCCTTCCTTCATTCCTTCTTTCATACCTTCCTTCCTTCATTCTTTCCTTCCTTCATTCATTCCTTCCTTCCTTCATTATTTCCTTCCTTCATTTATTCCTTCCTTCATTTATTCCTTCCTTCATTCATTCCTTCCTTCCTTCATTCATTCCTTCATTCATTCATTCCTTCCTTCCTTCAACCATTCCTTCATAACTTCCTTCCATTGACTCCTTACCTTTACGTCCCATATTACCTGTAAGTTCACAATCGGCTGAAGAACTTTGAGCACACTGTCTCGAGACATAGCATAAACACAACTGCTATGTGGTAGGGGCGTGTAGAGTACGTCCAATCACCTTTCTCTCTGTTCGATTGGGTACGTTCGAATACTTATGTCCTCCAATAAGGACAATAGAATAAACACAGTACAGATTGTGTAATAAATACATGCAAACTGATATTTTAAATATATTTTCTGAGACACAAAGGGTTAATGTTTACATGTTTAGCAATTCAAAGTGCAATGTTACATTATTCGAATACTTCTGTCGGCCTCTTTATATAAATATTCTGCCTTTGTAGTATTAACTTACATAATATAGATGTCAGAATGATTACTACAGGAAACATTTGTTAAACTTAATTAGTTATTCATAAATCTAATGATCGCTACTAATTTATGTGTATTACTTTCCAGAAGTCCCGAGTGATTTGCAGCATCTTGGCACTTCCATTAATGGTATCTTGATTATCTCCTCCTTTGAAGACGCAGACAAAGAGGCAAATATCAACCCCGTCTACCACTCCACTGTTTCTGTTTATACATTAGCAAAAACTCTGCTTAAAATACAGCTTCTGTATCCACCGAAATTATCTTCCGCTCCAGTATCCTAGGGGATATGAATGTCTGCATTTGTCAGTTAAAATGAGATTTTCTTGCTCTTGTCTTCGTAGCCAAATGATAACTTTCCGGTCTTGATCGATTTTCCGATAGTTTCTCCGCATCCAATACCCTAGCCCCGTCTTCGTTCACGTCCACACGTTTCTAAAACTTTGGCTTCGCAAACAAATTTAGTGACTGTTTGATCATAATGTAATACTTCTCCCAAAGTTGGAACTCGGCTAGTTCTACGCGCGTGTACAAGACTCGTCGGGCGGTATCTCTGTAAAACATAGCCCATCTTTTGTTTCCCTCTCTACCACCTGATAGTAAGAGGGCTGTTCAATAAATAATTGTGACAATCCCCCCTCCCCCCCTCTCCCCCTCTCCCCCTCCCCCCTCTTCCCCCCTCCCCCTCTTCCCCCCTCCCCCTCTTCCCCCCTCTTCCCCCCTCTCCCCCTCCCCCCTCTCTCTCTCCCTCTCCCTCTCCCTCTCCCTAACCCTCTCCCTAACACTCTCCCTCCCCTCCCCATCTCCCTCTCCCTCTCCCTCTCCCTCTCCCTCTCCCTCTCCCTCTCCCTCTCCCTCTCCCTCCCCCTCCCCCTCTCCCTCTCCCTCTCCCTCTCTCTCTTAACGTACCTTTACTCGTCCTCATAATTTTGATGGTCCTTCTCAAAATAGTCTCCCCTGAATGCAATGCACTTGTCCCAGTGTTTCTGCCGGTCTTCAAAAACATACTAGAAACCATTTTTTGAGATATACTTCAAATTCACCTCCGCAGCCTTCACCTCTGCTTCTGATGATGGATAATGCCTCCCACGAATGCATTTCTACAAGTTAGGGAATATAAAAATGTCAGATGGGGCTAAATTAGGACTATAGGGAGGGTGAGGGATGCACTCCACGTTGATTTTTGCAAGATATTCAGCAACAACATTGGCAATATGTGGCTGCGCATTATCGTGGTGCAGCATCCAGCCTGCTTTACGTAAATATGGTCTTCTGCGTCTCGTATGACTTGTAATGTTTACCAGACATCCCAGTAGTATTGCCCCGTTACTGATGTGTGTGCAGGTGCAACATGCTGATAAACCATTCCATGAATATCAAAGAATGATATGACCATAACTTTCCCAGCAGAAGCAACCACTGCTGCTGCTTTTTTGAGGGTTGGTGATGATGGAGATTTCCACACTGAGCTTTGCTGTTTGCTCTCAGAATCAAAATGATGTAGCCAAGTTTCATTAGCAGTGATTACATTTGAAAAAACTCCGGATCTTCCTCTAACATCAACTTTAACTGCATGTTACCTCCACTGCAGCGGTAGGCGACACTGAAAATGTCTGAATTTGCCTGGTTCTCACAGTCGGGAACCAGGAGTACCAACAATGAAGCTACTACGGCGTGTTTGTTTGACATTAAGCTAACAAAATATAATAGGATTGAATTATAATGCAAAAAATTATGACTGCAGAAGAATTATGATCATTCTTTACTAAAGAGGCCTCGTATTTTACTTAAAATACTATGTCTGGGGTGATTTATATAGCTGTGACATATTTCTTTCATTAATTATTCTGTACGAAATTGGGCCGCGCCGTGGCTCAGTGGTTAGACCGCTTGGCTCTCACCATGGCGACCCGGGTTCGATCCCAGGTGACCGCATAGTGAGATTTGTGGTGGACAACAAGGCGCTGGAGCGGGTTTTCTCCGGTATTTCCGGTTTTCCCCGACATCTCATTTCACCGGTGCTCCATCTTCATCTCATGTATCATCAGTGTCATCGCCTGCGGTGCCGTATGTAGTAAAAGCGGGCGTTAAACACGACACATTTTGTACGAAATTCACTCAATGCTGTAAATTTATCACCATTTGTTGACGTTTACATCCTCCCAACGTTAAGTCATATCATGCGATGATTGAAATGGGTGAAATGATGCTCAAATGAGTCCAGAGTCTATGGAGCTTAGAGTTGCCCGGCATTTGCCTATCATAATAAGGGATACCTTGTCGAGGAAACTCACCCTGACCGAGATTAGAACTCTGGACCTGTTACACGTGAGGCATACACGCTACCTAGGTGGGAAGCACCAAATTAAACAGAATATTTCAGAGTTTCGATTGTTTGTCACTAGATGGGCAAATATACATGGGTTATTTGTATTTGTTAGTTCTATTGTACGCAAAGCTTTTTGGCATTTTCCTCTAGTTAAGGTGCAAATGGAGCACACATGTGAAGTAAAAGTGGCGTACTGGACGGAATTCGCTGTTCGTAATCCTCCCAAAAGAAACATAGTTTGGAAGTGGTAAAATAATTGGGGAATAAACTGTATATCTGGTAGGTAAAAGAGCCATTGTCGTTCATTTAGGTTTCCCACGTTTGTTGTAAATACAGGAATGTAGCAGTCTCCAAAATCTTGAGACGTCTGTAGCATAAGACAGGATGCAGCTGTTCAATGTGCCAGAGAGCCAAATTGGGTTAAGGATAGACAATTGAAATATAGTCTTTTGTTTCAGGCTCCATTAGGAAAAATCATACCATATTGTTCGTCACATGTTTCACATATGATTCAACTTTGTGAGCTCAAATAACTCACGCTGGGCCAACAAGAAGCACCTATACACCTGTTTAAACTCGGAGTTTGGTGTGCAATAACCACAATTTAATTTGAAAAGGCAGCACTCTGACAAATATTCATGGAGTTTGATGAGCAAGTTGACAATGGAGAGCTGACTCAAGATGCCATGCATCAAATGAATTTGTGACCCTAATTGCAACTCTCTTTGACGACCAGATCATTTTCTGCAGCCTGTGGCCTCCTAGATCACTGGATTTGACATCACTGGACTGCCTTCTATGGAGTTACTTAAAGGTCAGGATATACGTCAGACAATGCCAGAAAATGGACCATCTAAAGCACAATATTACATAGGAGATTAGGATATGTACAACAGATTCCTCCGGCGAGTAGGCAGGAACATGGAACGACGTGTTGATTTGTACCTTATAGAAGATGGAGGACATATTCAACATAAGCCAAAGAGGTGAATAATCTCCCAAAATGGCGTAACTTATTTTGAAACAATGAAAGGAATGTGTTAGCTCTTTATAAATCACCAGTATTTCTGTCGATTTTTCTTTCCATTTAAACGAGTACGACGGCGTAGTAGGCAACAGCTGTGCCCCGAGGTCCCGTATTTGATTCAACAAAATTAAGCTCACTGACTTGTGCTTATCAAATGTTTAACCTTGTCGCTAGGCGAATACTGTGGGAGCTTGTCTAATCCATGACTTTCTTTCCTTCGCTTTATTTTATTCATTATCACCTTTCAAGTTTGGTTGACGTGAATATGCAGGTAGATGGATACTTGCACTGTGTAAACTTTCCACCCTTGCCAAAAATGGTACAAATTTAATTCAGAAATAAAAGTAAAAACTTACTCTTTACATCCATAAAAAGATTAATCAAAGGCAAATATAAAAACAAACAAAACCAATCAATATCTAACAAAGCCAAAGATAAAAAATGGAGCATTTTAATTAAAAAGCAGGAAATTATTCCAGAAATCCCACGTAAAGCTGCAGTAGCAAATTTTAGATTACTTACGGAACATGATTATTTGGCCAAACACTTACACAGAATAGGAATTTATACAAGTCTAAATTGTCCTCTGTGCAACAAAGAAGAGGAAATGACTGAAGAACATCTTTCAACCTGTGAAGCCCTACTTGCTGGACCCACTACACAGAAATATTGGAGAGCAAGAGAGCTAATGGCTTCATTGCCAAAGCCTGGCATTTGGCAACAAAGAAGAGGAGATGACTGAAGAATATCTTTTAACCTGTGAAGCCCTACCTGCTGGACCCACTACACAGAAATATTGGAGAGCAAGAGAGCTAATGGCTTCATTGCCAAAGCCTAGCATTTGACAGCAAAGAAGAGGAAATGACTGAAGAACATCTTTTAAACTGTGAAGCCTTACCTGCCTGACTCACTACACAGAAATATTGGAGAGCAAGGGAGCTAATAGCTTCATTGCCATAGCCTAGTATTTGACAACAAAGAAGAGGAAATGACTGAAGAACATCTTATAACCTGTGAAACCCTACCTGCCGGACCCACTACACAGAAATATTGGAGAGCAAGAGAGCTAATGGCTTCATTGCCAAAGCCTAGCATTTGACAGCAAAGAAGAGGAAATGACTGAAGAACATCTTTTAAACTGTGAAGCCTTACCTGCCGGACCCACTACACAGAAATATTGGAGAGCAAGGGAGCTAATGGATCATTGCCAAAGCATAGCATTTGACAACAAAGAAGAGGAAATGACTGAAGAACATCTTTTAACCTGTGAAGCCCTACCTGCCGGACCCACTACACAGAAATATTGGAGAACAAGAGAGCTAATGGCTCATTGCCAAAGCCTAGCATTTGACAACAAAGAAGAGGAAATGACTGAAGAACATCTTTTAACCTGTGAAGCCCTACCTGCCGGACCCACTACACAGAAATATTGGAGAACAAGAGAGCTAATGGCTTCAATGCCAAAGCCTAGCATTTGCAAACAAAGAAGAGGAAATGACTGAAGAACATCTTTTAACCTGTGAAGCCCTACCTGCCGCACCCACTACACGGAAATATTGGAGAGCAAGAGAGCTAATGGCTTCATTGCCAAAGCCTAGCATTTGACAACAAAGAAGAGGAAATGATTGAAGAACATCTTTCAACCTGTGAAGCCCTACCTGCCGGACCCACTACACGGAAATATTGGAGAGCAAGGGAGCTAATGGCTTCATTGCCATAGCCTAGTATTTGACAACAAAGAAGAGGAAATGATTGAAGAACATCTTCTAACCTGTGAAGTCCTACCTGCCAGATCCACTACACAGAAATATTGGAGAGCAAGAGAGCCAATGTCTTCAATGCCAATGCGTAGCATTTGAAAACAACAACAATAACTTTCCACCCTGGCTCTACTTGAAACAGCTGCATGTAGGTACCTAGATCGCTAGGGTCAGTATTCCGTTCTTTCAGTGACTCTGCTCTGTTCCTTCCCTCTGCCGGCCTATGGTCTCCCTTCACCTCATCTCGTGCCCCACCAATGAGGGTGGTTGTCAAAACCAGATGTGGGTCGGTGTGAGCAAGGTGTTTCCATGCATGACATTCAAGTGACATCTACCTCTTATTAATCAACTTAAATATTTTTAGAAATGCGAAAGTTGGATAATCTATACTTTTTAATCTTACTGCAGTTATTTTACACGATAACTGCCAGCTTCGGTAGCGTGGTGGTAGCATGTCTGCCTCACGTTCAAGAGGTCCCGAGTTCGAATCTCGGCCAGGGTGAATAAGGTTTCTTTCCGGGGTAACTAAGCTCCATGGACCCTGTCCTCATTGAGCATCATTTCACCTATTACGTTCATCGTCTGATATGACTTAACGTTGGAAGACGTAATTTAGGGGGGGAAAAACACCGAACATTTAGATGATGATGATGCGTATGTGGGCGCTCAACTACAGAGGTTATCAGTGCCCTTTTTAAAACTAACTGGTCATGGCAAAAGCCAGATATAAATTTCTTTAAAAAACTATAAAAATGTAAATATACTTACAAAATAATACATACACGTAAAAAAAGGAACTATAAAAACGAAAGAAATATAAATCTAAAAAGTCATAAATTCTATTCGTCAAATTCTAAACTCTAAAACAGAAAAGAATCTAAATACCTTCTCCACTACTGCGTTATCGTCCGCTAGCATTTCTGCAAAGCTGTCCGGCAGCTGCAGAGACGTCCTAAGGTCTGCTAGGTGAAAACACTCTAGCAGCACGTGACGTACAGACAACGCTTCATTGCAAAACGGACACAGTGGAGAAGGCTCCTTTTTAAATAGAAAACTATGAGTAAAAAAGCAGTGCCCAATACGCAACCGAGCCAAACTCAACTCCCCACGACGAGATGACCGACAGGAGGTAACCCAGGGAATCGGAAGTTCTTTGACAGATCTAAGTTTATTATTGCGGAGAGCGGACCACCCTTCCTGTCAGCAGGTTTGCACAGCTCTCCGCAATACGGCCCTAAAATCCTCCGATGTCACAGATGGTACTCGAACCCTGGGCTTCATGGTAGCCGTCTTGGCTGCCGAATCCGCCATTTCATTCCCCCGCAAGCCTACGTGACCAGGGATCCATGCACACACCACGTTAACGCCAGAAGCGTGTAAAACGTGGAGGGCATCCTGGATACGCGGCAAAATAGGGTGGTAGTTGTACAGCTGCCGTAGGCTTTGAAGTGCTTTGAGGGAATCATTTAGGATTAAGCAGTCCACAAACTTTCGTCGACGTACGTGTAAAATGGCCCGGTATATTGCATAAAGCTCTGCAGTAAAAATGGAAGTGCTAGTGTGGAATCTGAGTGTATACGGTTCGGTTCCATTGAATAGTTAGAAGTGATCTTCATTCCAAAGAGATATATAATCTTATTCAACATCTTTCATATTGTAACACAGATCTTCAAACACCATTGTTTACTGTATTCCTTAAAATTGTTACACTTCAGCCTTTCAGACCTTTATTGGCCACATGTTTGAAACGTTATAATTCTTATGTTTTGTTATGTTGTTATTTGTATTTATGTGTTTTTGTAATTGGACTTATTGGTAAAATAGGGAGAATAAATAATAATAGTCAATGTACTCCATAATACCCTCATTTGAAGTGTTAATACCTTTTATTGAATTATTTTTAATATATTGCTTGTTATTTGCCACAAATTTCCAACACATACTTTTCTCATATGGATACCGAACGGGATCGCTCAGCCGGTTTCGTGACCTGCATTCCGTAGGCCCGGGTTTGATTCCCGTAGTCGACATACCTGACCCATGGGTTTCTCCGGCTGTTTTCCCGGTTCGAGAGGCGGATGTAGGGTAGGTTAATTACATTCCCGGAATTTCCTGTCCTTCCATTTCATCTTCATTATCATTTCATATCTGGTAGCTTCTTTCAGGATAGAAGTGTCGGCGGGAGTCTTGGCGATGCATGACAGGATGATTTTCTCTGAGGAAAACTACTTCCTCCTCCGGTAGGTCGGTTGCTGATCCCCACTCCTCTGCTGGGACCATTTCAGGACCAGTTGAGTTGAGTCCAGAGGTTCTACTCCCATTAGTGTTGAACCCGTAGGAACAAGACCTGGGCCTCTTTAAACCAGGGAGTTATCCAAGCTGTCCGAAAGGGCGTTTGGCGTCCTCCGTGGGGCTTTCCATGGGACAAGACCTGGGTTACAAACAAGCCCCCCATCTGGTCCAAGGACACAAGACGGGATGCAAGTGGATACGCCACTTACGCGCGCCAACACCAAACTTGAAGGCTACCGACATGACCTCGGTAGGGCCGCCCGGCGATCTAGCACACCTTCTAGTAAATTTGCAGGCTAGTACCCGGGAGAATTAATGGCTTCCCTCAACCCCGTCCTTAGACGTACCCAATTCCCACGGGTATCGGGAACCACTGCCCCATTGAGACCATCCCAATCCGAACAACTCCCGAAGGAGGGGCTCAGATGTTGGGCCCGAGGTTCCTCTAGTAACGTCAGAGGCAAAGTCTGTTTAGTTAAAGCACGTGCGCGTCGGCTTCTGCCTTTGACGAACCCTTATAATCGTTTAACAACCCCCGGCCCTCCTCCTCGCAGACCTTTCTGCAAGTTTTCCACCTTACTCGATACGTCATGGGTATCGTACGAGGTTTCGTCTAAATAAATTAACTTATGTCCATTACTGCAAAACTTCCTTAGTTTTGACAAATATATATATACCGCCAAGCTACAAGTTTACTGGATTCCATAATAACCCTTATCTAGTTCAAAGTGCGGTATTTAAAACCCAGCTCCTTTAGGAGACCGCGCAAAGTGCAGTACCATAAGGAAAATCACAAATTTCTTGTAAATGTGCAACCAATTCGTCTAAGGTGGGCGCTCTCCCTTTTGCATAGAATCTATAAATTTCTCGACGAATTAAATCGCACCTGAAATTATCTACTTTAGAGAAACGTTTCCTTTTGTTTTCACACTTGATCGGCGTCTTTGTTATTCCTTTCGTCACAATATTTCTTACTGTATTTCTGTGAATACCCAGAATTTATCATCAGATTCATTACATGACCCCTTACAAAGATTATTTGTCACCACATATTTATATATGTTCAAAACAAGCGCTTGAATTTGCTTAGAAACAGTTCCCGTTATAACTTTGTTATTTTTTAGGCTTTTCCAGTATTATAACTCGGCCCAGTTATTCACACTGTCTTCACTTTGATTATTTATCTCTACTTTATTTGCATTTACCACTGCATTTCCCTCCTACGGTCTCCACATCGTGACACACAACGAATTTCTGCACGTAATGAAACAGATCGACTGGAAGTTGGAACTTTGGCAACTGAGACTCCACGTGGAGTAGACATGCGGCTGTCACTTCGAGAAAATCAGGGTTGCTATTGGTCCTCAACGACAGTGTTCCATTTCTGAAGTGTGGAGATATATTTATGACGGTTATTAGTGGCCGGTAGGGTCCGTTTCCTTTGTGAGGCAACTGCACATGCGTTAAGTAAACGGACTTTACCACGAGTGCTAAGGGTCCGCAGCGCCCGCACCACGGCAGCTGAAGGGGACGGATCCCCTCCCCTACGGGGACCATTTCAGGACCGCCAGCCAGGGACCTTAAGGGCTCGGATCGCCTTCCTGGGATCATAAGGGCTTGGCTGATTAGCTCGTTGCTGTCCGGCTGTGGGGGAGCGAGTTGGTTGTCCTGGTAAGTCCGGGGAAGTCTATCCAAGTAATCTGTAAAGACCATGCCCTCAGTACTATCGTGTCTCCTTGCATCGACCACGCTCTGTCTCCTCTCGCCTCATCCATCCTCCCGAGGTAGCTCCCACTTGAGGGCATAGCCAAATGGGCTCAGCATGGTGCCCTACGTACCAAATCTCCACTATAATGAAATCCCCAATCCCCACATGGATGGTCATTATATGTTGGTCATGAAGAGAGAAAGGAGTTTCAAAGCTCTTAAAATATTTCACTGTCGCGGAAAATCTACTATTTTTCACTTGTAGCTATAAGGCAACTAACAATAAGATAACGTATACAGTAATTAGCATGAAGTACAGCAATATGTGAGGTTAGGACATAACGTTTTCTGTTTTTGACAAGTTTTGTTTCTACTTTATTCAGTTCATTATAAATGTATAACGTTTTCAGAGAAGCATAGAAGTGCATTAACATAACTAACATCTGGAGTTTGAAGTTGATGGCCAATAACCGCTGCTGGAATATATCTGGTTATACCAAAACCTCCATCAAGAAGATCCACGCTTCTACCAAAGTGGTTGGGCAACGGCCGTTCGATTACTTCCAACCAATCATTATGCACTCAGTTACGGGGGAATACAGCCTTAATGCCTTCAATAGGTTCATGGCCTCACAGCGCCGTTACTCGCCGACGCCCTGTTCCTAATTTTCTTAGTATCATTTCTTGCTTCCTGAATCAAAATCATGTCTGCACAGTTTGACATCATTATGTCCTATAATTGCTCAATCTCTCTTTGTAGGTTCGTTATTTGCTTATAATTAAGAGATACTGGAATTGCTTTTAAGGTAAAAATTACCAAAAGATGTTCCATTTTTACTTTCTCTCTTAATTAGAGGAAGGATTCTGTTCCCCCTAATAAATTCGGTAACATAAAACATTAAAAGCAACTCAATTAAAATTCTATAAAACTATAGAAGTCCCCTGTTAACATAGGTCCGTCAGAACTTGACACTTATAAGATCACAAAGAAGAATGATAGAATCAGCTGAAATGAAATCTTCACGCTCTGTAGCGGGATATGTACTTATATATAAAAATACTAGAAGCGGTAATTTGATATCTGAAGTGGCCCGTAAGAAAGTTTAGAGCCCAAAAATACAAATACTTCTAAAACAAATTATTTTTAACATCGAGGGCTGTTCAGTCAAGGCCTTTTTCTACTGCGTAGATTAGATTAGATTAGATTGATTTGCGTTCAGTAGGTTCACTTGTAGCCAGAAAAGGCTGTTAACATTGAACATGTCCAGAGGTATAAAGTTTAATAGCATATATATGTACAAAAGCTAACATAAGACACATATTATAGTATACAGGCAATATGAACAACAATATGGAAGACAAAGCAGGGATAATTATATATGATACAAAATGAAACACTTTTTAAACCAGCTTTCACTTGTCTTATGCCAGTACGTCTCAACCTTTTTGCAATGGATACCATTCTTGTTGGTTATTAAATACATATACATTAAAAATAAACTTTAAACTTGCATCAAATATTTATAAGTAATGATTTGTCATTGGAACAGTTAGATACTACTTACAGAGCTACAGAAGCATTATCAGGATAATTTGTCATTCAGATAATCTTGTACAGAATAAAAAGATTTTGAGCAAAGGTATACTCTAACAGCTTTTTTAAAAGCACCGAAATTATCAATTTTTTCTTTAAGAACATTAGGAAGTGCGTCAAATATTTTGATAGTTTCATAATACACACGTTTCTGGAAGCAAGAAAGTTTAGCACTGGGATAATGGATATTATACTTTTGTCTAGTGTTTATTTTGTGAATTACATTATTTGTTGCAAATAAGGCACGATTGCATACAAAGAATTTTAGGATCGAGAATATATACATGCAAGGAAGCGTTAATATCTTCAATCTTGTAAAAAGATCTTCACAGGAGCATCTGTTGTGGGTGTTAGTAATGATTCTTATAACCCTCTTTTGCATAAGAAATATTCTTTTACTTTCTACTGAGTTGCCCCAAAATAATATTCCATATTCCATAATAGAGTTAATGTATGCATAATATACTAATTTAAGTATGTCAATAGAACTCACATCAACCAGCTCTCGGATAGCATAACAGGCAGAGCTGAGTTTAGGTAAGATATAATTTATGTGAGCTTTCCAGTCTAAACATCTGTCTACTTGAAGGCCCAGAAATTTTAAGCTGTCAATTTCTTCTAATAACATATCATTAATACCGATTTCTATTTCAGTATGTGATGTACCACAGGTTATAATTTACGTCCTCCAACGTTAAGTCATATCGGACTATGAATGGAATGGGTGAAATGATGCTCAAATGAGTCCGGCGTCCATGGAGCTTAGAGTTACCCTGCATTCGTCTTTCAGGAAAAGGGAAAACCCCGGAAAAACGTTATCCAGGAAACCCACCCTGACCGAGATTCGAACTCAGACCTCATGAACGTGAGGCAGAACTGCTACCACCACGCTACCAAGGCGGGCCAGTGAATATGATCATAATTTTTTAACAGTCATAATTTTTCCCACTAAAATTCATACTTCTTATATTCTGTTAGCTTAAAGTGAAACAAAAACGCCGTAGTAGTTTCATTGTTGGTACTCCTGGTTTCCGACAGTGAGAACAAGGCGAGTTCAGACATGTTCAGTATCGCCTACCGCTACAATGGAGGTGACACGCGAGGAACAATATGCGGCTATGAAATTCTGATTTCGTCTTAACAAATCTTCAGTTGAGGCCTATACAATGTTACAGGAGGCCTATGGAGAGTTTGTTCTTTAAAACGATTCAGCAGGAGAGACAGTAAATTTCAAAGAAAGGTGGATTCGGTGCTCTACTTACTGCTCTTACGGAAGAAAGTATCAACATTGTGAGAGAGGATCCTCGAATTACCTTAAGATCACTTTCTGAAATACTGAACATTTCATTGGGTGCCACCCACACGTTGGTGACGCCCGCCTCGGTAGCGTAGATGGTAGCATGTCTGCCTCACGTTCAAGAGGTCCCGTGTTCGACTCTCGGTCAGGGTGATTTACCTGGATAAGGTTTTTTCCGGGGGTTCCCTTATCCTGAAAGACTAATATCAGGTAACTGTAAGCTCCTTGGACCCCGGACTCATTTGAGCATCATTTCACCCAATTAATTCACCGTCCGATATGACTTAACGTTGGAGGACGTAAAATTACAGACAAAACAACACAAAACACACGTTGGTGACAGAATCATTACACATGAGACGTGATTGTGCGCCATGGGTTCCAAGACTGTTGATTCCCGAACAAAAGGACAGGTCTGCATGCAGTTAAAGTTAATGTTAGAGGAAGATCCGGAGTTTCTTTCAAACGTTATCATTGCTGATAAAACTTGGCTACATCAGTTTGATCCTGAGAGCAAACAGCAAAGCTTAGTGTGGAAATCTCCATTACCAACGCCCAAAAAGGCAAAAAATGTTGCTTCTGCTGGGAAATTTATGGTCATCTCATTCTTTGATATTCATGGAATGATTATCAGCATGTTGTACCTGCACACACATCAGTAACTGGACAATACTACAAGGATGTCCTGAAAACATTGCAAGTCCATATCAGGTGCAAAAGACCACATTTCCATGAAGCAAGCTGTAGGCTACACCACGATAATGCGCGGCTGCATATTGCCAATGTTGTAGGTGAATATCTTGCAAAAATCAACGTGAAGTGCATCCCTCGCCGTATTTATAGCCTGGATTTAGCCCGATGTGACTTTTTACTATTCCCTAACTTGAAGAAACGCCTTCGTGGGAGGCATTATTCATCATCAGAAGCAGTGGTGAAGGCTGTGTAGGCGATTTTGAAGGATCTCTCAAAAAATGGTTTGCAGCATGTCTTTGAAGACTGGCAGAAACGCTGGGACAAGTACATCGCATTCAGGGGAGACTATTTTGAGAAGAACCATCAAAATTATGAGGATGAGTTAAGGTACGTTGTCAAAAAAGTTGTGATCATTCTTTATTGAACAGCCCTTCTATGAGTAATTTCTATTAAGTTCTATCTCTCAATATCATGGACAGAAATGGAATTCTAAGGTCAGTTTTAGCGACCAACTATTGAACACGTGAACATCAAATCTGTTTCAATCTATCTATTGTAGCTCTGGGCATATTTCTTCAATACATATCTTTGACCTGACAGGATACTTGCCACAGTTATTTGGAGACGCTTTAGAGGTATATTCTTTGCCTAATTGATATAGTATGTGCACTGATCGCTGCAGATTCTCTTCGCTTATCTTGAATAATTACATCATCACTGGCAGACAGGCTTCATCCTCAGACACTCCTTGGGTAGAATTAATTTCCTCTGTTTTCTACTTCAGAATAAAAACAGAAAAGAAAATATTAATATTTTAACACTAATCTTTGTTTTCTAAACTTTTTCAGTGTAGTCCACGTGAAGAATGGCGTTATAAATCTCCTGAGGGCAATGAGCCGTGAGGTCTAGTAAGCCAAGGGCTATGCACGAGAGTGGGCCGTTACATAACGTGGGAACGCCTCGCCTTCAGATGAGTCCATCCCAAAATGCGTCAATACTTTCACTAGACACCCAACCCTGAGGCCTGAGATCAGACTTTTGGCCGTTTCGTTTGTACCTTCTCCAAAATCAAGCAATTGGGAAACCATCACTTTAGGTCAGAGGTGCGCCTTTCTCCTAGTTAAACTGGACCATCTCTTTGAGAGTTAGTTTCTTAAGGTTTGGGATCAAGTAATTATTAGTTTAACATTTATATATTCTGGACTCACTTTTGGGTATTTCTAGCTATACTCCACACCCGAAATTTGGCACACAGGTGCTACATAGACCAGAGATGATGCCATCAAACTCTCAAGCAAATATAGGTATGAGAAGAGTGATAGTTTCCTTGTTAGTTACAACAAACAGTTGAATACGCATTCGATCTCTCGTCTTTTTATCTAATTCTCTTTTGTTTTTCCTGTATTAATAACTACATTTACGATTTATTACCTTACCATGCTATCTCTTCTTTGTATTCCAATTAGTATTTCTGAAACATAACAAATAGCTCTTAGAATGTACCAGTAATGCAAAAGTAAATGAAGCACTCTGATTCGGAAGTTATTAAGTCAATGTCTTTTGGAAATCCTGTTAAACACACGACAATTACTCTGAATAGCAGTTCTGTAATAGTGCTACAAGATTTGCGGATCCAAAGATCTTAGGTCGAACATACATCCCGGCATGTCTAATGGGCATCGATTTGAGAAATAAAAGTTGCTAAGTCAGCCTTTCGAGTTAGATGTTGTTAAGTCAAGTAGTTGCCACATTAGCCGTTTGGTGGTGCACCTACACTGTGCCAACCAAGCTCTTTCAGTTGTTGATATACTTTGGATTAGACATTTAGACATTAGACATTCTTCAAGTGTACTTTCAGAAATTTTATCTGTACTTCTTAATACCAGGGCACTCTTTCATGGCTGTTCACAGAATTTTTGGCAACTGAGAAGAAGAAACGATCAATGGATAAAGCCTTAGCACCTTCTGTATGGGTAAAACTGATCAAAGATTCACTACATAAGCCCATTGATGTTGTCCACTGACCGATAACGGGGAACATGATGGCACTCCAGTTGTTGAAGTTTTTAACTTCAAAGATGCCCTCGATCATGTCCTTGTAAGAAGTATTCCTGAATTCACTTTAATCCGGGGTGTGTATTTCCAAGGAGAATGTGTACCAGAAGCTCGGCCACAATGTCTTCCTCACTTTGTTGTCCCCAGTCTCTTTTGAGAAGAGTAGTGGGGTTGCAAGCCTTACACAGGTGCGAAAAACACACCATATAGACTCCGGAAGATTAAGAAGACAAAATATTTCGATGTTCGTTCACTACTAGAACATGTCACTCTGCGAGAAGGTACCACATTCTATGACACAACGACATATGTAAGTGAGGTAGAAGATGATGTGGTAGAAATGGAGTGATGTTTTGATGACAGTGTTGTATGTCAATGCATGAAGTGCATACTGGATTAGGCCCGCCTTGGTAGCATAGATGGTAGCATATCTGCCTCAAGTTCAAGAGGTCCCGAGTTCAAATCTCGGTCAGGGTGTTACCTGGATAAGGTTTTTTCCGGGGTTTTCCCTTATCCTTCAAGACGAATGTCGGGTAGCTCTAAGCTCCATGGACCATAGACTCATTTGAGCATCATTTCATCCAATTCATTCACCGTCCAATATGGCAAAGTTAGAGAACCTGAAATAAAAAAGAAAATTAAAAAAATAAACATACTGGATTAGTCCATAGTAGAGATGTATTGGTGAAAATAATTTATAGTTTATCCATGACTACATATAATAATATTGTATATTGAAAAAACTCTAACATTAAGAATCAGAAGCTGTTAAGTAAAGTGACTTAACAACTTTTCATCCATTTTAAGTTAAAAGTTGTTAAGTCCTAATGATAAAACCTGCTACATATGTCAAAACATGAGAAACCCTTCAACACAGTACTCTGTACCTCCAAACGTACCTATCACATAAAATTCTTTCATTAGTATTACTATTTTGGTATTTAAAATTACTTTTGCAAATTTCGAGCAGCTCTCCTGCACAATTTTGAAACAGTGACTTAGCAAGATGTGCTTCTGAGCTCTTAAATTCAGAAATGCAAAAGTACGGGATTTTAGAGACTATTCTGAGATAATTCAAAATATATATTTAACTTCGTATAATATTTTAACTATGTTTTTATAAACATTTTTCAAGTAACCAAACTTTAATATACTAAACTGAATGGTGCTTACCATTTTTCTCTATCACGAAAGGGGTTCTCACAAATCACAAAATAAATTTGAAAATATGGCTCCTGGTGTAAAAAATTGTTAATTACATATAAAATAAACACAGATTGCAAAATTTGCAATTAAGTTGGATGAGCTAAATTGGCTGATGCTTTCCTTTTTTTCTATCGCTTAAGGTTTCCTCACAAATCACAAAATAAATTTCGAAAATACTACAATCATATATAGTGTCGTATATAGAAGTATCGAAAAATGTTACGTGGGAAGATTTTTATCATTTTACAAATCAGCTCGTTTGCTTCTATATAGGTAGCCTATTTTCATCAAACTGGGAAAGTGTTGCAAGACAAAAGAACGTTCGTATCGTATTCTTGTAAGATTCTGAACCTAAGTACAACAGACAGTCAGGTGTTTTACTTAAAAAGAAAAGAAAGACAATCCTTTTCTTAATTTCTGTATTCATAGAGTATCAAAGCACGTCCGGTATCGAATTTTTGGGTAGAAATACAATGTTTCCTCTACTTACGCATAGCAGTTAAAGCAAATAAAGAAAGAAGGATAGGAAAGTAAAATAACTAGAAAGAGAACCTCTGAAGTAGTGAATAAAACTCGATGTTTCTTGCCAGTTAGGAACCAACTTGTAGAAGTTTATATAGCTGCCGTTATGGTCTACTCGACGTGAATGTACTTACTGCATAGATAAAAACCATTCTATAAATTTTGCCTATCTGCCACATTTACTAACATGTTTGTCAAGCACATTACAGCACATAAAAAAGAACATAGGAGTGAAAGTTTTTCATTACAGTTCTCCTCAGATAATACTTGTAAGAAAAATACGAGAGGTTAGAGGTTTCCACTACAGTTCGGGTTGGCAAAACGCGGAGAAGGATATGTAAAATTAAAAAGGGAAGGTTTTAGCAAATTTTACTTTGTGTACTGGATGCCTTAAATGAGCGAGATGGACCTGCAGTAACCTGCAAGACTCATAATAGGAAGGTCCCGTGTTTGTATCTTATCGTCCGTCAAATATGGCCTTGAAACGGAAACCAGAGGATCCGTGGTTCAAATACCGGCTATAGCATTGAATCTTTCAGTCTAGCTCTATCTTCCCATGTCGTAAGAAGTTTATTTCGTTTAAAAACTAAACAGAGCACACTTCTGCTAGAAATCTTTTTAGAAGAGAGAGTAGAGAAGGTCATGTGAATGCATCTGTGTGCTTACGTAAAGCCAGTTATAATGAGAGGTCTTTCATTGCGTGTATCACGTAGGTTCATTGTCGATGACGCCTGGACCACGGTAGGCGTAAAGAAAGATTGTATCATAGGGTACGGCTTCTGACAAAAACACTGTTATTATGTCCACAGAATCCAAACGTGGAACAGATAATTTGGTAAAAAATCACGTAAGTGATAGAAGAAAATTTCCCCTTCTGATTTAAAAGTGTATAGGGCGATGAGCCTATATTCTCAGTGTGATGCATTATTTCGTACTACGAGGCAATAGCCAAAATATTAGTTAATTTTATCTTCCTTAATGTCCCGTTTGATTTTATTATCATAATCAAAATTGAGCTTTAATCATAATTCGACTACTTTATTATTATGCACACAAATATTATAAAGAAAGAATATTTGAATGCGGCGATAAAATTGGTTTAAAAATTTCTTATCACATTTTCACTTTCTCTGCAAATAAGGAAGGTATTGCCTCCCGCCCAAAAATTAGATACTGATTTTAATTAATTCATGGAAATTAATCATTTTTCACACTTGCCGCATATAGACTAAGCTTTTTGATAGAATCAACATGAAAAAATCAATACCATAGCCGGGCTTTCAGCCACGGATCTCACGGTTTGCGTCCAGTCGCTCTAACCCAGTGAGCTACCAAGGTTAGCTTGCCGTCATGACATTATATTCTCCATTTGACTCAACTTAAGTACTTAGGATACTAAGTCGCCACAAACGGTGTACCTCGAATGCGATAGCCCCTAGTGGTCTACCGGGGAAATATATGAGTCAATTGGAGAATTTAATTGTCACATTGGCCATGGTAGCTCAATGGGTTAGAGCGACAGGATGGAAACCACCGTGGTTCAAACCCCGGCCGTGGCATTGAATGTTTTAATTTGAATCTATCCACTTGATACTGATATTTCAATAAAAGTACAGGTTTTGATATGCCCTTAATCCAAAAACAGTTTAAGAAACAGGTTCAAAGCTGTTAGTCTTGTTTACGTCCTCCAAAATATACTGCGATATATACATATATTACACAATTGGGAGATTGCATTCCACTATTTACATCTCAGAGAAAATGTTGTAAGTGTCCTCCACCAGCATCTATACATGTTTGTACTCGTCTCACCATATTCTCTGAAGTTTTACGGAAATGATTTCGAATTGAGAGAAGGTTATTTCCAGCAAGATGGAGCAGCGTGCCATACATCCAATGACACCATGTAACTTGGAACTAGTTTCTTTGATAATCATATCTCAAAAGGTCTGTGGCACCCCAGATCCCCTAACCTAACATCACTGAATTTTTTCTTGTGGGTTTATCAAAAATAGAGTGTAGAAGAATAGGCCACAGACAATGGAATCTATTGGAACCGAAATAAGTAACATTGGCGAGGATACTCTCCGTAAAACTTCAGAGAATATGGTGAGACGAGTACAAACATGTATAGATGCTGGTGGAGGACACTTCCAACATTTTCTCTGAGATGTAAATAGTGTAATGTAATCTCCCAATTGTGTATTATGCTCTCCCAAAGTTGTACGTGTATCCTATTATTGGTTCTAGATTTACGGTCTAATGAAATAGCTCAGGTTTATATGGATCTAACTGTGCTATGCACACAAATTTTATAAAGAAAGAATATTTCAATGAATCTATAAAACTGATTTAAAAATTACTTAACACATTTTACTTTCCATTCAAATTTAGTAGGTTTTTTTTTTCCCCCTTCCTTCCAGTTTACGTCGTTTAACGTTAAGTCATATCGGACGGTGAATGAATTGGCTGAAATGATCCTCAAATCAATCCAGGGTCCCTGGAGCTTAGAGTTACATGACATAACTTGAAGGATAAGGAAACCCCCGGATAAAACCCTATCCAGGTAACTTACCCTGACCGAGATTCGAACTCGGGACCTCTTGAGCGTGAGGCAGACAGGCTACCATCTACGCTACCGAGGCGGGCTCAAAAAAAGTCTGTTTAGTTTACGGGTGTGCAGTTCGGGCGCCTATTTTGACGAAACCTTATAATGATTTTACAACACCGGCTCTGCTTCTCCCAGTCCTTTCTGCAAGGTTGCCAGCTTTTTCAATACGTCATGGGTGTAGTACCAGGTTCCGTCTAAATAAATCATCTTATGTCCATTACTGCGAAACTTCCTTAGATTTGATATATATATATATATATATATATATATATATATATATATATATATATATATATATATATATATATCCAAGCTACAATTTTGATGGATTCCATAATAACCATTATCTTATTCAAAGTGCGGTATTTGAAACCCAGCTCCTTTAGGAGGCCGCGCAAAGTGCAGTGCCCATAAGGAAAATCACAAATTTCTTGCAACTGAGCAACCAATTCGTCTAAGGTGGGAGTTCTCCCTTTTGCATAGAATCTATAAATTTCCCGGCGAATTAAATCACATGCGAAATTACACTGGCCAACAAAAAATAATTTTTTAATGTTTCGAGCACTTTCTGAGGCATTTCCTACTAATTTTGGGTTGAGAAAAACAAATATGACAGTGAAAAATTTTATTAGCTCTAGTTTCTATGATATACACAAGGTGGAAGTATTACATATTAACGAATTGAGAGAAAAGGATACATTTTAATTACATACATGCTAACAACAATGAAAGTGCATTTGATGATTTTAACTGGTAATTACATGCTAAGAGTTCTAAATTGCTGGAAACATACTTCGCAGATAGTCGTGTCTGAAGAGAATCATGTGGTGGCCTATTGACAGAAATGTCCTGATGGAATCTCTCCCCATGTTCATCACTAACAGCTCCACAACTAGGAAGGGAGCGCCATGGCTCAGTGGTTAGACCGCTTGGCTCTCACCAAGGCGGCCCGGGTTCGATCCCAGGCGACCGCAAAGTGAGATTTGTGGTGGACAATACGGTGCTGGGGCGAGTTTTCTCCGGGATCTCCGGTTTCCCCCACCATCTCATTCCATCTGTGCTCCATCTTCATCTCGTGTATCATCATTGTCATCGCCTGCGGTGCCGTATGTAGTAAAAGCGGGCGTTGAACACTACACATTTCATTTCCACAATTAGGTGTGAAAAAGTCTATATGGGAGTGTAGAAAATGGATCTTAAGGGACATGTTGCATCCAAGGTTACGGTATTTTTGTAGGAGCACTGTCACCAAATGCTTGTAGTTGTCATCTCTTTTGCTGTCTAAAAATCCGTGAACAACACCCTTGAAGGCCTCCCGAGCTTCCTTTTTTTTTCCTCTCCAGAATTTAGTCAAATGCAGGTTCCTGTAGAAGTTCTCTTATTTGTGGTTCGACAAAAATGCCTTCCTTAACTTTTGCATCACTTAATTTCCAAAATTTCTCTCTGATTGTATTTTGTTATTTGACAGGTGTAACAACTCCCCAAATTTAAAATATTCAGTATAAAAATGAAATGCCACTTTATCTTCAAAACAAGAGAGAATCTATCATTTTTATGGTGATTTTTGAATTCAGCAGATGGAAATACATGTAAATTCGTTATTTTTAAGCCCGAAACGCTTTCATTGTTGCCCAGTTTTACTGAAACGTTAAAGAAACGTTTCCTTTTGTTTTCACACTTGATCGGCGTCTTTGGTAATCCTTTCATCGCAAATTTTCTTACTGTATTTCTGTGAATACCCAGAATTTATCAGGTTCACTGCATGACTCCTTACCAAGATTATTCTTTAGTAAATATTTATGTGTTCAAAACAAGCGCTTGAATTTGCTTAGAAACATTTCCCGTTATGACTTTGTTTTTCTGAGGCTTCTTCAGTAACATAACTCGGCCCAGCAACACTTTCCACACAATTGTCATCAGTTTGATTATTTTCACTTTACTGAAAGTTATCTACTACTTCATTTGCACTTACTACTGCATTTCCCTCCCACGGTCTCCACATCGTTACACACAACGAATTTCTGCACGTAATGAAACAGATCAACTGGAAGTTGGAGCTTTGGCAACTGAGACTCCACGTGGAGTAGACATATGACTGTCAGTTCGAGAAAATCAGGGTTGCTATTGTTCTTCAATGACAGTGTTCCATTTCTGAAGTGTGGAGATAGATTTATGACGGTCATTAGTGAGCGGTAGGGTCAGTTTCCTTTGTGCGGCAACTGCATTCGCGTTGACTAGACAGACTTTTGTCTCATTCTCCCAAAATTCGTCTATGTTTTTTATATAATAAGTTGTTGCTAGCACAATTAGTTTTGAAGCAATGAAAAAAATGACAATCCTATATGAATTACTCTGTAGTACGATTGCACATGTGGGTATATTAATTAGATCTTTATATTCATTTTCAAGAAATTAATATCGTAATAGATATGGGTTGTGATAAAATAATCAATGTGAATATATCAAGTGTCTTGTGAACACAGATAACTTACATTTTAGTTCTCCGCTATAAATAAAATAGTGCATAAAAGCTGTTGAGGAGATTTATTGAGGTAAAAGGCGTAAGACAAACAAATG